>CM045928.1:15404761-16052970 GCA_025177825.1 Aechmea fasciata | reverse complement strand
GTTGTACCGATAGGCGCAATTGATTGGTCTAATGTTGGTCCGTTTTGTTTCTTGTGAACGTTGGCATCGATAGGTTGCAAATTTACACTCTGGGCATAATAGAACAAAATAATAAGGTTTTACTCATTGTTCGATTGAATGAGAAAATGTAATCAAGCTTTCCAAAGTTATACTCATGGTGCGCAATTGAGTAGTCTAATGTTGGTCCCGTTTTTGTTCTTGTGAACGTTGGCATCGATAGGTTGCAAATTTACACTCTCGGGGCGTAATAGAACAAAATAATTAGGTTTTACTCTTTGTTCGATTGAATGAGAAAAGTACCGTTTCCAAAGTTTTACCGATAGTGCGCAAGTGAGTAGTCCAATGTTTGTCCTGCTTTTGGTTCTTGTGAACGTTGGCATGGATAGGTTGCAAATTTACACTGGGCGTAATAGAACAAAATAATTAGGTTTTACTCATTGTTCGATTGAATGAGAAAATGTACTGTTTCCAAAGTTGTACCGATAGTGCGCAATTGAGTAGTCTAACGTTGGTCCCGTTTTGGTTCTTGTGAACGTTGGCATCGATAGGTTGCAAATTTACACTCTCGGGGCGTAATAGAACAAAATAATAAGGTTTTACTCATTGTTCGATTGAATGAGAAAATGTACTGCTTTCCAAAGTTGTACCGATAGGGCAATTGATTAGTCTAATGTTGGTCCTGCTTGTTTCTTGTGAACGTTGGCATCGATAAGATGCAAATTTACACTCTCGGGGCGTAATAGAACAAAATAATAAGGTTTTACTCATTGTTCGATTGAATGAGAAAATGTACTGTTTCCAAAGTTATACTCATGGGGCGCAATTGAGTAGTCTAATGTTCATCCAGTTTTGGTTCTTGTGAACGTTGGCATCGATAGGTTGCAAATTTACACTCTTGGGGCGTAATAGAACAAAATAATTAGGTTTTACTCTTTGTGCGATCGGAAGAGAAACAGTACTGTTTCCAAAGTTTTACTGATAGGGCGCAAGTGAGTAGTCCAATGTTGTTCCAGTCTTGGTTCTTGTCTACGTTGGCCTGGATAGGTTGCAAATTTACAATCTCGGGCGTAATAGAACAAAATAATTACGGTTTTACTCATTGTTCGATTGAATGAGAAAATGTACTGCTTTCCAAAGATGTACCGATAGGCGCAATTGAGTAGTCTAACGTTGGTCCCGTTTTGGTTCTTGTGAACGTTGGCATCGATAGGTTGCAAATTTACACTCTCGGGGCGTAATAGAACAAAATAATAAGGTTTTACTCATTGTTCGATTGAATGAGAAAATGTACTGTTTCCAAAGTTGTACTGATAGTGCGCAATTGATTGGTCTAATGTTGGTCCGGTTTTGTTTCTTGTGAACGTTGGCATCGATAGGTTGCAAATTTACACTCTCGGGGCATAATAGAACAAAATAATAAGGTTTTACTCATTGTTCGATTGAATGAGGAAATGTAATCGTTTCCAAAGTTATACTCATGGTGCGCAATTGAGTAGTCTAATGTTGGTCCCGTTTGTTCTTGTGAACGTTGGCATCGATAGGTTGCAAATTTACACTGTCGGGGCGTAATAGAACAAAATAATTAGGTTTTACTCTTTGTTCGATTGAATGAGAAAAAGTACAGTTTCCAAAGTTTTACTGATAGGGCGCAAGTGAGTAGTCCAATGTTTGTCCGGTATTGGTTCTTGTGAACGTTGGCATGGATAGGTTGCAAATTTACACTCTCGGGGCGTAATAGAACAAAATAATTAGGTTTTACTCATTGTTCGATTGAATGAGAAAATGTATCGTTTCCAAAGTTGTACTGATAGTGCGCAATTGAGTAGTCTAACGTTGGTCCCGTTTTGGTTCTTGTGAACGTTGGCATCGATAGGTTGCAAATTTACACTCTCTGGGCGTAATAGAACAAAATAATAAGGTTTTACTCATTGTTCGATTGAATGAGAAATTGTACTGTTTCCAAAGTTGTACTGATAGGGCGCAATTGATTAGTCTAATGTTGGTCCGGTTTTGTTTCTTGTGAACGTTGGCATCGATAGGTTGCAAATTTACACTCGGGCGTAATAGAACAAAATAATAAGGTTTTACTCATTGTTCGATTGAATGAGAAAATGTACTGTTTCCAAAGTTATACTCATGGTGCGCAATTGAGTAGTCTAATGTTCATCCGGTTTTGGTTCTTGTGAACGTTGGCATCGATAGGTTGCAAATTTACACTCTTGGGGCGTAATAGAACAAAATAATTAGGTTTTACTCTTTGTTCGATTGAATGAGAAAAAGTACTGTTTCCAAAGTTATACTGATAGGGCGCAATTGAGTAGTCTAATGTTGGTCCCGTTTTGGTTCTTGTGAACGTTGGCATCGATAGGTTGCAAATTTACACTCTCGGGGCGTAATAGAACAAAATAATTACGTTTTACTCTTTGTTCGATTGAATGAGAAAAAGTACTGTTTCCAAAGTTGTACTCATGGTGCGTAATTGAGTAGTCTAATGTTGGTCCGGTTTTTGTTCTTGTGAACGTTGGCATCGATAGGTTGCAAATTTACACTCTCGGGGCGTAATAGAACAAAATAATTAGGTTTTACTCTTTGTTCGATTGAATGAGAAAATGTACTGTTTCCAAAGTTATACTCATAGTGCGCAATTGAGTAGTCCAATGTTGGTCCCGTTTTGGTTCTTGTGAACGTTGGCATCGATAGGTTGCAAATTTACACTCTCGGGGCGTAATAGAACAAAATAATTAGGTTTTACTCATTGTTCGATTGAATGAGAAAATGTACTGTTTCCAAAGTTGTACCGATAGTGCGCAATTGAGTAGTCTAACGTTGGTCCCGTTTTGGTTCTTGTGAACGTTGGCATCGATAGGTTGCAAATTTACACTCGTAATAGAACAAAATAATAAGGTTTTACTCATTGTTCGATTGAATGAGAAAATGTACGTTTCCAAAGTTGTACCGATAGTGGCGCAATTGATTAGTCTAATGTTGGTCCGGTTTTGGTTCTTGTGAACGTTGGCATCGATAGGTTGCAAATTTACACTCTCGGGGCGTAATAGAACAAAATAATAAGGTTTTACTCATTGTTCGATTGAATGAGAAAATGTACTGTTTCCAAAGTTGTACTGATAGTGCGTAATTGAGTAGTCTAACGTTGGTCCCGTTTTGGTTCTTGTGAACGTTGGCATCGATAGGTTGCAAATTTACACTCTTGGGGCGTAATAGAACAAAATAATTAGGTTTTACTCTTTGTTCGATTGAATGAGAAAAAGTACTGTTTCCAAAGTTTTACTCATGGTGCGCAATTGAGTAGTCTAATGTTGTTCCAGTTTTGGTTCTTGTGAACGTTGGCATGGATAGGTTGCAAATTTACAATCTCGGGGCGTAATAGAACAAAATAATTACGTTTTACTCATTGTTCGATTGAATGAGAAAATGTACTGTTTCCAAAGATGTACCGATATAGGGCGCAATTGAGTAGTCTAACGTTGGTCCCGTTTTGGTTCTTGTGAACGTTGGCATCGATAGGTTGCAAATTTACACTCTCGGGGCGTAATAGAACAAATAATAAGGTTTTACTCATTGTTCGATTGAATGAGAAAATGTACTGTTTCCAAAGTTGTACTGATAGGCGTAATTGATTGGTCTAATGTTGGTCCTTTTGTTTCTTGTGAACGTTGGCATCGATAGGTTGCAAATTTACACTCTCGGGGCGTAATAGAACAAAATAATAAGGTTTTACTCATTGTTCGATTGAATGAGAAATGTACTGTTTTCAAAATTGTACTTGTGGTGCGCAATTTAGGAGTCTAATGTTGGTCCGGTTTTGTTTCTTGTGAACCTTGGCATCGATAGGTTGCAAATTTACACTCTCGGGGCGTAATAGAACAAAATAATTAGGTTTTACTCTTTGTTCGATTGAATGAGAAAAGTACTGTTTCCAAAGTTTTACTGATAGGGCGCAAGTGAGTAGTCTAATGTTGGTCCGGTTTTGGTTCTTGTGAACGTTGGCATGGATAGGTTGCAAATTTACACTCTCGGGGCGTAATAGAACAAAATAATTAGGTTTTACTCATTGTTCGATTGAATGAGAAAATGTACTGTTTCCAAAGTTGTACTGATAGTGCGCAATTGAGTAGTCTAACGTTGGTCCCGTTTTGGTTCTTGTGAACGTTGGCATCGATAGGTTGCAAATTTACACTCTCGGGGCGTAATAGAACAAAATAATAAGGTTTTACTCATTGTTCGATTGAATGAGAAAATGTACTGTTTCCAAAGTTGTACTGATAGGGCGCAATTGATTAGTCTAATGTTGGTCCTGTTTTGTTTCTTTTGAACGTTGGCATCGATAGGTTGCAAATTTACACTCTCGGGGCGTAATAGAACAAAATAATAAGGTTTTACTCATTGTTCGATAGAATGAGAAAATGTACTGTTTCCAAAGTTATACTCATGGTGCGCAATTGAGTAGTCTAATGTTCATCCAGTTTTGGTTCTTGTGAACGTTGGCATCGATAGGTTGCAAATTTACACTCTTGGGGCGTAATAGAACAAAATAATTAGGTTTTACTCTTTGTTCGATTGAATGAGCAAAAGTACTGTTTCCAAAGTTTTACCGATAGGCGCAATGAGTAGTCCAATGTTGTTCCTGCTTTGGTTCTTGTGAACGTTGGCATGGATAGGTTGCAAATTTACAATGGGCGTAATAGAACAAAATAATAAGGTTTTACTCATTGTTCGATTGAATGAGAAAATGTACTGTTTCCAAAGTTGTACTGATAGTGCGCAATTGAGTAGTCTAACGTTGGTCCCGTTTTGGTTCTTGTGAACGTTGGCATCGATAGGTTGCAAATTTACACTCTCGGGGCGTAATAGAACAAAATAATAAGGTTTTACTCATTGTTCGATTGAATGAGAAAATGTACGTTTCCAAAGTTGTACCGATAGGCGCAATTGATTGTAGTCTAATGTTGGTCCCGCTTTGTTTCTTGTGAACGTTGGCATCGATAAGTTGCAAATTTACACTCTCGGCGCGTAATAGAACAAAATAATAAGGTTTTACTCATTGTTCGATTGAATGGGAAAATGTACTGTTTCCAAAGTTATACTCATGGTGCGCAATTGAGTAGTCTAATGTTGGTCCCGTTTTTGTTCTTGTGAACGTTGGCATCGATAGGTTGCAAATTTACACTCCCGGGGCGTAATAGAACAAAATAATTAGGTTTTACTCTTTGTTCGATTGAATGAGAAAAAGTACTCGTTTTCCAAAGTTTTACCGATAGGGCGTAATGAGTAGTCCAATGTTTGTCCTGCTTTTGGTTCTTGTGAACGTTGGCATCGATAGGTTGCAAATTTACACTCTCGGGGCGTAATAGAACAAAATAATAAGGTTTTACTCATTGTTCGATTGAAGGAGAAAATGTACTGTTTCCAAAGTTGTACTGATAGTGCGCAATTGAGTAGTCTAACGTTGGTCCCGTTTTGGTTCTTGTGAACGTTGGCATCGATAGGTTGCAAATTTACACTCTCGGGGCGTAATAGAACAAAATAATAAGGTTTTACTCATTGTTCGATTGAATGAGAAAATGTACTGTTTCCAAAGTTGTACTGATAGGGCGCAATTGATTAGTCTAATGTTGGTCCGGTTTTGTTTCTTGTGAACGTTGGCATCGATAGGTTGCAAATTTACACTCTCGGGTGTAATAGAACAAAATAATAAGGTTTTACTCATTGTTCGATTGAATGAGAAAATGTACTGTTTCCAAAGTTATACTCATGGTGCGCAATTGAGTAGTCTAATGTTCATCCTGTTTTGGTTCTTGTGAACGTTGGCATCGATAGGTTGCAAATTTACACTCTTGGGGCGTAATAGAACAAAATAATTAGGTTTTACTCTTTGTTCGATTGAATGAGAAAAAGTACTGTTTCCAAAGTTTTACTGATAGGGCGCAAGTGAGTAGTCCAATGTTGGTCGCTTTTTGGTTCTTGTGAACGTTGGCATCGATAGGTTGCAAATTTACACTCTCGGGGCGTAATAGAACAAAATAATTAGGTTTTACTCATTGTTCGATTGAATGAGAAAATGTACTGTTTCCAGAGTTGTACTGATAGTGCGCAATTGAGTAGTCTAACGTTGGTCCCGTTTTGGTTCTTGTGAACGTTGGCATCGATAGGTTGCAAATTTACACTCTCGGGGCGTAATAGAACAAAATAATAAGGTTTTACTCATTGTTCGATTGAATGAGAAAATGTACTGTTTCCAAAGTTATACCGATAAAGCAATTGATTGGTCTAATGTTGGTCCGGTTTTGTTTCTTGTGAACGTTGGCATCGATAGGTTGCAAATTTACACTCTCGGGGCATAATAGAACAAAATAATAAGGTTTTACTCATTGTTCGATTGAATGAGAAAATGTACTGTTTCCAAAGTTATACTCATGGTGCGCAATTGAGTAGTCTAATGTTGGTCCCGTTTTTGTTCTTGGGACGTTGGCATCGATAGGTTGCAAATTTACACTCTCGGGGCGTAATAGAACAAAATAATTAGGTTTTACTCTTTGTTCGATTGAATGAGAAAAAGTACTGTTTCCAAAGTTGTACCGATAGTGCGCAATTGAGTAGTCCAATGTTTGTCCCGGTTTTGGTTCTTGTGAACGTTGGCATGGATAGGTTGCAAATTTACACTCTGGGCGTAATAGAACAAAATAATTAGGTTTTACTCATTGTTCGATTGAATGAGAAAATGTAATCGTTTCCAAAGTTGTACTGATAGTGCGCAATTGAGTAGTCTAACGTTGGTCCCGTTTTGGTTCTTGTGAACGGTGGCATCGATAGGTTGCAAATTTAGACTCTCGGGGCGAAATAGAAAAAAATAATTAGGTTTTACTCTTTGTTAGATTGAATGAGAAAATGTACTTTCCAAAGTTGTACCGATAGGGCGCAATTGATTAGTCTAATGTTGGTCCTTTTGTTTCTTTTGAACGTTGGCATCGATAGGTTGCAAATTTACACTTTGGGCGTAATAGAACAAAATAATAAGGTTTTACTCATTGTTCGATTGAATGAGAAAATGTACTGTTTCCAAAGTTATACTCATGGTGCGCAATTGAGTAGTCTAATGTTGATCCGGTTTTGGTTCTTGTGAACGTTGGCATCGATAGGTTGCAAATTTACACTCTTGGGGCGTAATAGAACAAAATAATTAGGTTTTACTCTTTGTTCGATTGAATGAGAAAAAGTACTGTTTCCAAAGTTTTACTGATAGGGCACAAGTGAGTAGTCCAATGTTGTTCCAGTTTTGGTTCTTGTGAACGTTGGCATGGATAGGTTGCAAATTTACAATCTCGGGGCGTAATAGAACAAAATAATTACGTTTTACTCATTGTTCGATTGAATGAGAAAATGTACTGTTTCCAAAGATGTACGTATAGTGCGCAATTGAGTAGTCTAACGTTTGTCCCTTTTTGTTTCTTGTGAACGTTGGCATCGATAGGTTGCAAATTTACACTCTCGGGGCGTAATAGAACAAAATAATAAGGTTTTACTCATTGTTCGATTGAATGAGAAAATGTACGTTTCCAAAGTTGTACCGATAGGCGCAATTGATTGGTCTAATGTTGGTCCGGTTTTGTTTCTTGTGAACGTTGGCATCGATAGGTTGCAAATTTACACTCTCGGCATAATAGAACAAAATAATAAGGTTTTACTCATTGTTCGATTGAATGAGGAAATGTACTGTTTCCAAAGTTATACTCATGGTGCGCAATTGAGTAGTCTAATGTTGGTCCCGTTTTTGTTCTTGTGAACCTTGGCATCGATAGGTTGCAAATTTACACTCTCGGGGCGTAATAGAACAAAATAATTAGGTTTTACTCTTTGTTCGATTGAATGAGAAAAAGTACTGTTTCCAAAGTTTTACCGATAGTGCGCAAGTGAGTAGTCCAATGTTTGTCCTGCTTTTGGTTCTTGTGAACGTTGGCATGGATAGGTTGCAAATTTACACTCGGGCGTAAGAGAACAAAATAATAAGGTTTTACTCATTGTTCGATTGAATGAGAAAATGTACTGTTTCCAAAGTTGTACCGATAGTGCGCAATTGAGTAGTCTAACGTTGGTCCCGTTTTGGTTCTTGTGAACGTTGGCATCGATAGGTTGCAAATTTACACTCTCGGGCGTAATAGAACAAAATAATAAGGTTTTACTCATTGTTCGATTGAATGAGAAAATGTACTCGTTTCCAAAGTTGTACCGATAGGCGCAATTGATTAGTCTAATGTTGGTCCTGCTTTTGTTTCTTTTGAACGTTGGCATTGATAGGTTGCAAATTTACACTGGGCGTAATAGAACAAAATAATAAGGTTTTACTCATTGTTCGATTGAATGAGAAAATGTACGTTTTCCAAAGTTATACTCATGGTGCGCAATTGAGTAGTCTAATGTTCGTCCCGTTTTGGTTCTTGTGAACGTTGGCATCGATAGGTTGCAAATTTACACTCTTGGGGCGTAATAGAACAAAATAATTAGGTTTTACTCTTTGTTCGATTGAATGAGAAAAAGTACTGTTTCCAAAGTTTTACTGATAGGGCGCAAGTGAGTAGTCCAATGTTGTTCCAGTTTTGGTTCTTGTGAACGTTGGCATGGATAGGTTGCAAATTTACAATCTCGGGGCGTAATAGAACAAAATAATTACGTTTTACTCATTGTTCGATTGAATGAGAAAATGTACTGTTTCCAAAGATGTACTGATAGTGCGCAATTGAGTAGTCTAACGTTGGTCCCGTTTTGGTTCTTGTGAACGTTGGCATCGATAGGTTGCAAATTTACACTCTCGGGGCGTAATAGAACAAAATAATTAGGTTTTACTCATTGTTCGATTGAATGAGAAAATGTACTGTTTCCAAAGTTGTACTGATAGTGCGCAATTGATTGGTCTAATGTTGGTCCGGTTTTGTTTCTT
This sequence comes from Aechmea fasciata, assembly GCA_025177825.1. Taxonomy (NCBI): domain Eukaryota; kingdom Viridiplantae; phylum Streptophyta; class Magnoliopsida; order Poales; family Bromeliaceae; genus Aechmea; species Aechmea fasciata. Next base: position 16,043,996 of record CM045928.1, on the reverse strand, counting down.
GTGAACGTTGGCATCGATAGGTTGCAAATTTACACTCTCGGGGCATAATAGAACAAAATAATAAGGTTTTACTCATTGTTCGATTGAATGAGAAAATGTACTGTTTCCAAAGTTATACTCATGGTGCGCAATTGAGTAGTCTAATGTTGGTCCCGTTTTTGTTCTTGTGAACGTTGGCATCGATAGGTTGCAAATTTACACTCTCGGGGCGTAATAGAACAAAATAATTAGGTTTTACTCTTGTTCGATTGAATGAGAAAAAGTACTGTTTCCAAAGTTTTACTGATAGGGCGCAAGTGAGTAGTCCAATGTTGGTCCGGTTTTGGTTCTTGTGAACGTTGGCATGGATAGGTTGCAAATTTACACTCTCGGGGCGTAATAGAACAAAATAATTAGGTTTTACTCATTGTTCGATTGAATGAGAAAATGTACTGTTTCCAAAGTTGTACTGATAGTGCGCAATTGAGTAGTCTAACGTTGGTCCCGTTTTGGTTCTTGTGAACGTTGGCATCGATAGGTTGCAAATTTAGACTCTCGGGGCGTAATAGAACAAAATAATTAGGTTTTACTCTTTGTTCGATTGAATGAGAAAAAAAACTGTTTCCAAAGTTTTACTGATTGGGCGCAATTGATTAGTCTAATGTTGGTCCGCTTTTGTTTCTTTTGAACGTTGGCATCGATAGGTTGCAAATTTACACTCGGGCGTAATAGAACAAAATAATAAGGTTTTACTCATTGTTCGATTGAATGAGAAAATGTACCGTTTCCAAAGTTATACTCATGGTGCGTAATTGAGTAGTCTAATGTTCATCCGCTTTGGTTCTTGTGAACGTTGGCATCGATAGTTTGCAAATTTACTCTCTTGGGGCGTAATAGAACAAAATAATTAGGTTTTACTCTTTTGTTCGATTGAATGAGAAAAAGTACTGTTTCCAAAGTTTTACTGATAGGGCGCAAGTGAGTAGTCCAATGTTGTTCCAGCTTTTGGTGCTTGTGAACGTTGGCATGGATAGGTTGCAATTTTACACTCTCGGGGCGTAATAGAACAAAATAATTAGGTTTTACTCTTTGTTCGATTGAATGAGAAAAAGTACTGTTTCCAAAGTTTTACTGATAGGGCGCAATTGAGTAGTCTAACGTTGGTCCCGTTTTGGTTCTTGTGAACGTTGGCATCGATAGGTTGCAAATTTACACTCTCGGGGCGTAATAGAACAAAATAATAAGGTTTTACTCATTGTTCGATTGAATGAGAAAATGTACTGTTTCCAAAGTTGTACTGATAGTGCGCAATTGATTGGTCTAATGTTGGTCCGGTTTTGTTTCTTGTGAACGTTGGCATCGATAGGTTGCAAATTTACACTCTCGGGGCATAATAGAACAAAATAATAAGGTTTTACTCATTGTTCGATTGAATGAGAAAATGTACTGTTTCCAAAGTTATACTCATGGTGCGCAATTGAGTAGTCTAATGTTGGTCCCGTTTTTGTTCTTGTGAACGTTGGCATCGATAGGTTGCAAATTTACACTCTCGGGGCGTAATAGAACAAAATAATTAGGTTTTACTCTTTGTTCTATTGAATGAGAAAAAGTACTGTTTCCAAAGTTTTACTGATAGGGCGCAATTGAGTAGTCTAACGTTGGTCCCGTTTTGGTTCTTGTGAACGTTGGCATCGATAGGTTGCAAATTTACACTCTCGGGGCGTAAGAGAACAAAATAATTAGGTTTTACTCATTGTTCGATTGAATGAGAAAATGTACAGTTTCCAAAGTTGTACTGATAGTGCGCAATTGAGTAGTCTAACGTTGGTCCCGTTTTGGTTCTTGTGAACGTTGGCATCGATAGGTTGCAAATTTACACTCCTGGGCGTAATAGAACAAAATAATAAGGTTTTACTCATTGTTCGATTGAATGAGAAAATGTACTGTTTCCAAAGTTGTACTGATAGGGCGCAATTGATTAGTCTAATGTTGGTCCGGTTTTATTTCTTTTGAACGTTGGCATTGATAGGTTGCAAATTTACACTCTCGGGGCGTAATAGAACAAAATAATAAGGTTTTACTCATTGTTCGATTGAATGAGAAAATGTACTGTTTCCAAAGTTATACTCATGGTGCGCAATTGAGTAGTCTAATGTTGGTCCGGTTTTGGTTCTTGTGAACGTTGGCATCGATAGGTTGCAAATTTACACTCTTGGGGCGTAATAGAACAAAATAATTAGGTTTTACTCTTTGTTCGATTGAATGAGAAAAAGTACTGTTTCCAAAGTTTTACTGATAGGGCGCAAGTGAGTAGTCCAATGTTGTTCCAGTTTTGGTTCTTGTGAACGTTGGCATGGATAGGTTGCAAATTTACAATCTCGGGGCGTAATAGAACAAAATAATTACGTTTTACTCATTGTTCGATTGAATGAGAAAATGTACTGTTTCCAAAGATGTACTGATAGTGCGCAATTGAGTAGTCTAACGTTGGTCCCGTTTTGGTTCTTGTGAACGTTGGCATCGATAGGTTGCAAATTTACACTCTCGGGGCGTAATAGAACAAAATAATAAGGTTTTACTCATTGTTCGATTGAATGAGAAAATGTACTGTTTCCAAAGTTGTACCGATAGTAATTGATTGGTCTAATGTTGGTCCGGTTTTGTTTCTTGTGAACGTTGGCATCGATAGGTTGCAAATTTACACTCTCGGGGCATAATAGAACAAAATAATAAGGTTTTACTCATTGTTCGATTGAATGAGAAATGTACTGTTTCCAAAGTTATACTCAGGGTGCGCAATTGAGTAGTCTAATGTTGGTCCCGTTTTTGTTCTTGTGAACGTTGGCATCGATAGGTTGCAAATTTACACTCTCGGGCGTAATAGAACAAAATAATTAGGTTTTACTCTTTGTTCGATTGAATGAGAAAAAGTACGTTTCCAAAGTTTTACCGATAGGGCGCAGAGTAGTCCAATGTTTGTCCTGCTTTTGGTTCTTGTGAACGTTGGCATGGATAGGTTGCAAATTTACACTCTGGGCGTAATAGAACAAAATAATTAGGTTTTACTCATTGTTCGATTGAATGAGAAAATGTACCGTTTCCAAAGTTGTACCGATAGTGCGCAATTGAGTAGTCTAACGTTGGTCCCGTTTTTGGTTCTTGTGAACGTTGGCATCGATAGGTTGCAAATTTACACTCTCGGGCGTAATAGAACAAAATAATAAGGTTTTACTCATTGTTCGATTGAATGAGAAAATGTACTGCTTTCCAAAGTTGTACCGATAGGCGCAATTGATTAGTCTAATGTTGGTCCGCTTTTGTTTCTTTTGAACGTTGGCATCGATAGGTTGCAAATTTACACTCGGGCGTAATAGAACAAAATAATAAGGTTTTACTCATTGTTCGATTGAATGAGAAAATGTACCGTTTCCAAAGTTATCCTCATGGTGCGAAATTGACTAGTCTAATGTTTCACCGGCTTTGATCCTTGCAAACGTTGGCATCGATAGGTTGCAAATTTACACTCTCGGTGCGTAATAGAACAAAATAATTAGGTTTTACTCTTTGTTCGATTGAATGAGAAAAAGTACTGTTTACAAAGTATTACTGATAGGATGCATTTGAGTAGTCCAATGTTGTTCCAGTTTTGGTTCTTGTGAACGTTGGCATGGATAGGTTGCAAATTTACAATCTCGGGGCGTAATAGAACAAAATAATTACGTTTTACTCATTGTTCGATTGAATGAGAAAATGTACTGTTTCCAAAGTTGTACTGATACTGCGCAATTGAGTAGTCTAACGTTGGTCCCGTTTTGATTCTTGTGAACGTTGGTATCGATAGGTTGCAAATTTACACTCTCGGGGCGTAATAGAACAAAATAATAAGGTTTTACTCATTGTTCGATTGAATGAGAAAATGTACTGTTTCCAAAGTTGTACTGATAGGCGCAATTGATTGGTCTAATGTTGGTCCTTTTGGTTCTTGTGAACGTTGGCATCGATAGGTTGCAAATTTACACTCTCGGGGCGTAATAGAACAAAATAATAAGGTTTACTCCTTGGTCGGTTGAATTAGGAAATGTACCGTTTCCAAAGTTATACTCATGGTGCGCAATTGAGTAGTCTAATGTTGGTCCCGTTTTGTTCTTGTGAACGTTGGCATCGATAGGTTGCAAATTTACACTCGGCGTAATAGAACAAAATAATTAGGTTTTACTCTTTGTTCGATTGAATGAGAAAAGTACGTTTCCAAAGTTTTACCGATAGGGCGCAATTGAGTAGTCTAATGTTGGTCCGGTTTTGTTTCTTGTGAACGTTGGCATGTATAGGTTGCAAATTTACACTCTCGGGGCGTAAGAGAACAAAATAATTAGGTTTTACTCATTGTTCGATTGAATGAGAAAATGTACTGTTTCCAAAGTTGTACTGATAGTGCGCAATTGAGTAGTCTAACGTTGGTCCCGTTTTGGTTCTTGTGAACGTTGGCATCGATAGGTTGCAAATTTAGACTCGTAATAGAACAAAATAATAAGGTTTTACTCATTGTTCGATTGAATGAGAAAATGTATCGTTTCCAAAGTTGTACCGATAGGCGCAATTGATTAGTCTAATGTTGGTCCTGGCTTTGTTTCTTTTGAACGTTGGCATCGATAGGTTGCAAATTTACACTCTCGCGGCGTAATAGAACAAAATAATAAGGTTTTACTCATTGTTCGATTGAATGAGAAAATGTACTGTTTCCAAAGTTATACTCATGGTGCGCAATTGAGTAGTCTAATGTTGGACCCGTTTTTGTTCTTGTGACGTTGGCATCGATAGGTTGCAAATTTACACTCTCGGGGCGTAATAGAACAAAATAATTAGGTTTTACTCTTTGTTCGATTGAATGAGAAAAAGTACTGTTTCCAAAGTTATACTGATAGGGCGCAAATGAGTAGTCTAATGTTGGTCCGGTTTTGGTTCTTGTGAACGTTGGCATGGATAGGTTGCAAATTTACACTCTCGGGGCGTAATAGAACAAAATAATTAGGTTTTACTCATTGTTCGATTGAATGAGAAAATGTACTGTTTCCAAAGTTGTACTGATAGGGCGCAATTGATTGGTCTAATGTTGGTCCGGTTTTGTTTCTTGTGAACGTTGGCATCGATAGGTTGCAAATTTACACTCTCGGGGCATAATAGAACAAAATAATAAGGTTTTACTCATTGTTCGATTGAATGAGAAAATGTACACTGTTTCCAAAGTTATACTCATGGTGCGCAATTGAGTAGTCTAATGTTGGTCCCGTTTTTGTTCTTGTGACGTTGGCATCGATAGGTTGCAAATTTACACTCTCGGGGCGTAATAGAACAAAATAATTAGGTTTTACTCTTTGTTCGATTGAATGAGAAAAAGTACTGTTTCCAAAGTTTTTCTGATAGGCGCAAGTGAGCAGTCCAAAGTTTGTCCTTTTGGTTCTTGTGAACGTGGCATGGATAGGTTGCAAATTTACACTCTGTAATAGAACAAAATAATTAGGTTTTACTCATTGTTCGATTGAATGAGAAAATGTAATCGTTTCCAAAGTTATACTCATGTTGCGCAATTGATTAGTCTAATGTTGGTCCGGTTTTGTTTCTTGTGAACCTTGGCATCGATAGGTTGCAAATTTACACTCTCAGGGCGTAATAGAACAAAATAATTAGGTTTTACTCTTTGTTCGATTGAATGAGAAAAAGTACTGTTTCCAAAGTTTTACTGATAGGGCGCAAGTGAGTAGTCCAATGTTGGTCCGGTTTTGGTTCTTGTGAACGTTGGCATCGATAGGTTGCTAATTTACACTCTCGGGGCGTAATAGAACAAAATAATTAGGTTTTACTCATTGTTCGATTGAATGAGAAAATGTACTGTTTCCAAAGTTGTACTGATAGTGCGCAATTGATTAGTCTAATGTTGGTCCGGTTTTGTTTCTTGTGAACGTTGGCATCGATAGGTTGCAAATTTACACTCTCGGGGCGTAATAGAACAAAATAATTAGGTTTTACTCTTTGTTCGATTGAATGAGAAAAAGTACTGTTTCCAAAGTTTTACTGATAGTGCGCAAGTGAGTAGTCTAATGTTGGTCCGGTTTTGGTTCTTGTGAACGTTGGCATCGATAGGTTGCAAATTTACACTCTCGGGGCGTAATAGAACAAAATAATTAGGTTTTACTCATTGTTCGATTGAATGAGAAAATGTACTGTTTCCAAAGTTATACTGATAGTGCGCAATTGAGTAGTCTAACGTTGGTCCCGTTTTGGTTCTTGTGAACGTTGGCATCGATAGGTTGCAAATTTACACTCTCGGGGCGTAATAGAACAAAATAATAAGGTTTTACTCATTGTTCGATTGAATGAGAAAATGTACTGTTTCCAAAGTTATACTCATGTTGCGCAATTTAGTAGTCTAATGTTGGTCCCGTTTTGGTTCTTGTGAACGTTGGCATCGATAGGTTGCAAATTTACACTCTCGGGGCGTAATAGAACAAAATAATTAGGTTTTACTCTTTGTTCGATTGAATGAGAAAAAGTACTGTTTCCAAAGTTATACTGATAGGGTGCAATTGAGTAGTCCAATGTTGGTCCGGTTTTGGTTTTTGTGAACGTTGTCATGGATAGGTTGCAAATTTACACTCTCGGGGCGTAATAGAACAAAATAATTAGGTTTTACTCTTTGTTCGATTGAATGAGAAAATGTACTGTTTCCAAAGTTATACTCATGGTGCGCAATTGAGTAGTCTAATGTTCAGCCGGTTTTGGTTCTTGTGAACGTTGGCATCGATAGGTTGCAAATTTACACTCTTGGGGCGTAATAGAACAAAATAATTAGGTTTTACTCATTGTTCGATTGAATGAGAAAATGTACTGTTTCCAAAGTTATACTCTTGTTGCGCAATTGAGTAGTCTAATGTTGGTCCCGTTTTGGTTCTTGTGAACGTTGGCATCGATAGGTTGCAAATTTACACTCTCGGGGCGTAATAGAACAAAATAATTAGGTTTTACTCTTTGTTCGATTGAATGAGAAAAAGTACTGTTCCAAAGTTGTACCGATAGTGCGTAATTGAGTAGTCTAACGTTGGTCCCGTTTTGGTTCTTGTGAACGTTGGCATGGATAGGTTGCAAATTTACACTCTCGGGGCGTAATAGAACAAAATAATTAGGTTTTACTCATTGTTCGATTGAATGAGAAAATGTACTGTTTCCAAAGTTGTACCGATAGTGCGCAATTGAATGGCCTACTGTTGGTCCGGGATTGTTTCGAGTGAACGTTGGCATCGATAGGTTGCAAATTTACACTCTGGGCATAATAGAACAAAATAATAAGGTTTTACTCATTGTTCGATTGAATGAGGAAATGTACCGTTTCCAAAGTTATACTCAAGGGGCGCAATTGAGTAGTCTAACGTTGGTCCCGTTTTGGGTTCTTGTGAACGTTGGCATCGATAGGTTGCAAATTTACACTCTCGGGGCGTAATAGAACAAAATAATTAGGTTTTACACTTTGTTCGATTGAATGAGAAAAGTAATCTTTCCAAAGTTTTACTGATAAGGCGCAAGTGAGTAGTCCAATGTTTGTCCCGCTTTGGTTCTTTTGAACTTTTGCATGGATACGTTGCAAATTTACACTCTCGGGGCGTAATAGAACAAAATAATTAGGTTTTACTCATTGTTCGATTGAATGAGAAAATGTACTGTTTCCAAAGTTGTACTGATAGTGCGCAATTGAGTAGTCTAACGTTGGTCCCGTTTTGGTTCTTGTGAACGTTGGCATCGATAGGTTGCAAATTTACACTCTCGGGGCGTAATAGAACAAAATAATAAGGTTTTACTCATTGTTCGATTGAATGAGAAAATGTACTGTTTCCAAAGTTGTACTGATAGGGGGCAATTGATTAGTCTAATGTTTGTCCGGTTTTGTTTCTTTTGAACGTTGGCATTGATAGGTTGCAAATTTACACTCTCGGGGCGTAATAGAACAAAATAATAAGGTTTTACTCATTGTTCGATTGAATGAGAAAATGTACTGTTTCCAAAGTTATACTCATGTTGCGCAATTGAGTAGTCTAATGTTGGTCCCGTTTTGGTTCTTGTGAACCTTGGCATCGATAGGTTGCAAATTTACACTCTCGGGGCGTAATAGAACAAAATAATTAGGTTTTACTCTTTGTTCGATTGAATGAGAAAAAGTACTGTTTCCAAAGTTTTACTGATAGGGCGCAAGTGAGTAGTCCAATGTTGGTCCGGTTTTGGTTCTTGTCAACGTTGGCATCGAAAGGTTGCTAATTTACACTCTCGGGGCGTAATAGAACAAAATAATTAGGTTTTACTCATTGTTCGATTGAATGAGAAAATGTACTTTTTCCAAAGTTATACTGATAGTGCGCAATTGAGTAGTCTAACGTTGGTCCCGTTTTGGTTCTTGTGAACGTTGGCATCGATAGGTTGCAAATTTACACTCTCGGGGCGTAATAGAACAAAATAATAAGGTTTTACTCATTGTTCGATTGAATGAGAAAATGTACTGTTTCCAAAGTTATACTCATGGTGCGCAATTTAGTAGTCTAATGTTGGTCCCGTTTTGGTTCTTGTGAACGTTGGCATCGATAGGTTGCAAATTTACACTCTCGGGGCGTATTAGAACAAAATAATTAGGTTTTACTCTTTGTTCGATTGAATGAGAAAAAGTACTGTTTCCAAAGTTATACTGATAGGGTGCAATTGAGTAGTCCAATGTTGGTCCGGTTTTGGTTTTTGTGAACGTTGTCATGGATAGGTTGCAAAATTACACTCTCGGGGCGTAATAGAACAAAATAATTACGTTTTACTCTTTGTTCGATTGAATGAGAAAAAGTACTGTTTCCAAAGTTATACTGATAGGGCGCAATTGAGTAGTCTATTGTTCATCCGGTTTTGGTTCTTGTGGACGTTGGCATCGATAGGTTGCAAATTTACACTCTCGGGGCGTAATAGAACAAAATAATTAGGTTTTACTCATTGTTCGATTGAATGAGAAAATGTACTGTTTCCAAAGTTATACTCTTGTTGCGCAATTGAGTTGTCTAATGTTGGTCCCGTTTGGGTTCTTGTGAACGTTGGCATCGATAGGTTGCAAATTTACACTCTCGGGGCGTAATAGAACAAAATAATTAGGTTTTACTCATTGTTCGATTGAATGAGAAAATGTACTGTTTCCAAAGTTGTACTGATAGTGCGCAATTGAGTAGTCTAAAGTTGGTCCCGTTTTGGTTCTTGTGATCGTTGGCATCGATAGGTTGCAAATTTACACTCTCGGGGCGTAATAGAACAAAATAATTAGGTTTTACTCTTTGTTCGATTGAATGAGAAAAAGTACTGTTTCCAAAGTTATACCGATAGGGCGCAATTGATTGGTCTAATGTTGGTCCTTTGTTTCTTGTGAACGTTGGCATCGATAGGTTGCAAATTTACACTCTCGGGGCGTAATAGAACAAAATAATAAGGTTTTACTCATTGTTCGATTGAATGAGGAAAAGTACAGTTTCCAAAGTTATACTCATGGTGCGCAATTGAGTAGTCTAATGTTGGTCCCGTTTTGGTTCTTGTGAACGTTGGCATGGATAGGTTGCAAATTTACACTCTCGGGGCGTAATAGAACAAAATAATTAGGTTTTACACTTTGTTCGATTGAATGAGAAAAAGTACTGTTTCCAAAGTTTTACTGATAGGGCGCAAGTGAGTAGTCCAATGTTTGTCCGGTTTTGGTTCTTGTGAACGTTGGCATGGATAGGTTGCAAATTTACACTCTCGGGGCGTAATAGAACAAAATAATTAGGTTTTACTCATTGTTCGATTGAATGAGAAAATGTACAGTTTCCAAAGTTGTACTGATAGTGCGCAATTGAGTAGTCTAACGTTGGTCCCGTTTTGGTTCTTGTGAACGTTGGCATCGATAGGTTGCAAATTTACACTCTCGGAGCGTAATAGAACAAAATAATAAGGTTTTACTCATTGTTCGATTGAATGAGAAAATGTACTGTTTCCAAAGTTGTACTGATAGGGCGCAATTGATTAGTCTAATGTTGGTCCGGTTTTGTTTCTTTTGAACGTTGGCATCGATAGGTTGCAAATTTACACTCTCGGGGCGTAATAGAACAAAATAATAAGGTTTTACTCATTGTTCGATTGAATGAGAAAATGTACTGTTTCCAAAGTTATACTCATGGTGCGCAATTGAGTAGTCTAATGTTCATCCGGTTTTGGTTCTTGTGAACGTTGGCATCGATAGGTTGCAAATTTACACTCTTGGGGCGTAATAGAACAAAATAATTAGGTTTTACTCTTTGTTCGATTGAATGAGAAAAAGTACTGTTTCCAAAGTTTTACTGATAGGGCGCAAGTGAGTAGTCCAATGTTGTTCCGGTTTTGGTTCTTGTGAACGTTGGCATGGATAGGTTGCAAATTTAGACTCTCGGGGCGTAATAGAACAAAATAATTAGGTTTTACTCATTGTTCGATTGAATGAGAAAATGTACTGTTTCCAAAGTTGTACTGATAGGGCGCAATTGATTAGTCTAATGTTGGTCTGGTTTTGTTTCTTGTGAACGTTGGCATCGATAGGTTGCAAATTTACACTCTCGGGGCGTAATAGAACAGAGTAATAAGGTTTTACTCATTGTGCGATTGAATGAGAAAATTTTGTGTTTCCAATGTTATACTCATGGTGCGCAATTGAGTAGTCTAATGTTCATCCGGTTTTGGTTCTTGTGAACGTTGGCATCGATAGGTTGCAAATTTACACTCTTGGGGCGTAATAGAACAAAATAATTAGGTTTTACTCTTTGTTCGATTGAATGAGAAAAAGTACTGTTTCCAAAGTTTTACTGATAGGGCGCAAGTGAGTAGTCCAATGTTGTTCCGCTTTGGTTCTTGTGAACGTTGGCATGGATAGGTTGAAAATTTAACCTTTCGGGCGTAATAGAACAAAATAATTAGGTTTTACTCATTGTTCGATTGAATGAGAAAATGTACAGTTTCCAAAGTTGTACTGATAGTGCGCAATTGAGTAGTCTAACGTTGGTCCCGTTTTGGTTCTTGTGAACGTTGGCATCGATAGGTTGCAAATTTACACTCTCGGGCGTAATAGAACAAAATAATAAGGTTTTACTCATTGTTCGATTGAATGAGAAAATGTACTGTTTCCAAAGTTATACTCATGGTGCGCAATTGAGTAGTCTAATGTTGGTCCTGGTTTTGTTTCTTGTGAACGTTTGAATCGACAGGTTGCAAATTTACACTCTCGGGGCGTAATAGAACAAAATAATAAGGTTTTACTCATTGTTCGATTGAATGAGAAAATGTACTGTTTCCAAAGTTATACTCATGGTGCGCAATTGAGTAGTCTAATGTTGGTCCCGTTTTTGTTCTTGTGACGTTGGCATCGATAGGTTGCAAATTTACACTCTCGGGGCGTAATAGAACAAAATAATTAGGTTTTACTCTTTGTTCGATTGAATGAGAAAAAGTACTGTTTCCAAAGTTTTACCGATAGTAAGTGAGTAGTCCAATGTTTGTCCTGCTTTGGTTCTTGTGAACGTTGGCATGGATAGGTTGCAAATTTACACTCTCGGGGCGTAATAGAACAAAATAATTAGGTTTTACTCATTGTTCGATTGAATGAGAAAATGTACTGTTTCCAAAGTTGTACTGATAGTGCGCAATTGATTGGTCTAATGTTGGTCCGGTTTTGTTTCTTGTGAACGTTGGCATCGATAGGTTGCAAATTTACACTCTCGGGGCATAATAGAACAAAATAATAAGGTTTTACTCATTGTTCGATTGAATGAGAAAATGTACTGTTTCCAAAGTTATACTCATGGTGCGCAATTGAGTAGTCTAATGTTGGTCCCATTTTTGTTCTTGTGACGTTGGCATCGATAGGTTGCAAATTTACACTCTCGGGGCGTAATAGAACAAAATAATTAGGTTTTACTCTTTGTTCGATTGAATGAGAAAAAGTACTGTTTCCAAAGTTTTACCGATAGGCGCAAGTGAGTAGTCCAATGTTTGTCCCGCTTTGGTTCTTGTGAACGTTGGCATGGATAGGTTGCAAATTTACACTCTCGGGGCGTAATAGAACAAAATAATTAGGTTTTACTCATTGTTCGATTGAATGAGAAAATGTACTGTTTTCAAAGTTATACTCATGTTGCGCAATTGAGTAGTCTAATGTTGGTCCCGTTTTGGTTCTTGTGAACCTTGGCATCGATAGGTTGCAAATTTACACTCTCGGGGCGTAATAGAACAAAATAATTCGGTTTTACTCTTTGTTCGATTGAATGAGAAAAAGTACTGTTTCCAAAGTTTTACTGATAGGGAGCAAGTGAGTAGTCCATTGTTGGTCCGGTTTTGGTTTTTGTGAACGTTGTCATGGATAGGTTGCAAATTTACACTCTCGGGGCGTAATAGAACAAAATAATTAGGTTTTACTCTTTGTTCGATTGAATGAGAAAAAGTACTGTTTCCAAAGTTATACTCATGGTGCGCAATTGAGTGGTCTAATTTGCATCCGTTTTGGTTCTTGTGAACGTTGGCATCGATAGGTTGCAAATTTACACTCTCGGGGCGTAATAGAACAAAATAATTAGGTTTTACTCTTTGTTCGATTGAATGAGAAAATTTACTGTTTCCAAAGTTTTACTCATGGTGCGCAATTGAGTAGTGTAATATTGGTCCAGTTTTGGTTCTTGTGAACGTTGGCATGGATAGGTTGCAAATTTACACTCTCGGGCGTAATAGAACAAAATAATTAGGTTTTACTCATTGTTCGATTGAATGAGAAAATGTACTTTCCAAAGTTGTACCGATAGTGCGCAATTGAGTAGTCTAACGTTGGTCCCGCTTGGTTCTTGTGAACGTTGGCATCGATAGGTTGCAAATTTACACTCTCGTGGGTGTAATAGAACAAAATAATAAGGTTTTACTCATTGTTCGATTGAATGAGAAAATGTACGTTTCCAAAGTTGTACCGATAGGCGCAATTGATTGGTCTAATGTTGGTCCGGTTTTGTTTCTTGTGAACGTTGGCATCGATAGGTTGCAAATTTACACTCTCGGGGCATAATAGAACAAAATAATAAGGTTTTACTCATTGTTCGATTGAATGAGAAAATGTACTGTTTCCAAAGTTGTACTTATAGTGCGCAATTGAGTAGTCTAACGTTGGTCCCGTTTTGGTTCTTGTGAACGTTGGCATCGATAGGTTGCAAATTTACACTCTCGGGGCGTAATAGAACAAAATAATAAGGTTTTACTCTTTGTTCGATTGAATGAGAAAAAGTACTGTTTCCAAAGTTTTACCGATGGCAAGTGAGTAGTCCAATGTTCGTCCCGTTTTGGTTCTTGTGAACGTTGGCATGGATAGGTTGCAAATTTACACTCTCGGGGCGTAATAGAACAAAATAATTAGGTTTTACTGATTGTTCGATTGAATGAGAAAATGTACCGTTTCCAAAGTTGTACTGATAGTGCGCAATTGAGTAGTCTAACGTTGGTCCCGTTTTGGTTCTTGTGAACGTTGGCATCGATAGGTTGCAAATTTAGACTCTCGGGGCGTAATAGAACAAAATAATAAGGTTTTACTCATTGTTCGATTGAATGAGAAAATGTACTGTTTCCAAAGTTTTACTGATAGGGCGCAATTGATTAGTCTAATGTTGGTCCGGTTTTGTTTCTTGTGAACGTTGGCATCGATAGGTTGCAAATTTACACTCTCGGGGCGTAATAGAACAAAATAATAAGGTTTTACTCATTGTTCGATTGAATGAGAAAATGTACTGTTTCCAAAGTTATACTCATGGTGCGCAATTGAGTAGTCTAATGTTGGTCCCGTTTTTGTTCTTGTGACGTTGGCATCGATAGGTTGCAAATTTACACTCTCGGGGCGTAATAGAACAAAATAATTAGGTTTTACTCTTTGTTCGATTGAATGAGAAAAAGTACTGTTTCCAAAGTTTTACTGATAGGGCGCAAGTGAGTAGTCCAATGTTTGTCCGGTTTTGGTTCTTGTGAACGTTGGCATGGATAGGTTGCAAATTTACACTCTCGGGGCGTAATAGAACAAAATAATTAGGTTTTACTCTTTGTTCGATTGAATGAGAAAAAGTACTGTTTCCAAAGTTATACTCATGGTGCGCAATTGAGTAGTCTAATGTTCATCCGGTTTTGGTTCTTGTGAACGTTGGCATCGATAGGTTGCAAATTTACACTCTTGGGGCGTAATAGAACAAAATAATTAGGTTTTACTCATTGTTCGATTGAATGAGAAAATGTACTGTTTCCAAAGTTATACTCATGGTGCGCAATTGAGTAGTCTAATGTTGGTCCCGTTTTGGTTCTTGTGAACGTTGGCATCGATAGGTTGCAAATTTACACTCTCGGGGCGTAATAGAACAAAATAATTAGGTTTTACTCATTGTTCGATTGAATGAGAAAATGTACAGTTTCCAAAGTTGTACTGATAGTGCGTAATTGAGTAGTCTAACGTTGGTCCCGTTTTGGTTCTTGTGAACGTTGGCATCGATAGGTTGCAAATTTACACTCTCGGGGCGTAATAGAACAAAATAATAAGGTTTTACTCATTGTTCGATTGAATGAGAAAATGTACTGTTTCCAAAGTTATACCGATAGGGCGCAATTGATTGGTCTAATGTTGGTCCGGTTTTGTTTCTTGTGAACGTTGGCATCGATAGGTTGCAAATTTACACTCTAGGGGCATAATAGAACAAAATAATAAGGTTTTACTCATTGTTCGATTGAATGAGGAAATGTACTTTTTCCAATTTTATACTCTTGGTGCGCAATTGAGTAGTCTATTTTTGGTCCCGTTTTTGTTCTTGTGAACGTTGGCATCGATAGGTTGCAAATTTACACTCTCGTAATAGAACAAAATAATTAGGTTTTACTCTTTGTTCGATTGAATGAGAAAAGTACGTTTCCAAAGTTTTACCGATAGGCGCAAGTGACTAGTCCAATGTTTGTCCTGCTTTTGGTTCTTGTGAACGTTGGCATCGATAGGTTGCAAATTTACACTCTCGGGGCGTAATAGAACAAAATAAATAGGTTTTACTCTTTGTTCGATTGAATGAGAAAAAGTACTGTTTCCAAAGTTATACTGATAGGGTGCAATTGAGTAGTCCAATGTTGGTCCGGTTTTGGTTTTTGTGAACGTTGTCATGGATAGGTTGCAAATTTACACTCTCGGGGCGTAATAGAACAAAATAATTAGGTTTTACTCTTTGTTCGATTGAATGAGAAAATGTACTGTTTCCAAAGTTTTACTGATAGGGCGCAAGTGAGTAGTCCAATGTTGTTCAGCTTTGGTTCTTGTGAACGTTGGCATGGATAGGTTGCAAATTTACACTCTCGGGGCGTAATAGAACAAAATAATTAGGTTTTACTCTTTGTTCGATTGAATGAGAAAAAGTACTGTTTCCAAAGTTATACCGATAGTGCGCAATTGAGTAGTCTAACGTTGGTCTGCTTTTGTTTCTTGTGAACGTTGGCATCGATAGGTTGCAAATTTACACTCTCGGGGCGTAATAGAACAAAATAATAAGGTTTTACTCATTGTTCGATTGAATGAGAAAATGTACTGTTTCCAAAGTTATACTCATGGTGCGCAATTGAGTAGTCTAATGTTGGTCCCGTTTTTGTTCTTGTGACGTTGGCATCGATAGGTTGCAAATTTACACTCTCGGGGCGTAATAGAACAAAATAATTAGGTTTTACTCTTTGTTCGATTGAATGAGAAAAAGTACTGTTTCCAAAGTTTTACTGATAGGGCGCAAGTGAGTAGTCCAATGTTTGTCCGGTTTTTGTTCTTGTGAACGTTGGCATCGATAGGTTGCAAATTTACACTCTCGGGGCGTAATAGAACAAAATATTTAGGTTTTACTCTTTGTTCGATTGAATGAGAAAAAGTACTGTTTCCAAAGTTATCCTCATGGTGCGCAATTGAGTAGTCTAATGTTGGTTCCGATTTGGTTCTTGTGAACGTTGGCATCGATAGGTTGCAAATTTACACTCTCGGGGCGTAATAGAACAAAATAATAAGGTTTTACTCATTGTTCGATTGAATGAGAAAATGTACTGTTTCCAAAGTTATACGCATGTTGCGCAATTGAGTAGTCTAATGTTGGTCCCGTTTTGGTTCTTGTGAACGTTGGCATCGATAGGTTGCAAATTTACACTCTCGGGGCGTAATAGAACAAAATAATTAGGTTTTACTCTTTGTTCGATTGAATGAGAAAATGTACTGTTTCCAATGTTGTTCTGATAGTGCGCAATTGAGTAGTCTAACGTTGGTCCCGTTTTGGTTCTTGTGAACGTTGGCACCGATAGGTTGCAAATTTACACTCTCGGGGCGTAATAGAACAAAATAATAAGGTTTTACTCATTGTTCGATTGAATGAGAAAATGTACTGTTTCTAAAGTTGTACTGATAGGGCGCAATTGATTAGTCTAATGTTGGTCTGGTTTTGTTTCTTGTGAACGTTGGCATCGATAGGTTGCAAATTTACACTCTCGGGGCATAATAGAACAAAATAATAAGGTTTTACTCATTGTTCGATTGAATGAGAAAATGTACTGTTTCCAAAGTTATACTCATGGTGCGCAATTGAGTAGTCTAATGTTGGTCCCGTTTTTGTTCTTGTGAACGTTGGCATCGATAGGTTGCAAATTTACACTCTCGGGGCGTAATAGGACAAAATAATTAGGTTTTACTCTTTGTTCGATTGAATGAGAAAAAGTACAGTTTCCAAAGTTTTACTGATAGGGCGCAAGTGAGTAGTCCAATGTTTGTCCGGTTTTGGTTCTTGTGAACGTTGGCATGGATAGGTTGCAAATTTACACTCTCGGGGCGTAATAGAACAAAATAATTAGGTTTTACTCTTTGTTCGATTGAATGAGAAAAAGTACTGTTTCCAAAGTTATACTGATAGGGTGCAATTGAGTAGTCCAATGTTGGTCCGGTTTTGGTTTTTGTGAACGTTGTCATGGATAGGTTGCAAATTTACACTCTCGGGGCGTAATAGAACAAAATAATTAGGTTTTACTCTTTGTTCGATTGAATGAGAAAATGTACTGTTTCCAAAGTTATACTCATGGTGCGCAATTGAGTAGTCTAATGTTCGTCCGGTTTTGGTTCTTGTGAACGTTGGCATCGATAGGTTGCAAATTTACACTCTCGGGGCGTAATAGAACAAAATAATTAGGTTTTACTCTTTGTTCGATTGAATGAGAAAATGTACTGTTTCCAAAGTTATACTCATGGGGCGCAATTGAGTAGTCTAATGTTGGTCCCGTTTTGGTTCTTGTGAACGTTGGCATCGATAGGTTGCAAATTTACACTCTCGGGGCGTAATAGAACAAAATAATTAGGTTTTACTCATTGTTCGATTGAATGAGAAAATGTACTGTTTCCAAAGTTATACTCATGTTGCGCAATTGAGTAGTCTAATGTTGGTCCCGTTTTGGTTCTTGTGAACGTTGGCATCGATAGGTTGCAAATTTACACTCTTGGGGCGTAATAGAACAAAATAATTAGGTTTTACTCATTGTTCGATTGAATGAGAAAATGTACTGTTTCCAAAGTTA
Organism: Aechmea fasciata; assembly: GCA_025177825.1. Taxonomy (NCBI): domain Eukaryota; kingdom Viridiplantae; phylum Streptophyta; class Magnoliopsida; order Poales; family Bromeliaceae; genus Aechmea; species Aechmea fasciata. The sequence goes on along the minus strand of CM045928.1, from coordinate 16,026,365 downwards.
TACTCATGTTGCGCAATTGAGTAGTCTAATGTTGGTCCCGTTTTGGTTCTTGTGAACGTTGGCATCGATAGGTTGCAAATTTACACTCTCGGGGCGTAATAGAACAAAATAATTAGGTTTTACTCATTGTTCGATTGAATGAGAAAATGTACGTTTCCAAAGTTGTACTGATAGTGCGCAATTGAGTAGTCTAACGTTGGTCCCGTTTTGGTTCTTGTGAACGTTGGCATCGATAGGTTGCAAATTTACACTCTCGGGGCGTAATAGAACAAAATAATTAGGTTTTACTCTTTGTTCGATTGAATGAGAAAAAGTACTGTTTCCAAAGTTATACTGATAGGGTGCAATTGAGTAGTCCAATGTTGGTCCGGTTTTGGTTTTTGTGAACGTTGTCATGGATAGGTTGCAAATTTACACTCTCGGGGCGTAATAGAACAAAATAATTAGGTTTTACTCTTTGTTCGATTGAATCAGAAAATGTACTGTTTCCAAAGTTATACTCATGGTGCGCAATTGAGTAGTCTAATGTTCATCCGGTTTTGGTTCTTGTGAACGTTGGCATCGATAGGTTGCAAATTTACACTCTCGGGGCGTAATAGAACAAAATAATTAGGTTTTACTCATTGTTCGATTGAATGAGAAAATGTACTGTTTCCAAAGTTATACTCATGTTGCGCAATTGAGTAGTCTAATGTTGGTCCCGTTTTGGTTCTTGTGAACGTTGGCATCGATAGGTTGCAAATTTACACTCTCGGGGCGAAATAGAACAAAATAATTAGGTTTTACTCATTGTTCGATTGAATGAGAAAATGTACTGTTTCCAAAGTTATACTCATGTTGCGCAATTGAGTAGTCTAATGTTGGTCCCGTTTTGGTTCTTGTGAACGTTGGCATCGATAGGTTGCAAATTTACACTCTCGGGGCGTAATAGAACAAAATAATTAGGTTTTACTCATTGTTCGATTGAATGAGAAAATGTACTGTTTCCAAAGTTATACTCATGTTGCGCAATTGAGTAGTCTAATGTTGGTCCCGTTTTGGTTCTTGTGAACGTTGGCATCGATAGGTTGCAAATTTACACTCTCGGGGCGTAATAGAACAAAATAATTAGGTTTTACTCATTGTTCGATTGAATGAGAAAATGTTTCCAAAGTTATACTCATGTTGCGCAATTGAGTAGTCTAATGTTGGTCCGGTTTTGGTTCTTGTGAACGTTGGAATCGATAGGTTGCAAATTTACACTCTCGGGGCGTAATAGAACAAAATAATTAGGTTTTACTCATTGTTCGATTGAATGAGAAAATGTACTGTTTCCAAAGTTGTACTGATAGTGCGCAATTGAGTAGTCTAACGTTGGTCCCGTTTTGGTTCTTGTGAACGTTGGCATCGAAGGGTTGCAAATTTACACTCTCGGGCGTAATAGAACAAAATAATAAGGTTTTACTCATTGTTCGATTGAATGAGAAAAGTAATCGTTTCCAAAGTTATACTCATGGTGCGCAATTGAGTAGTCTAATGTTGGTCCCGTTTTTGTTCTTGTGAACGTTGGCATCGATAGGTTGCAAATTTACACTCTCGGGGCGTAATAGAACAAAATAATTAGGTTTTACTCATTGTTCGATTGAATGAGAAAATGTACTGTTTCCAAAGTTATACTCATGTTGCGCAATTGAGTAGTCTAATGTTGGTCCCGTTTTGGTTCTTGTGAACGTTGGCATCGATAGGTTGCAAATTTACACTCTCGGGGCGTAATAGAACAAAATAATAAGGTTTTACTCATTGTTCGATTGAATGAGAAAATGTGCTGTTTCCAAAGTTGTACAGATAGGGCGCAATTGATTGGTCTAATGTTGGTCCGGTTTTGTTTCTTGTGAACGTTGGCATCGATAGGTTGCAAATTTACACTCTCGGGGCGTAATAGAACAAAATAATAAGGTTTTACTCATTGTTCGATTGAATGAGGAAATGTACTGTTTCCAAAGTTATACTCATGGTGCGCAATTGAGTAGTCTAATGTTGGTCCCGTTTTGTTCTTGTGAACGTTGGCATCGATAGGTTGCAAATTTACACTCTCGGGCGTAATAGAACAAAATAATTAGGTTTTACTCTTTGTTCGATTGAATGAGAAAAGTATCGTTTCCAAAGTTTTACCGATAGGGCGCAAGTGAGTAGTCCAATGTTTGTCCTGGTTTTGGTTCTTGTGAACGTTGGCATGGATAGGTTGCAAATTTACACTCTCGGGCGTAATAGAACAAAATAATTAGGTTTTACTCATTGTTCGATTGAATGAGAAAATGTCGTTTCCAAAGTTGTACCGATAGTGCGCAATTGAGTAGTCTAACGTTGGTCCCGTTTTGGTTCTTGTGAACGTTGGCATCGATAGGTTGCAAATTTAGACTCTCGGGGCGTAATAGAACAAAATAATAAGGTTTTTACTCATTGTTCGATTGAATGAGAAAATGAACTGTTTCCAAAGTTTTACCGATAGCGCAATTGATTAGTCTAATGTTGGTCCGGTTTTGTTTCTTTTGAACGTTGGCATCGATAGGTTGCAAATTTTCACTAACGGAGTATAATAGAACAGAATAATAAGGTTTTACTCATTGTTCGATTGAATGAGAAAATGTACTGTTTCCAAAGTTATACTCAAGGTGCGCAATTGAGTAGTCTAATGTTGGTCCCGTTTTGGTTCTTGTGAACGTTGGCATCGATAGGTTGCAAATTTACACTCTCGTGGCGTAATAGAACAAAATAATTAGGTTTTACTCTTTGTTCGATTGAATGAGAAAAAGTACTGTTTCCAAAGTTTTACTGATAGGGCGCAAGTGAGTAGTCCAATGTTTGTCCGGTTTGGTTCTTGTGAACGTTGGCATGGATAGGTTGCAAATTTACATTCTCGGGGCGTAATAGAACAAAATAATTAGGTTTTACTCTTTGTTCGATTGAATGAGAAAATGATCTTGTTTCCAAAGTTATACTCATGGTGCGCAATTGAGTAGTCTAATGTTCATCCGGTTTTGGTTCTTGTGAACGTTGGCATCGATAGGTTGCAAATTTACACTCTTGGGGCGTAATAGAACAAAATAATTAGGTTTTACTCATTGTTCGATTGAATGAGAAAATGTACTGTTTCCAAAGTTATACTCATGTTGCGCAATTGAGTAGTCTAATGTTGGTCCCGTTTTGGTTCTTGTGAACGTTGGCATCGATAGGTTGCAAATTTAAACTCTCGGGGCGTAATAGAACAAAATAATTAGGTTTTACTCATTGTTCGATTGAATGAGAAAATGTACTGTTTCCAAAGTTGTACTGATAGTGCGCAATTGAGTAGTCTAACGTTGGTCCCGTTTTGGTTCTTGTGAACGTTGGCATCGATAGGTTGCAAATTTACACTCTCGGGGCGTAATAGAACAAAATAATAAGGTTTTACTCATTGTTCGATTGAATGAGAAAATGTACTGTTTCCAAAGTTGTACTGATAGGGCGCAATTGATTGGTCTAATGTTGGTCCGGTTTTGTTTCTTGTGAACGTTGGCATCGATAGGTTGCAAATTTACACTCTCGGGGCGTAATAGAACAAAATAATAAGGTTTTACTCTTTGTTCGATTGAATGAGAAAATGTACTGTTTCCAAAGTTGTACTTATAGGGCGCAATTGAGTAGTCTAATGTTGGTCCCGTTTTTGTTCTTGTGAACGTTGGCATCGATAGGTTGCAAATTTACACTCTCGGGGCGTAATAGAACAAAATAATTAGGTTTTACTCTTTGTTCGATTGAATGAGAAAAGTACGTTTCCAAAGTTTGCAAGTGACTAGTCCAATGTTTGTCCTGGTTTGGTTCTTGTGAACGTTGGCATGGATAGGTTGCAAATTTACACTCTCGGGGCGTTATAGAACAAAATACTTAGGTTTTACTCTTTGTTCGATTGAATGAGAAAAAGTACTGTTTCCAAAGTTATACTGATAGGGTGCAATTGAGTAGTCCAATGTTGGTCCGGTTTTGGTTTTTGTGAACGTTGTCATGGATAGGTTGCAAAATTACACTCTCGGGGCGTAATAGAACAAAATAATTAGGTTTTACTCTTTGTTCGATTGAATGAGAAAATGTACTGTTTCCAAAGTTTTACTGATAGGGCGCAAGTGAGTAGTCCAATGTTGTTCCAGTTTTGGTTCTTGTGAACGTTGGCATGGATAGGTTGCAAATTTACAATCTCGGGGCGTAATAGAACAAAATAATTACGTTTTACTCATTGTTCGATTGAATGAGAAAAAGTACTGTTTCCAAAGTTGTACTGATAGTGCGCAATTGAGTAGTCTAACGTTGGTCCGGTTTTGTTTCTTGTGAACGTTGGCATCGATAGGTTGCAAATTTACACTCTCGGGGCGTAATAGAACAAAATAATAAGGTTTTACTCATTGTTCGATTGAATGAGAAAATGTACTGTTTCCAAAGTTATACTCATGGTGCGCAATTGAGTAGTCTAATGTTGGTCCCGTTTTTGTTCTTGTGACGTTGGCATCGATAGGTTGCAAATTTACACTCTCGGGGCGTAATAGAACAAAATAATTAGGTTTTACTCTTTGTTCGATTGAATGAGAAAAAGTACTGTTTCCAAAGTTTTACTGATAGGGCGCAAGTGAGTAGTCCAATGTTTGTCCGGTTTTGGTTCTTGTGAACGTTGGCATGGATAGGTTGCAAATTTACACTCTCGGGGCGTAATAGAACAAAATAATTAGGTTTTACTCTTTGTTCGATTGAATGAGAAAATGTACTGCTTCCAAAGTTATACTGTTAGGGCGCAACTGAGTAGTCTAATGTTCGTCCGGTTTTGGTTCTTGTGAACGTTGGCATCGATAGGTTGCAAATTTACACTCTTGGGGCGTAATAGAACAAAATAATTAGGTTTTACTCATTGTTCGATTGAATGAGAAAATGTACTGTTTCCAAAGTTATACTCATGTTGCGCAATTGAGTAGTCTAATGTTGGTCCCGTTTTGGTTCTTGTGAACGTTGGCATCGATAGGTTGCAAATTTACACTCTCGGGGCGTAATAGAACAAAATAATTAGGTTTTACTCATTGTTCGATTGAATGAGAAAATGTACTGTTTCCGAAGTTGTACTGATAGTGCGCAATTGAGTAGTCTAACGTTGGTCCCGTTTTGGTTCTTGTGAACGTTGGCACCGATAGGTTGCAAATTTACACTCTCGGGGCGTAATAGAACAAAATAATAAGGTTTTACTCATTGTTCGATTGAATGAGAAAATGTACTGTTTCCAAAGTTGTACTGATAGGGCGCAATTGATTGGTCTAATGTTGGTCCGGTTTTGTTTCTTGTGAACGTTGGCATCGATAGGTTGCAAATTTACACTCTCGGGGCATAATAGAACAAAATAATAAGGTTTTACTCATTGTTCGATTGAATGAGGAAATGTACTGTTTCCAAAGTTATACTCATGGTGCGCAATTGAGTAGTCTAATGTTGGTCCCGTTTTTGTTCTTATGAACGTTGGCATCGATAGGTTGCAAATTTACACTCTCGGGGCGTAATAGGACAAAATAATTAGGTTTTACTCTTTGTTCGATTGAATGAGAAAAAGTACTGTTTCCAAAGTTTTACCGATAGGCGCAAGTGAGTAGTCCAATGTTTGTCCTGCTTTTGGTTCTTGTGAACGTTGGCATCGATAGGTTGCAAATTTACACTCTCGGGGCGTAATAGAACAAAATAATTAGGTTTTACTCTTTGTTCGATTGAATGAGAAAAAGTACTGTTTCCAAAGTTGTACTGATAGGGTGCAATTGATTAGTCAAATGTTGGTCCGGTTTGGTTTTTGTGAACGTTGGCATCGATAGGTTGCAAATTTATACTCTCGGGGCGTAATAGAACAAAATAATTAGGTTTTACTCTTTGTTCGATTGAATGAGAAAATGTACTGTTTCCAAAGTTATACTCATGGTGCGTAATTGACTAGTCTAATGTTGGTCCCGTTTTGGTTCTTGTGAACGTTGGCATCGATAGGTTGCAAATTTACACTCTCGGGGCGTAATAGAACAAAATAATTAGGTTTTACTCATTGTTCGATTGAATGAGAAAATGTACTGTTTCCAAAGTTATACTCATGTTGCGCAATTGAGTAGTCTAATGTTGGTCCCGTTTTGGTTCTTGTGAACGTTGGCATCGATAGGTTGCAAATTTACACTCTCGGGGCGTAATAGAACAGACTAATTATGTTTTACTCATGGTACGATTGACTGAGAAAATGTACTGTTTCCAAAGTTATACTCATGTTGCGCAATTGAGTAGTCTAATGTTGGTCCCGTTTTGGTTCTTGTGAACGTTGGCATCGATAGGTTGCAAATTTACACTCTTGGGGCGTAATAGAACAAAATAATTAGGTTTTACTCATTGTTCGATTGAATGAGAAAATGTACTGTTTCCAAAGTTATACTCATGGTGCGCAATTGAGTAGTCTAATGTTGGTCCCGTTTTGGTTCTTGTGAACGTTGGCATCGATAGGTTGCAAATTTACACTCTCGGGGCGTAATAGAACAAAATAATTAGGTTTTACTCATTGTTCGATTGAATGAGAAAATGTACTGTTTCCAAAGTTGTACTGATAGTGCGCAATTGAGTAGTCTAACGTTGGTCCCGTTTTGGTTCTTGTGAACGTTGGCATCGATAGGTTGCAAATTTACACTCTCGGGGCGTAATAGAACAAAATAATAAGGTTTTACTCATTGTTCGATTGAATGAGAAAAAGTACTGTTTCCAAAGTTATACTGATAGGGTGCAATTGAGTAGTCCAATGTTGGTCCGGTTTTGGTTTTTGTGAACGTTGTCATGGATAGGTTGCAAAATTACACTCTCGGGGCGTAATAGAACAAAATAATTAGGTTTTACTCATTGTTCGATTGAATGAGAAAATGTACTGTTTCCAAAGTTATACTCATGGTGCGCAATTGAGTAGTCTAATGTTCATCCGGTTTTGGTTCTTATGAACGTTGGCATCGATAGGTTGCAAATTTGCACTCTCGGGGCGTAATAGAACAAAATAATTAGGTTTTACTCATTGTTCGATTGAATGAGAAAATGTACTGTTCCAAAGTTATACTCATGTTGCGCAATTGAGTAGTCTAATGTTGGTCCCGTTTTGGTTCTTGTGAACGTTGGCATCGATAGGTTGCAAATTTACACACTCGGGGCGTAATAGAACAAAATAATTAGGTTTTACTCATTGTTCGATTGAATGAGAAAATGTACTGTTTCCAAAGTTATACTGATGTTGCGCAATTGAGTAGTCTAATGTTGGTCCCGTTTTGGTTCTTGTGAACGTTGGCATCGATAGGTTGCAAATTTACACTCTCGGGGCGTAATAGAACAAAATAATTAGGTTTTACTCATTGTTCGATTGAATGAGAAAATGTACTGTTTCCAAAGTTATACTCATGTTGCGCAATTGAGTAGTCTAATGTTGGTCCCGTTTTGGTTCTTGTGAACGTTGGCATCGATAGGTTGCAAATTTACACTCTCGGGGCGTAATAGAACAAAATAATTAGGTTTTACTCTTTGTTCGATTGAATGAGAAAATGTACTGTTTCCAAAGTTATACTGATGGGGCGCAACTGAGTAGTCTAATGTTGGTCCGGTTTTGGTTCTTGTGAACGTTGGCATCGATAGGTTGCAAATTTACACTCTCGGGGCGTAATAGAACAAAATAATTAGGTTTTACTCATTGTTCGATTGAATGAGAAAATGTACTGTTTCCAAAGTTGTACTGATAGTGCGCAATTGAGTAGTCTAACGTTGGTCCCGTTTTGGTTCTTGTGAACGTTGGCATCGATAGGTTGCAAATTTACACTCTCGGGGCGTAATAGAACAAAATAATAAGGTTTTACTCATTGTTCGATTGAATGAGAAAAAGTACTGTTTCCAAAGTTATACTGATAGGGTGCAATTGAGTAGTCCAATGTTGGTCCGGTTTTGGTTTTTGTGAACGTTGTCATGGATAGGTTGCAAAATTACACTCTCGGGGCGTAATAGAACAAAATAATTAGGTTTTACTCTTTGTTCGATTGAATGAGAAAAAGTACTGTTTCCAAAGTTATACTGATGGGGCGCAAGTGAGTAGTCTAATGTTCATCCGGCTTTGGTTCTTGTGAACGTTGGCATCGATAGGTTGCAAATTTGCACTCTCGGGGCGTAATCGAACAAAATAATAGGGTTTTACTCATTGTTCGATTGAATGAGAAAATGTACTCTTTCCAAAGTTATACTCATGGTGCGCAATTGAGTAGTCTAATGTTGGTCCCGTTTTGGTTCTTGTGAACGTTGGCATCGATAGGTTGCAAATTTACACTCTCGGGGCGTAATAGAACAAAATAATTAGGTTTTACTCATTGTTCGATTGAATGAGAAAATGTACTGTTTCCAAAGTTATACTCATGTTGCGCAATTGAGTAGTCTAATGTTGGTCCCGTTTTGGTTCTTGTGAACGTTGGCATCGATAGGTTGCAAATTTACACTCTCGGGGCGTAATAGAACAAAATAATTAGGTTTTACTCTTTGTTCGATTGAATGAGAAAAAGTACTGTTTCCAAAGTTGTACTGATAGGGCGCAATTGATTAGTCTAATGTTGGTCCGGTTTTGTTTCTTGTGAACGTTGGCATCGATAGGTTGCAAATTTACACTCTCGGGGCGTAATAGAACAAAATAATAAGGTTTTACTCATTGTTCGATTGAATGAGAAAATGTACTGTTTCCAAAGTTATACTCATGGTGCGCAATTGAGTAGTCTAATGTTGGTCCCGTTTTTGTTCTTGTGACGTTGGCATCGATAGGTTGCAAATTTACACTCTCGGGGCGTAATAGAACAAAATAATTAGGTTTTACTCTTTGTTCGATTGAATGAGAAAAAGTACTGTTTCCAAAGTTTTACTGATAGGGCGCAAGTGAGTAGTCCAATGTTTGTCCGGTTTTGGTTCTTGTGAACGTTGGCATGGATAGGTTGCAAATTTACACTCTCGGGGCGTAATAGAACAAAATAATTAGGTTTTACTCTTTGTTCGATTGAATGAGAAAAAGTACTGTTTCCAAAGTTATACTCATGGTGCGCAATTGAGTAGTCTAATGTTTGTCCGGTTTTGGTTCTTGTGAACGTTGGCATCGATAGGTTGCAAATTTACACTCTCGGGGCGTAATAGAACAAAATAATTAGGTTTTACTCTTTGTTCGATTGAATGAGAAAAAGTACTGTTTCCAAAGTTATGCTCTTGTTGCGCAATTGAGTAGTCTAACGTTGGTCCCGTTTTGGTTCTTGTGAACGTTGGCATCGATAGGTTGCAAATTTACACTCTCGGGGCGTAATAGAACAAAATAATTAGGTTTTACTCATTGTTCGATTGAATGAGAAAATGTACTGTTTCCAAAGTTATACTCATGTTGCGCAATTGAGTAGTCTAATGTTGGTCCCGTTTTGGTTCTTGTGAACGTTGGCATCGATAGGTTGCAAATTTACACTCTCGGGGCGTAATAGAACAAAATAATTAGGTTTTACTCATTGTTCGATTGAATGAGAAAATGTCGTTTCCAAAGTTATACTCATGTTGCGCAATTGAGTAGTCTAATGTTGGTCCCGTTTTTGTTCTTGTGAACGTTGGCATCGATAGGTTGCAAATTTACACTCTCGGGGCGTAATAGAACAAAATAATTAGGTTTTACTCATTGTTCGGTTGAATGAGAAAAAGTACTGTTTCCAAAGTTTTACTGATAGTGCGCAATTGAGTAGTCTAACGTTGGTCCCTTTTTGGTTCTTGTGAACGTTGGCATCGATAGGTTGCAAATTTACACTCTCGGGGCGTAATAGAACAAAATAATAAGGTTTTACTCTTTGTTCGATTGAATGAGAAAATGTACGTTTCCAAAGTTGTACCGATAGGCGCAATTGATTAGTCTAATGTTGGTCCGGTTTTGTTTCTTGTGAACGTTGGCATCGATAGGTTGCAAATTTACACTCTCGGGGCATAATAGAACAAAATAATAAGGTTTTACTCATTGTTCGATTGAATGAGAAAATGTACTGTTTCCAAAGTTATACTCATGGTGCGCAATTGAGTAGTCTAATGTTGGTCCCGTTTTTGTTCTTGTGAACGTTGGCATCGATAGGTTGCAAATTTACACTCTCGGGGCGTAATAGAACAAAATAATTAGGTTTTACTCTTTGTTCGATTGAATGAGAAAAAGTACTGTTTCCAAAGTTTTACTGATAGGGCGCAAGTGAGTAGTCCAATGTTTGTCCAGTTTTGGTTCTTGTGAACGTTGGCATGGATAGGTTGCAAATTTACACTCTCGGGGCGTAATAGAACAAAATAATTAGGTTTTACTCTTTGTTCGATTGAATGAGAAAAAGTACTGTTTCCAAAGTTATACTGATAGGGCGCAATTGAGTAGTCCAATGTTGGTCCGGTTTTGGTTCTTGTGAACGTTGTCATGGATAGGTCGCAAATTTACACTCTCGGGGCGTAATAGAACAAAATAATTAGGTTTTACTCTTTGTTCGATTGAATGAGAAAATGTACTGTTTCCAAAGTTTTACTGATAGGGCGCAAGTGAGTAGTCCAATGTTGTTCCAGTTTTGGTTCTTGTGAACGTTGGCATGGATAGGTTGCAAATTTACAATCTCGGGGCGTAATAGAACTAAATAATTAGGTTTTACTCATTGTTCGATTGAATGAGAAAATGTACTGTTTCCAAAGTTGTACTGATAGTGCGCAATTGAGTAGTCTAACGTTGGTCCCGTTTTGGTTCTTGTGAACGTTGGCATCGATAGGTTGCAAATTTACACTCTCGGGGCGTAATAGAACAAAATAATAAGGTTTTACTCATTGTTCGATTGAATGAGAAAATGTACTGTTTCCAAAGTTGTACTGATAGGGCGCAATTGATTAGTCTAATGTTGGTCCGGTTTTGTTTCTTGTGAACGTTGGCATCGATAGGTTGCAAATTTACACTCTCGGGGCGTAATAGAACAAAATAATAAGGTTTTACTCATTGTTCGATTGAATGAGAAAATGTACTGTTTCCAAAGTTATACTCATGGTGCGCAATTGAGTAGTCTAATGTTGGTCCCGTTTTTGTTCTTGTGACGTTGGCATCGATAGGTTGCAAATTTACACTCTCGGGGCGTAATAGAACAAAATAATTAGGTTTTACTCTTTGTTCGATTGAATGAGAAAAAGTACTCGTTTCAAAGTTATAAAGTTAGGGCGCAACTGAGTAGTCTAATGTTTGTTCGGTTTTGGTTCTTATGAACGTTGGCATCGATACGTTGCAAATTTACATTCTTGTTGCGTAATAGAACAAAATAATTAGGTTTTACTCTTTGTTCGATTGAATGAGAAAATGTACTGTTTCCAAAGTTATACTCATGGTGCGCAATTGAGTAGTCTAATGTTCATCCGGTTTTGGTTCTTGTGAACGTTGGCATCGATAGGTTGCAAATTTACACTCTTGGGGCGTAATAGAACAAAATAATTAGGTTTTACTCATTGTTCGATTGAATGAGAAAATGTACTGTTTCCAAAGTTATACTCATGGTGCGCAATTGAGTAGTCTAATGTTGGTCCCGTTTTGGTTCTTGTGAACGTTGGCATCGATAGGTTGCAAATTTACACTCTCGGGGCGTAATAGAACAAAATAATTAGGTTTTACTCATTGTTCGATTGAATGAGAAAATGTACTGTTTCCAAAGTTGTACTGATAGTGCGCAATTGAGTAGTCTAACGTTGGTCCCGTTTTGGTTCTTGTGAACGTTGGCATCGATAGGTTGCAAATTTACACTCTCGGGGGGTAATAGAACAAAATAATAAGGTTTTACTTATTGTTCGATTGAATGAGAAAATGTACTGTTTCCAAAGTTGTACTGATAGGGCGCAATTGATTGGTCTAATGTTGGTCCGGTTTTGTTTCTTGTGAACGTTGGCATCGATAGGTTGGAAATTTACACTCTCGGGGCATAAAAGAACAAAATAATAAGGTTTTACTCATTGTTCGATTGAGTGAGGAAATGTACTGTTTCCAAAGTTATACTCATGGTGCGCAATTGAGTAGTCTAATGTTGGTCCCGTTTTTGTTCTTGTGAACGTTGGCATCGATAGGTTGCAAATTTACACTCTCGGGGCGTAATAGAACAAAATAATTAGGTTTTACTCTTTGTTCGATTGAATGAGAAAAAGCACTGTTTCCAAAGTTTTACTGATAGGGCGCAAGTGAGTAGTCCAATGTTTGTCTGGTTTTGGTTCTTGTGAACGTTGGCATGGATAGGTTGCAAATTTACACTCTCGGGGCGTAATAGATCAAAATAATTAGGTTTTACTCTTTGTTCGATTGAATGAGAAAAGGTACTGTTTCCAAAGTTGTACTGATAGTGCGCAATTGAGTAGTCCAATGTTGGTCCTTTTTGGTTTTTGTGAACGTTGTCATGGATAGGTTGCAAAATTACACTCTCGGGGCGTAATAGAACAAAATAATTAGGTTTTACTCTTTGTTCGATTGAATGAGAAAAAGTACTGTTTCCAAAGTTTTACTGATAGGGCACAAGTGAGTAGTCCAATGTTGGTCCGGTTTTGGTTCTTGTGAACGTTGGCATGGATAGGTTGCTTATTTACACTCTCGGGGCGTAATAGAACAAAATAATTAGGTTTTACTCATTGTTCGATTGAATGAGAAAATGTACTGTTTCCAAAGTTGTACTGATAGTGCGCAATTGAGTAGTCTAACGTTGGTCCCGTTTTGGTTCTTGTGAACGTTGGCATCGATAGGTTGCAAATTTACACTCTCGGGGCGTAATAGAACAAAATAATAAGGTTTTACTCATTGTTCGATTGAATGAGAAAATGTACTGTTTCCAAAGTTGTACTGATAGGGCGCAATGGATTAGTCTAATGTTGGTCCGGTTTTGTTTCTTGTGAACGTTGGCATCGATAGGTTGCAAATTTACACTCTCGGGGCGTAATAGAACAAAATAATGAGGTTTTACTCATTGTTCGATTGAATGAGAAAATGTACTGTTTCCAAAGTTATACTCATGGTGCGCAATTGAGTAGTCTAATGTTGGTCCCGTTTTGATTTTTGTGAACGTTGGCATCGATAGGTTGCAAATTTACACACTCGGGGCGTAATAGAACAAAATAATTAGGTTTTACTCCTTGTTCGATTGAATGAGAAAATGTACTGTTTCCAAAGTTATACTGAAAGGGCGCAATTGAGTAGTCTAATGTTCATCCGGTTTTGGTTCTTGTGAACGTTGGCATCGATAGGTTGCAAATTTGCACTCTCCGGGCGTAGTAGAACAAAATAATTAGGTTTTACTCTTTGTTCGATTGAATGAGAAAAAGTACTGTTTCCAAAGTTTTACTGATAGGGCGCAAGTGAGTAGTCTAATGTTGGTCCGGTTTTGGTTTTTGTGAACGTTGGCATGGATAGGTTGCAAATTTACACTCTCGGGGCGAAATAGAACAAAATAATAAGGTTTTACTCATTGTTCGATTGAATGAGAAAATGTACTGTTTCCAAAGTTATACTCATGGTGCGCAATTGAGTAGTCTAATGTTGGTCCCGTTTTTGTTTTTGTGAACGTTGGCATCGATAGGTTGCAAATTTACACTCTCGGGGCGTAATAGAACAAAATAATTAGGTTTTACTCTTTGTTCGATTGAATGAGAAAAAGTACTGTTTCCAAAGTTTTACCGATAGGGCGCAAGTGAGTAGTCTAATGTTGGTCCGGTTTTGGTTTTTGTGAACGTTGGCATGGATAGGTTGCAAATTTACACTCTCGGGGCGTAATAGAACAAAATAATTAGGTTTTACTCATTGTTCGATTGAATGAGAAAATGTACTGTTTCCAAAGTTGTACTGATAGTGCGCAATTGAGTAGTCTAACGTTGGTCCCGTTTTGGTTCTTGTGAACGTTGGCATCGATAGGTTGCAAATTTAGACTCTCGGGGCGTAATAGAACAAAATAATAAGGTTTTTACTCATTGTTCGATTGAATGAGAAAATGTACTGTTTCCAAAGTTTTACTGATAGGGCGCAATTGATTAGTCTAATGTTGGTCCGGTTTTGTTTCTTTTGAACGTTGGCATCGATAGGTTGCAAATTTACACTCTCGGGGCGTAATAGAACAAAATAATAAGGTTTTACTCATTGTTCGATTGAATGAGAAAATGTACTGTTTCCAAAGTTATACTCATGGTGCGCAATTGAGTAGTCTAATGTTGGTCCCGTTTTGTTCTTGTGAACGTTGGCATCGATAGGTTGCAAATTTACACTCTCGGGGCGTAATAGAACAAAATAATTAGGTTTTACTCTTTGTTCGATTGAATGAGAAAAAGTACCGTTTCCAAAGTTTTACTGATAGGGCGCAAGTGAGTAGTCCAATGTTTGTCCGGTTTTGGTTCTTGTGAACGTTGGCATGGATAGGTTGCAAAATTACACTCTCGGGGCGTAATAGAACAAAATAATTAGGTTTTACTCTTTGTTCGATTGAATGAGAAAATGTACTGTTTCCAAAGTTATACTCATGGTGCGCAATTGAGTAGTCTAATGTTCATCCGGTTTTGGTTCTTGTGAACGTTGGCATCGATAGGTTGCAAATTTACACTCTCGGGGCGTAATAGAACAAAATAATTAGGTTTTACTCATTGTTCGATTGAATGAGAAAATGTACTGTTTTCCAAAGTTATACTCATGTTGCGCAATTGAGTAGTCTAATGTTGGTCCCGTTTTGGTTCTTGTGAACGTTGGCATCGATAGGTTGCAAATTTACACTCTCGGGGCGTAATAGAACAAAATAATTAGGTTTTACTCATTGTTCGATTGAATGAGAAAATGTACTGTTTCCAAAGTTGTACTGATAGTGCGCAATTGAGTAGTCTAACGTTGGTCCCGTTTTGGTTCTTGTGAACGTTGGCATCGATAGGTTGCAAATTTACACTCTCGGGCGTAATAGAACAAAATAATAAGGTTTTACTCATTGTTCGATTGAATGAGAAAATGTACTGTTTCCAAAGTTGTACTGATAGGGCGCAATTGATTGGTCTAATGTTGGTCCGGTTTTGTTTCTTGTGAACGTTGGCATCGATAGGTTGGAAATTTACACTCTCGGGGCATAAAAGAACAAAATAATAAGGTTTTACTCATTGTTCGATTGAATGAGGAAATGTACTGTTTCCAAAGTTATACTCATGGTGCGCAATTGAGTAGTCTAATGTTGGTCCCGTTTTTGTTCTTGTGAACGTTGGCATCGATAGGTTGCAAATTTACACTCTCGGGGCGTAATAGAACAAAATAATTAGGTTTTACTCTTTGTTCGATTGAATGAGAAAAAGTACTGCTTTCCAAAGTTTTACCGATAGGGCGCAAGTGAGTAGTCCAATGTTTGTCGGTTTTGGTTCTTGTGAACGTTGGCATGGATAGGTTGCAAATTTACACTCTCGGGGCGTAATAGAACAAAATAATTAGGTTTTACTCTTTGTTCGATTGAATGAGAAAAAGTACTGTTTCCAAAGTTATACTGATAGGGTGCAATTGAGTAGTCCAATGTTGGTCCGGTTTTGGTTTTTGTGAACGTTGTCATGGATAGGTTGCAAATTTACACTCTCGGGGCGTAATAGAACAAAATAATTAGGTTTTACTCTTTGTTCGATTGAATGAGAAAAGTACTGTTTCCAAAGTTTTACTGATAGGGCACAAGTGAGTAGTCCAATGTTGGTCCGGTTTTGGTTCTTGTGAACGTTGGCATGGATAGGTTGCTTATTTACACTCTCGGGGCGTAATAGAACAAAATAATTAGGTTTTACTCATTGTTCGATTGAATGAGAAAATGTACTGTTTCCAAAGTTGTACTGATAGTGCGCAATTGAGTAGTCTAACGTTGGTCCCGTTTGGGTTCTTGTGAACGTTGGTATCGATAGGTTGCAAATTTACACTCTCGGGCGTAATAGAACAAAATAATAAGGTTTTACTCATTGTTCGATTGAATGAGAAAATGTACTGTTTCCAAAGTTGTACTGATAGGGCGCAATTGATTAGTCTAATGTTGGTCCGGTTTTGTTTCTTGTGAACGTTGGCATCGATAGGTTGCAAATTTACACTCTCGGGGCGTAATAGAACAAAATAATGAGGTTTTACTCATTGTTCGATTGAATGAGAAAATGTACTGTTTCCAAAGTTATACTCATGGTGCGCAATTGAGTAGTCTAATGTTGGTCCCGTTTTGATTTTTGTGAACGTTGGCATCGATAGGTTGCAAATTTACACACTCGGGGCGTAATAGAACAAAATAATTAGGTTTTACTCCTTGTTCGATTGAATGAGAAAAAGTACTGTTTCCAAAGTTATACTGAAAGGGCGCAATTGAGTAGTCTAATGTTCATCCGGTTTTGGTTCTTGTGAACGTTGGCATCGATAGGTTGCAAATTTGCACTCTCCGGGCGTAGTAGAACAAAATAATTAGGTTTTACTCTTTGTTCGATTGAATGAGAAAAAGTACTGTTTCCAAAGTTTTACTGATAGGGCGCAAGTGAGTAGTCCAATGTTGGTCCGGTTTTGGTTCTTGTGAACGTTGGCATCGATAGGTTGCAAATTTACACTCTCGGGGCATAATAGAACAAAATAATAAGGTTTTACTCATTGTTCGATTGAATGAGGAAATGTACTGTTTCCAAAGTTATACTCATGGTGCGCAATTGAGTAGTCTAATGTTGGTCCGGTTTTTGTTCTTGTGAACGTTGGCATCGATAGGTTGCAAATTTACACTCTCGGGGCGTAATAGAACAAAATAATTAGGTTTTACTCTTTGTTCGATTGAATGAGAAAAAGTACTGTTTCCAAAGTTTTACTGATAGGGCGCAAGTGAGTAGTCCAATGTTGGTCCGGTTTTGGTTCTTGTGAACGTTGGCATGGATAGGTTGCAAATTTACACTCTCGGGGCGTAATAGAACAAAATAATTAGGTTTTACTCATTGTTCGATTGAATGAGAAAATGTACTGTTTCCAAAGTTGTACTGATAGTGCGCAATTGAGTAGTCTAACGTTGGTCCCGTTTTGGTTCTTGTGAACGTTGGCATCGATAGGTTGCAAATTTAGACTCTCGGGGCGTAATAGAACAAAATAATAAGGTTTTTACTCATTGTTCGATTGAATGAGAAAATGTACTGTTTCCAAAGTTTTACTGATAGGGCGCAATTGAGTAGTCTAATGTTGTTTCGGTTTTTGTTCTTTTGAACGTTGGCATCGATAGGTTGCAAATTTACACTCTCGGGGCATAATAGAACAAAATAATTAGGTTTTACTCTTTGTTCGATTGACTGAGAAAATGTACTGTTTCCAAAGTTATCCTCATGGTGCGCAATTGAGTAGTCTAATGTTGGTCCCGTTTTTGTTCTTGTGACGTTGGCATCGATAGGTTGCAAATTTACACTCTCGTGGCGTAATCGAACAAAATAATTAGGTTTTACTCTTTGTTCGATTGAATGAGAAAAAGTACTGTTTCCAAAGTTTTACTGATAGGGCGCAAGTGAGTAGTCCAATGTTGTTCCCGTTTTTGTTTCTTGTTAACGTTGGCATGGATAGGTTGCAAATTTACACTCTCGGGGCGTAATAGAACAAAATAATTAGGTTTTACTCTTTGTTCGATTGAATGAGAAAATGTACTGTTTCCAAAGTTATACTCATGGTGCGCAATTGAGTAGTCTAATGTTCATCCGGTTTTGGTTCTTGTGAACGTTGGCATCGATAGGTTGCAAATTTACACTCTTGGGGCGTAATAGAACAAAATAATTAGGTTTTACTCATTGTTCGATTGAATGAGAAAATGTACTGTTTCCAAAGTTATACTCATGGTGCGCAATTGAGTAGTCTAATGTTGGTCCCGTTTTGGTTCTTGTGAACGTTGGCATCGATAGGTTGCAAATTTACACTCTCGGGGCGTAATAGAACAAAATAATTAGGTTTTACTCTTTGTTCGATTGAATGAGAAAAAGTACCGTTTCCAAAGTTGTACTGATAGTGCGCAATTGAGTAGTCTAACGTTGGTCCCGTTTTGGTTCTTGTGAACGTTGGCATCGATAGGTTGCAAATTTACACTCTCGGGGCGTAATAGAACAAAATAATAAGGTTTTACTCATTGTTCGATTGAATGAGAAAATGTACTGTTTCCAAAGTTGTACTGATAGAGCGCAATTGATTGGTCTAATGTTGGTCCGGTTTTGTTTCTTGTGAACGTCGGCATCGATAGGTTGCAAATTTACACTCTCGGGGCATAATAGAACAAAATAATAAGGTTTTACTCATTGTTCGATTGAATGAGAAAATGTACTGTTTCCAAAGTTATACTCTTGGTGCGCAATTGAGTAGTCTAATGTTGGTCCCGTTTTTGTTCTTGTGAACGTTGGCATCGATAGGTTGCAAATTTACACTCTCGGGGCGTAATAGAACAAAATAATTAGGTTTTACTCTTTGTTCGATTGAATGAGAAAAGTACTTGTTCCAAAGTTTTACCTATAGGGCGCAAGTGACTAGTCCAATGTTTGTCCTGGTTTGGTTCTTGTGAACGTTGGCATGGATAGGTTGCAAATTTACACTCTCGGGGCGTAATAGAACAAAATAATTAGGTTTTACTCTTTGTTCGATTGAATGAGAAAAAGTACTGTTTCCAAAGTTATACTGATAGGGTGCAATTGAGTAGTCCAATGTTGGTCCGGTTTTGGTTTTTGTGAACGTTGTCATGGATAGGTTGCTAATTTACACTCTCGGGGCGTAATAGAACAAAATAATTAGGTTTTACTCATTGTTCGATTGAATGAGAAAATGTACTGTTTCCAATGTTTAACTGATAGGGCGCAAGTGAGTAGTCCAATGTTGTTCCGCTTTGGTTCTTGTGAACGTTGGCATGGATAGGTTGCAAATTTACAATCTCGTAATAGAACAAAATAATTAGGTTTTACTCATTGTTCGATTGAATGAGAAAATGTACTGTTTCCAAAGTTGTACTGATAGTGCGCAATTGAGTAGTCTAACGTTGGTCCGGTTTTGGTTCTTGTGAACGTTGGCATCGATAGGTTGCAAATTTACACTCTCGGGGCGTAATAGAACAAAATAAAAAGGTTTTACTCATTGTTCGATTGAATGAGAAAATGTACTGTTTCCAAAGTTATACTCATGGTGCGCAATTGAGTAGTCTAATGTTGGTCCCGTTTTTGTTCTTGTGACGTTGGCATCGATAGGTTGCAAATTTACACTCTCGGGGCGTAATAGAACAAAATAATTAGGTTTTACTCTTTGTTCGATTGAATGAGA
Organism: Aechmea fasciata; assembly: GCA_025177825.1. Classification (NCBI taxonomy): domain Eukaryota; kingdom Viridiplantae; phylum Streptophyta; class Magnoliopsida; order Poales; family Bromeliaceae; genus Aechmea; species Aechmea fasciata. The sequence continues at coordinate 16,007,011 of CM045928.1, read as the reverse complement.
AAAAGTACTGTTTCCAAAGTTTTACTGATAGGGCGCAAGTGAGTAGTCCAATGTTTGTCTGGTTTTGGTTCTTGTGAACGTTGGCATCGATAGGTTGCTAATTTACACTCTCGGGGCGTAATAGAACAAAATAATTAGGTTTTACTCTTTGTTCGATTGAATGAGAAAATGTACTGTTTCCAAAGTTATACTCATGGTGCGCAATTGAGTAGTCTAATGTTCATCCGGTTTTGGTTCTTGTGAACGTTGGCATCGATAGGTTGCAAATTTACACTCTTGGGGCGTAATAGAACAAAATAATTAGGTTTTACTCATTGTTCGATTGAATGAGAAAATGTACTGTTTCCAAAGTTATACTCATGTTGCGCAATTGAGTAGTCTAATGTTGGTCCCGTTTTGGTTCTTGTGAACGTTGGCATCGATAGGTTGCAAATTTACACTCTCGGGGCGTAATAGAACAAAATAATTAGGTTTTACTCATTGTTCGATTGAATGAGAAAAAGTACTGTTTCCAAAGTTGTACTGATAGTGCGCAATTGAGTAGTCTAACGTTGGTCCCGTTTTGGTTCTTGTGAACGTTGGCACCGATAGGTTGCAAATTTACACTCTCGGGGCGTAATAGAACAAAATAATAAGGTTTTACTCATTGTTCGATTGAATGAGAAAATGTACTGTTTCTAAAGTTGTACCGATAGGCGCAATTGATTGGTCTAATGTTGGTCCTTTTGTTTCTTGTGAACGTTGGCATCGATAGGTTGCAAATTTACACTCTCGGGCATAATAGAACAAAATAATAAGGTTTTACTCATTGTTCGATTGAATGAGGAAATGTACTGTTTCCAAAGTTATACTCATGGTGCGCAATTGAGTAGTCTAATGTTGGTCCCGTTTTTGTTCTTGTGAACGTTGGCATCGATAGGTTGCAAATTTACACTCTCGGGGCGTAATAGGACAAAATAATTAGGTTTTACTCTTTGTTCGATTGAATGAGAAAAAGTACTGTTTCCAAAGTTATACTGATAGGGCGCAAGTGAGTAGTCCAATGTTGGTCCGGTTTTGGTTCTTGTGAACGTTGGCATGGATAGGTTGCAAATTTACACTCTCGGGCGTAATAGAACAAAATAATTAGGTTTTACTCTTTGTTCGATTGAATGAGAAAAGTACGTTTCCAAAGTTATACCGATAGGGTGCAATTGAGTAGTCCAATGTTGGTCCGGTTTTGGTTTTTGTGAACGTTGTCATGGATAGGTTGCAAATTTACACTCTCGGGGCGTAATAGAACAAAATAATTAGGTTTTACTCTTTGTTCGATTGAATCAGAAAATGTACTGTTTCCAAAGTTATACTCATGGTGCGCAATTGAGTAGTCTAATGTTCATCCGGTTTTGGTTCTTATGAACGTTGGCATCGATAGGTTGCAAATTTGCACTCTCGGGGCGTAATAGAACAAAATAATTAGGTTTTACTCATTGTTCGATTGAATGAGAAAATGTACTGTTTCCAAAGTTATACTCATGTTGCGCAATTGAGTAGTCTAATGTTGGTCCCGTTTTGGTTCTTGTGAACGTTGGCATCGATAGGTTGCAAATTTACACTCTCGGGGCGTAATAGAACAAAATAATTAGGTTTTACTCATTGTTCGATTGAATGAGAAAATGTACTGTTTCCAAAGTTATACTCATGTTGCGCAATTGAGTAGTCTAATGTTGGTCCCGTTTTTGGTTCTTGTGAACGTTGGCATCGATAGGTTGCAAATTTACACTCTCGGGGCGTAATAGAACAAAATAATTAGGTTTTACTCTTTGTTCGATTGAATGAGAAAATGTATCGTTTCCAAAGTTATACTCATGTTGCGCAATTGAGTAGTCTAATGTTGGTCCCGTTTTGGTTCTTGTGAACGTTGGCATCGATAGGTTGCAAATTTACACTCTCGGGGCGTAATAGAACAAAATAATTAGGTTTTACTCATTGTTCGATTGAATGAGTAAATGTACTGTTTCCAAAGTTGTACTGATAGTGCGCAATTGAGTAGTCTAACGTTGGTCCCGTTTTGGTTCTTGTGAACGTTGGCATCGATAGGTTGCAAATTTACACTCTCGGGGCGTAATAGAACAAAATAATAAGGTTTTACTCATTGTTCGATTGATTGAGAAAAAGTATTGTTTCCAAAGTTATACTGATAGGGTGCAATTGAGTAGTCCAATGTTGGTCCGGTTTTGGTTTTTGTGAACGTTGTCATGGATAGGTTGCAAATTTACACTCTCGGGGCGTAATAGAACAAAATAATTAGGTTTTACTCTTTGTTCGATTGAATCAGAAAATGTACTGTTTCCAAAGTTATACTCATGGTGCGCAATTGAGTAGTCTAATGTTCATCCGGTTTTGGTTCTTATGAACGTTGGCATCGATAGGTTGCAAATTTGCACTCTCGGGGCGTAATAGAACAAAATAATTAGGTTTTACTCATTGTTCGATTGAATGAGAAAATGTACTGTTTCCAAAGTTATACTCATGTTGCGCAATTGAGTAGTCTAATGTTGGTCCCGTTTTGGTTCTTGTGAACGTTGGCATCGATAGGTTGCAAATTTACACTCTCGGGGCGTAATAGAACAAAATAATTAGGTTTTACTCTTTGTTCGATTGAATGAGAAAATGTGTTTCCAAAGTTATACTCATGTTGCGCAATTGAGTAGTCTAATGTTGGTCCCGTTTTGGTTCTTGTGAACGTTGGCATCGATAGGTTGCAAATTTACACTCTCGGGGTGTAATAGAACAAAATAATAAGGTTTTACTCATTGTTCGATTGAATGAGAAAATGTACTGTTTCCAAAGTTATACTCATGTTGCGCAATTGAGTAGTCTAATGTTGGTCCCGTTTTGGTTCTTGTGAACGTTGGCATCGATAGGTTGCAAATTTACACTCTTGGGGCGTAATAGAACAAAATAATTAGGTTTTACTCATTGTTCGATTGAATGAGAAAATGTACTGTTTCCAAAGTTATACTCATGTTGCGCAATTGAGTAGTCTAATGTTGGTCCCGTTTTGGTTCTTGTGAACGTTGGCATCGATAGGTTGCAAATTTACACTCTCGGGGCGTAATAGAACAAAATAATTAGGTTTTACTCATTGTTCGATTGAATGAGAAAAAGTACGTTTCCAAAGTTGTACTGATAGTGCGCAATTGAGTAGTCTAACGTTGGTCCCGTTTTGGTTCTTGTGAACGTTGGCATTGATAGGTTGCAAATTTACACTCTCGGCGTAATAGAACAAAATAATAAGGTTTTACTCATTGTTCGATTGAATGAGAAAAAGTACCGTTTCCAAAGTTATACTTATAGGGCGCAATTGAGTAGTCCAATGTTGGTCCGGTTTTGGTTCTTGTGAACGTTGGCATCGATACGTTGCAAATTTACACTCTCGGGGCATAATAGAACAAAATAATTAGGTTTTACTCTTTGTTCGATTGAATCGTAAAATGTCTTGTTTCCAAAGTTATACTCATGGTGCGCAATTGAGTAGTCTAATGTTCATCCTGGCTTTGGTTCTCATGAACGTTGGCATCGATAGGTTGCAAATTTACACTCTCGGGGCGTAATAGAACAAAATAATAAGGTTTTACTCATTGTTCGATTGAATGAGAAAATGTACTGTTTTCCAAAGTTATACTCATGTTGCGCAATTGAGTAGTCTAATGTTGGTCCCGTTTTGGTTCTTGTGAACGTTGGCATCGATAGGTTGCAAATTTACACTCTCGGGGCGTAATAGAACAAAATAATTAGGTTTTACTCTTTGTTCGATTGAATGAGAAAATGTGCGTTTTCCAAAGTTATACTCATGTTGCGCAATTGAGTAGTCTAATGTTGGTCCGGTTTTTGTTCTTGTGAACGTTGGCATCGATAGGTTGCAAATTTACACTCTCGGGGCGTAATAGAACAAAATAATTAGGTTTTACTCTTTGTTCGATTGAATGAGAAAAAGTACTGTTTCCAAAGTTGTACTGATAGGGCGCAATTGATTAGTCTAATGTTGGTCCGGTTTTGTTTCTTGTGAACGTTGGCATCGATAGGTTGCAAATTTACACTCTCGGGGCGTAATAGAACAAAATAATAAGGTTTTACTCATTGTTCGATTGAATGAGAAAATGTCGTTTCCAAAGTTATACTCATGGTGCGCAATTGAGTAGTCTAATGTTGGTCCCGTTTTGTTCTTGTGACGTTGGCATCGATAGGTTGCAAATTTACACTCTCGGGCGTAATAGAACAAAATAATTAGGTTTTACTCTTTGTTCGATTGAATGAGAAAAAGTAGTTTCCAAAGTTTTACCGATACAAGTGAGTAGTCCAATGTTTGTCGGTTTTGGTTCTTGTGAACGTTGGCATGGATAGGTTGCAAATTTACACTCTCGGGCGTAATAGAACAAAATAATTAGGTTTTACTCTTTGTTCGATTGAATGAGAAAATGTACGTTTCCAAAGTTATACTCATGGTGCGCAATTGAGTAGTCTAATGTTCATCCTGCTTTTGTTCTTGTGAACGTTGGCATCGATAGGTTGCAAATTTACACTCTCGGGGCGTAATAGAACAAAATAATTAGGTTTTACTCATTGTTCGATTGAATGAGAAAATGTACTGTTTCCAAAGTTATACTCTTGTTGCGCAATTGAGTAGTCTAATGTTGGTCCCGTTTTGGTTCTTGTGAACGTTGGCATCGATAGGTTGCAAATTTACACTCTCGGGGCGTAATAGAACAAAATAATTAGGTTTTACTCTTTGTTCGATTGAATGAGAAAAAGTATCGTTTCCAAAGTTATACTCATGTTGCGCAATTGAGTAGTCTAATGTTGGTCCCGTTTTGGTTCTTGTGAACGTTGGCATCGATAGGTTGCAAATTTACACTCTCGGGGCGTAATAGAACAAAATAATTAGGTTTTACTCATTGTTCGATTGAATGAGAAAATGTACTGTTTCCAAAGTTATACTCATGGTGCGCAATTGAGTAGTCTAATGTTGGTCCCGTTTTTGTTCTTGTGAACGTTGGCATCGATAGGTTGCAAATTTACACTCTCGGGGCAAAATAGAACAAAATAATTAGGTTTTACTCTTTGTTCGATTGAATGAGAAAATGTACTGTTTCCAAAGTTGTACTGATAGTGCGCAATTGAGTAGTCTAACGTTGGTCCCTTTTTGGTTCTTGTGAACGTTGGCATCGATAGGTTGCAAATTTACACTCTCGGGGCGTAATAGAACAAAATAATAAGGTTTTACTCATTGTTCGATTGAATGAGAAAATGTACTGTTTCCAAAGTTGTACTGATAGGGCGCAATTGATTGGTCTAATGTTGGTCCGGTTTTGTTTCTTGTGAACGTTGGCATCGATAGGTTGCAAATTTACACTCTCGGGGCATAATAGAACAAAATAATAAGGTTTTACTCATTGTTCGATTGAATGAGGAAATGTACTGTTTCCAAAGTTATACTCATGGTGCGCAATTGAGTAGTCTAATGTTGGTCCCGTTTTTTTTCTTGTGAACGTTGGCATCGATAGGTTGCAAATTTACACTCTCGGGGCGTAATAGAACAAAATAATAAGGTTTTACTCATTGTTCGATTGAATGAGAAAATGTACTGTTTCCAAAGTTATACTCATGGTGCGCAATTGAGTAGTCTAATGTTGGTCCCGTTTTGGTTCTTGTGACGTTGGCATCGATAGGTTGCAAATTTACACTCTCGGGGCGTAATAGAACAAAATAATTAGGTTTTACTCTTTGTTCGATTGAATGAGAAAAAGTACTGTTTCCAAAGTTTTACTGAGAGGGCGCAAGTGAGTAGTCCAATGTGTGTCCGGTTTTGGTTCTTGTGAACGTTGGCATGGATAGGTTGCAAATTTACACTCTCGGGGCGTAATAGAACAAAATAATTAGGTTTTACTCTTTGTTCGATTGAATGAGAAAATGTACTGTTTCCAAAGTTATACTCATGGTGCGCAATTGAGTAGTCTAATGTTCATCCGGTTTTGGTTCTTGTGAACGTTGGCATCGATAGGTTGCAAATTTACACTCTTGGGGCGTAATAGAACAAAATAATTAGGTTTTACTCATTGTTCGATTGAATGAGAAAATGTACTGTTTCCAAAGTTATACTCTTGTTGCGCAATTGAGTAGTCTAATGTTGGTCCCGTTTTGGTTCTTGTGAACGTTGGCATCGATAGGTTGCAAATTTACACTCTCGGGGCGTAATAGAACAAAATAATTAGGTTTTACTCATTGTTCGATTGAATGAGAAAATGTACTGTTTCCAAAGTTATACTCATGGTGCGCAATTGAGTAGTCTAATGTTGGTCCCGTTTTGGTTCTTGTGAACGTTGGCATCGATAGGTTGCAAATTTACACTCTCGGGGCGTAATAGAACAAAATAATTAGGTTTTACTCATTGTTCGATTGAATGAGAAAATGTACTGTTTCCAAAGTTATACTCATGGTGCGCAATTGAGTAGTCTAATGTTGGTCCCGTTTTTGTTCTTGTGAACGTTGGCATCGATAGGTTGCAAATTTACACTCTCGGGGCGTAATAGAACAAAATAATTAGGTTTTACTCATTGTTCGATTGAATGAGAAAATGTACTGTTTCCAAAGTTGTACTGATAGTGCGCAATTGAGTAGTCTAACGTTGGTCCCTTTTTGGTTCTTGTGAACGTTGGCATCGATAGGTTGCAAATTTACACTCTCGGGGCGTAATAGAACAAAATAATAAGGTTTTACTCATTGTTCGATTGAATGAGAAAATGTACTGTTTCCAAAGTTGTACTGATAGGGCGCAATTGATTGGTCTAATGTTGGTCCGGTTTTGTTTCTTGTGAACGTTGGCATCGATAGGTTGCAAATTTACACTCTCGGGGCATAATAGAACAAAATAATAAGGTTTTACTCATTGTTCGATTGAATGAGGAAATGTACTGTTTCCAAAGTTATACTCATGGTGCGCAATTGAGTAGTCTAATGTTGGTCCCGTTTTGTTTTCTTGTGAACGTTGGCATCGATATGTTGCAAATTTACACTCTCGGGGCGTAATAGAACAAAATAATTAGGTTTTACTCTTTGTTCGATTGAATGAGAAAAAGTACTGTTTCCAAAGTTATACTGATAGGGCGCAAGTGAGTAGTCCAATGTTTGTCCTGCTTTTGGTTCTTGTGAACGTTGGCATGGATAGGTTGCAAATTTACACTCTCGGGGCGTAATAGAACAAAATAATTAGGTTTTACTCTTTGTTCGATTGAATGAGAAAAAGTACTGTTTCCAAAGTTATACTGATAGGGTGCAATTGAGTAGTCCAATGTTGGTCCGGTTTTGGTTTTTGTGAACGTTGTCATGGATAGGTTGCAAATTTACACTCTCGGGGCGTAATAGAACAAAATAATTAGGTTTTACTCTTTGTTCGATTGAATGAGAAAAAGTACTGTTTCCAAAGTTTTACTGATAGGGCGCAATTGAGTAGTCTAACGTTGGTCCCGTTTTGGTTCTTGTGAACGTTGGCATCGATAGGTCGCAAATTTACACTCTCGGGGCGTAATAGAACTAAATAATTAGGTTTTACTCTTTGTTCGATTGAATGAGAAAATGTACTGTTTCCAAAGTTGTACTGATAGTGCGCAATTGAGTAGTCTAACGTTGGTCCCGTTTTGGTTCTTGTGAACGTTGGCATCGATAGGTTGCAAATTTACACTCTCGGGCGTAATAGAACAAAATAATAAGGTTTTACTCATTGTTCGATTGAATGAGAAAATGTAATCGTTTCCAAAGTTGTACCGATAGGGTGCAATTGATTAGTCTAATGTTGGTCCGGTTTTGGTTCTTGTGAACGTTGGCATCGATAGGTTGCAAATTTACACTCTCGGGGCGTAATAGAACAAAATAATAAGGTTTTACTCATTGTTCGATTGAATGAGAAAATGTACTGTTTCCAAAGTTATACTCATGGTGCGCAATTGAGTAGTCTAATGTTGGTCCCGTTTTTGTTCTTGTGACGTTGGCATCGATAGGTTGCAAATTTACACTCTCGGGGCGTAATAGAACAAAATAATTAGGTTTTACTCTTTGTTCGATTGAATGAGAAAAAGTACTGTTTCCAAAGTTTTACTGATAGGGCGCAAGTGAGTAGTCCAATGTTTGTCCTGTTTTGGTTCTTGTGAACGTTGGCATGGATAGGTTGCAAATTTACACTCTCGGGGCGTAATAGAACAAAATAATTAGGTTTTACTCATTGTTCGATTGAATGAGAAAATGTCTTGCTTTCCAAAGTTATACTCATGGTGCGCAATTGAGTAGTCTAATGTTCATCCGGTTTTGGTTCTTGTGAACGTTGGCATCGATAGGTTGCAAATTTACACTCTTGGGGCGTAATAGAACAAAATAATTAGGTTTTACTCATTGTTCGATTGAATGAGAAAATGTACTGTTTCCAAAGTTATACTCATGTTGCGCAATTGAGTAGTCTAATGTTGGTCCCGTTTTGGTTCTTGTGAACGTTGGCATCGATAGGTTGCAAATTTACACTCTCGGGGCGTAATAGAACAAAATAATTAGGTTTTACTCATTGTTCGATTGAATGAGAAAATGTAATGTTTCCAAAGTTGTACTGATAGTGCGCAATTGAGTAGTCTAACGTTGGTCCCGTTTTGGTTCTTGTGAACGTTGGCATCGATAGGTTGCAAATTTACACTCTCGGGGCGTAATAGAACAAAATAATAAGGTTTTACTCATTGTTCGATTGAATGAGAAAATGTACTGTTTCCAAAGTGGTACTGATAGGCGCAATTGATTGGTCTAATGTTGGTCCGGTTTTTGTTTCTTGTGAACGTTGGCATCGATAGGTTGGAAATTTACACTCTGGGCATAAAAGAACAAAATAATAAGGTTTTACTCATTGTTCGATTGAATGAGGAAATGTACTGCTTTCCAAAGTTATACTCATGGTGCGCAATTGAGTAGTCTAATGTTGGTCCCGTTTTTGTTCTTGTGAACGTTGGCATCGATAGGTTGCAAATTTACACTCTCGGGCGTAATAGAACAAAATAATTAGGTTTTACTCTTTGTTCGATTGAATGAGAAAAAGTTCGTTTCCAAAGTTTTACGATAGGCGCAAGTGAGTAGTCCAATGTTTGTCCGGCTTTTGGTTCTTGTGAACGTTGGCATGGATAGGTTGCAAATTTACACTCTCGGGGCGTAATAGAACAAAATAATTAGGTTTTACTCTTTGTTCGATTGAATGAGAAAAAGTAATGTTTCCAAAGTTATACTGATAGGGTGCAATTGAGTAGTCCAATGTTGGTCCGGTTTTGGTTTTTGTGAACGTTGTCATGGATAGGTTGCAAATTTACACTCTCGGGGCGTAATAGAACAAAATAATTACGTTTTACTCTTTGTTCGATTGAATGAGAAAAAGTACTGTTTCCAAAGTTTTACTGATAGGGCGCAAGTGAGTAGTCCAATGTTGGTCCGGTTTTGGTTCTTGTGAACGTTGGCATGGATAGGTTGCTTATTTACACTCTCGGGCGTAATAGAACAAAATAATTAGGTTTTACTCATTGTTCGATTGAATGAGAAAATGTAATCGTTTCCAAAGTTGTATCGATAGGTCGCGTTTGGTTGGAGGAATATCCCTAACAAGACGGGATATCCCTCGTTGTCCTCCCAAACACAATCCAAATTGGAACAATAAAGTTGTTCCGGCCTTAACGGGTTGTTCCAAGAACAACTCATAGGCTTGTTCTCCATGGAGTGGAGAACAAGATGGAACAACATTTGCCTCCTTTTTTCCCTTTTTTTTTTTTTTTTTTTTTTTTTTCTATTATGCCCTTTTATTTATTTTATACTTTATTTTAATTAATTTCAAATAAATTAAATGAATGCTCAAATTTAATAAATAAATATATTAATATAAATATTATTTTTAAGATAATATATTTTATAATTAAATTTTATTATATAATATAAATTAATTAAATTTGTTATATTTTTTATTTTATTAAGTTTTATCATTTATATATTAATATTTAATTATTTTATTTCATATTAAGTATTATATACATAAAATTATTTTTTCATATATTATATATATTTTTATTTGTATTGAAATTTATACTAATTATTAATTAAAATTATAAGGATATTGTTAGTATTATACTTTATTCATTAATATATTATGAATAAATTATATAAAATAAATTATTATATATAATAAAATAAAATATACTATTTTAAATTAGATTGTTACATAAAATATTATATTATAAATTACTATATGAAATAATTTTATAAATAATTTTATATAAAATATACTAATATAAATTAATTATTTTATTTTTAAAAATATATTTAGACGTTGTTCTAGACTTTTCATCCAAACGCTAATAAGGATATCCTCTAGAATATCCTCGAATGCATCCAAACACAAATTTACAAATGTTCTATCTTGTACCGGAATATCCCCTGTTCTCGGGAACAACAAAAGTTATTCTCCAAAATTTAGTTCTCCAACCAAACGCAGCCATAGTGCGCAATTGAGTAGTCTAACGTTGGTCCCGTTTTGGTTCTTGTGAACGTTGGCATCGATAGGTTGCAAATTTACACTCTCGGGGCGTAATAGAACAAAATAATAAGGTTTTACTCATTGTTCGATTGAATGAGAAAATGTACTGTTTCCAAAGTTATACTCATGGTGCGCAATTGAGTAGTCTAATGTTGGTCCGGTTTTGGTTCTTGTGAACGTTGGCATCGATAGGTTGCAAATTTACACTCTCGGGGCGTAATAGAACAAAATAATGAGGTTTTACTCATTGTTCGATTGAATGAGAAAATGTACTGTTTCCAAAGTTATACTCATGGTGCGCAATTGAGTAGTCTAATGTTGGTCCCGTTTTGATTTTTGTGAACGTTGGCATCGATAGGTTGCAAATTTACACACTCGGGGCGTAATAGAACAAAATAATTAGGTTTTACTCCTTGTTCGATTGAATGAGAAAAAGTACTGTTTCCAAAGTTATACTGAAAGGGCGCAATTGAGTAGTCTAATGTTCATCCGGTTTTGGTTCTTGTGAACGTTGGCATCGATAGGTTGCAAATTTGCACTCTCCGGGCGTAGTAGAACAAAATAATTAGGTTTTACTCTTTGTTCGATTGAATGAGAAAAAGTACTGTTTCCAAAGTTTTACCGATAGGCGTGAGTAGTCCAATGTTGGTCCGGTTTTGGTTCTTGTGAACGTTGGCATGGATAGGTTGCAAATTTACACTCTCGGGGCGTAATAGAACAAAATAATTAGGTTTTACTCTTTGTTCGATTGAATGAGAAAAAGTACTGTTTCCAAAGTTTTACTGATAGGGCGCAAGTGAGTGACTCAATGTTGGTCCGGTTTTGGTTCTTGTGAACGTTGGCATGGATAGGTTGCAAATTTACACTCTCGGGGCGTAATAGAACAAAATAATTAGGTTTTACTCATTGTTCGATTGAATGAGGAAATGTACTGTTTCCAAAGTTGTACTGATAGTGCGCAATTGAGTAGTCTAACGTTGGTCCCGTTTTGGTTCTTGTGAACGTTGGCATCGATAGGTTGCAAATTTACACTCTCGTGGCGTAATAGAACAAAATAATAAGGTTTTACTCATTGTTCGATTGAATGAGAAAATGTACTGTTTCCAAAGTTTTACTGATAGGGCGCAAGTGATTAGTCTAATGTTGGTCCGGGTTTGTTTCTTGTGAACGTTGGCATCGATAGGTTGCAAATTTACACTCTCGGGGCGTAATAGAACAAAATAATTAGGTTTTACTCTTTGTTCGATTGAATGAGAAAAAGTACTGTTTCCAAAGTTATACTGATAGGGCGCAATTGAGTAGTCCAATGTTGGTCCGGTTTTGGTTTTTGTGAACGTTGTCATGGATAGGTTGCAAATTTACACTCTCGGGGCGTAATAGAACAAAATAATTAGGTTTTACTCTTTGTTCGATTGAATGAGAAAATGTACTGTTTCCAAAGTTATACTCATGGTGCGCAATTGAGTAGTCTAATGTTCATCCGGTTTTGGTTCTTGTGAACGTTGGCATCGATAGGTTGCAAATTTACACTCTTGGGGCGTAATAGAACAAAATAATTAGGTTTTACTCATTGTTCGATTGAATGAGAAAATGTACTGTTTCCAAAGTTATACTCATGGTGCGCAATTGAGTAGTCTAATGTTGGTCCCGTTTTGGTTCTTGTGAACGTTGGCATCGATAGGTTGCAAATTTACACCCTCGGGGCGTAATAGAACAAAATAATTAGATTTTACTCATTGTTCGATTGAATGAGAAAATGTACTGTTTCCAAAGTTGTACTGATAGTGCGCAATTGAGTAGTCTAACGTTGGTCCCGTTTTGGTTCTTGTGAACGTTGGCATCGATAGGTTGCAAATTTACACTCTCGGGGCATAATAGAACAAAATAATAAGGTTTTACTCATTGTTCGATTGAATGAGAAAATGTATCGTTTCCAAAGTTGTACCGATAGGCGCAATTGATTGGTCTAATGTTGGTCCGGTTTTGTTTCTTGTGAACGTTGGCATCGATAGGTTGCAAATTTACACTCTCGGGGCATAATAGAACAAAATAATAAGGTTTTACTCATTGTTCGATTGAATGAGGAAATGTACTGTTTCCAAAGTTATACTCATGGTGCGCAATTGAGTAGTCTAATGTTGGTCCCGTTTTTGTTCTTGTGAACGTTGGCATCGCTAGGTTGCAAATTTACACTCTCGGGGCGTAATAGAACAAAATAATTAGGTTTTACTCTTTGTTCGATTGAATGAGAAAAAGTACTGTTTCCAAAGTTTTACTGATAGGGCGCAAGTGAGTAGTCCAATGTTTGTCCGGTTTTGGTTCTTGTGAACGTTGGCATGGATAGGTTGCAAATTTACACTCTCGGGGCGTAATAGAACAAAATAATTAGGTTTTACTCATTGTTCGATTGAATGAGAAAATGTACTGTTTCCAAAGTTGTACTGATAGTGCGCAATTGAGTAGTCAAACGTTGGTCCCGTTTTGGTTCTTGTGAACGTTGGCATCGATAGGTTGCAAATTTACACTCTCGGGGCGTAATAGAACAAAATAATAAGGTTTTACTCATTGTTCGATTGAATGAGAAAATGTACTGTTTCCAAAGTTGTACAGATAGGCGCAATTGATTAGTCTAATGTTGGTCCGGTTTTGTTTCTTTTGAACGTTGGCATCGATAGGTTGCAAATTTACACTCTCGGGGCGTAATAGAACAAAATAATAAGGTTTTACTCATTGTTCGATTAAATGAGAAAATGTACTGTTTCCAAAGTTATACTCATGGTGCGCAATTGAGTAGTCTAATGTTGGTCCCGTTTTGGTTCTTGTGAACGTTGGTATCGATAGGTTGCAAATTTACACTCTTGGGGCGTAATAGAACAAAATAATTAGGTTTTACTCTTTGTTCGATTGAATGAGAAAAAGTACTGTTTCCAAAGTTTTACTGATAGGGCGCAAGTGAGTAGTCCAATGTTGGTCCGGTTTTGGTTCTTGTGAACGTTGGCATGGATAGGTTGCAAATTTACACTCTCGGGGCGTAATAGAACAAAATAATTAGGTTTTACTCATTGTTCGATTGAATGAGAAAATGTACTGTTTCCAAAGTTGTACTGATAGTGCGCAATTGAGTAGTCTAATGTTGGTCCCGTTTTGGTTCTTGTGAACGTTGGCATCGATAGGTTGCAAATTTACACTCTCGGGGCGTAATAGAACAAAATAATAAGGTTTTACTCATTGTTCGATTGAATGAGAAAATGTACTGTTTCCAAAGTTATACTGTTAGGGCACAACTGACGAGTCTAATGTTGGTCCGGTTTCTGTTCTTGTGAACGTTGACATCGATAGGTTGCAAATTTACACTCTCGGGGCGTAATAGAACAAAATAATATGGTTTTACTCATTGTTCGATTGAATGAGAAAATGTACTGTTTCCAAAGTTATTCTCATGGTGGGCAATTGAGTAGTGTAATGTTGGTCCCGTTTTGGTTCTTGTGAACGTTGGCATCGATAGGTTGCAAATTTACACTCTCGGGGCGTAATAGAACAAAATAATAAGGTTTTACTCATTGTTCGATTGAATGAGAAAATGTACTGTTTCCAAAGTTGTACTGATAGGCGCAATTGAATAGTCTAACGTTGGTCCCGTTTTGGTTCTTGTGAACGTTGGCATCGATAGGTTGCAAATTTACACTCGGGCGTAATAGAACAAAATAATAAGGTTTTACTCATTGTTCGATTGAATGAGAAAATGTACGTTTCCAAAGTTGTACCGATAGGCGCAATTGATTGGTCTAATGTTGGTCCGGTTTTGTTTCTTGTGAACGTTGGCATCGATAGGTTGCAAATTTACACTCTCGGGGCATAATAGAACAAAATAATAAGGTTTTACTCATTGTTCGATTGAATGAGAAAATGTACTGTTTCCAAAGTTATACTCATGGTGCGCAATTGAGTAGATTAATGTTGGTCACGTTTTTGTTCTTGTGACGTTGGCATCGATAGGTTGCAAATTTACACTCTCGGGGCGTAATAGAACAAAATAATTAGGTTTTACTCTTTGTTCGATTGAATGAGAAAAAGTACTGTTTCCAAAGTTTTACTGATAGGACGCAAGTGAGTAGTCCAATGATGGTCCGGTTTTGGTTCTTGTGAACGTTGGCATGGATAGGTTGCAAATTTACACTCTCGGGGCGTAATAGAACAAAATAATTAGGTTTTACTCATTGTTCGAATGAATGAGAAAATGTACTGTTTCCAAAGTTGTACTGATAGTGCGCAATTGAGTAGTCTAACGTTGGTCCCGTTTTGGTTCTTGTGAACGTTGGCATCGATAGGTTGCAAATTTACACTCTCGGGGTGTAATAGAACAAAATAATAAGGTTTTACTCATTGTTCGATTGAATGAGAAAATATACTGTTTCCAAAGTTGTAGTGATAGGGCGCAATTGATTAGTCTAATGTTGGTCCAGTTTTGTTTCTTGTGAACGTTGGCATCGATAGGTTGCAAATTTACACTCTCGGGGCGTAATAGAACAAAATAATTAGGTTTTACTCTTTGTTCGATTGAATGACAAAAAGTACTGTTTCCAAAGTTATACTGATAGGGCGCAATTGAGTAGTCCAATGGTGGTCCGGTTTTGGTTCTTGTGAACGTTGGCATGGGTAGGTTGCAAATTTACACTCTCGGGGCGTAATAGAACAAAATAATTAGGTTTTACTCTTTGTTCGATTGAATGAGAAAAAGTACTGTTTCCAAAGTTTTACTGATAGGGCGCAAGTGAGTAGTCCAATGTTGGTCCGGTTTTGGTTCTTGTGAACGTTGGCATCGATAGGTTGCTAATTTACACTCTCGGGGCGTAATAGAACAAAATAATAAGGTTTTACTCATTGTTCGATTGAATGAGAAAATGTACTGTTTCCAAAGTTATACTCATGTTGCGCAATTGAGTAGTCTAATGTTGGTCCCGTTTTGGTTCTTGTGAACGTTGGCATCGATAGGTTGCAAATTTACACTCTCGGGGCGTAATAGAACAAAATAATAAGGTTTTACTCATTGTTCGATTGAATGAGAAAATGTACTGTTTCCAAAGTTATACTCATGTTGCGCAATTGAGTTGTAACGAAGTGAATTCTCGAAATCCGAGAGTTTCACCATGTTCAGAATCGACTGATTGTCGATTGGATGGACTTCGGAAAGTTCGAAGTTGGTCCGAAGGCAGAAAGTGCACCGGAGTTGCTCCCGGTGAAGTTCGGAAGCCTTTGGGCGTTTTTGTGCGCATAGGCGCGAAAACGGAACTCGAAAAGCTATGTCGGGTCGCGAGCTAAATCCGACATTAGCGTGGATGAAAAGATGATGAAAACGTGTTCGAAAACATGTTTGGAAAGTCTCTTGCGATTTGAAAAGAATCGGACGCAAGACGAGCGAAACGGCAAAACGGAGAAGAAACGAAAAGTGCCGAAATTTGGCTAAGTCCTTAAATGTTGGGCCGAGGAGACCCAGGTCCGGACAAAGGAATGTCCGGACAATGGATGTCCTGGACAATGGATGTCGTCCGGACACAAGTCGTCAAATGGGCAAAAATGGATTTCGCAGAGTGTCTTGTCCAGGACAACGGGGTGTCAGTCCGACAATGCACCTCGAAATGCCCGCTTGGTGCGCTTTGAATTGTTGAGGGGCTTATTTGCAATTTTAGCCTAGATTAGGCTATTTGGGCACAAGGGGACACGATCCCTCTCATTTCCCCTTATGCCATGAGCCCTAGCACTCTCTCTTTCTCTCTCTAAGATCCCTCTCTCTTGAAGAAGCAAAGGAGAAGAAGTAGAAGAAGAAGAGAAGACCAAGGAGAAGAACACCATCACCTTCTCCACATCTTCTTCCTCTCCATTGGAGCAAAGCTCAAGGTAGGCCTCAAACCCTCTAATGGTGATTTCTAGGGTTTTAGGTTTTGAGCTTTTGGGGTTGTTTTGATAGAACCTAGGGGTGCTATTAGGCCCTAAATGCATGCTTCTAGGGTTCCTAACACATGATTTCCATGTGTGGAGCCCTAGGGCATCAAAAATGGGATTTCTCTTAATGTTGAGTCTTGATCTCTTTTGATCACTTGTAAACCTAATTAATAGGTGTTTGAACTCGTTGGCGGCGACCGTTTTGCGAGCCGTCGAGTCTAAGTAAAGATATCGCCAAGTGAGGTGCGTCGCTACTTCGTTTCCGCTCAAGTGCTAAGCGGCGACAAGCGAACGTGAGAACAAGACTTTCCACCGTGTTGCTACGTCAAAAGGTGGGTGGTGTCCATCCCGAAGTCACCGGGCTACTTTTTATGTCCAAGCATAGAATAGTGAACAACTTTGCATATCGTGCATAAAGTGTAAATTGGGTGCTAGTCGGAATGTCTAATATATATATATATATGAATCAACCTAGCTTACGTTATGCTTTCAACTTAATATGCATGAGAATTAGGTGTAATGTGAGCTGAGGGCTACTAGTATGTGATATAGCAGAGTGGTATAAACATGAACGAGTGGCACCTAGTAAACATGAACGAGTGGCATTAATTAGTGTGAACACTATAGAGTCGAAAACAAGTGTGATGACATCCCTATTAGCTAGGGTATCCTCCGTGGGCGAGGATTGGACCGTGCTCGCGTTGTCTGTTTAATCCTCGTGGTGGTCGCTCCACACGAGACGTGCACTCGAGTACTAGGCACAAAGGCTATGGTAGTAGCGGCTTGACCGGCAGCAGCCTAGCTATCCGCACGGCCTCGGCGAGTTGAGCAGCTTTAGACTCCTCGTCGTCGAGGCAAGTGGACGCGAGTGTGGCAAGCCTTTGGGCAAGCCGAGTTGATTGGGTATTCAAGGGAATTGTGAACTCATTGAGCATAATAGAGTAATAGCTATCCTTTATTATGAGTTGCGTGCATATAACTTCAGATTTGAGGCATAGTAGATTTAAGCATTTACTTTTTATAGCATCTTACCGCTTTCAGATATTCTCGTATCTATCTATCGTCTACCTTTTGCCTCCTTGGACCTAGTGGGTAGACCGGCGGAGTCGGAGGCCGAACCCACTGGGAACTATGGAAGATAGTTCTCACCCCACTCTATTTCAGGTCCTAGTACGTCGACACCGGGTGAGGACCGCGGCAAGGGCTTGGCGCCCTAGTGGTATTACTAGTCTACCTTTCCTTATGCATTAGAGTACCTTACTTTTACCTTTTGAGAGTAGATTGTGTATAGGTGGTGAGGTTTTGATGTATGTAAGCCACTCATGTATTAAGAGGGTTTAAATGTAATAAGACAAATGAATGAATGTAATAGGTAAGTTATCTCTCTTTTTCACTTGTGAATTACTTGTGTCGCTTGCTCTCGTGTGTTTTGGCACTAGTGGTGCCCTCTTTGTGGTTGATTGTGTATATTGTATCAAGTTGTTCTGGGCACTTGTTGTACACAATCTCGTTGTCGGCCTTAGGCGGACAGGGGAGGTCCGTCCGTCTGGCGTCTGTTCGGCGCGCCCGAACCGGACCAAATTGGTAGCGGGTCTCGGGGCGTGACAGATATTTATGGTATCAGAGCTAGTGAGAGCAAGCAAAAAGAGAGAGTCTAGGACTGACCTAGGAGACCTTAGGACGGTGAACCTTAAGGTATAGGTGCGTGAGTGCGACGTGAACCTAAGACGGTGGCGGAAGTTATGGATTGGGTCGAAGTGAATCTCTAGTAGTTACTAGAGATGGACTCGAGTGATACTAGTTTGCGACTCAGGAAGTAGTGTTGGCGGCCGACAACACCACACCAAGGGTCAAGGGCTAGTACGCTTAGAAGCTTTCGCCCGATTTAAGTGGTTAAGTCGTTGAGTCTCGTAATTGCGACGACGTTAAGAAGGGTTAAGTAATTAACCAAATGCTTGCGTTTCAGGTTGATGGCACCGAAGAGACGCTACGTGCGTAGGACGGGTTCGGCGCCTCTCCCGAGGCGCGGAACGGGCCGTGCCTCCGTGGCACCGGAGCAGCTACGCCACCGGTTGCACCGGTGGAGGCCGGGCCTAGCGAAGTCCGGGAATTGCGGGCCCAAGTAACCGCATTGACGGTCGTTTCGATCGGCTCCGGGAGCCGTTGGAGCAAGCAGGTGGGCGCGACGGCGCCGCGGCGGCACACCGGGATCGTGATCCACCCGCGCCTTCGCATGCGCCCTAATGCCGCCGAGGGCGAGGGCGGCGCGGTTCCGGTGGTGGCGCAACCCCACCGGTGGTTATTCCTCCCGCGCCGTCAAGTGCATCTACACCGATGCGGCGGTTGGAGAAGCGGAACGAGAGCGAGGTTACACCGCTCTCACGAGGTTTATGAAGCTTCGCCTCCTACTTTCGACGGTGAAGTGGTTGACCCGTATGTGGTGGAGACGTGGCTACTCACCATGGAGTCCTTGTTCGAGAACATGTATGCGGAAGAGCGGGACAAGGTGCACTTGGCCACTTCCTGTTTCGACAAGCGTGCCGAGTGTGGAGGAGGGTGAGGCAATCGATCCCCAGATCTTCCACCGATCCGTTGGGAGGAGTTACGAGGGTTGATGGTTGCGGAGTACTTCCCGGATAGTGAGAAGCGGAGAATGCGGGAAGACTTCAGGAGATTGAAGCAAGGAAACCGCACTGTTCGGGAGTATGAGCGGGAGTTCACACATCTCCTGAGTTGTGTCCCGGAAGTAGCCAGGACGGAGCAAGAGCGGGCGGAGTGCTTTGTGCGGGGACTTCGTCCTGGGGTGTTCCGTTCTGTGCATTCCTTCAAGTTCCAAACTTTTGCTGAAGTGCTGGACCGCGCCCTGTGGATTGAGCACGGGAACGCTTGCGAGCGGGAGGATCGCGAGACGTTCGAGAAAGACAAGGGAAGGAAGCGACCAAGCGGCGGTTCGGCGGGGCAATCTAGTTCTAAGCGGCCCCCGAAGTATGCGAAGGCAAAGTCGTGGACGCGTGGACCGCAATGATGCCGTTCGCGCGGCGAGACCACCGCCTATGGTCTGCGAGCGGCGCCACGGGAAGTGCTTCGATGTGGGCGGGGCATGTTATACGCGATTGTCCTCGAGAGGAGCTTCGTCCCGTCTCGTTGCATCGGCTCCACGTTCCGGCTCGATATGGAGCTCCCCTCGCCGCGACATCACCGGCGGGCAATGGTGCCGCGTCCACCCGAAGTAGCACGGTCGGCTCCGAGCGGACGGTGTTCGCCGCTCAAGTCGAGGAACCTCCGTGCCGAGGAGCGCAATGTGGTGGCGGTGTATAATTTTAATTAATGGCGTTCGCGCTAGAGCTATGTTCGACACCGGCGCTACTCATTCATTTCTTAGTCGCATTTTTGCCGACATGCATGGGATAGAGTATCAATTCAGTGATGGTACATGGAAGGTGTCGGGCCCTGGACGCGATTTTATTATTCGCAAGGAGTGTTTGTCTTGTCCAGTGCAGATTGAAAACTGGATAATGCCGATCCGCATGTTAGTAATTAAGAGGTTGAAGGTGTATGATGTGATTTTAGGCATGGACTGGCTTTCGAAGTATTATGTGTCCATCGACTGCAAGAGCAAGGTGGTTACATTTCGGGAGCCGAGTCAAGAGGAGTTCAAGTATAAGGCTTGTCATAGCTCGTGCTTCGCCGCCACAGTGTCGGCGACGAGAGCTAGGAAATTGGTCCGCAACGGTTGCGCGGCTTATTTGGCGACCGTTGTAGAAGTGGACCGAGTGACCCCGACACTTGAGGAACTGTCAGTGGTAAAGGAATTCCCAGATGTTTTCCCCGCAGAGTTGCCGGGTATGCCTCTGGACAGAGAGATCGAGTTCGTGATAGACTTGATTCCCAGGACCGCGCCGATCTCTAAGGCCCCGTACCGTATGGCACCGGCCGAATTGAGGGAGTTAAGAGATCAATTACGGGACCCGCCGGATAAGGGGTTCGTTAAGCCGAGTGTATCCCGTGGGGAGCCCCGGTCCCGTTTGTGCGCAAGAAGGATGGATCCTTTCGACTGCGTCGACTATCGCGAGTTGAACAAGGTTACTATCAAGAATAGATACCCGTTGCCCGAATTGACGACTTGTTTGATCACCATGTGGGTCACGTGTGTACTCTAAGATAGACCTTCAGTCCGGCTACCACCAGTTAAAGATTAAGCCGGAAGACGTACAGAAGACCGCATTTCGTACGCGATACGGTCATTATGAATTCACGGTCATGCCGTTTGGGCTTACCAATGCCCCGGCAGCATTCATGGACCTAATGAACCGTGTCTTCAGGGCGTATTTGGACCGATTTGTCGTGGTCTTTATAGACGACATCTTGGTCTATTCGCGCAATGATGAGGAGCACGCGGAGCATTTGCGTACTGTGCTTCAAATCCTTCGGGAGGAGAAGCTAGACGCGAAGTTAAAGAAGTGTGACTTCTGGCTCCGTGAGGTCGCTTTTCTAGGCCACGTGATTTCCGAGGGTGGTGTTTCTGTTGACCCGAGGAAAGTGGAGGCGATAAAGGATTGGCCGCGCCCGACCAATGTAACGGAAGTCCGTAGCTTCGTCGGTCTAGCGGGCTATTATCGGCGGTTTGTGGAAGGATTCTCGAAGATTGTAATTCCACTTACTCGCCTGACGCAAAAGTGCACCAGGTTTGTTTGGAGTGACGACTGTGAGCGAAGCTTTCAAGAGCTAAAGGAAAGATTGACGTCGACTCCAATACTCGCCCTACCGGTGCAAGGCGAAGATTATGTGGTTTACAGCGATGCATCCTATCTGGGTTTGGGGTGTGTCTTGATGCAAGGCGGGAGAGTAATTGCCTATGCATCCCGCCAATTGAAGAAACATGAGGAAAATTACCCCATTCATGACTTGGAGCTAGCGGCGGTGATCTTTGCACTGAAGCTGTGGAGGCACTATTTGTATGGTGCACACTGTGAGATCTACACCGACCACAAAAGCTTGAAGTATTTGTTTACCCAGAAGGAGCTGAACATGCGTCAGCGGCGGTGGTTAGAATTGTTGAAAGATTATGATGTTGACATTCTATACCACCCGGGGAAGGCAAATGTAGTCGCCGACGCACTGAGTAGGAAGTCGGCGGAGAATCTGGCACTATGGGTTACCAATCAAGAGCCCTTGTGGAAGGAAATGGGGCGAATGGACTTGGAGGTTGTAGCCCCGGAGATTCCGACAAGGTTGATGACACTTGTTGTACAACCGACCTTGCCGGAGAGGATCAAGGAGTTGCAATCC
This sequence comes from Aechmea fasciata, assembly GCA_025177825.1. Classification (NCBI taxonomy): domain Eukaryota; kingdom Viridiplantae; phylum Streptophyta; class Magnoliopsida; order Poales; family Bromeliaceae; genus Aechmea; species Aechmea fasciata. Next base: position 15,985,197 of record CM045928.1, on the reverse strand, counting down.
GCGGACCCGAATCTCCAAAAGATACGGCGTGACATTGAGGAGGGTCGCGGCGGAGATTTTAGTGTCGATGCTAGTGGTGCACTTCGGTTTCGAAACCGATGGTGTGTACCCGAGAACGAGGAGCTTCGCAAATTGATCTTGCAGGAAGCACATTGGTCACCCTATAATGATCACCCCGGTGGCACCAAGACTTACCAAGAATTGAAGACACTTTATTGGTGGCCCGGAATGAAGGCAGATGTGGGGCGCTTCGTGGCGAGGTGTTTGACCTGCCAGCAGGTGAAAGCCGAGCACCGATTTCCAGCGGGAAAACTCCAAAGCCTACCTATTCCCGAATGGAAGTGGGAGGATATCTCGATGGATTTCATTGTCGGCTTACCTCGTTCGACGGGCGGCCACGACGCAGTCTGGGTAATTGTGGATCGCCTGACTAAATCAGCGCATTTCTTGCCGATCCACATTACTTGGGGAGGCGACAAGCTGGCGCAGGTATACCTTGACGAAGTGGTGAGATTACACGGGGTGCCGAAATCTATTGTATCGCATCGAGACTTCGATTTACCTCGCACTTCCGGAAGAACCCGCAAGAGGCATTGGGCACACGACTCGACTTCAAAGACCGCATTCCATCCTCGCCGACGGTCGACAGAGAACCATACAGACATTGGAGGATATGCTGCGGGCGTGTGTCATCGATTATAAGGGCAATTGGTGCAAATATTTGCCGATGGCCGAATTCGCCTATAATAATAGTTATCACGCCAGTGTGAAGATGGCACCCTTTGAGGCTCTATATGGGCGAAAATGCCGATCTCCCATTTATTGGAGCGAAGTGGGTGAACGCACGGAGTTCGGCCCGATGTCTTGCGAGAAGCGAAGAAAAAGTGCATCTTGCCCGTAAAAGGTTGCTCACGCACAATCGCGGCGAAAAGTTACTCCAATAGGCGCCGTCGAGATCTGGAGTTCACCGTGGGCGATCGTGTCTTCTTGAAGGTATCGCCCATGAAGGGTGTGAAGAGGTTCGGGGTGCGGGGAAAGCTAAGTCCCCGATTTATTGGCCCGTATGAGGTACTTGAGAGGATTGGAACGGTAGCCTACCGACTTGCGCTACCTCCGAATCTAGCGGACGTGTATAACGAATTCCATGATTCTAACCTCCGCAAATCTGTTCACGACCCCGAGCATACCATGTCGGATGAACCCCCCGAGCTCCAAAAGGATTTAAGCTATGAAGAGTTTCCGACTACGATCTTGGCCCGGAAGTGCGCAAACCGAGAAACCGCGAGATTTCCTACGTCAAGATCCGATGGAGCAATCATAGCGATCGCGAAGCTACGTGGGAGCTCGAGGACGAGATGAGAAAGAACCATCCTCACCTATTCGAAAGTTGAATAAGGTATGGGCTTTGAGTATGTAAGCACTTAGCTAAGTTGAGTTTGTTTCGCGGACGAAACTCTTTTAAGGTGGAGAGAATGTAACGAAGTGAATTCTCGAAATCCGAGAGTTTCACCATGTTCAGAATCGACTGATTGTCGATTGGATGGACTTCGGAAAGTTCGAAGTTGATCCGAAGGCAGAAAGTGCACCGGAGTTGCTCCCGGTGAAGTTCGGAAGCCTTTGGGCGTTTTTGTGCGCATAGGCGCGAAACGGAACCCGAAAAGCTATGTCGGGTCGCGAGCTAAATCCGACATTAGCGTGGATGAAAAGATGATGAGAGCGTGTTCGAAAACATGTTTGGAAAGTCTCGGTGCGATTTGAAAAGAATCGGACGCAAGACGAGCGAAAACGGGCAAAAACGGAGTAGAAACGAAAAGTGCTGAAATTTGGCTAAGTCCTTAAATGTTGGGCTGAGGAGACCCACTGGGTCCGGACAAAGGAATGCTGTCGGACAATGGATGTCCTGGACAATGGATGTCTTTGTCCGGACACGAAGTCGTCAAATGGGCAAAAATGGATTTCGCAGTCGTCCGGACAATGGGGTGTCTTTGTCGGACAATGCGGCTCGAAAATGCCCAGTTTGGTGCAGTTTGAATTGTTGAGGGGCTTATTTGCAATTTTAGCCTAGATTAGGCTATTTGGGCACAAGGGGACACGATCCCTCTCATTTCCCCTTATGCCATGAGCCCTAGCACTCTCTCTGTCTCTCTAAGATCCCTCTCCTCTCTTGAAGAAGCAAAGGAGAAGAAGTAGAAGAAGAAGGAGAAGACCAAGGAGAAGAACACCATCACCTTCTCCACATCTTCTTCCTCTCCATTGGAGCAAAGCTCAAGGTAGGCCTCAAACCCTCTAATGGTGATTTCTAGGGTTTTAGGTTTTGAGCTTTTGGGGTTGTTTTGATAGAACCTAGGGGTGCTATTAGGCCCTAAATGCATGCTTCTAGGGTTCCTAACACATGATTTCCATGTGTGGAGCCCTAGGGCATCAAAAATGGGATTTCTCTTAATGTTGAGTCTTGATCTCTTTTGATCACTTGTAAACCTAATTAATAGGTGTTTGAACTCGTTGGCGGCGACCGTTTTGCGAGCCGTCGAGTCTAAGTAAAGATATCGCCAAGTGAGGTGCGTCGCTACTTCGTTTCAGCTCAAGTGATAAGCGGCGACAAGCGAACGTGAGAACAAGACTTTCCACCGTGTTGCTACGTCAAAAGGTGGGTGGTGTCCATCCCGAAGTCACCGGGCTACTTTTTATGTCCAAGCATAGAATAGTGAACAACTTTGCATATCGTGCATAAAGTGTAAATTGGGTGCTAGTCGGAATGTCTAATATATATATATATATGAATCAACCTAGCTTACGTTATGCTTTCAACTTAATATGCATGAGAATTAGGTGTAATGTGAGCTGAGGGCTACTAGTATGTGATATAGCAGAGTGGTATAAACATGAACGAGTGGCACCTAGTAAACATGAACGAGTGGCATTAATTAGTGTGAACACTATAGAGTCGAAAACAAGTGTGATGACATCCCTATTAGCTAGGGTATCCTCCGTGGGCGAGGATTGGACCGTGCTCGCGTTGTCTGTTTAATCCTCGTGGTGGTCGCTCCACACGAGACGTGCACTCCGGAGTACTAGGCACAGGCTATGGTAGTAGCGGCTTGACCGGCAGCAGCTAGCTATCCACAGACGGCCTCGGGCGAGTTGAGCAGTTTAGACTCCTCGTCGTCGAGGCAAGGAACGCGAGAGTGTGGCAAGCCTTTGGGCAAGTCAAGTGGATTGGGTATTCAAGGGAATTGTGAACTCATTGAGCATAATAGAGTAATAGCTATCCTTTATTATGAGTTGCATGCATATAACTTCAGATTTGAGGCATAGTAGATTTAAGCATTTACTTTTTATAGCATCTTACCGCTTTCAGATATTCTCGTATCTATCTATCGTCTACCTTTTGCCTCCTTGGACCTAGTGGGTAGACCGGCGGAGTCGGAGGCCGAACCCACTGGGAACTATGGAAGATAGTTCTCACCCCACTCTATTTCAGGTCCTAGTACGTCGACACCGGGTGAGGATCGCGGCAAGGGCTTGGCGCCCTAGTGGTATTACTAGTCTACCTTTCCTTATGCATTAGAGTACCTTACTTTTACCTTTTGAGAGTAGATTGTGTATAGGTGGTGAGGTTTTGATGTATGTAAGCCACTCATGTATTAAGAGGGTTTAAATGTAATAAGACAAATGAATGAATGTAATAGGTAAGTTATCTCTCTTTTTCACTTGTGAATTACTTGTGTCGCTTGCTCTCGTGTGTTTTGGCACTAGTGGTGCCCTCTTTGTGGTTGATTGTGTATATTGTATCAAGTTGTTCTGGGCACTTGTTGTACACAATCTCGTTGTCGGCCTTAGGCGGACAGGGGAGGTGCTGTCCGTCTGGCGTCTGTTCGACGCGCCCGAACCGGACCAAATTGGTAGCGGGTCTCGGGGCGTGACATGAGTAGTCTAATGTTGGTCCCGTTTTGGTTCTTGTGAACGTTGGCATCGATAGGTTGCAAATTTACACTCTCGGGGCGTAATAGAACAAAATAATAAGGTTTTACTCATTGTTCGATTGAATGAGAAAATGTACTGTTTCCAAAGTTGTACTGATAGGGCGCAATTGATTGGTCTAATGTTGGTCCGGTTTTGTTTCTTGTGAACGTTGGCATCGATAGGTTGCAAATTTACACTCTCGGGGCGTAATAGAACAAAATAATATGGTTTTACTCATTGTTCGATTGAATGAGAAAATGTACTGTTTCCAAAGTTATACTCATGGTGCGCAATTGAGTAGTGTAATGTTGGTCCCGTTTTGGTTCTTGTGAAAGTTGGCATCGATAGGTTGCAAATTTACACTCTCGGGGCGTAATAGAACAAAATAATAAGGTTTTACTCATTGTTCGATTGAATGAGAAAATGTACTGTTTCCAAAGTTGTACCGATAGGGCGCAATTGATTGGTCCAATGTTGGTCCGGTTTTGTTTCTTGTGAACGTTGGCATCGATAGGTTGCAAATTTACACTCTCGGGGCATAATAGAACAAAATAATAAGGTTTTACTCATTGTTCGATTGAATGAGAAAATGTACTGTTTCCAAAGTTATACTCATGGTGCGCAATTGAGTAGTCTAATGTTGGTCCCGTTTTTGTTCTTGTGACGTTGGCATCGATAGGTTGCAAATTTACACTCTCGGGGCGTAATAGAACAAAATAATTAGGTTTTACTCATTGTTCGATTGAATGAGAAAATGTACTGTTTCCAAAGTTGTACTGATAGTGCGCAATTGAGTAGTCTAACGTTGGTCCCGTTTTGGTTCTTGTGAACGTTGGCATCGATAGGTTGCAAATTTACACTCTCGGGGCATAATAGAACAAAATAATAAGGTTTTACTCATTGTTCGATTGAATGAGAAAATGTCTTGTTTCCAAAGTTGTACCGATAGGCGCAATTGATTGGTCTAATGTTGGTCCGGTTTTGTTTCTTGTGAACGTTGGCATCGATAGGTTGCAAATTTACACTCTCGGGGCATAATAGAACAAAATAATAAGGTTTTACTCATTGTTCGATTGAATGAGAAAATGTACTGTTTCCAAAGTTGTACTGATAGGGCGCTATTGATTAGTCTAATGTTGGTCCGGTTTTGGTTCTTGTGAACGTTGGCATCGATAGGTTGCTAATTTACACTCTCGGGGCGTAATAGAACAAAATAATTAGGTTTTACTCATTGTTCGATTGAATGAGAAAATGTACTGTTTCCAAAGTTGTGCGATAGTGCGCAATTGAGTAGTCTAACGTTGGTCCCGTTTTGGTTCTTGTGAACGTTGGCATCGATAGGTTGCAAATTTACACTCTCGGGCGTAATAGAACAAAATAATAAGGTTTTACTCATTGTTCGATTGAATGAGAAAATGTCTTGTTTCCAAAGTTATACTCATGTTGCGCAATTGAGTAGTCTAATGTTGGTCCCGTTTTGGTTCTTGTGAACGTTGGCATCGATAGGTTGCAAATTTACACTCTCGGGGCGTAATAGAACAAAATAATTAGGTTTTACTCTTTGTTCGATTGAATGAGAAAAAGTACTGTTTCCAAAGTTATACTGATAGGGTGCAATTGAGTAGTCCAATGTTGGTCCGGTTTTGGTTTTTGTGAACGTTGTCATGGATAGGTTGCAAAATTACACTCTCGGGGCGTAATAGAACAAAATAATTAGGTTTTACTCTTTGTTCGATTGAATGAGAAAAAGTACTGTTTCCAAAGTTATACTGATAGGGCGCAATTGAGTAGTGTAATGTTCATCCGGTTTTGGTTCTTGTGAACGTTGGCATCGATAGGTTGCAAATTTACACTCTCGGGGCGTAATAGAACAAAATAATAAGGTTTTACTCATTGTTCGATTGAATGAGAAAAAGTACTGTTTCCAAAGTTTTACTGATAGGGCGCAAGTGAGTAGTCTAATGTTGGTCCGATTTTGGTTCTTGTGAACGTTGGCATGGATAGGTTGCTTATTTACACTCTCGGGGCGTAATAGAACAAAATAATTAGGTTTTACTCATTGTTCGATTGAATGAGAAAATGTACTGTTTCCAAAGTTGTACTGATAGTGCGCAATTGAGTAGTCTAACGTTGGTCCCGTTTTGGTTCTTGTGAACGTTGGCATCGATAGGTTGCAAATTTACACTCTCGGGGTGTAATAGAACAAAATAATAAGGTTTTACTCATTGTTCGATTGAATGAGAAAATGTACTGTTTCCAAAGTTGTACTGATAGGGCGCAATTGATTAGTCTAATGTTGGTCCAGTTTTGTTTCTTGTGAACGTTGGCATAGATAGGTTGCAAATTTACACTCTAGGGGCGTAATAGAACAAAATAATAAGGTTTTACTCATTGTTCGATTGAATGAGAAAATGTACTGTTTCCAAAGTTATACTCATGGTGCGCAATTGAGTAGTCTAATGTTGGTCCCGTTTTGGTTTTTGTGAACGTTGGCATTGATAGGTTGCAAATTTACACTCTCGGGGCGTAATAGAATAAAATAATTAGGTTTTACTCTTTGTTCGATTGAATGACAAAAAGTACTGTTTCCAAAGTTATACTGATAGGGCGCAATTGAGTAGTCCAATGGTGGTCCGGTTTTGGTTCTTGTGAACGTTGGCATGGGTATGTTGCAAATTTACACTCTCGGGGCGTAATAGAACAAAATAATTAGGTTTTACTCTTTGTTCGATTGAATGAGAAAAAGTACTGTTTCCAAAGTTTTACTGATAGGGCGCAAGTGAGTAGTCCAATGTTGGTCCGGTTTTGGTTCTTGTGAACGTTGGCATCGATAGGTTGCTAATTTACACTCTCGGGGCGTAATAGAACAAAATAATTAGGTTTTACTCATTGTTCGATTGAATGAGAAAATGTACTGTTTCCAAAGTTGTACTGATAGTGCGCAATTGAGTAGTCTAACGTTGGTCCCGTTTTGGTTCTTGTGAACGTTGGTATCGATAGGTTGCAAATTTACACTCTCGGGGCGTAATAGAACAAAATAATAAGGTTTTACTCATTGTTCGATTGAATGAGAAAATGTCTTTATTTCCAAAGTTATACTGATAAGGTGCAATTGAGTAGTCTAATGTTGGTCCCGTTTTGGTTCTTGTGAACGTTGGCATCGATAGGTTGCAAATTTACACTCTCGGGGCGTAATAGAACAAAATAATTAGGTTTTACTCTTTGTTCGATTGAATGAGAAAAAGTACTGTTTCCAAAGGTATACTGATAGGGTGCAATTGAGTAGTCCAATGTTGGTCCGGTTTTGGTTTTTGTGAACGTTGTCATGGATAGGTTGCAAAATTACACTCTCGGGGCGTAATAGAACAAAATAATTAGGTTTTACTCTTTGTTCGATTGAATGAGAAAAAGTACTGTTTCCAAAGTTATACTGATAGGGCGCAATTGAGTAGTCTAATGTTGATCCGGTTTTGGTTCTTGTGAACGTTGGCATCGATAGGTTGCAAATTTACACTCTCGGGGCGTAATAGAACAAAATAATTAGGTTTTACTCTTTGTTCGATTGAATGAGAAAAATCTTGTTTCCAAAGTTTTTGCGATAGGGCGCAAGTGAGTAGTCCAATGTTGGTCCGGTTTTGGTTCTTGTGAACGTTGGCATGGATAGGTTGCTTATTTACACTCTCGGGCGTAATAGAACAAAATAATTAGGTTTTACTCATTGTTCGATTGAATGAGAAAATGTCTTGTTTCCAAAGTTGTGCGATAGTGCGCAATTGAGTAGTCTAACGTTGGTCCGTTTTGTTTCTTGTGAACGTTGACATCGATAGGTTGCAAATTTACACTCTCGGGGCGTAATAGAACAAAATAATAAGGTTTTACTCATTGTTCGATTGAATGAGAAAATGTACTGTTTCCAAAGTTGTGCGATAGGGCGCAATTGATTAGTCTAATGTTGGTCCGGTTTTGTTTCTTGTGAACGTTGGCATCGATAGGTTGCAAATTTACACTCTCGGGGCGTAATAGAACAAAATAAATAGGTTTTACTCATTGTTCGATTGAATGAGAAAATGTACTGTTTCCAAAGTTATACTCATGGTGCGCAATTGAGTAGTCTAATGTTGGTCCCGTTTTGATTTTTGTGAACGTTGGCATCGATAGGTTGCAAATTTACACACTCGGGGCGTAATAGAACAAAATAATTAGGTTTTACCTCTTGTTCGATTGAATGAGAAAAAGTACTGTTTCCAAAGTTATACTGAAAGGGCGCGCAATTGAGTAGTCTAATGTTCATCCGGTTTTGGTTCTTGTGAACGTTGGCATCGATAGGTTGCAAATTTACACTCTCCGGGCGTAGTAGAACAAAATAATTAGGTTTTACTCTTTGTTCGATTGAATGAGAAAAAGTACTGTTTCCAAAGTTTTACTGATAGGGCGCAAGTGAGTAGTCCAATGTTGGTCCGGTTTTGGTTCTTGTGAACGTTGGCATGGATAGGTTGCAAATTTACACTCTCGGGGCGTATTGAACCAAATTATTAGGTTTTACTCCTTGTTCGGTTGAATGAGAAAATGTCTGTTTCCAAAGTTGTACGAGATAGTGCGCAATTGAGTAGTCTAACGTTGGTCCCGTTTTGGTTCTTGTGAACGTTGGCATCGATAGGTTGCAAATTTACACTCTCGGGGCGTAATAGAACAAAATAATAAGGTTTTACTCATTGTTCGATCGAATGAGAAAATGTACTGTTTCCAAAGTTGTGCGATAGGGCGCAATTGATTAGTCTAATGTTGGTCCGCTTTTGTTTCTTGTGAACGTTGGCATCGATAGGTTGCAAATTTACACTCTCGGGGCGTAATAGAACAAAATAATAAGGTTTTACTCATTGTTCGATTGAATGAGAAAATGTACTGTTTCCAAAGTTATACTCATGTTGCGCAATTGAGTAGTCTAATGTTGGTCCCGTTTTGGTTCTTGTGAACGTTGGCATCGATAGGTTGCAAATTTACACACTCGGGGCGTAATAGAACAAAATAATTAGGTTTTACTCCTTGTTCGATTGAATGAGAAAAAGTACTGTTTCCAAAGTTGTACTGATAGGGCGCAATTGAGTAGTCTAATGTTCGTCCGGTTTTGGTTCTTGTGAACGTTGGCATCGATAGGTTGCAAATTTACACTCTCGGGGCGTAATAGAACAAAATAATTAGGTTTTACTCTTTGTTCGATTGAATGAGAAAAAATCTTGTTTCCAAAGTTTTACTGATAGGGCGCAAGTGAGTAGTCCAATGTTGGTCCGGTTTTGGTTCTTGTGAACGTTGGCATGGATAGGTTGCAAATTTACACTCTCGGGGCGTAATAGAACAAAATAATTAGGTTTTACTCATTGTTCGATTGAATGAGAAAATGTCTTGTTTCTAAAGTTGTACGAGATAGTGCGCAATTGAGTAGTCTAACGTTGGTCCCGTTTTGGTTCTTGTGAACGTTGGCATCGATAGGTTGCAAATTTACACTCTCGGGGCGTAATAGAACAAAATAATAAGGTTTTACTCATTGTTCGATTGAATGAGAAAATGTACTGTTTCCAAAGTTGTACTGATAGGGCGCAATTGATTAGTCTAATGTTGGTCCGCTTTTGTTTCTTGTGAACGTTACATCGATAGGTTGCAAATTTACACTCTCGGGGCGTAAAAGAACAAAATAATAAGGTTTTACTCATTGTTCGATTGAATGAGAAAATGTACTGTTTCCAAAGTTATACTCATGTTGCGCAATTGAGTAGTCTAATGTTGGTCCCGTTTTGGTTCTTGTGAACGTTGGCATCGATAGGTTGCAAATTTACACTCTCGGGGCGTAATAGAACAAAATAATTAGGTTTTACTCTTTGTTCGGTTGGATGAGAAAAAGTAATGTTTCCAAAGTTATACTGATAGGGCGCAATTGAGTAGTCTAATGTTGGTCCGGTTTTGGTTTTTGTGAACGTTGGCATCGATAGGTTGCAAATTTACACTCTCGGGGCGTAATAGAACAAAATAATTAGGTTTTACTCTTTGTTCGATTGAATGAGAAAAAAATCTTGTTTCTAAAGTTATGCGATAGGGCGTAATTGAGTAGTCTAATGTTCATCCGGTTTTGGTTCTTGTGAACGTTGGCATCGATAGGTTGCAAATTTACACTCTCGGGGCGTAATAGATCAAAATAATTAGGTTTTACTCATTGTTCGATTGAATGAGAAAAATCGTTTCCAACGTTTCTTGATAGGGCGCAAGTGAGTAGTCCAATGTTGGTCCGGTTTTGGTTCTTGTGAACGTTGGCATGGATAGGTTGCTAATTTACACTCTCGGGGCGTAATAGAACAAAATAATTAGGTTTTAATCTTTGTTCGATTGAATGAGAAAATGTCTTGTTTAGAAGTTGTGCGATAGTGCGCAATTGAGTAGTCTAACGTTGGTCCCGTTTTGGTTCTTGTGAACGTTGGCATCGATAGGTTGCAAATTTACACTCTCGGGCGTAATAGAACAAAATAATAAGGTTTTACTCATTGTTCGATTGAATGAGAAAATGTCTTGTTTCCAAAGTTGTACGATAGGGCGCAATTGATTAGTCTAATGTTGGTCCGGTTTTGTTTCTTGTGAACGTTGGCATCGATAGGTTGCAAATTTACACTCTCGGGGCGTAATAGAACAAAATAATTAGGTTTTACTCTTTGTTCGATTGAATGAGAAAAAGTACTGTTTCCAAAGTTATACTGATAGGGCGCAATTGAGTAGTCCAATGTTGGTCCGGTTTTGGTTCTTGTGAACGTTGGCATGGAAAGGTTGCAAATTTACACTCTCGGGGCGTAATAAAACAAAATAATTAGGTTTTACTCTTTGTTCGATTGAATGAGAAAAAAATCTTGTTTCCAAAGTTATGCGATAGGCGCAACTAAGTAGTCTAATGTTCATCCGGTTTTGGTTCTTGTGAACGTTGGCATCGATAGGTTGCAAATTTACACTCTCGGGGCGTAATAGAACAAAATAATTAGGTTTTACTCTTTGTTCGATTGAATGAGAAAAAGTACAGTTTCCAAAGTTTTACTGATAGGGCGCAAGTGAGTAGTCCAATGTTTGTCCGGTTTTGGTTCTTGTGAACGTTGGCATGGATAGGTTGCAAATTTACACTCTCGGGGCGTAATAGAACAAAATAATTAGGTTTTACTCATTGTTCAATTGAATGAGAAAATGTACTGTTTCCAAAGTTGTACTGATAGTGCGCAATTGAGTAGTCTAACGTTGGTCCCGTTTTGGTTCTTGTGAACGTTAGCATCGATAGGTTGCAAATTTACACTCTCGGGGCGTAATAGAACAAAATAATAAGGTTTTACTCATTGTTCGATTGAATGAGAAAAAGTACTGTTTCCAAAGTTTTACTGATAGGGCGCAATTGATTAGTCTAATGTTGGTCCGGTTTTGTTTCTTGTGAACGTTGGCATCGATAGGTTGCAAATTTACACTCTCAGGGCGTAATAGAACAAAATAATAAGGTTTTACTCATTGTTCGATTGAATGAGAAAATGTACTGTTTCCAAAGTTATACTCATGGTGCGCAATTGAGTAGTCTAATGTTGGTCCGTTTTGGTTCTTGTGAACGTTGGCATCGATAGGTTGCAAATTTACACTCTCGGGCGTAATAGAACAAAATAATTAGGTTTTACTCTTTGTTCGATTGAATGAGAAAAAGTACTGTTTCCAAAGTTTTACTGATAGGGCGCAAGTGAGTAGTCCAATGTTTGTCCGGTTTTGGTTCTTGTGAACGTTGGCATGGATAGGTTGCAAATTTACACTCTCGGGGCGTAATAGAACAAAATAATTAGGTTTTACTCATTGTTCGATTGAATGAGAAAAAGTACTGTTTCCAAAGTTATACTGATAGGGCGCAATTGCGTAGTCCAATGTTGGTCCGGTTTTGGTTCTTGTGAACGTTGGCATGGATAGGTTGCAAATTTACACTCTCGGGGCGTAATAGAACAAAATAATTAGGTTTTACTCTTTGTTCGATTGAATGAGAAAAAGTACTGTTTCCAAAGTTATACTGATAGGGCGCAATTGAGTAGTCTAATGTTCATCCGGTTTTGGTTCTTGTGAACGTTGGCATAGATAGGTTGCAAATTTACACTCTCGGGGCGTAATAGAACAAAATAATTAGGTTTTACTCTTTGTTCGATTGAATGAGAAAAAATACTGTTTCCAAAGTTTTACTGATAGGGCGCAAGTGAGTAGTCCAATGTTGGTCCGGTTTTGGTTCTTGTGAACGTTGGCATGGATAGGTTTCTAATTTACACTCTCGGGGCGTAATAGAACAAAATAATTTGGTTTTACTCTTTGTTCGATTGAATGAGAAAAAGTACTGTTTCCGAAGTTTTACTGATAGTGCGCAATTGAGTAGTCTAACGTTGTTCCCGTTTTGGTTCTTCTGAACGTTGGCATGGATAGGTTGCTTATTTACACTCTCGGGGCGTAATAGAACAAAATAATTAGGTTTTACTCCTTGTTCGATTGAATGAGAAAATGTACTGTTTCCAAAGTTGTACTGATAGTGCGCAATTGAGTAGTCTAACGTTGGTCCCGTTTTGGTTCTTGTGAACGTTGGCATCGATAGGTTGCAAATTTACACTCTCGGGGCGTAATAGAACAAAATAATAAGGTTTTACTCATTGTTCGATTGAATGAGAAAATGTACTGTTTCTAAAGTTGTGCTGATAGGTCGCAAGTGATTAGTCTAATGTTGGTCCGGTTGTGTTTCCTGTGAACGTTGGCATCGATAGGTTGCAAATTTACACTCTCGGGGCGTAATAGAACAAAATAATAAGGTTTTACTCATTGTTCGATTGAATGAGAAAATGTACTGTTTCCAAAGTTATACCGATAGTGCTAATTGAGTAGTCTAATGTTGGTCCCGTTTTGATTTTTGTGAACGTTGGCATCGATAGGTTGCAAATTTACACTCTCGGGGCGTAATAGAACAAAATAATTAGGTTTTACTCATTGTTCGATTGAATGAGAAAATGTACTGTTTCCAAAGTTATACTGTTGTTGTGCAATTGAGTAGTCTAATGTTGGTCCCGTTTTGGTTCTTGTGAACGTTGGCATCGATAGGTTGCAAATTTACACTCTCGGGGCGTAATAGAACAAAATAATTAGGTTTTACTCTTTGTTCGATTGAATGAGAAAAAGTACGTTTCCAAAGTTATACCGATAGGGCGCAATTGAGTAGTCTAATGTTGGTCCCGCTTTGGTTCTTGTGAACGTTGGCATCGATAGGTTGCAAATTTACACTCTCGGGCGTAATAGAACAAAATAATTAGGTTTTACTCTTTGTTCGATTGAATGAGAAAAAGTACTGCTTTTTCCAAAGTTTTACCGATAGGCGCAATGAGTAGTCCAATGTTGGTCCTGCTTTGGTTTTTGTGAACGTTGGCATCGATAGGTTGCAAATTTACACTCTCGGGCGTAATAGAACAAAATAATTAGGTTTTACTCATTGTTCGATTGAATGAGAAAATGTACTGTTTCCAAAGTTGTACTGATAGTGCGCAATTGAGTAGTCTAATGTTGGTCCCGTTTTGGTTCTTGTGAACGTTGGCATCGATAGGTTGCAAATTTACACTGGGGCGTAATAGAACAAAATAATAAGGTTTTACTCATTGTTCGATTGAATGAGAAAATGTATCGTTTCCAAAGTTGTACCGATAGGCGTAATTGATTAGTCTAATGTTGGTCCGCTTTTGTTTCTTGTGAACGTTTGGCATCGATAGGTTGCAAATTTACACTCTGGGCGTAATAGAACAAAATAATTAGGTTTTACTCATTGTTCGATTGAATGAGAAAATGTACTGTTTCCAAAGTTATACTCTTGTTGCGCAATTGAGTAGTCTAATGTTGGTCCCGTTTTGGTTCTTGTGAACGTTGGCATCGATAGGTTGCAAATATACACTCTCGGGGCGTAATAGAACAAAATAATAAGGTTTTACTCATTGTTCGATTGAATGAGAAAATGTACTGTTTCCAAAGTTATACTGATAGGGCGCAACTGAGTAGTCTAATGTTGGTCCGGTTTTGGTTCTTGTGAACGTTGGCATCGATAGGTTGCAAATTTACACTCTCGGGGCGTAATAGAACAAAATAATTAGGTTTTACTCTTTGTTCGATTGAATGAGAAAAAGTACTGTATCCAAAGTTTTACTGATAGGGCGCAAGTGAGTAGTCCAATGTTGGTCCGGTTTTGGTTCTTGTGAACGTTGGCATGGATAGGTTGCAAATTTACACTCTCGGGGCGTAATAGAACAAAATAATTAGGTTTTACTCATTGTTCGAATGAATGAGAAAATGTACGTTTCCAAAGTTGTACGAGATAGTGCGCAATTGAGTAGTCTAACGTTGGTCCGGTTTTGGTTCTTGTGAACGTTGGCATCGATAGGTTGCAAATTTACACTCTCGGGGCGTAATAGAACATAATAATAAGGTTTTACTCATTGTTCGATTGAATGAGAAAATGTACTGTTTCCAAAGTTGTACTGATAGGGCGCAATTGATTAGTCTAATGTTGGTCCGCTTTTGTTTCTTGTGAACGTTACATCGATAGGTTGCAAATTTACACTCTCGGGGCGTAATAGAACAAAATAATAAGGTTTTACTCATTGTTCGATTGAATGAGAAAATGTACTGTTTCCAAAGTTATACTCATGTTGCGCAATTGAGTAGTCTAATGTTGGTCCCGTTTTGGTTCTTGTGAACGTTGGCATTGATAGGTTGCAAATTTACACACTCGGGGCGTAATAGAACAAAATAATTAGGTTTTACTCCTTGTTCGATTGAATGAGAAAAAGTACTGTTTCCAAAGTTATACTGATAGGGCGCAATTGAGTAGTCTAATGTTCATCCGGTTTTGGTTCTTGTGAACGTTGGCATCGATAGGTTGCAAGTTTACACTCTCCGGGCGTAATACAACAAAATAATTAGGTTTTACTCTTTGTTCGATTGAATGAGAAAAAGTACTGTTTCCAAAGTTTTACTGATAGGGCGCAAGTGAGTAGTCCAATGTTGGTCCGGTTTTGGTTCTTGTGAACGTTGGCATGGATAGGTTGCAAATTTACACTCTCGGGGCGTAATAGAACAAAATAATTAGGTTTTACTCATTGTTCGATTGAATGAGAAAATGTCGTTTCCAAAGTTGTACGAGATAGTGCGCAATTGAGGAGTCTAATGGTGGTCCCGTTTTTGTTTCTTGTGAACGTTGGCATCGATAGGTTGCAAATTTACACTCTCGGGGCGTAATAGAACATAATAATAAGGTTTTACTCATTGTTCGATTGAATGAGAAAAAGTACTGTTTCCAAAGTTGTACTGATAGGGCGCAATTGATTAGTCTAATGTTGGTCCGCTTTTGTTTCTTGTGAACGTTACATCGATAGGTTGCAAATTTACACTCTCGGGGCGTAATAGAACAAAATAATATGGTTTTACTCATTGTTCGATTGAATGAGAAAATGTACTGTTTCCAAAGTTATACTCATGTTGCGCAATTGAGTAGTCTAATGTTGGTCCCGTTTTGGTTCTTGTGAACGTTGGCATCGATAGGTTGCAAATTTACACTCTCGGGGCGTAATAGAACAAAATAATTAGGTTTTACTCTTTGTTCGATTGAATGAGAAAAAGTACTGTTTCCAAAGTTATACTGATAGGGTGCAATTGAGTAGTCCAATGTTGGTCCGGTTTTGGTTTTTGTGAACGTTGTCATGGATAGGTTGCAAATTTACACTCTCGGGGCGTAATAGAACAAAATAATTAGGTTTACTCTTTGTTCGATTGAATGAGAAAAAGTACTGTTTCCAAAGTTATACTGATAGGGCGCAATTGAGTAGTCTAATGTTCATCCGGTTTTGGTTCTTGTGAACGTTGGCATCGATAGGTTGCAAATTTACACTCTCGGGGCGTAATAGAACAAAATAATTAGGTTTTACTCTTTGTTCGATTGAATGACAAAAATCGTTTCCAAAGTTTTACCGATAGGCGCAAGTGAGTAGTCCAATGTTGGTCGGTTTTGGTTCTTGTGAACGTTGGCATGGATAGGTTGCTAAATTTACACTCTCGGGCGTAATAGAACAAAATAATTAGGTTTTACTCATTGTTCGATTGAATGAGAAAATGTACTGTTTCCAAAGTTGTACTGATAGTGCGCAATTGAGTAGTCTAACGTTGGTCCCGTTTTGGTTCTTGTGAACGTTGGCATAGATAGGTTGCAAATTTACACTCTCGGGGCGTAATAGAACAAAATAATAAGGTTTTACTCATTGTTCGATTGAATGAGAAAATATACTGTTTCCAAAGTTGTACTGATAGGGCGCAATTGATTAGTCTAATGTTGGTCCGCTTTTGTTTCTTGTGAACGTTGGCATCGATAGGTTGCAAATTTACACTCTCGGGGCGTAATAGAACAAAATAATAAGGTTTTACTCATTGTTCGATTGAATGAAAATTTCAAACGTTTCCAAAGTTATACTCATGCGCAATTGAGTAGTCTAATGTTGGTCCCGTTTTGGTTCTTGTGAACGTTGGCATCGATAGGTTGCAAATTTACACACTCGGGCGTAATAGAACAAAATAATTAGGTTTTACTCTTGTTCGATTGAACGAGAAAAATCTTTCCAAAGTTATACGATAGGCGCAATTGAGTAGTCTAATGTTCATCCTGGTTTTGTTTCTTGTGAACGTTGGCATCGATAGGTTGCAAATTTACACTCTCGGGGCGTAATAGAACAAAATAATTAGGTTTTACTCTTTGTTCGATTGAATGAGAAAAAGTGCTGTTTCCAAAGTTTTACTGATAGGGCGCAAGTGAGTAGTCCAATGTTGGTCCGGTTTTGGTTCTTGTGAACGTTGGCATGGATAGGTTGCAAATTTACACTCTCGGGGCGTTATAGAACAAAATAATTTGGTTTTACTCTTTGTTCGATTGAATGAGAAAATGTCTTGTTTAGAAGTTGTACGATAGTGCGCAATTGAGTAGTCCAATGTTGGTCCCGTTTTGGTTCTTGTGAACGTTGGCATCGATAGGTTGCAAATTTACACTCTCGGGGCGTAATAGAACATAATAATAAGGTTTTACTCATTGTTCGATTGAATGAGAAAATGTACTGTTTCCAAAGTTGTACTGATAGGGCGCAATTGATTAGTCTAATGTTGGTCCGCTTTTGTTTCTTGTGAACGTTACATCAATAGGTTGCAAATTTACACTCTCGGGGCGTAATAGAACAAAATAATATGGTTTTACTCATTGTTCGATTGAATGAGAAAATGTACTGTTTCCAAAGTTATACTCATGGAGCGCAATTGAGTAGTCTAATGTTGGTCCCGTTTTGGTTCTTGTGAACGTTGGCATCGATAGGTTGCAAATTTACACTCTCTGGGCTTAATAGAACAAAATAATTAGGTTTTACTCTTTGTTCGATTGAATGAGAAAAATCTTGTTTTCCAAAGTTATACTAATAGGGTGCAATTGAGTAGTCCAATGTTGGTCCGGTTTTGGTTTTTGTGAACGTTGGCATCGATAGGTTGCAAATTTACACTCTCGGGGCGTAATAGAACAAAATAATTAGGTTTTACTCTTTGTTCGATTGAATGAGAAAAAGTCTTGTTTCTAAAGTTATACGATAGGGCGCAATTGAGTAGTCTAATGTTCATCCGCTTTGGTTCTTGTGAACGTTGGCATCGATAGGTTGCAAATTTACACTCTCGGGCGTAATAGAACAAAATAATTAGGTTTTACTCTTTGTTCGATTGAATGAGAAAAATGTTTCCAAAGTTTTACTTGATAGGCGCAAGTGAGTAGTCCAATGTTGGTCCGGTTTTGGTTCTTGTGAACGTTGGCATGGATAGGTTGCTAATTTACACTCTCGGGCGTAATAGAACAAAATAATTAGGTTTTACTCATTGTTCGATTGAATGAGAAAATGTCTTGTTTAGAAGTTGTACTGATAGTGCGCAATTGAGTAGTCTAATGTTGGTCCCGTTTTGGTTCTTGTGAACGTTGGCATCGATAGGTTGCAAATTTACACTCTCGGGGCGTAATAGAACATAATAATAAGGTTTTACTCATTGTTCGATTGAATGAGAAAATGTAGCTTTCCAAAGTTGTGCGATAGGCGCAATTGATTAGTCTAATGTTGGTCCGCTTTTGTTTCTTGTGAACGTTGGCATCGATAGGTTGCAAATTTACACTCTCGGGCGTAATAGAACAAAATAATAAGGTTTTACTCATTGTTCGATTGAATGAGAAAATGTCTTGTTTCCAAAGTTATACTCATGTTGCGCAATTGAGTAGTCTAATGTTGGTCCCGTTTTGGTTCTTGTGAACGTTGGCATCGATAGGTTGCAAATTTACACACTCGGGCGTAATAGAACAAAATAATTAGGTTTTACTCTTTGTTCGATTGAATGAGAAAAAGTACTGTTTCCAAAGTTTTACTGATAGGGCGCAAGTGAGTAGTCCAATGTTGGTCCGGTTTTGGTTCTTGTGAACGTTGGCATGGATAGGTTGCAAATTTACACTCTCGGGGCGTAATAGAACAAAATAATTAGGTTTTACTCATTGTTCGATTGAATGAGAAAATGTACTGTTTTTAGAAGTTGTACCGATAGGGCGCATTTGATTAGTCTAATGTTCATCCGGTTTTGGTTCTTGTGAACGTTGGCATCGATAGGTTGCAAATTTACACTCTCGGGGCGTAATAGAACAAAATAATTAGGTTTTACTCTTTGTTCGATTGAATGAGAAAAGTACTGTTTCCAAAGTTTTACTGATAGGGCGCAAGTGAGTAGTCCAATGTTGGTCCGGTTTTGGTTCTTGTGAACGTTGGCATGGATAGGTTGCAAATTTACACTCTCGGGGCGTAATAGAACAAAATAATTAGGTTTTACTCATTGTTCGATTGAATGAGAAAATGTACTGTTTCCAAAGTTGTACAGATAGTGCGCAATTGAGTAGTCTAACGTTGGTCCCGTTTTGGTTCTTGTGAACGTTGGCATCGATAGGTTGCAAATTTACACTCTCGGGGCGTAATAGAACATAATAATAAGGTTTTACTCATTGTTCGATTGAATGAGAAAATGTACTGTTTCCAAAGTTGTACTGATAGGGCGCAATTGATTAGTCTAATGTTGGTCCGCTTTTGTTTCTTGTGAACGTTACATCGATAGGTTGCAAATTTACACTCTCGGGGCGTAATAGAACAAAATAATAAGGTTTTACTCATTGTTCGATTGAATGAGAAAATGTACTGTTTCCAAAGTTATACTCATGTTGCGCAATTGAGTAGTCTAATGTTGGTCCCGTTTTGGTTCTTGTGAACGTTGGCATCGATAGGTTGCAAATTTACACTCTCGGGGCGTAATAGAACAAAATAATTAGGTTTTACTCTTTGTTCGATTGAATGAGAAAAAGTACTGTTTCCAAAGTTATACTAATAGGGTGCAATTGAGTAGTCCAATGTTGGTCCGGTTTTGGTTTTTGTGAACGTTGTCATGGATAGGTTGCAAATTTACACTCTCGGTGTAAGGAAGTGAATTCTCAAAATATGAGGATTGTACTTCATCCGGAATCGACTAAGTGTCGTGGTGGTGAGAATCGGAGAGATCGAAGCTGACTCTAAGCCAAAAAGTGCATTAGAGTAGACCCCGACCGCAAATGGTGCAAACTGCTCCATTCTGCAGTTTTTGGCCAGTGGAGACCGGACACCCCATGGAGACCGGATGCCACAAGGAGCCCTGCTGTGCAGGGGAAGAAATTCGGCTAAGTCCAGAAATACTAGCTCTCGGGATCCGGACAATGAGGAATGTCCGGACATCCATTGTCCGGACAATCCGTGAAGACCGGACCCCGTACGCTGGAGAAACTGGCCTGAGGGTTTTTCGTAAGCCAATCCGTGAATTCTCGAAATCCGAGAGTTGCACCATGTTTAGAATCGACTGATTGTCGATTGGATGGACTTCGGGATGTTCGAAGTTGATCCGAAGGCAAAAAGTGCACCGGAGTTGCTCCCGGTGAAGTTCGAAGCCTTCGGGCGTTTTTGTGCGCGTAGGCGCGAAAACGGAACCCGAAGAGCTATGTCGGGTTGCGAGCTGAATCCGACATTAGCGTGGATGAAAAGATGATGAAAAAGTGTTCGAAAACATGTTTGGAAAGTCTCGGTGCGATTTGAAAAGAATCGGAGGCAAGACGAGCGAAAACGAGCGAAAACGGAGAAGAAACGAAAAATGCTGAAATTTGGCTAAGTCCTTAAATGTTGGGCTGAGGAGACCCACTGGGTCCGGACAAGAGAGTGCTGTCCGGACAATGGATGCTGTCCGGACACAGTAGGCTGTCAAATGAGCAAAAATGGATTTCGCAGAGTGCTGTCCGGACAATGGGGGGGTTGTCCGGACCCTGCAGCCCGAAAATGCCCAGTTTGGTGCAGTTTGAGTTGTTGAGGGGGCTTTTGGCATTTTGTTACAATAGAGCCTATAGAGGGCATTTCACCCTCTCATTTCTCATTTCCCCCACACACCTCTTCACACATTTCCCTCCTCTCTCTCTCTAACAGCAAGAAGAAGGAGAAGAGGATAGAAGAAGGAGAAGGAGAAGTAGAAGGAGATTTTGGTGGAGAAGCAAGCTAAGAGGAAGATCCTTGGCTTCATCTTCTTCCTCTCCACCATTGGAGCTTCTACTTGAGGTAAGCTCTTGTGAGCTTTCATGGTAGACTTTGCTAGGATGGGTTTTATCCTTTGGGGATAATTTTTATGGAACCCTAGCATCTCTAAGAAGTGATTTACACCGTCTAAGTTTAACGCGGGATTTTGCTCGGGGCAAAATCTAGGGCTCAAATTGGGGCTTTTCTTAGGAAGGGTTTTGATCTCTTTTAACCTCATTTCTAACATATTGTTAGGTCCACGAACGCGTGCGAGGCGACGGTTCGTCGATTCGGCGAACGGTTTAAGCGATCCGAGCCAAACAAAGGCTTTCAGCTTTGGTTTTGACCCGAGGAGTCAAAGTAGGCATTGGAGGCAACGAAAGCGGCGTTGTTGCTTCAAGGAACGTCCCAAAAGGTGGGGGGTGTCTTACCGAAGCCGTTGGGCTCCCTTTTATGTCTAAGTAAATATTGGTCATATTGCATATATATGTACATATGTATATAGTTTTCATGCATGATAGGGTTGGTATGATTAAATGACTATTCTAGTGTGCCTCCTTATCGTGCGTGACTATGGTGTTGCATTAGGACATAGGAGTATGCTTGCATACCTTCCTTATCGTGCGGCACCATAGGCTTGCATTTGGACATAGGAAGCAAAGGAATGAGTATAATGACATCGAACCCTAGGGACAAGAACTATGATTTAGTTATGCATGATTGCCACCTAGAGATATATGAACCAAGTATAGAACTTGATGAATGACAATGACAACATGACATTATGATATTGTGCAATAACTTAGTGTAAAGAACACTAGAGCTATATGAACCAAGTATAGAGCTTGATGATTAACATTATGACATAGTATAAAGAATACTAGTGACATGTATACCAAGTAGATCACATGATGACTAGTGGCATTGAACTTAGTGTAAAGAACACTAGAGCTACAAGAACCAAGCATAGAACTTGATGAATGACAATGGTATGTGACATAGTGTTAGAGAACACCTATGTATGATTTCCCTGCGTGGATGCCCTCCAAATGGAGGAGAAGATCATACTCACACGCTCGGCGCTCGTGGTTGGTCGCTCCACACGAGTAGTGCGAGTCTCCAGAGGTCTTGGCACGTGATTCGATAGGGATAGCCTATGTGGGGTCCCGAGGGATAGCCTATGTGGGGTCCCGCAGACAACCCATGAGGTTGAATGTGTTGAGTCGTGGGCGTGCCTACGGGCTAGCCAAGGATTGGGTAATAACATAAGAACATAATGAGTATTTCATACATACTTGATTGGAACATAGTAGCATGATAGATATTTCATAACTATATCATGATCTTGTTGTTTGCATAGCAAGAGTTGCATTGTTTATATCATGCTTTACTTACCGCGATTCTGACTTTAAATTATCTATCTATCTATCTACCTGCTTTTGCCTGCTTAGACCTAGTGGGGAGATCGGTGGGGTCGGTGGCCGAGCCCACTGGGAACTAAGGAAGTTAGTTCTCACCCCACTCTATCACAGGTACTAGCTCACGGGCGGTCGAGGAGGATCGCGGTAAGGGCATCGCGCCCTAGTTGATAGTGGCCACCTACTTGCATTAGAGCCACCCGTGGTATATTTTGGAGTCAAAATTGTATAAAGAAATGATGTAACCTACATTTTGGGAGATGAACATGTATTTATATTTTGAAGTTAAACAATGTAAACGAATGTTGAATGATTGTAATAGTTAGACTCTTCTCTCTTTATATTACTTGTATGGAATACTTGTATCTTGCTCTTATTGTTGTTCGCACCTTTAGGTGCATCTTTTGTCATGTACGGTGTAGAATTTTTATTTCTGGGCAATTCTTTGTACATGACTTGTTGTCGAGCCTTGGGCGGACAGGGGAGGTGTTGTCCGTTCGGCGCCTGATCGGCGTTCTCGAACCGAACCAAATTGGTAGCGGTCTCGGGGCGTGACAGGTATTCTTTTGGTATCAGAGCAAGTAAGAGCAAGTAAAGAGAGAGTCTAGGATGGACCTAGGAAACCCTAGGACGGTGAACCCTAAGGCTATAGGTGCGTGAGCGAAACGTGGACCTATGCCATGTGGCGGAAGTTAATTCGATTGGGTCGGAGTAACGGTTGAGATGTCTCTAGTTTTGAATAGAGATGGATTCAAGGGTATTAGTTCTTGGCTTGAAGTGTTTGTGTTGGGCGGTCGACAACATGACACCGAGAGTCTAGAATAAGTACACTTGTGTGCTTCCGCCTAATTCTTAAATGTTGAGTCTCGTAGACTGTTAATCACGAGTAAGTAGATGGGTTAAGATAACTAACCCAGTTATTGCGTTTCAGGAACTAATGCCTCCGAGACGCTACACGCGTAGGTCGGGTCCGGCATCATCGTCGGGAGACCCGGATCTACTCGGACCTCCTTTGGCGCCGCAGTCGACGGGCCCTAGCGAGGTGCGGGAGTTACGAACGCAGATGACCGCGCGTTGACGGGTCGGTTCGATCGGCTCCAAGAGCTAATGGAGCAACGAGATAGCGGCGACGGCCGCGGCGACGGCCGAGAATCGTGCTCCACCCGCGCCCCGCACACGTACCGAGGCGGGCGAGGGCGAGGGTGTGGCGGCGATTCCGGTGGCGGCGTGTCCTCCGCCGGCGAGTGCACTTCCGGCGGCGTCGGGTTCGGCAACCCCGATGCTTCGGCCGAGGGACGGAACAAGGGCGGTTGTTGACGGCCCTTATCGGGTTCATGAAGTTCCACCCACCAATCTTCGAAGGCGGACAAGTGGAGCCGAGATAGTGGAGTCATGGATTGACTCAATGGAAACGATGTTCGGGGACTTTCACACCTCGAACAAGACAAGGTCTACTTCGCCACGCATTGTCTCGCGAAGACGGCGAAGGTGTGGTGGAAGCGACTGAAGCGTGATAGGCCTTCTGATCTCCCACCTATTACTTGGGAGGAGTTCAAGAGGGAAATGTACGCCAACTACTTCCGGACACGATGAAGCGAAAGTTGCAGGAGAAGTTCAGAACTTTGAGGCAGGGAGACCGCTCTGTAGCGGAGTTCGAGCAGGAATTCTCCCACATTATAGACTGTGTTCCGGAAGTTGTGCGAGACGACCGAGACCGTGCGGACTGGTTCTTGCGAGGACTCAGGCCGAGTATATATCGGGCGGTGCAGATACTTAAGCTCACTACTTATGCTGAGATTTTTGATCGTGCACTGTGGGCGGAGCACGGTGACGCTCATGTGCGCGAGGAACGTGAGCTTATGGCGGCGTCCAAGGATAAGGGAAAGAAGCGATCGGGTGGTCCTTCGGGGGGACAATCAAGTTCTAAGAAGCTCCTCGAAGAACCCACGAACGCAGCCGTGGAGTCGTGGACCGCAGAGGTGCACTATTTGTGGTGGCGGGAATCATCGGCACATCAATGCAGACGTGGGCAAGTGCTACAACCGTGTGGACAAGAAGGGCATATTAGCCGCATCGGTCCAGCGAGGGCCCCGCCTGCCCCGTCAGTGGCACCGACTCCAGCGACGCCGGCTTACTATGGAGGAGCTCCACCTGCTGCTATGTCGGCTGGACGCGCGATGGCTCCGCGTCCGCCCGAGTTACCACGACCGGCGCCGAGCGGACGGGTATTCGCCGCTCGGCCCAAGTGGAGGAACTTTGAAGCCGAACGGCGTGAAGTTGTGGCCGGTATGGTTTTAGTTAATGGAGTACGCTACAGAGCTTTGTTTGACACTGGTGCCACTAATTCAATCATAAGTAAATCATTTGCACGAGCTCATGATATAGATATAAAGGCTTGTGAAAAGGTGTGGCGAATGGATAGTCCCGGTCAGGTAATTCATATTTATAAAGAATGCCCTGCATGTCCAGTGCAGATAGGTGACTGGATAATGCCAATCCGAACCTTAGTGCTAAAAGGGTTGAAGGATTTTGACGTGATATTGGGCATGGACTGGCTTTCGAAATACTATGCGTCGATTGACTGCAAAGAGAAAGTGATCACGTTTCGTGAGCCAGGACAGGAGGAACTAGTCTACAAGGCGTGTAAGAGTTCTTGCTTCGCCGCGACAGTGTCGGCGACGAGAGCGAGGAAGTTTGTTAGCGCGGCTGCGCCGCCTATACGGCGACCGTTGTAGAAGTTGAGCGAGTGACCCCGACACTCGAGGAACTATCGCAGGTTCGGGAGTTCCCCGACGTATTTCCTACCGAATTACCGGGAATACCGCCAGAGCGGGAAATCGAGTTTGTAGTCGACTTGGTTCCCGGAACCGCGCCGATTTCGAAGGCTCCGTATCGGATGGCGCCGGCGGAATTAAAAGAGTTGAGGGCTCAATTGTTGGATCTCCTTGATAAGGAATTTATCCGGCCGAGCGTATCGCCGTGGGGAGCCCCGGTATTATTTGTGCGGAAGAAAGATGGAACGTTTCGACTCTGCGTGGATTACCGCGAGTTGAACAAGGTCACGATCAAGAACAAGTATCCGTTACCCAGAATCGATGACTTGTTCGATCAATTGCAAGGGTCGAGTGTTTACTCAAAGATTGACCTCCAATCAGGCTATCATCAGTTGAGGATTAAGCCGGAGGATGTTCAGAAAACCGCATTCCGTACGCGGTATGGACACTATGAGTTCACGGTGATGCCGTTTGGGCTCACGAATGCCCCAGCAGCGTTCATGGACTTAATGAACCGTGTCTTCAGGAAGTATTTAGATCAGTTTGTAGTAGTCTTCATAGATGACATACTGGTCTATTCCCGCAGTGACGAGGAACATGCGGAGCATTTACGCTTAGTACTTCAAATCCTTCGGGAGGAGAAGTTATATGCCAAACTAAAGAAGTGCGACTTTTGGCTGAGGGAAGTTGCATTTCTGGGGCATGTTATTTCCGAGGGCGGAATTTCTGTTGACCCGAGGAAAATAGAGGCAATCAAGGATTGGCCGCGCCCTACGAATGTCACGGAAGTCCGAAGCTTTGTGGGCTTAGCGGGCTATTATAGGCGGTTCGTGGAAGGTTTCTCTAAAATTGTAATTCCACTTACCCGTCTAACGAAGAAAGGCACCAAGTTTGTTTGGAGCGACGAGTGCGACCGGAGTTTCCAAGAGTTGAAGGATAGATTGACTTCGACTCCGGTGCTCGCGTTGCCGATGCAGGGCGAAGACTTCGTGGTTTATAGCGACGCGTCTTATTCAGGCTTGGGGTGTGTTCTGATGCAGGGCGGGAAGGTAATCGCATATGCGTCCCGTCAGTTGAAGACCTATGAGAAGAACTACCCTATCCATGACTTAGAGCTAGCCGCTGTGGTATTTGCTCTTAAGTTGTGGAGGCACTACTTGTATGGCGCGCGTTGCGAAATATACGCGGACCACAAAAGTCTGAAGTATTTGTTTACGCAGAAAGAGCTGAATATGCGCCAACGGCGGTGGTTGGAGTTATTAAAGGATTATGATGTTTCGATCCTTTACCACCCCGGGAAGGCGAATGTAGTCGCCGATGCTCTTAGTAGGAAGTCGGTGGAAAACCTTGCGTTAAAGGTTACGGCTCAGGAGCCTCTTTGTCATGAGATGAAGCGACTAAATCTTGAAGTTGTGGCTCCGGAAGTACCGGCTATGTTAGCGGCTCTTATTGTTACACCGACCTTGTTGGAGCGGATCAAGAGTCTCCAACCTGTGGACCCTAATCTCCAAAAGGTGCGGCGCGACATTGAGAGCGGGCACGGTGGCGACTTCACCGTTGATGCCGAGGGTGCACTCCGGTTCCGCAACCGGTGGTGTGTACCCGAGAACGAAGAAGTCCGAAAGCTGATTTTAGAGGAAGCTCATCGGACTCCTTACAGTATTCACCCGGGCGGCACCAAGATGTACAAGGACTTGAAAATGCAGTACTGGTGGCCGGGGATGAAAGCGGACATTGGACGCTTTGTGGCGCAATGTTTAGTGTGTCAGCAAGTGAAGGCTGAACGCCGTTACCCAGCTGGAAAACTTCAAAGCCTACCTATCCCAGTTTGGAAATGGGAAGATATCGCGATGGATTTCGTGGTCGGACTGCCTCGTTCGACGGGCGGCCACGACGCGATTTGGGTGATTGTGGACCGCATGTCAAAGTCCGCACACTTTCTACCGATCCACACGACCTGGTCGGGCGAGAAACTGGCGCAGGTATATCTAGATGAGGTGGTCAGATTGCATGGGGTGCCGAAGTCGATTGTATCAGATCGAGATCCCCGATTCACCTCACATTTCTGGAAAAGTCTACAAGAGGCCCTTGGCACGCGACTCGAGTTTAGCACCGCATTTCACCCTCAGACAGATGGACAGTCAGAGAGGACTATTCAGATCCTGGAGGATATGTTGCGGGCGTGTGTCATTGACTATAAAGGAAGTTGGGCCAAGTATTTACCGATGGCCGAGTTCGCCTACAACAATAGCTACCAGGCTAGTGTGGAGATGGCACCGTTTGAGGTCCTCTATGGGCGGAAGTGCCGATCTCCAGTACACTGGGGTGATGTGGGTGAGCGGGCCGTGGTTGGTCCCGAAGTATTGCGAGAGGCCGAAGAGAAAGTTCGCCTTGCTCGCCAACGGATGCTTACGCACAATCGAGACAAAGGGTTATGCGAATAAGCGCCGAAGAGACTTGGAATTCGCGGTAGGAGACCGCGTGTTCTTGAAGGTTTCGCCTATGAGAGGCGTGAGGCGGTTTGGAGTTCGAGGAAAGCTAAGTCCTCGATACATTGGACCGTTCGAAGTGTTGGAACGTATTGGAGCGGTAGCATATCGGATTGCATTGCCGCCGCACCTAGCGGACGTTCACAACGTGTTTCACATTTCCAACCTTCGGAAATATGTTTACAATCCCGAACATGCCATGATGTTTGAACCGCCGGAGCTTCAAGAGGACTTGAGCTACGAAGAGTTTCCGGTGGCAATTATTGCTCGGGAGGTGCGCAAGTTACGGAATCGCGAAATTCCTTATGTTCGAGTTCGGTGGAGTAATCACGACGATCGTGAAGCCACTTGGGAACTCGAGAGCGAGATGAAAACGCATCATCCTCATTTATTCGAGGAGTGAGGTATGAATTTAAATTTAAGTTTAATATAAGGGTTCGTTTCGAGGACGAAACTCTTTTTAAGGCGGGGAGGATGTAAGGAAGTGAATTCTCAAAATATGAGGATTGTACTTCATCCGGAATCGACTAAGTGTCGTGGTGGTGAGAATCGGAGAGATCGAAGCTGACTCTAAGCCAAAAAGTGCATTAGAGTAGACCCCGACCGCAAATGGTGCAAACTGCTCCATTCTGCAGTTTTTGGCCAGTGGAGACCGGACACCCCATGGAGACCGGATGCCACAAGGAGCCCTGCTGTGCAGGGGAAGAAATTCGGCTAAGTCCAGAAATACTAGCTCTCGGGATCCGGACAATGAGGAATGTCCGGACATCCATTGTCCGGACAATCCGTGAAGACCGGACCCCGTACGCTGGAGAAACTGGCCTGAGGGTTTTTCGTAAGCCAATCCGTGAATTCTCGAAATCCGAGAGTTGCACCATGTTTAGAATCGACTGATTGTCGATTGGATGGACTTCGGGAAGTTCGAAGTTGATCCGAAGGCAAAAGTGCACCGGAGTTGCTCCGGTGAAGTTCGAAGCCTTCGGGCGTTTTTGTGCGCGTAGGCGCGAAACGGAACCCGAAGAGCTATGTCGGGTTGCGAGCTGAATCCGACATTAGCGTGGATGAAAAGATGATGAAAAAGTGTTCGAAAACATGTTTGGAAAGTCTCGGTGCGATTTGAAAAGAATCGGAGGCAAGACGAGCGAAAACGAGCGAAAACGGAGAAGAAACGAAAACTGCTGAAATTTGGCTAAGTCCTTAAATGTTGGGCTGAGGAGACCCACTCGGTCCGGACAAGAGAGTGCTGTCCGGACAATGGCTGTCCGGACAATGAATGCTGTCCGGACACAGTAGGCTGTCAAATGAGCAAAAATGGATTTCGCAGAGTGCTGTCCGGACAATGGGGGGTTGTCCGGACCCTGCAGCCCGAAAATGCCCAGTTTGGTGCAGTTTGAGTTGTTGAGGGGGCTTTTGGCATTTTGTTACAATAGAGCCTATAGAGGGCATTTCACCCTCTCATTTCTCATTTCCCCCACACACCTCTTCACACATTTCCCTCCTCTCTCTCTCTAACAGCAAGAAGAAGGAGAAGAGGATAGAAGAAGGAGAAGGAGAAGTAGAAGGAGATTTTGGTGGAGAAGCAAGCGAAGAGGAAGATCCTTAGCTTCATCTTCTTCCTCTCCACCATTGGAGCTTCTACTTGAGGTAAGCTCTTGTGAGCTTTCATGGTAGACTTTGCTAGGATGGGTTTTATCCTTTGGGGATAATTTTTATGGAACCCTAGCATCTCTAAGAAGTGATTTACACCGTCGATTCGAGCTCTAACGCGGGATTTTGCTCGGGGCAAAATCTAGGGCTCAAATTGGGGCTTTTCTTAGGAAGGGGTTTTGATCTCTTTTAACCTCATTTCTAACATATTGTTAGGTCCACGAACGCGTGCGAGGCGACGGTTCGTCGATTCGGCGAACGGTTTAAGCGATCCGAGCCAAACAAAGGCTTTCAGCTTTGGTTTTGACCCGAGGAGTCAAAGTAGGCATTGGAGGCAACGAAAGCGGCGTTGTTGCTTCAAGGAACGTCCCAAAAGGTGGGGGGTGTCTTACCGAAGCCGTTGGGCTCCCTTTTATGTCTAAGTAAATATTGGTCATATTGCATATATATGTACATATGTATATAGTTTTCATGCATGATAGGGTTGGTATGATTAAATGACTATTCTAGTGTGCCTCCTTATCGTGCGTGACTATGGTGTTGCATTAGGACATAGGAGTATGCTTGCATACCTTCCTTATCGTGCGGCACCATAGGCTTGCATTTGGACATAGGAAGCAAAGGAATGAGTATAATGACATCGAACCCTAGGGACAAGAACTATGATTTAGTTATGCATGATTGCCACCTAGAGATATATGAACCAAGTATAGAACTTGATGAATGACAATGACAACATGACATTATGATATTGTGCAATAACTTAGTGTAAAGAACACTAGAGCTATATGAACCAAGTATAGAGCTTGATGATTAACATTATGACATAGTATAAAGAATACTAGTGACATGTATACCAAGTAGATCACATGATGACTAGTGGCATTGAACTTAGTGTAAAGAACACTAGAGCTACAAGAACCAAGCATAGAACTTGATGAATGACAATGGTATGTGACATAGTGTTAGAGAACACCTATGTATGATTTCCCTGCGTGGATGCCCTCCAAATGGAGGAGAAGATCATACTCACACACCGCGGCGCTCGTGGTTGGTCGCTCCACACGAGTAGTGCGAGTCTCGAGGTCTTGGCACGTGATTCGATAGGGATAGCCTATGTGGGGTCCCGAGGGATAGCCTATGTGGGGTCCCGAGGGATAGCCTATGTGGGGTCCCGAGACAACCCATGAGGTTGAATGTGTTGAGTCGTGGGCGTGCCTACGGGCTAGCCAAGGATTGGGTAATAACATAAGAACATAATGAGTATTTCATACATACTTGATTGGAACATAGTAGCATGATAGATATTTCATAACTATATCATGATCTTGTTGTTTCAGGCATAGCAGTAGTTGCATTGTTTATATCATGCTTTACTTACCGCGATTCTGACTTTAAATTATCTATCTATCTATCTACCCGTTTTGCCTCGCTTAGACCTAGTGGGGAGATCGGTGGGGTCGGTGGCCGAGCCCACTGGGAACTAAGGAAGTTAGTTCTCACCCCACTCTATCAGTGGTACTAGCTCACGGGCGGTCGAGGAGGATCGCGGTAAGGGCATCGCGCCCTAGTTGATAGTGGCCACCTACTTGCATTAGAGCCACCCGTGGTATATTTTGGAGTCAAAATTGTATAAAGAAATGATGTAACCTACATTTTGGGAGATGAACATGTATTTATATTTTGAAGTTAAACAATGTAAACGAATGTTGAATGATTGTAATAGTTAGACTCTTCTCTCTTTATATTACTTGTATGGAATACTTGTATCTTGCTCTTATTGTTGTTCGCACCTTTAGGTGCATCTTTTGTCATGTACGGTGTAGAATTTTTATTTCCTGGGCAATTCTTTGTACATGACTTGTTGTCGAGCCTTGGGCGGACAGGGGAGGTGCTGTCCGTTCGGCGCCTGATCGGCGTTCTCGAACCGAACCAAATTGGTAGCGGTCTCGGGGCGTGACACTCGGGGCGTAATAGAACAAAATAATTAGGTTTTACTCTTTGTTCGATTGAATGAGAAAAAGTACTGTTTCTAAAGTTATACTGATAGGGCGCAATTGAGTAGTGTAATGTTCATCCGGTTTTGGTTCTTGTGAACGTTGGCATCGATAGGTTGCAAATTTACACTCTCGGGGCGTAATAGAACAAAATAATTAGGTTTTACTCATTGTTCGATTGAATGAGAAAATGTACTGTTTCCGAAGTTGTACTGATAGTGCGCAATTGAGTAGTCTAATGTTGGTCCCGTTTTGGTTCTTGTGAACGTTGGCATCGATAGGTTGCGAATTTACACTCTCGGGGCGTAATAGAACAAAATAATAAGGTTTTACTCATTGTTCGATTGAATGAGAAAATGTACTGTTTCCAAAGTTATACTGATAGTGCGCAATTGAGTAGTCGAATGTCGTTCCGGTTTTGGTTCTTGTGAACGTTGGCATCGATAGGTTGCAAATTTACACTCTCGGGGCGTAATAGAACAAAATAATAAGGTTTTACTCATTGTTCGATTGAATGAGAAAATGTACTGTTTCCAAAGTTATACTGATAGTGCGCAATTGAGTAGTCTAATGTTGGTCCGGTTTTGGTTCTTGTGAACGTTGGCATCGATAGGTTGCAAATTTACACTCTCGGGGCGTAATAGTACAAAATAATTAGGTTTTACTCTTTGTTCGATTGAATGAGAAAATGTACTGTTTCCAAAGTTATACTCATGGTGCGCAATTGAGTAGTCTAATGTTGGTCCCGTTTTGGTTCTTGTGAACGTTGGCATCGATAGGTTGCAAATTTACACTCTCGGGGCGTAATAGAACAAAATAATTAGGTTTTACTCTTTGTTCGATTGAATGAGAAAAAGTACTGTTTCCAAAGTTATACTGATAGGGCGCAATTGAGTAGTCTAATTGTGACATATCGAACTTCTAAAGTCTTGAAGTTACGAGGTATGTTGGCTTAGAAGGCCATAAGAGTGGTTCCGGTGAAGTCTGGAAGCTTACGGGTGATTTCGGTGCACTAGGTGCGAAACGGAGCCCGAAAGGCTACTTTGGGCCGTGAGCCAAATCCGGCACTTGCGCGGATGAAATGACGATGTGGACATGATTTAAATCATGTGTGGAGAGGCTCGGTTCAATTTGAAAAGAATCGGAGGTCAAACGAGCCAAAAGTGAGTTGGAACGGAGAAGAAACAAAAAGAAAATTTGGCTAAGTCCTTGGAGTAGGTGATGGTCCACTGGGGACCGGTCCCCGAAAAGGGAGACCGGTCCGGAAGGCTGTCCGCGAGAGCGAGCTCTGGGGACCGGTCTCTTAAGGG
This sequence comes from Aechmea fasciata, assembly GCA_025177825.1. Taxonomy (NCBI): domain Eukaryota; kingdom Viridiplantae; phylum Streptophyta; class Magnoliopsida; order Poales; family Bromeliaceae; genus Aechmea; species Aechmea fasciata. The sequence continues at coordinate 15,952,905 of CM045928.1, read as the reverse complement.
GAGACCGGTCTACATGCGCAGAGTGGAGCAAGGCTCTGGGACCGGTCCTGGTTAGGGAGACCGGTCTACGAGCCCGAAAATGCCCGGTTTAAATTTGTTTCAAATATTGTAAAGTTGAGGGCCTTATAGCAATTGTGCAGGGGGTTAGTTGTAAAGAGAGGGATAAAACCTCTTCTCTCTCTCTCTCTCCTCACTCGCTCCTCCCTCTCTCTCTCTCTCTCTCTCTCTCGTTCGACAAGAGAAGAAGAAGGAAAGAAGAAGAAGAAGAAGAAGAAGAAGAAGAAGAAGAAAAGGAAGAAGGAGATGGAGAAGAAGATGATGGTGATGATGATGATGACCATCTCCTCCTCCTCCCTCAAGTGGGCAAGCTCTTGAGAGGTAAGCTTGAGCTCTCTCTCTCTCTCTCTCATGGTAGATCCCCTTGTAGTGGGTCTTAAACCCTAGAGTTGGGATTTATGGAACCCTAGCATGCTAGCAAGATGAGTATTCCCCATTTCGTAGATCGATTTGGTGAATTTGGCTATAGTAGCATCTAGGGCATCCAAATGGGGATTTTAGAAATAGATGAGATTGATCTCATTTGACCCCATAGAAACCTAATTGGGGGTACAACGAACGCGTTGGCGCGCTCGGTTCGGTGATCCGACGAGCGGTTGCAAAGATATTAATATTTTAATATATTCATACCAGATGTCCGCAGCGCGCAAGATAGGAGCCCTAAATTCACGAAAACGGAACTGGGGCAACTTGAAGACGTGGGGCAACGGCACGAAGTCTCAGATCGAGATTCGGAGATCGTTCGGTTGGTCGCGCACGAGTCGAGCCGAATCGGGTCACGGGTGCCGCGGGCGGCCGATTGCAAGTGTCGACGAGCAATCGGAGAGCAAAACAGGTGGGTGCGTTTACCGAAGCGACTAGGTCGCCTATATGTCTAAGAGTTACTTAACTCCCGTTGATGCATGTTCAATAATGCATGAGTAGAAATGCATGCTAGTGAGGTAAAGTAAAATGCTAAGTTGATGCAAGTAAATGAATGAAGTGCATGATAATAGCATAAAGTACAATGCTAGAAGAGTAAAAGAATGCATGCTTAGCATAATAGAAACATGCATATGAGTGGATTGATAGACATAAGAGAGCCAAGTAAAGAATGCCAAGTAAAGAATGTGAGTCATGGACTAAATGTACATATAGATCGAGTGGCATCTAACCTAGTGTAAAGAACATAGGTTATAGTAAACCTAGAGTCAATGGACCTAGGAGTGTGGCATCTAACCTAGTGTAATGAACATGGGTTATACCAAACCTAGAGTCAATGGATCTAGGTGAGTGGCATTGAACCTAGTGTCAAGGACATAGGTTGAACAACGATGGCAATGGACCCAGTGTGAGCAAACATAGGTCGAGCTAGAATGACATTGAACCTAGAGTTAAGACAACCTAGGTTATGTGACAAGGAGTGAACCCTAGAGTCAAGTGGACCTAGGATGTAAAGAACAATGGACCTATTGGGTCGACTCTTGAGGGTTAAGGCCAACCCTCAAGCAAGTGGAATGGATTCCGGAATCCCAGTAATTGTGAGCTCGATAGTTCTGGTTCCGCGGGTGTATGCGGCATGTTCCTCTCCCACCGGAAGAACTTCGAGGATTGTGACTAAGCAAGAACAAAGTGAGCGCTAGGGTGTATGCGGCATGTTCCTCTCCCTATCAGGGAATCTTGGCTATGGGTGTATGCGGCATGTTCCTCTCCCACTGGCGGATCCCTGACCACGGTGCACGGACCTTCGGGCGGACCGTTGGGCGATGTGGTTCTTGGCTTGCAGGCTGAGGTGTATGTGACAGGGTCCTTCACCTCGAGCCAGGCAAAGTGCGGATTATCCGCTATTGATTGACTCGTGGCCGAGTCGGGTGGCTAGCTGGAATCAGGTAGAAAGAACCTTGAGAGCTAGTGATATGTATGGTGAACCTAAGATAATAGACACCTTAGAAGCAAGTTGGACTTGAGATGGAAACCTAGGGTTATAGAAACCTTGGAAGTTAATGACATGAGCTAAGGTAAGTAGAAACCTTAGAGTTACAACGGGTATGAGTTATGAATAGCTAAGTAAGAATGAAATAGCTAAAGTACAGAATAGCGAAAAGGTAAAGAAAAGCTAAGAGCTAAAGTAATAATTTGCATGTTGCATTTGTGAGGCATGTTTTTATGTTAGTTGCAAGTTATATATCTATATATGTTTTTGGACTAACATATTTGCAGTGCCTCCTTGGACCTATTGGTCGAAATTTGTTCTCTTGGGTGACCGTACCCACGAGAACTATGGACAATAGTTCTCACCCCCGTGTTGTGGTTTTGGGGTACAGGTATACACGTGAGCGGCGCAGCAGCGGCGCGAGGCAAGGGCGTAGATCTGTAGATAGCGCCCTACCAGGAGACCAGAGGTAGCAGTACCCTGAGGCCGTTTTAATAGTGGGGACTAGAGGGTAGTGAGCAAAATGTAACTAACTGGTGAAATGATGTAATAATGAGTAGATTGTATTTGGAAGTCTAATGTAAATTAATCGGTGATGTAAAATCAATGTGGAATGAATGTAATAACATAAGATGTGTTTATGTTGTTTGATACCTAGCTTCCTTATGCAATCGTTGTATGTTGAATACGTTCCCGTTGGAACCTTCTTGTAATTATATCGATTGCGACGCCTTGGACGTACGGGGAAACTCGTCCGTTCGGCGGTCTGCCGCGCGAATCCGACCGAATTGGCGGGCTCGGGCGTGACAGATTAGTTGGTATCAGAGCATAATTAGAGAATGGGACAATGGTTTAGGTGAACCTAGGAGACCCTAGGATAGTAAACCATAGGAGAATAAGGATCGTGAGAGACGAGGACTTGTGACTATTGGCGAAAGGTTAATCGATTGGGTCAAGAGTTAGAAACCTCTAAGACGGATATTAGAGGTAGACTCGAGGTGTGGTTTATTCTCAACCGAGGATGTTCATGTTGGGTATACACAACATGAAACCGAGTGATGAGAATAGATGCCCTTGCATGACTTTCGCCCGATTTGAGTCAATGTTAAGTTGTTTCGTGCTTGACCTACAAGGTTGAGAGTTAATCGAGTTGTCCTGTTTCAGGAAAAGATGGCACCGCGTAGGCGATCTTCACCCAGATCGGCGCGGGAGGGAACAAGTAGTGTTCCTGAGCAACCCGAGGCGAGTGGAGACCCGGTGCTCCGCGAGCAGACGAGTACGCTCATGGGCGTAGTGCTGCGGGGAGGAGCGGATCAAGGAGCTCCATGAGTTGTTGGCACGACAGTTGCGGCGGCCGCGCCGGTGCGGCGCGCCGTGTGCCGACGGGAATGGCGACGGATTCGGGAGCGCTCCGGTTACGTGGAAATGGAGGCGAGAGAAGGAACGGGCATTGGCGGCCCTTATGGCCTTCAAGGAGTTCGATCCGCCTATCTTCGATGGAGAGAACGTCGATCCATGGATCGTAGAGATGTGGATTGACTCTATGGAAACGCTCTTTGAGGAGCTACACACCTTGGAGCGGGACAAGGTACCTTTAGCTGTGCATTGCTTGAAGCAGTCAGCGAAGGCGTGGTGGAAAGGCATTCGACGAAATCGATCGCCTAGCCTCCCTCCTATGGCATGGAATGAGTTTCGGGGGTTGGTATTTTCTACGTACTTCCCCGACACTGAAAGGAGAAAGCTTCAGGACAAGTTCAGGAAGCTGCAACAAGGAGACCGCTCTGTGAGAGAATACGAGCGAGAGTTTTCTCGTATCGTGAATTGTGTCCCGGATGTGGTGCGGGACGACAAGGAAAGGGCCGAATGGTTCCTGCATGGACTTCGACCGGGGATTTACAAGAAGGTGCAAATCCTTATGCTCACAACTTTTGCGGAGGTGTTGGACCGGGCATTGTGGGCCGAACATGGCGAGGCTTTCGTGCGTGAGGAGCGCGAATCTCGTAAGCATGAGCGAGGAGGGGCGAGGCCATCGTTGAGCAATTTGGGTGGTCAAGTTCTAGACACCACTCAAGGTCGTCCTCTACCCGATCCTCCTCTGGATGCGTGATCTGTGGTGGCTCCCACCAGGCGCGGCGGTGTGCGCTGCGTGACGGAAGGTGTATTCGTTGTGGGCAGCCAGGCCATACGCGGGATGAGTGCCCGCAAGGCGAGAGTCATGCCCTGATGATGGCGACGATGTTCTCCTCTCCCGGACAACCTGTGGACGTGCAGCCTTTGGCACGGTCTGGAGAGCGGGGTGTGGTGATCAAGCAACCGGAGGGTTCGCGGCGAGCGTCAAGCGGTCACAGACCTACGACCCAGGTTGTGGAATCTGCTGCTGATGACTTCGGGGCAGGTATGAGTTAATTAAATCAAGCGAGAATTTCTGCATGATTTTAAGTTAATGCATTGCATGTATTCATTGAATGGTCAGTTGCTACTATTGATACATCATTATAGTAGGGACCTAGTGACGAGTGAGAGGAGATACCCGGGCATGCTTGCAGTGTGAAAGTGTGGCGCCGGCTAGAGCAGGTAGAAAGCCAAGTGGCACTAGCAAATGGCTAGTTGTGATTCGGGGGCGGCGAGAGATAAGACTCGTGGTAGAGACGAAGTGGTGCGGCGACTCTCAAGGCAACGAGTAGTAGATTGCGAGAGTTAAGCCGTGATACTTGAGGATACCCGAGTAATCCGAATGTTTCGGATGTAGTACCGATAGACCGACGGTGGAAGTAGAACCGCTGTTGAGAGCATGATCGACTAGTTGCCGAGTACGCGCGTGTGAGGCCAAGTGATACCTCCAATTGAGGTGGGCGAGTGGTGCTCGTGTAGTTGGAGTGCATAGGCCGAGCGGCCAGATGCCTGGCATAGTTAGAACCACTATTGAGGAAATAGTTGGTTAGCGCCGAATTTGGCCTGTGGGCCTAGCGATACCTCCATGTGGGGGTAGAAAAGTTGCTTAGTAGGCGGTGCGTGGGGCGCAGTCCTGCCCCAAAGCTGAGACTTAGCGTAGAACGCTACAGAGGCGTATGGCGCCTAAGTACAGGTACTCGTAGAGTGCGGTTTCGATTCAGCCGAGGGAGTGGATTGGCAGTAGCACTTCAGCATTGCTAAGTGTGAAGCAGGCCATAGATCACTCGTAGGGCTCGTGGCTTGCACTAGGTGCTTAGGAGTCGTCAGATTGTGTAGCTCTGCAGAGCATGTCGTGTAGGACGACGTTAGCGGGTAGTGCTTGGGACGACCCGTGCCTGGACCATTTGAGGACTGCGGAGCCTGGGCCCATTGGGCAGGCGCAGTCGGGCGAGGCGCCCGCACTGTTGGTAGGGCGAGAGTTTTGGTCAGGACGGTAGTCCGAGCTTGGACCCGAGAATGTGAAAATGCCACGTGTTGGATCTTAAGATCGATAATGCGCCGAGAGTGCGGTTGTGACCCAATCCGAGAGTTGAGTGTGGTTTGGGGTCTTGATTGCTCCTGATTGGAGTGTGTGCGAATTCCCAAGTGAGAATTTCGCCGAAAGTGCTGATTGGGTCTACGCCATTAACGAGAGAACGCTAAGCGTAGTTGAGACACGTCTAAGCGATAGGCTGACGTAGAGTTGGCGACCATTGGTCCACCGTAGAGACCGAGGTAAGCGGTGAGTTGATAACTCTAACGAAGAGTTGGCTAGGATTCGCGAGCGAAGTGTTCGTGTAAGTGATCGCAGCTAAGGAGCCGAATAAGTCGTGGCAATTGAAATTGAAGCAAGTGGTCTCTAGGAGACACTTCGATAGAAGAAGCCACATGACAATTGAGGATAATGCTCTTGTACGGAAGGGAGGAGAGATGCGCCAAAGTGTGTCATCTCACGATGGAGCAAGATTCGGTTGATATTGAAGCACTCACCACTATGTGATGCTCCTAAGATGTTGCTTTAGGCAATGTGGGTGATTGGATCTGAGTGCGCTCAGAGATGAGATGAGTAAACGCAAGGTGAAGTTTCTTGCAAACTGTTTGCGAGTGATGTTGGAGCGTGAGAGGTCGTTGAATGTCGACTTGCGCTTCCACTAATGTTTATTGGAGTTGTAATGCACTTTTGAAGTTGTGCTTAGCAAATGTGAATGAAACTACTCTCACATTCTTCGTGATGGGCCTGTAAATGATTCTATTTAGTGAAAGGCCGCTCCGAAGACAAAAAGTGCATTGGAATCTCCTAAATTACTCGATAAATTGAATTGGATTGTGAGTTGATGGAAATGAGTAAGTTTCGCGGACGAAACTCTTTTAAGGAGGAGAGTGTGACATATCGAACTTCTAAAGTCTTGATGTTACGAGGTATGTTGGCTTAGAAGGCCATAAGAGTGGTTCCGGTGAAGTCTGGAAGCTTTCAGGTGTTTTCGGTGCACTAGGTGCGAACACGGAGCCCGAAAGGCTACTTTGGGCCGTGAGCCAAATCCGGCACTTGCGCGGATGAAATGACGATGTGGACATGATTTAAATCATGTGTGGAGAGGCTCGGTTCAATTTGAAAAGAATCGGAGGTCAAACGAGCCAAAAGTGAGTTGGAACGGAGAAGAAACGGAAAAAAGCTGAAAATTTGGCTAAGTCCTTGGAGTAGGTGATGGTCCACTGGGGGACCGGTCCCTGAAAAGGAGACCGGTCCGGAAGGTCGTCCGCGAGAGAGGGCTCTGGGACCGGTCTCTTAAGGGGAGACCGGTCTCCCGCGCAGAGTGGAGCAAGGCTCTCGGGACCGGTCTGGGTTAGGGAGACCGGTCCTCGAGCCGAAAATGCCCGATTTGGGTACATTTCAAATATTGTAAAGTTGAGGGGCCTTATAGCAATTGTGCAGGGGGTTAGTTGTAAAGAGAGGGATAAAACCTCTTCTCTCTCTCTCTCTCCCTCACTCTGATCGCTCTCTCTCTCTCTCTCTCCCTCTCTTCTCTGTTCGACAGCAAGAAGAAGAGAAGAAGGAAAGAAGAAGAAGAAGAAGAAGAAGAAGAAAAGGAAGAAGGAGATGGAGAAGAAGATGATGGTGATGATGATGATGACCATCTCCTCCTCCTCCCTCAAGTGGGCAAGCTCTTGAGAGGTAAGCTTGAGCTCTCTCTCTCTCTCTCTCATGGTAGATCCCCTTGTAGTGGGTCTTAAACCCTAGAGTTGGGATTTATGGAACCCTAGCATGCTAGCAAGATGAGTATTCCCCATTTCGTAGATCGATTTGGTGAATTTGGCTATAGTAGCATCTAGGGCATCCAAATGGGGATTTTAGAAATAGATGAGATTGATCTTATTTGACCCCATAGAAACCTAATTGGGGGTACAACGAACGCGTTGGCGCGCTCGGTTCGGTGATCCGACGAGCGGTTGCAAAGATATTAATATTTTAATATATTCATACCAGATGTCCGCAAAGACGCAAGATAGGAGCCCTAAATTCACGAAACGGAACGGGGCAACTTGAAGACGTGGGGCAACGGCACGAAGTCTCAGATCGAGATTCGGAGATCGTTCGGTTGGTCGCGCACGAGTCGAGCCGAATCGGGTCACGGGTGCCGCGGGCGGCCGATTGCAAGTGTCGACGAGCAATCGGAGAGCAAAACAGTGGTGTGCGTTCAAGCGACTAGGTCGGTTATATGGCTAAGAGTTACTTAACTCCTGTTGATGCATGTTCAATAATGCATGAGTAGAAATGCATGCTAGTGAGGTAAAGTAAAATGCTAAGTTGATGCAAGTAAATGAATGAAGTGCATGATAATAGCATAAAGTACAATGCTAGAAGAGTAAAAGAATGCATGCTTAGCATAATAGAAACATGCATATGAGTGGATTGATAGACATAAGAGAGCCAAGTAAAGAATGCCAAGTAAAGAATGTGAGTCATGGACTAAATGTACATATAGATCGAGTGGCATCTAACCTAGTGTAAAGAACATAGGTTATAGTAAACCTAGAGTCAATGGACCTAGGAGTGTGGCATCTAACCTAGTGTAATGAACATGGGTTATACCAAACCTAGAGTCAATGGATCTAGGTGAGTGGCATTGAACCTAGTGTCAAGGACATAGGTTGAACAACGATGGCAATGGACCCAGTGTGAGCAAACATAGGTCGAGCTAGAATGACATTGAACCTAGAGTTAAGACAACCTAGGTTATGTGACAAGGAGTGAACCCTAGAGTCAAGTGGACCTAGGATGTAAAGAACAATGGACCTATTGGGTCGACTCTTGAGGGTTAAGGCCAACCCTCAAGCAAGTGGAATGGATTCCGGAATCCCAGTAATTGTGAGCTCGATAGTTCTGGTTCCGCGGGTGTATGCGGCATGTTCCTCTCCCACCGGAAGAACTTCGAGGATTGTGACTAAGCAAGAACAAAGTGAGCGCTAGGGTGTATGCGGCATGTTCCTCTCCCTATCAGGGAATCTTGGCTATGGGTGTATGCGGCATGTTCCTCTCCCACTGGCGGATCCCTGACCACGGTGCACGGACCTTCGGGCGGACCGTTGGGCGATGTGGGTCTTGGCTTGCAGGCTGAGGTGTATGTGACGGTGGTCCTTCACCTCGAGCTGTGCAAAGTGCGGATTATCCGCTATTGATTGACTCGTGGCCGAGTCGGGTGGCTAGCTGGAATCAGGTAGAAAGAACCTTGAGAGCTAGTGATATGTATGGTGAACCTAAGGTAATAGACACCTTAGAAGCAAGTTGGACTTGAGATGGAAATCTAGGGTTATAGAAACCTTGGAAGTTAATGACATGAGCTAATGTGACATATCGAACTTCTAAAGTCTTGAAGTTACGAGGTATGTTGGCTTAGAAGGCCATAAGAGTGGTTCCGGTGAAGTCTGGAAGCTTTCGGGTGTTTTCGGTGCACTAGGTGCGAAAACGGAGCCCGAAAGGCTACTTTGGGCCGTGAGCCAAATCCGGCGCTTGCGCGGATGAGATAATGATGTGGACATGATTTAAATCATGTGTGGAGAGGCTCGGTTCGATTTGAAAAGAATCGGAGGTCAAACGAGCCAAAAGTGAGTTGGAATGGAGAAGAAACGGAAAAAGCTGAAAATTTGGCTAAGTCCTTGGAGTAGGGCCGATGGTCTGGGGGACCGGTCCGAAAAGGAGACCGGTCCCGGAAGGTCGTCCCGCGAGAGCAGCTCTCGGGACCGGTCTTGGGGAGACCGGTCTCCACCGCGCAGAGTGGAGCAAGGCTCTCCGGGACCGGTCCCGGGTTAGGGAGACCGGTCTCGAGCCCGAAAATGCCTTGGGTCAATGTTTCAAATATTGTAAAGTTGAGGGGCCTTATAGCAATTGTGCGGGGGTTAGTTGTAAAGAGAGGGATAAAACCTCTTCTCTTTCTCTCTCCCTCACTCGATCGCTCCCTCTCTCTCTCTCTTCTCGTTCGTGACAAGAAGAAGGAAAGAAAAGAAGAAGAAGAAGAAGAAGAAGAAGAAGAAAAGGAAGAAGGAGATGGAGAAGAAGATGATGGTGATGATGATGATGACCATCTCCTCCTTCTCCCTCATGTGGGCAAGCTCTTGAGAGGTAAGCTTGAGCTCTCCCTCTCTCTCATGGTAGATCCCCTTGTAGTGGGTCTTAAACCCTAGAGTTGGGATTTATGGAACCCTAGCATGCTAGCAAGATGAGTATTCCCCATTTCGTAGATCGATTTGGTGAATTTGGCTATAGTAGCATCTAGGGCATCCAAATGGGGATTTTAGAAATAGATGAGATTGATCTCATTTGACCCCATAGGAACCTAATTGGGGGTGCAACGAACGCGTTGGCGCGCTCGGTTCGGTGATCCGACGAGCGGTTGCAAAGATATTAATATTTTAATATATTCATACCAGATGTCCGCAAAGACGCAAGATAGGAGCCCTAAATTCACGAAAACGGGCGGGGCAACTTGAAGACGTGGGGCAACGGCACGAAGTCTTAGATCGGGATTCGGAGATCGTTCGGTTGGTCGCGCACGAGTCGAGCCGAATCGGGTCACGGGTGCCGCGGGCGGCCGATTGCAAGTGTCGACGAGCAATCGGAGAGCAAAACAGGTGGGTGCGTTTACCGAAGCGACTAGGTCGCCTATATGTCTGAGAGTTACTTAACTCCTGTTGATGCATGTTCAATAACGCATAAGAAGAAATGCATGCTAGTGATATATATAATAAACGCCAAGTAAATGCATGAGAATGAATGAGTGAAATGCATGATAGGGTTGGCATGGCAGATGACTTTCCTTGTATGCTTTCTTATCGTGCGGAGCTATGGGCGTCGCATTAGGACATAGGGGGTCGGCTTGCACACTTCCCTTATCGTGCGGCACCATAGGCTTGCATTTGGACATAGGAAGCATCGGGATGAATATTGCGACACTGAACCCTAGAGATGACTTAATTATGTATGAGTACCAAGTAGATAACTTGATGAATGATATGTGCAATGACATAGTGTAAAGAATGTTGCAAGAACATAAGCCTAGCATAAAAGAAACATGCATATGAGTAGATTGATAGACATAAGGGAGCCAAGTAAAGAATGCCAAGTAAAGAATGTGAGTCATGGACTAAATACACATGTAGATCGAGTGGCATCTAATCTAGTGTTAAAGAACATAGGTTATAGTAAACCTAGAGTCAATGGACCTAGGAGTGTGGCAACCTAACCTAGTGTGACAGAACATAGGTTGAGAACTGAACCTAGAGTTAAGACAACCTAGGTTATGTGACAATGAGTGAACCCTAGAGTCAAGTGGACCTAGGATGTAAAGAACAATGGACCTATTGGGTCGACTCTTGAGGGTTAAGGCCAACGCTCAAGCAACGTGGAATGTATTCCGGAATCCCAATTGTGAGCTCGATAGTTCTGGTTCCGCGGGTGTATGCGGCATGTTCCTCTCCCACCGGAAGAACTTCGAGGATTGTGACTAAGCAAGAACAAAGTGAGCGCTAGGGTGTATGCGGCATGTTCCTCTCCCTATCAGGGAATCTTGGCTATGGGTGTATGCGGCATGTTCCTCTCCCACTGGCGGATCCCTGACCACGGTGCACGGACCTTCGGGCGGACCGTTGGGCGATGTGGTTCTTGGCTTGCAGGCTGAGGTGTATGTGACAGGGTCCTTCACCTCGAGCCAGGCAAAGTGCGGATTATCCGCTATTGATTGACTCGTGGCCGAGTCGGGTGGCTAGCTGGAATCAGGTAGAGAGAACCTTGAGAGCTAGTGATATGTATGGTGAACCTAAGGTAATAGACACCTTAGAAGCAAGTTGGACTTGAGATGGAAACCTAGGGTTATAGAAACCTTGGAAGTTAATGACATGAGCTAAGGTAAGTAGAAACCTTAGAGTTACAACCGGTATGCGTTATGAATAGCTAAGTAAGAATGAAATAGCTAAAGTACAGAATAGCGAAAAGGTAAAGAAAAGCTAAGAGCTAAAGTAATAATTTGCATGTTGCATTTGTGAGGCATGTTTTTATGTTAGTTGCAAGTTATATACCTATATATGTTTTTGGGCTAACATATTTGCGGCCTCCTTGGACCTATTGGTCGAAATTTGTTCTCTTGGGTGACCGTACCCACGAGAACTATGGACAATAGTTCTCACCCCCGTGTTGTGGTTTGGGGGTACAGGTATACACGTGAGCGGCGCAGCAGCAGCGCGAGGCAAGGGCGTAGATCTGTAGATAGCGCCCTACCAGGAGACCAGAGGTAGCAGTACCCTGAGGCCGTCTTAATAGCGGGGACTAGAGGGTAGTGAGCAAAAATGTAACTAACTTGTGAAATGATGTAATCATAAGTAGATTGTATTTGGAAGTCTAATGTAAATTAATCGGTGATGTAAAATGAATGTGGAATGAATGTAATAACATAGGATGTGTTTATGTTGTTTGATACCTAGCTTCCTTATGCAATCGTTGTATGTCGAATACTGTTCCTAGTTGGAACCTTCTTGTAATTGTATCGATTGCGACGCCTTGGACGTACGGGGGACTGGAGACTCGTTGGCGTCTGTGCTGCGCCGAATCCGACCGAATTGGCGGGCTCGGGGCGTCAGCAGTTAGTTGGTATCAGAGCATAAAGTAGTGAATGGGACAATGGTTTAGGTGAACCTAGGAGACCCTAGGATAGTGAAACCTTAAAGGTTAAGGCTCGTGAGAGACGAGGACTTGTGGTTCGTGGCGAAAGCGATTATGGATTTGGTCGTATTGTATAATCCTCTAAGACGGATATTAGAGGTGGACTTGAGGTGTGGTTATTCTCAACCGAAGGAGTTCATGTTGGGTCGACACAACATGAAACCAGGTGATGAGAATGGACGCCCTCGTGTGACTTTCGCCCGATTGGCTCTTGAGCCGGTATTAGTGGTCTCGTATTCGACCCGAGTTGGTCGAGAACTAATCGAGTTGTCGCGTTTCAGGAAACGATGGCACCGCGTAGGCGATCTTCATCCAGATCGGCGCGGGAGGGAACAAGTGATGTTCCTGAGCAATTCGAGGCGAGTGGAGACCCGGTGCTCCGCGAGCAGATGAGTGCGCTTATGGGCGTAGTGCTGCGACAGGGGGAGCAGATCAAGGGGCTCCATGAGCTGTTGGCACGACAGGCTGCGGCGGCTGCGCCGGTAGCAGCGCGCCGTGTGCCGACGGGAATGGCGACGGAGTCGGGGGCAGCAGCTCCTGGTTCTGTGGAAATGGAGGCAGAGAAAGAACGGGCTTTGGCGGCCCTTATGGCCTTCAAAGAGTTTGATCCGCCTGTCTTTGATGGAGAGAATGTCGATCCATGGATCGTGGAGATGTGGATTGACTCTATGGAAACGCTTTTCGAGGAGCTGAGCACCTTGGAGCGGGACAAGGTACCTTTAGCTGTGCATTGCTTGAAGCAGTCAGCGAAGGCGTGGTGGAAAGGCATTCGACGAAATCGATCGCCTAGCCTCCCTCCTATGGCATGGAATGAGTTTCGGGGGTTGGTGTTTTCTACGTACTTCCCCGACACCGAAAGGAGAAAGCTTCAGGACAAGTTCAGGAAGCTGCAACAAGGAGACCGCTCTGTGAGAGAATACGAGCGAGAGTTTTCTCGTATCGTGAATTGTGTCCCGGATGTGGTGCGGGACGACGAGGAAAGGGCCGAATGGTTCCTGCATGGACTTCGACCGGGGATTTACAAGAAGGTGCAAATCCTTAGGCTCACAACTTTTGCGGAGGTGTTGGACCGGGCATTGTGGGCCGAACATGGCGAGACTTTCGTGCGTGAGGAGCGCGAATCTCGTAAGCATGAGCGAGGAGGGGCGAGGCCATCGTTGAGCAATTTGGGTGGTCAGTCAAGTTCTAGACACCACTCAAGGTCGTCCTCTACCCGATCCTCCTCTGGATGCGTGATCTGTGGTGGCTCCCACCAGGCGCGGCGGTGTGCGCTGCGTGACGGAAGGTGTATCCGTTGTGGGCAGCCAGGCCATATGCGGGATGAGTGCCCGCAAGGCGAGAGTCATACCCTGATGATGGCGACGATGTTCTCCTCTCCCGGACAACCTGTGGACGTGCAGCCTTTGGCACGGTCTGGAGAGCGGGGTGTGGTGATCAAGCAACCGGAGGGTTCGCGGCGAGCGTCAAGCGGTCACGGACCTACGACCCGGGTTGCGGAGTCTGCTGCTGACGATTTCGGGGCAGGTATGAGTTAATTTAATCAAGCGAGAACTTCTGCATGATTTTGAGTTAATGCATTGCATGCATTCATTGAGTGGTCAGTTGCTACTATTGATACATCATTATAGTAGGGACCTAGAGACGGGTGAGAGGAGATACCCGGGCATGCTTGCAGTGTGAGAGTGTGGCGCCTGCTTCAGCAGGTAGGAAGCCAAGTGGCACTAGCAAATGGCTAGTTGTGATTCGTGGGCGGCGAGAGATAAGACTCGTGGTAGAGACGAAGTGGTGCGGCGACTCTCGAGGCAACGAGTAGTAGATTGCGAGAGTTAAGCCGTGATACTTGAGGATACCCGAGTAGTCCGAATGTTTCGGATGTAGTACCGATAGACCAACGGTGGAAGTAGAACAGCTGTTGAGAGCATGATCGATCAGTTGCCGAGTACGCGCATGTGAGGCCAAGTGATACCTCGAATTGAGGTGGGCGAGTAGTGCTCGTGTGGTTGGAGTGCATAGACCGAGCGGTCAGATGCCTGGCGTGGTTAGAACCACTATTGAGGAAATAGTTGGTTAGCATTGGATTTGGCCTGTGGGCCTAGCGATACCTCCATGTGGGGTTAGAAAAGTAGCTTAGTAGGCGGTGCGTGGGCGCGATCCGCCCCAAAGCCGAGACTTAGCGTAAAACGCTACAGAGGCGTGGAACGCCCGAGTACAGGTACTCGTAGAGTGCGGTTCCGATTCAGCCGAGAGAGTGGATTGGCGGTAGCACTTCAAAGATTGCTAAGTGTGAAGCGGGCCATGGATCACTCGTAGGGCCGGTGGCTTGCACTAGGTGCCTAGGAGTCGACAGTTATGTAGCTCTATAGAGCGTGTCGTGTAGACGACGTTAGCGGGTAGTGCTTGGGACGACCCGTGCTGGACCATTTGAGGACGTGAGCCCGGGCCCATGGGCGCACGCGAGAGGCGGCCCGCACTGTTGGTAGGGCGAGAGTTTTGGTCAGGACGGTAGTCCGAGCTTGGACCCGAGAACGTGAAAATGCCACGTGTTGGATCTTAAGATCGATAATGCGCCGAGAGTGCGGTTGTGACCCAATCCGAGAGTTGAGTGTGGTTTGGGGTCTTGATTGCTCCTGATTGGAGTGTGTGCGAATTCCCAAGTGAGAATTTCGCCGAAAGTGCTGATTGGGTCTACGCCATTAACGAGAGAACGCTAAGCGTAGTTGAGACACGTCTAAGCGATAGGCTGACGTAGGGTTGGTGACCATTGGTCCACCGTAGAGACCGAGGTAAGCGGTGAGTTGATAACTCTAACGAAGAGTTGACCAGATTCGCGAGCGAAGTGTTCGTGTAAGTGATCGCAGACTAAGGAGCCGAATAAGTCGTGGCAATTGAAATTGAAGCAAGTGGTCTCTAGGAGACACTTCGATAGAAGAAGCCACATGACAATTGAGGATAATGCTCTTTTACGGAATGGAGGCGAGATGCGCCAAAGTGTACCATCTCACGATAGAGCAAGATTCGGTTGATATTGAAGCACTCACCACTAAGTGATGCTCCTAAGATGTTGCTTTAGGCAATGTGGGTGATTGGATCTGAGTGCGCTCAGAGATGAGATGAGTAAACGCAAGGTGAAGTTTCTTGCAAACTGTTTGCAAGTGATGTTGGAGCGTGAGAGGTCGTTGAATGTCGACTTGCGCTTCCACTA
The DNA here is from genome assembly GCA_025177825.1 of Aechmea fasciata. NCBI lineage: Eukaryota > Viridiplantae > Streptophyta > Magnoliopsida > Poales > Bromeliaceae > Aechmea > Aechmea fasciata. The sequence goes on along the minus strand of CM045928.1, from coordinate 15,937,593 downwards.
ATGTTTATCGGAGTTGTAATGCACTTTTGAAGTTGTGCTTAGCAAATGTGAGTGAAACTAGTCTCACATTCTTCGTGATGGGCATGTGAATGATTCTAATTAGTGAAAGGCCGCTCCGAAGACAAAAAGTGCATTGGAATCTCCTAAATTACTCGATAAATTGAATTGGATTGTGAGTTGATGGAGATGAGTAAGTTTCGCGGACGAAACTCTTTTAAGGAGGGGAGAATGTGACATATCGAACTTCTAAAGTCTTGAAGTTACGAGGTATGTTGGCTTAGACGGCCATAAGAGTGGTTAGGTGAAGTCCGGAAGCTTTCGGGTGTTTTCGGTGCACTAGGTGCGAAACGGAGCCCGAAAGGCTACTTTGGGCCGTGAGCCAAATCCGCGCTTGCGCGGATGAGATAATGATGTGGACATGATTTAAATCATGTGTGGAGAGGCTCGGTTCGATTTGAAAAGAATCGGAGGTCAAACGAGCCAAAAGTGAGTTGGAATGGAGAAGAAACGGAAAAAGCTGAAAATTTGGCTAAGTCCTTGGAGTAGGCTGATGGTCCCTGGGGGGACCGGTCCCTGAAAAGGGAGACCGGTCCCGGAAGGCTGTCCCGCGAGAGCAGGCTCTCCGGGACCGGTCTCTTAAGGTGGAGACCGGTCTCCAGCGGCGCAGAGTGGAGCAAGGCTCTCTGGGACCGGTCCTGGGTTAGGGAGACCGGTCTCTGAGCCCGAAAATGCCCAGTTTGGGCTGTTTCAAATATTGTAAAGTTGAGGGGCCTTATAGCAATTGTGCAGGGGGTTAGTTGTAAAGAGAGGGATAAAACCTCTTCTCTTTCTCTCTCTCTCCCTCACTCGATCGCTCCCTCCTCTCTCTCTCTCTCTCTCTCTCGTTCGACAAGACAGAAGAAGAGAAGAAGGAAAGAAAAGAAGAAGAAGAAGAAGAAGAAGAAAAGGAAGAAGGAGATGGAGAAGAAGATGATGGTGATGATGATGATGACCATCTCCTCCTTCTCCCTCATGTGGGCAAGCTCTTGAGAGGTAAGCTTGAGCTCTCCCTCTCTCTCTCTCATGGTAGATCCCCTTGTAGTGGGTCTTAAACCCTAGAGTTGGGATTTATGGAACCCTAGCATGCTAGCAAGATGAGTATTCCCCATTTCGTAGATCGATTTGGTGAATTTGGCTATAGTAGCATCTAGGGCATCCAAATGGGGATTTTAGAAATAGATGAGATTGATCTCATTTGACCCCATAGGAACCTAATTGGGGGTGCAACGAACGCGTTGGCGCGCTCGGTTCGGTGATCCGACGAGCGGTTGCAAAGATATTAATATTTTAATATATTCATACCCGATGTCCGAAAGACGCAAGATAGGAGCCCTAAATTCACGAAACGGAACTGGGGCAACTTGAAGACGTGGGGCAACGGCACGAAGTCTCAGATCGAGATTCGGAGATCGTTCGGTTGGTCGCGCACGAGTCGAGCCGAATCGGGTCACGGGTGCCGCGGGCGGCCGATTGCAAGTGTCGACGAGCAATCGGAGAGCAAAACAGGTGGGTGCGTTTACCGAAGCGACTAGGTCGCCTATATGTCTAAGAGTTACTTAACTCCTGTTGATGCATGTTCAATAACGCATAAGAAGAAATGCATGCTAGTGATATATATAATAAACGCCAAGTAAATGCATGAGAATGAATGAGTGAAATGCATGATAGGGTTGGCATGGCCAGATGACTTTCCTTGTATGCTTTCTTATCGTGCGGAGCTATGGGCGTCGCATTAGGACATAGGGTGTCTGCTTGCACACTTCCCTTATCGTGCGGCACCATAGGCTTGCATTTGGACATAGGAAGCATCAGGATGAATATTGCGACACTGAACCCTAGAGATGACTTAATTATGTATGAGTACCAAGTAGATAACTTGATGAATGATATGTGCAATGACATAGTGTAAAGAATGTTGCAAGAACATAAGCCTAGCATAAAAGAAACATGCATATGAGTAGATTGATAGACATAAGGGAGCCAAGTAAAGAATGCCAAGTAAAGAATGTGAGTCATGGACTAAATACACATGTAGATCGAGTGGCATCTAATCTAGTGTTAAAGAACATAGGTTATAGTAAACCTAGAGTCAATGGACCTAGGAGTGTGGCAACCTAACCTAGTGTGACAGAACATAGGTTGAGAACTGAACCTAGAGTTAAGACAACCTAGGTTATGTGACAATGAGTGAACCCTAGAGTCAAGTGGACCTAGGATGTAAAGAACAATGGACCTATTGGGTCGACTCTTGAGGGTTAAGGCCAACCCTCAAGCATCGTGGAATGTATTCCGGAATCCCAGTAATTGTGAGCTCGATAGTTCTGGTTCCGCGGGTGTATGCGGCATGTTCCTCTCCCACCGGAAGAACTTCGAGGATTGTGACTAAGCAAGAACAAAGTGAGCGCTAGGGTGTATGCGGCATGTTCCTCTCCCTATCAGGGAATCTTGGCTATGGGTGTATGCGGCATGTTCCTCTCCCAGTAGCGGATCCCTGACCACGGTGCACGGACCTTCGGGCGGACCGTTGGGCGATGTGGTTCTTGGCTTGCAGGCTGAGGTGTATGTGACGTGGTCCTTCACCTCGAGCCTGTGCAAAGTGCGGATTATCCGCTATTGATTGACTCGTGGCCGAGTCGGGTGGCTAGCTGGAATCAGGTAGAGAGAACCTTGAGAGCTAGTGATATGTATGGTGAACCTAAGGTAATAGACACCTTAGAAGCAAGTTGGACTTGAGATGGAAACCTAGGGTTATAGAAACCTTGGAAGTTAATGACATGAGCTAAGGTAAGTAGAAACCTTAGAGTTACAACGGTATGAGTTATGAATAGCTAAGTAAGAATGAAATAGCTAAAGTACGAATAGCAAAAGGTAAAGAAAAGCTAAGAGCTAAAGTAATAATTTGCATGTTGCATTTGTGAGGCATGTTTTTATGTTAGTTGCAAGTTATATACCTATATATGTTTTTGGGCTAACATATTTGCAGTGCCTCCTTGGACCTATTGGTCGAGCTGTTCTCTTGGGTGACCGTACCCACGAGAACTATGGACAATAGTTCTCACCCCCGTGTTGTGGTTTTGGGGGTACGGTATACACGTGAGCGCGCACAGCCAGCGCGAGGCAAGGCGTAGATCTGTAGATAGCGCCCTACCAGGAGACCAGAGGTAGCAGTACCCTGAGGACGTCTTAATAGCGGGGACTAGAGGGTAGTGAGCAAAAATGTAACTAACTTGTGAAATGATGTAATCATAAGTAGATTGTATTTGGAAGTCTAATGTAAATTAATCGGTGATGTAAAATGAATGTGGAATGAATGTAATAACATAGGATGTGTTTATGTTGTTTGATACCTAGCTTCCTTATGCAATCGTTGTATGTTGAATACTGTTCCTAGTTGGAACCTTCTTGTAATTGTATCGATTGCGACGCCTTGGACGTACAGGGGAAACTCTGTCCGTTCGGCGGTCTGCCGGCGCGCCGAATCCGACCGAATTGGCGGGCTCGGGGCGTGACAGCTAAGGTAAGTAGAAACCTTAGAGTTACAACTGGTATGAGTTATGAATAGCTAAGTAAGAATGAAATAGCTAAAGTACAGAATAGCGAAAAGGTAAAGAAAAGCTAAGAGCTAAAGTAATAATTTGCATGTTGCATTTGTGAGGCATGTTTTTATGTTAGTTGCAAGTTATATATCTATATATGTGTTTGGACTAACATATTTGCAGTGCCTCCTTGGACCTATTGGTCGAGCTGTTCTCTTGGGTGGCCGTACCCACGAGAACTATGGACAATAGTTCTCACCCCCGTGTTGTGGTTTTGGGGGTACAGGTATACACGTGAGCGGCGCACAGCGCGAGGCAAGGGCGTAGATTCGTAGATAGCGCCTACCAGAGACCAGAGGTAGCGGTACTGAGGCCGTTTTAATAGCGGGGGACTATAGGGTAGTTAGCAAAATGTAACTAACTGGTGAAATGATGTAATAATGAGTAGATTGTATTTGGAAGTCTAATGTAAATTAATCGGTGATGTAAAATCAATGTGGAATGAATGTAATAACATAAGATGTGTTTATGTTGTTTGATACCTAGCTTCCTTATGCAATCGTTGTATGTTGAATACCGTTCCCGCTTGGAACCTTCTTGTAATTATATCGATTGCGACGCCTTGGACGTACAGGGGAAACTCTGTCCGTTCGGCGGTCTGCCGGCGCGCCGAATCCGACCGAATTGGCGGGCTCGGGGCGTGACACTAATGTTCATCCGGTTTTGGTTCTTGTGAACGTTGGCATCGATAGGTTGCAAATTTACACTCTCGAGGCGTAATAGAACAAAATAATTAGGTTTTACTCTTTGTTCGATTGAATGAGAAAAAGTACAATTTCCAAAGATTTACTGATAGGGTGCAAGTGAGTAGTCCAATGTTGGTCCGGTTTTGGTTCTTGTGAACGTTGGCATGGATAGGTTGCAAATTTACACTCTCGGGGCGTAATAGAACAAAATAATTAGGTTTTACTCATTGTTCGATTGAATGAGAAAATGTACTGTTTCCAAAGTTGTACTGATAGTGCGCAATTGAGTAGTCTAACGTTGGTCCCGTTTTGGTTCTTTTGAACGTTAGCATCGATAGGTTGCAAATTTACACTCTCGGGGCGTAATAGAACAAAATAATTAGGTTTTACTCATTGTTCGATTGAAAGAGAAAATGTACTGTTTCCAAAGTTGTACTGATAGGGCGCAATTGATTAGTCTAATGTTGGTCCGGTTTTGTTTCTTGTGAACGTTGGCATCGATAGGTTGCAAATTTACACTCTCGGGTCGTAATAGAACAAAATAATAAGGTTTTACTCATTGTTCGATTGAATGAGAAAATGTACTGTTTCCAAAGTTATACTCATGGTGCGCAATTGAGTAGTCTAATGTTGGTCCCGTTTTGGTTCTTGTGAACGTTGGCATCGATAGGTTGCAAATTTACACTCTCGGAGCGTAATAGAACAAAATAATTAGGTTTTACTCTTTGTTCGATTGAATGAGAAAAAGTACTGTTTCCAAAGTTTTACTGATAGGGCGCAAGTGAGTAGTCCAATGTTTGTCCGGTTTTGGTTCTTGTGAACGTTGGCATGGATAGGTTGCAAATTTACACTCTCGGGGCGTAATAGAACAAAATAATTAGGTTTTACTCATTGTTCGATTGAATGAGAAAATGTACTGTTTCCAAAGTTGTACTGATAGTGCGCAATTGAGTAGTCCAATGTTGGTCCGGTTTTGGTTCTTGTGAATGTTGGCATGGATAGGTTGCAAATTTACACTCTCGGGGCGTAATAGAACAAAATAATTAGGTTTTACTCTTTGTTCGATTGAATGAGAAAAAGTACTGTTTCCAAAGTTATACTGATAGGGCGCAATTGAGTAGTCTAATGTTCATCCGGTTTTGGTTCTTGTGAACGTTGGCATCGATAGGTTGCAAATTTACACTCTCGGGGCGTAATAGAACAAAATAATTAGGTTTTACTCTTTGTTCGATTGAATGAGAAAAAGTACTGTTTCCAAAGTTTTACTGATAGGGCGCAAGTGAGTAGTCCAATGTTGGTCCGGTTTTGGTTCTTGTGAACGTTGGCATGGATAGGTTGCTAATTTACACTCTCGGGGCGTAATAGAACAAAATAATTAGGTTTTACTCTTTGTTCGATTGAATGAGAAAAAGTACTGTTTCCGAAGTTTTACTGATAGTGCGCAATTGAGTAGTCTAACGTTGTTCCCGTTTTGGTTCTTCTGAACGTTGGCATCGATAGGTTGCAAATTTACACTCTCGGGGCGTAATAGAACAAAATAATAAGGTTTTACTCTTTGTTCGATTGAATGAGAAAATGTACAGTTTCCAAAGTTGTACTGATAGGGCGCAATTGATTAGTCTAATGTTGGTCCGCTTTTGTTTCTTGTGAACGTTGGCATCGATAGGTTGCAAATTTACACTCTCGGGGCGTAATAGAACAAAATAATTAGGTTTTACTCATTGTTCGATTGAATGAGAAAAAGTACTGTTTCCAAGGTTTTACTGATCCCTGCAAGTGAGTTGTCCAATGTTGGTCCGGTTTTGGTTCTTGTGAACGTTGGCATGGATAGGTTGCAAATTTACACTCTCGGGGCGTAATAGAACAAAATAATTAGGTTTTACTCATTGTTCGATTGAATGAGAAAATGTACCGTTTCCAAAGTTGTACCGATAGTGCGTAATTGAGTAGTCTAACGTTGTTCCCGTTTGGTTCTTTTGAACGTTGGCATCGATAGGTTGCAAATTTACACTCTCGGGGCGTAATAGAACAAAATAATAAGGTTTTACTCATTGTTCGATTGAATGAGAAAATGTACAGTTTCCAAAGTTGTACTGATAGGGCGCAATTGAGTAGTCTAATGTTGGTCCGCTTTTGTTTCTTGTGAACGTTGGCATCGATAGGTTGCAAATTTACACTCTCGGGGCGTAATAGAACAAAATAATTAGGTTTTACTCATTGTTCGATTGAATGAGAAAATGTACTGTTTCCAAAGTTATACTCATGTTGCGCAATTGAGTAGTCTAATGTTGGTCCCGTTTTGGTTCTTGTGAACGTTGGCATCGATAGGTTGCAAATTTACACTCTCGGTTAGTAATAGAACAAAATAATTAGGTTTTACTCTTTGTTCGATTGAATGAGAAAAAGTACTGTTTCCAAAGTTTTACTGATAGGGCGCAAGTGAGTGACTCAATGTTGGTCCGGTTTTGGTTCTTGTGAACGTTGGCATGGATAGGTTGCAAATTTACACTCTCGGGGCGTAATAAAACAAAATAATTATGTTTTACTCATTTTTCGATTGAATGAGAAAATGTACTGTTTCCAAAGTTGTACTGATAGTGCGCAATTGAGTAGTCTAACGTTGTTCCCGTTTTGGTTCTTTTGAACGTTGGCATCGATAGGTTGCAAATTTACACTCTCGGGGCGTAATAGAACAAAATAATAAGGTTTTACTCATTGTTCGATTGAATGAGAAAATGTACTGTTTCCAAAGTTGTACCGATAGGCGCAATTGATTAGTCTAATGTTGGTCCGCTTTTGTTTCTTGTGAACGTTGGCATCGATAGGTTGCAAATTTACACTCTCGGGGTGTAATAGAACAAAATAATTAGGTTTTTTACTCTTTGTTCGATTGAATGAGAAAAAGTACTGTTTCCAAAGTTATACTGATAGGGTGCAATTGAGTAGTCCAATGTTGGGCCGGTTTTGGTTTTTGTGAATGTTGTCGTGGATAGGTTGCAAATTTACACTCTCGGGGCGTAATAGAACAAAATAATTAGGTTTTACTCTTTGTTCGATTGAATGAGAAAAAGTACTGTTTCCAAAGTTATACTGATAGGGCGCAATTGAGTAGTCTAATTTTCATCCGGTTTTGGTTCTTGTGAACGTTGGCATAGATAGGTTGCAAATTTACACTCTCGGGGCGTAATAGAACAAAATAATTAGGTTTTACTCTTTGTTCGATTGAATGACAAAAAGTACTGTTTCCAAAGTTTTACTGAAAGGGCACAAGTGAGTAGTCCAATGTTGGTCCGGTTTTGGTTCTTGTGAACGTTGGCATGGATAGGTTGCTAATTTACACTCTCGGGGCGTAATAGAACAAAATAATTAGGTTTTACTCATTGTTCGATTGAATGAGAAAATGTACTGTTTCCAAAGTTGTACTGATAGTGTGCAATTGAGTAGTCTAACGTTGGTCCCGTTTTGGTTCTTGTGAAGGTTGGCATCGATAGGTTGCAAATTTACACTCTCGCGGCGTAATAGGACAAAATAATAAGGTTTTACTCATTGTTCGATTGAATGAGAAAATGTACTGTTTCCAAAGTTGTGCGATAGGCGCAATTGATTGGTCTAATGTTGGTCCGGTTTTGTTTCTTGTGAACGTTGGCATCGATAGGTTGCAAATTTACACTCTCGGGGCGTAATAGAACAAAATAATTAGGTTTTACTCTTTGTTCGATTGAATGAGAAATAGTACTGTTTCCAAAGTTATACTGATAGGGCGCAATTGAGTAGTCGAATGTTCATCCGGTTTTGGTTCTTGTGAACGTTGGCATCGATAGGTTGCAAATTTACACTCTCGGGGCGTAATAGAACAAAATAATTAGGTTTTACTCTTTGTTCGATTGAATGAGAAAAAGTACTGTTTCCAAAGTTATACTCATAGGGCGCAATTGAGTAGTCTAATGTTGGTCCCGTTTTGGTTCTTGTGAACGTTGGCATCGATAGGTTGCAAATTTACACTCTCGGGGCGTAATAGAACAAAATAATTAGGTTTTACTCTTTGTTCGATTGAATGAGAAAAAGTATTGTTTCCAAAGTTTTACTGATAGGGCGCAAGTGAGTAGTCCAATGTTGGTCCGGTTTTGGTTCTTGTGAACGTTGGCATGGATAGGTTGCTTATTTACACTCTCGGGGCGTAATAGAACAAAATAATTAGGTTTTACTCATTGTTCGATTGAATGAGAAAATGTACTGTTTCCAAAGTTGTACTGATAGTGCGCAATTGAGTAGTCTAACGTTGGTCCCGTTTTGGTTCTTGTGAACGTTGGCATCGATAGGTTGCAAATTTACACTCTCAGGGCGTAATAGAACAAAATAATAAGGTTTTACTCATTGTTCTATTGAAAGAGAAAATCTACTGCTTCCTAAGTTGTACCGATAGTGCTCAATTCCGTAGTCTAACGATGGTCCCGTCTTGGTCCTTGTGTACGTTGTCATCGATAGTTTGCAAATTTACACTCTCAGGGCGTAATAGAACAAAATAATTAGGTTTTACTCTTTGTTCGATTGAATGAGAAAAAGTCTTTGTTTCCAAAGTTATACTCATGGTGCGCAATTGAGTAGTCTAATGTTGGTCCCGTTTTGATTTTTGTGAACGTTGGCATCGATAGGTTGCAAATTTACACACTCGGGGCGTAATAGAACAAAATAATTAGGTTTTACTCCTTGTTCGATTGAATGAGAAAAAGTACTGTTTCCAAAGTTATACTGAAAGGGCGCAATTGAGTAGTCTAATGTTCATCCGGTTTTGGTTCTTGTGAACGTTGGCATCGATAGGTTGCAAATTTACACTCTCGGGGCGTAATAGAACAAAATAATTAGGTTTTACTCTTTGTTCGATTGAATGAGAAAAAGTACTGTTTCCAAAGTTTTACTGATAGGGCGCAAGTGAGTAGTCCAATGTTGGTCCGGTTTTGGTTCTTGTGAACGTTGGCATGGATAGGTTGCAAATTTACACTCTCGGGGCGTAATAGAACAAAATAATTAGGTTTTACTCATTGTTCGATTGAATGAGAAAATGTACTGTTTCCAAAGTTGTACAGATAGTGCGCAATTGAGTAGTCTAACGTTGGTCCCGTTTTGGTTCTTGTGAACGTTGGCATCGATAGGTTGCAAATTTACACTCTCGGGGCGTAATAGAACATAATAATAAGGTTTTACTCATTGTTCGATTGAATGAGAAAATGTACTGTTTCCAAAGTTGTACCGATAGGCGCAATTGATTAGTCTAATGTTGGTCCGCTTTTGTTTCTTGTGAACGTTGGCATCGATACGTTGCAAATTTACACTCTCGGGCGTAATAGAACAAAATAATAAGGTTTTACTCATTGTTCGATTGAATGAGAAAATGTACTGTTTCCAAAGTTATACTCATGTTGCGCAATTGAGTAGTCCAATGTTGGTCCGGTTTTGGTTTTTGTGAACGTTGTCATGGATAGGTTGCAAATTTACACTCTCGGGGCGTAATAGAACAAAATAATTAGGTTTTACTCTTTGTTCGATTGAATGAGAAAAAAATCTTGTTTCAAAAGTTATGCGATAGGGCGCAATTGAGTAGTCTAATGTTCATCCGGTTTGGTTCTTGTGAACGTTGGCATCGATACATAGCGAATTTACACTCTCGGGGCATAATAGAACAAAATAATTATGTTTTACTCTTTGTTCGATTGAATGAGAAAAAGTACTGTTTCCAAAGTTATACCGATAGGCGCAAGTGAGTAGTCCAATGTTGGTCCGGTTTTGGTTCTTGTGAACGTTGGCATGGATAGGTTGCAAATTTACACTCTCGGGGCGTAATAGAAAAAAATAATTAGGTTTTACTCATTGTTCGATTGAATGAGAAAATGTACTGTTTCCAAAGTTGTACAGATAGTGCGCAATTGAGTAGTCTAACGTTGGTCCCGTTTTGGTTCATGTAAACGTTGGCATCGATAGGTTGCAAATTTACACTCTCGGGGCGTAATAGAACATAATAATAAGGTTTTACTCATTGTTCGATTGAATGAGAAAATGTCTTGTTTCCAAAGTTGTATGCGATAGGGCGCAATTGATTAGTCTAATGTTGGTCCGCTTTTGTTTCTTGTGAACGTTACATCGATAGGTTGCAAATTTACACTCTCGGGGCGTAATAGAACAAAATAATAAGGTTTTACTCATTGTTCGATTGAATGAGAAAATGTACTGTTTCCAAAGTTATACTCATGTTGCGCAATTGAGTAGTCTAATGTTGGTCCCGTTTTGGTTCTTGTGAACGTTGGCATCGATAGGTTGCAAATTTACACTCTCGGGGCGTAATAGAACAAAATAATTAGGTTTTACTCTTTGTTCGATTGAATGAGAAAAATCTTGTTTCCAAAGTTATACTAATAGGGTGCAATTGAGTAGTCCAATGTTGGTCCGGTTTTGGTTTTTGTGAACGTTGTCTTGGATAGGTTGCAAATTTACACTCTCGGGGCGTAATAGAACAAAATAATTAGGTTTAACTCTTTGTTCGATTGAATGAGAAAAAGTACTGTTTCCAAAGTTATACTGATATGGCGCAATTGAGTAGTCTAATGTTCATCCGGTTTTGGTTCTTGTGAACGTTGGCATCGATATGTTGCAAATTTACACTCTCGGGGCGTAATAGAACAAAATAATTAGGGTTTACTCTTTGTTCGATTGAATGAGAAAAAGAAATCTTGTTTCCAAAGTTTTTGATAGGCGCAAGTGAGTAGTCCAATGTTGGTCCCGTTTTGGTTCTTGTGAACGATAGGATGGATATGTTGCTAATTTACACTCTCGGGGCGTAATAGAACAAAATAATTAGGTTTTACTCATTGTTCGATTGAATGAGAAAATGTCTTGTTTCCTAAGTTGTTCTGATAGTGCGCAATTGAGTAGTCTAACGTTGGTCCCGTTTTGGTTCTTGTGAACGTTGGCATCGATAGGTTGCAAATTTACACTCTCGGGGCGTAATAGAACAAAATAATAAGGTTTTACTCATTGTTCGATTGAATGAGAAAATGTCTTTCCAAAGTTGTGCGATAGGCGCAATTGATTAGTCTAATGTTGGTCCGGTTTTGTTTCTTGTGAACGTTGGCATCGATAGGTTGCAAATTTACACTCACGGGGCGTAATAGAACAAAATAATATGGTTTTACTCATTGTTCGATTGAATGAGAAATTGTACTGTTTCCAAAGTTATACTCATGGTGCGCAATTGAGTAGTCTAATGTTGGTCCCGTTTTGGTTTTTGTGAACGTTGGCATCGATAGGTTGCAAATTTACACTCTCGGGGCGTAATAGAACAAAATAATAAGGTTTTACTCTTTGTTCGATTGAATGAGAAAAATCGTTTCCAAAGTTATATTGATGGGCGCAATTGAGTAGTCTAATGTTCATCCGGTTTTGGTTCTTGTGAACGTTGGCATCGATAGGTTGCAAATTTACACTCTCGGGCGTAATAGAACAAAATAATTAGGTTTTACTCTTTGTTCGATTGAATGAGAAAAATCTTGTTTAGAAGTTTCTTGCGATAGAGGCGCAAGTGAGTAGTCCGGTGTTGGTCCGGTTTTGGTTCTTGTGAACGTTGGCATGGATAGGTTGCAAATTTACACTCTCGGGGCGTAATACAACAAAATAATTAGGTTTTACTCATTGTTCGATTGAATGAGAAAATGTACTGTTTCCAAAGTTGTACTGATAGTGCGCAATTGAGTAGTCTAACGTTGGTCCCGTTTTGGTTCTCGTGAACGTTGGCATCGATAGGTTGCAAATTTACACTCTCGGGGCGTAATAGAACAAAATAATTAGGTTTTACTCTTTATTCGATTGAATGAGAAAAGTACTGTTTCCAAAGTTTTACTGATAGGGCGCAAGTGAGTAGTCCAATGTTGGTCCGGTTTTGGTTCTTGTGAACGTTGGCATGGATAGGTTGCTAATTTACACTCTCGGGGCGTAATAGAACAAAATAATTAGGTTTTACTCTTTGTTCGATTGAATGAGAAAAAGTACTGTTTCCAAAGTTTTACTGATAGGGCGCAAGTGAGTAGTCCAATGTTGGTCCGGTTTTGGTTCTTGTGAACGTTGGCATGGATAGGTTGCTAATTTACACTCTCGGGGCGTAATAGAACAAAATAATTAGGTTTTACTCATTGTTCGATTGAATGAGAAAATGTCTTTGTTTAGAAGTTGTGCGATAGTGCGCAATTGAGTAGTCTAAGGTTGGTCCAGTTTTGGTTCTTGTGAACGTTGGCATCAATAGGTTGCAAATTTACACTCTCGGGGCGTAATAGAACAAAATAATAAGGTTTTACTCATTGTTCGATTGAATGAGAAAATGTACTGTTTCCAAAGTTGTACTGATAGGGCGCAATTGATTAGTCTAATGTTGGTCCGCTTTTGTTTCTTGTGAACGTTACATCGATAGGTTGCAAATTTACACTCTCGGGGCGTAATAGAACAAAATAATAAGGTTTTACTCATTGTTCGATTGAATGAGAAAAAGTACTGTTTCCAAAGTTATACTCATGTTGCGCAATTGAGTAGTCTAATGTTGGTCCCGTTTTGGTTCTTGTGAACGTTGGCATCGATAGGTTGCAAATTTACACTCTCGGGGCGTAATAGAACAAAATAATTAGGTTTTACTCTTTGTTCGATTGAATAAGAAAAAGTACTGTTTCCAAAGTTATACTAATAGGGTGCAATTGAGTAGTCCAATGTTGGTCCGGTTTTGGTTTTTGTGAACGTTGTCATGGATAGGTTGCAAATTTACACTCTCGGGGCGTAATAGAACAAAATAATTAGGTTTTACTCTTTGTTCGATTGAATGAGAAAAAAATCTTGTTTCCAAAGTTATACCGATAGGGCGCAAGGGAGTAGTCTAATCTTTGTCCGGTTTTGGTTCTTGTGAACGTTGGCATCGATAGGTTGCAAATTTACACTCTCGGGGCGTAATAGAACAAAATAATTAGGGTTTACTCTTTGTTCGATTGAATGAGAAAAAGTACTGTTTCCAAAGTTTTACTGATAGGGCGCAAGTGAGTAGTCCAATGTTGGTCCGGTTTTGGTTCTTGTGAACGTTGGCATGGATAGGTTGCAAATTTACACTCTCGGGGCGTAATAGAACAAAATAATTAGGTTTTACTCATTGTTCGAATGAATGGGAAAATGTACTGTTTCCAAAGTTGTACAGATAGTGCGCAATTGAGTAGTCTAACGTTGGTCCCGTTTTGGTTCTTGTAAACGTTGGCATCGATAGGTTGCAAATTTACACTCTCGGGGCGTAATAGAACATAATAATAAGGTTTTACTCATTGTTCGATTGAATGAGAAAATGTACTGTTTCCAAAGTTGTACTGATAGGGCGCATTTGATTAGTCTAATGTTGGTCCGCTTTTGTTTCTTGTGAACGTTACATCGATAGGTTGCAAATTTACACTCTCGGGGCGTAATAGAACAAAATAATAAGGTTTTACTCATTGTTCAATTGAATGAGAAAATGTCTTTGTTTCCAAAGTTATACTCGTATGTTGCGCAATTGAGTAGTCTAACGTTGGTCCCGTTTTGGTTCTTGTGAACGTTGGCATCGATGGGTTGCAAATTTACACTCTCGGGGCGTAATAGAACAAAATAATTAGGTTTTACTCTTTGTTCGATTGAATGAGAAAAAGTACTGTTTCCAAAGTTATACTAATAGGGTGCAATTGAGTAGTCCAATGTTGGTCCGGTTTTGGTTTTTGTGAACGTTGGCATCGATAGGTTGCAAATTTACACTCTCGGGGCGTAATAGAACAAAATAATTAGGTTTTACTCTTTGTTCGATTGAATGAGAAAAAGTACTGTTTCCAAAGTTTTACTGATAGGGCGCAAGTGAGTAGTCCAATGTTGGTCCGGTTTTGGTTCTTGTGAACGTTGGCATGGATAGGTTGCTAATTTACACTCTCGGGGCGTAATAGAACAAAATAATTAGGTTTTACTCTTTGTTCGATTGAATGAGAAAAAGTACTGTTTCCAAAGTTTTACTGATAGGGCGCAAGTGAGTAGTCCAATGTTGGTCCGGTTTTGGTTCTTGTGAACGTTGGCATGGATAGGTTGCTAATTTACACTCTCGGGGCGTAATAGAACAAAATAATTAGGTTTTACTCATTGTTCGATTGAATGAGAAAATGTACTGTTTCCAAAGTTGTACTGATATTGCGCAATTGAGTAGTCTAACGTTGGTCCCGTTTTGGTTCTTGTGAACGTTGGCATCGATAGGTTGCAAATTTACACTCTCGGGGCGTAATAGAACAAAATAATAAGGTTTTACTCATTGTTCGATTGAATGAGAAAATGTACTGTTTCCAAAGTTGTACTGATAGTGTAAGGTATCGGACTTCTAAAATTATGAAGTTACGGTGTGCATTTGGTTGGAAAGCCATTCGAATGGTCCCGGCGAAGTTCGGTGAAGTTCGGGAACATTCGGGCGTTTTGGTGCGCATAGGCGCGAAAACGGAACCCAAAAGGCTATGTTGAGTCGTGAGCTAAATCCGGCATTAGCGTGGATGAAAAGATGATGAAAACATGCTCAAAAACATGTTTGGTGAGCCTCGGTTCGATTTGAAACGAATCGGAGATCAAACGAGCAGAAACGAGCGAAAACGGAGTTAAAACGAAAAAGGCTGAAAATTTGGCTAAGTCCTTAAATGTTTGGCTGAGGGGTCTAGGTGCAAAACTGCCAAGTGGGGCTATTTGACAGTGGGTTGAGCTCTCTCCCACACACCATTCTAACCCTAAAACACACACACTCTCCCTCTCTCTCTCTAGATTAGCTCTCTCCCTCTCTCTCTCTATCGACCAAAGGAGGGAAAAGAAGAAAGAAAGAAAAGAGAAGAGAAGAAAGAAAGAGAAGGATCGGAGGAGAAGAAGCTAGAATGAAGGATCAACCTCTTCTTCTTCCTCCTTGGTTCAAGAGCAAGCTTTTGAAGGTAAGCTTTAAGAGCTTTAATGGCATCTCTCTCAAGATTGGGTTTTAAGCTTTAAGAATGGGTTTAGATACCTTCTAGCATGCTAGTTAGATGATTAGAGCTTGAATTTAAGGCTCTAATGGTGGATTTTGCTAGTATTGCAAATCTAGGGTTAAGATGCTCTTTAATGGTGGATTGTTCTAGAATGGGTTTTATCTTCTAGAAATAATTTTAAGGGAACCCTAGCATCTCTAAGAGGTGATTTACACAAGAAATTAGGGCTCTTGTGGTGGATTTTGCTCGGGGCAAAATCCTAGGGCTCAAATTGGGGTTTTTCGAAATGAGAGGTTTTGATCCATTTTAACCTTGTTTCTAATATATTGTTAGGTCCACGAACGCGTGCGAGCGACGGTTCGTCGACCCGACGACCAGTTAAGTGATCGAGCCGAACATTGGCTTACGGTGTTGATTTTGGCCGGAGAGTCAAAATTGAGATTTGAGGCAACGAAAGCGGCGTTGTTGCTTGGGGAACATCCCAAAAGGTGGGGGTGTCTTACGAAGCCGTTGGGCTCCCTTTTATGTCTAAGTAAATTATTGGTCATATTGCCTATGAATATATATATATGTATAGTTTTCATGCATGATAGGGTCGGTATGGTTAGATGACTTTCCTTGCATGCTTTCTTATCGTGCGGAGCTATGGGCGTCGCATTAGGACATAGGAGTCCGCTTGCACACTTCCTTATCGTGCGGCACCATAGGCTTGCATTTGGACATAGGAAGCATCAGGATGAATATTGTGACACTGAACCCTAGAGATGACTTAATCTTGCATGAATAATAACTAGAGGTATGTGAACCAAGTATAGAACTTGATGAATGACATGTGCAATGACATAGTGTAAAGAATACTAGAGATATGTGTACCAAGTAGACAACTTGATGAATGACATGTGCAATGACATAGTGTAAAGAATACTAGAGATATGTGTACCAAGTAGACAACTTGATGAATGACATGTGCAATAACATAGTGTAAGGAACACTAGAGTGAACCAAGTATAGAACTTGATGAATGGGTAACATAGTGCATAGAAACACTAGTGACATGAGTACCAAGTAGACAACTTGATGAATGACATGTGCAATGACATAGTGTAAAGAATACTAGAGATATGTGTACCAAGTAGACAACTTGATGATAAATGACATAGAGACATAGTGCTACAAAACACTTAATGTTCCCCTGTGTGGATGCCCTCCAAAGTGGAGGAGATGGTTACTAATTCCCCTGTGTTGGATGCCCTCCAAATTGGAGGAGAAGATCATACTCACACAGTCTGCTCAGCGCTCGTGACGTGGTCGCTCCACACGAGTAGTGCGAGTCTCCGGAGGTCTTGGCACGTGATTCGATAGGGATAGCCTATGTGGGGTCCCGAGGGATAGCCTATGTGGGGTCCCGCAGACAACCCATGGGGTTGAATGTGTTGAGTCGTGGGCGTGCCTACGGGCTAGCCATGGATTGGGTAATAAACTCCAAAGAGTAATGAGATTGGGTACAACAGTACATATTGAGCATGATAGAATTGCAATTACGTGGCTAGAGCATTTACTTTAATCTTGTTGTTACAGGCAAAGTAGTTATTGCATTTCTTCTATTATGCTTCACTTACCGTATTCTGACTTTAAGATAAATATCTATCTGCTATTGCCTCGCTTAGACCTATTTGGTAGATCGGTGGGGTCGGTGGCCGAGCCCAGGAACTAAGGAAGTTAGTTCTCACCCCACTCTATTACGAGTTCGAGCTCGCGGCTTGTGAGGATCGTGGCAAGGGCCTCGCGCCCTAATCTATAGTGGCCGCCTATTTGCATTAGAGCGTCCCCCGGTATTATTTTGGTATAAGTATATGATCGAGGAAAATCATGTATATTTTGGAAATGTGAACACTTATGTATTTTGGGAAGACACAACATGTATATTCGTTGTAAGTAAAAGAATGTAATTGGATGTAATCGAATGATGAATGGTTGTAATAGATAGACTCTTCTCTCTTTATATTACTTGTATGATTACTTGTATCTTGCTCTTACTTGATCGCACCTTTAGGTGCTTCGCTATTGTCATGTATGTTATAGAATTAGTTCCTGGGTAATTCATTGTACATGACTTGTTGTCGAGCCTTGGGCGGACAGGGGAGAGTCTTTGTCGTTCGGCGCACGATCGGCGTCCCGAACCAAATTGGTAGCGGTCTCGGGGCGTGACAGATAGGGCACAATTGATTAGTCTAATGTTGGTCCGGTTTTGTTTCTTGTGAACGTTGGCATCGATAGGTTGCAAATTTACACTCACGGGGCGTAATAGAACAAAATAATAAGGTTTTACTCATTGTTCGATTGAATGAGAAATTGTACTGTTTCCAAAGTTTTACTCATGGTGCGCAATTGAGTAGTCTAATGTTGGTCCCGTTTTGGTTTTTGTGAACGTTGGCATCGATAGGTTGCAAATTTACACTCTCGGGACGTAATAGAACAAAATAATTAGGTTTTACTCTTTGTTCGATTGAATGAGAAAAAGTACTGTTTCCAAAGTTATACTTATAGGGCGCAATTGAGTAGTCCAATGTTGGTCCGGTTTTGGTTCTTGTGAACGTTGGCATGGAAAGGTTGCAAATTTACACTCTCGGGGCGTAATAAAACAAAATAATTAGGTTTTACTCTTTGTTCGATTGAATGAGAAAAAAATCTTGTTTCAAAAGTTATGCGATAGGGCGCAATTGAGTAGTCTAATGTTCATCCGGTTTTGGTTCTTGTGAACGTTGGCATCGATAGGTTGCAAATTTACACTCTCGGGGCGTAATAGAACAAAATAATTAGGTTTTACTCTTTGTTCGATTGAATGAGAAAAAGTACGTTTCCAAAGTTTTGCGATAGGGCGCAAGTGAGTAGTCCAATGTTGGTCGGTTTGGTTCTTGTGAACGTTGGCATGGATATGTTGTAAATTTACACTCTCGGGGCGTAATAGAACAAAATAATTAGGTTTTACTCATTGTTCGATTGAATGAGAAAATGTACTGTTTCCAAAGTTGTACTGATAGTGCGCAATTGAGTAGTCTAACGTTGGTCCCGTTTTGGTTCTTGTAAACGTTGGCATCGATAGGTTGCAAATTTACACTCTCGGGGCGTAATAGAACAAAATAATAAGGTTTTACTCATTGTTCGATTGAATGAGAAAAAGTACTGTTTCCAAAGTTGTACTGATAGGGCGCAATTGATTAGTCTAATGTTGGTCCGCTTTTGTTTCTTGTGAACGTTACATCGATAGGTTGCAAATTTACACTCTCGGGGCGTAATAGAACAAAATAATAAGGTTTTACTCATTGTTCGATTGAATGAGAAAATGTCTTTTCCAAAGTTATACTCATGTTGCGCAATTGAGTAGTCTAATGTTGGTCCCGTTTTGGTTCTTGTGAACGTTGGCATCGATAGGTTGCAAATTTACACTCTCGGGGCGTAATAGAACAAAATAATTAGGTTTTACTCTTTGTTCGATTGAATGAGAAAAAGTACTGTTTCCAAAGTTATACTAATAGGGTGCAATTGAGTAGTCCAATGTTGGTCCGGTTTTGGTTTTTGTGAACGTTGGCATGG
This sequence comes from Aechmea fasciata, assembly GCA_025177825.1. Lineage (NCBI taxonomy): Eukaryota > Viridiplantae > Streptophyta > Magnoliopsida > Poales > Bromeliaceae > Aechmea > Aechmea fasciata. Next base: position 15,918,654 of record CM045928.1, on the reverse strand, counting down.
ATAGGTTGCAAATTTACACTCTCGGGGCGTAATAGAACAAAATAATTAGGTTTTACTCTTTGTTCGATTGAATGAGAAAAAGTACTGTTTCCAAAGTTATACTGATAGGGCGCAATTGAGTAGTCTAATGTTCATCCGGTTTTGGTTCTTGTGAACGTTGGCATCGATAGGTTGCAAATTTACACTCTCGGGGCGTAATAGAACAAAATAATTAGGGTTTACTCTTTGTTCGATTGAATGAGAAAAATCTTGTTTCCAAAGTTTTACCGATAGAGGCGCAAGTGAGTAGTCCAATGTTGGTCCGGTTTTGGTTCTTGTGAACGTTGGCATGGATAGGTTGCTAATTTACACTCTCGGGCGTAATAGAACAAAATAATTAGGTTTTACTCATTGTTCGATTGAATGAGAAAATGTCTTGTTTAGAAGTTGTACTGATAGGGCGCAATTGAGTAGTCTAACGTTGGTCCCGTTTTGGTTCTTGTGAACGTTGGCATCGATAGGTTGCAAATTTACACGCTCGGGGAGTAATAGAACAAAATAATAAGGTTTTACTCATTGTTCGATTGAATGAGAAAATGTACTGTTTCCAAAGTTGTACTGATAGGGCGCAATTGATTAGTCTAATGTTGGTCCGGTTTTGTTTCTTGTGAACGTTGGCATCGATAGGTTGCAAATTTACACTCACGGGGCGTAATAGAACAAAATAATAAGGTTTTACTCATTGTTCGATTGAATGAGAAATTGTACTGTTTCCAAAGTTATACTCATGGTGCGCAATTGAGTAGTCTAATGTTGGTCCCGTTTTGGTTTTTGTGAACGTTGGCATCGATAGGTTGCAAATTTACACTCTCGGGACGTAATAGAACAAAATAATTAGGTTTTACTCTTTGTTCGATTGAATGAGAAAGAAATCTTTCCAAAGTTATATTGATGGGGCGCAATTGAGTAGTCTAATGTTCATCCGGTTTTGGTTCAAGTGAACGTTGGCATCGATAGGTTGCAAATTTACACTCTCGGGGCGTAATAGAACAAAATAATTAGGTTTTACTCTTTGTTCGATTGAATGAGAAAAAGTACTGTTTCCGAAGTTTTACTGATAGGGCGCAAGTGAGTAGTCCAGTGTTGGTCCGGTTTTGGTTCTTGTGAACGTTGGCATGGATAGGTTGCAAATTTACACTCTCGGGGCGTAATACAACAAAATAATTAGGTTTTACTCATTGTTCGATTGAATGAGAAAATGTACTGTTTCCAAAGTTGTACTGATAGTGCGCAATTGAGTAGTCTAACGTTGTTCCCGTTTTGGTTCTTCTGAACGTTGGCATCGATAGGTTGCAAATTTACACTCTCGGGGCGTAATAGAACAAAATAATTAGGTTTTACTCTTTGTTCGATTGAATGAGAAAAGGTACTGTTTCCAAAGTTTTACTGATAGGCGCAAGTGAGTAGTCCAATGTTGGTCCGGTTTTGGTTCTTGTGAACGTTGGCATGGATAGGTTGCAAATTTACACTCTCGGGGCGTAATAGAACAAAATAATTAGGTTTTACTCTTTGTTCGATTGAATGAGAAAAAGTACTGTTTCCAAAGTTATATTGATGGGGCGCAATTGAGTAGTCTAATGTTCATCGGTTTTGGTTCTTGTGAACGTTGGCATCGATAGGTTGCAAATTTACACTCTCGGGCGTAATAGAACAAAATAATAAGGTTTTACTCTTTGTTCGATTGAATGAGAAAAATCTGTTTCCAAAGTTTTACCGATAGTGCGCAATTGAGTAGTCCGAGTGTTGGTCCGGTTTTGGTTCTTGTGAACGTTGGCATGGATAGGTTGCTAATTTACACTCTCGGGGCGTAATAGAACAAAATAATTAGGTTTTACTCTTTGATCGATTGAATGAGAAAAAGTACTGTTTCCAAAGTTGTACTGATAGGGCGCAATTGATTAGTCTAATGTTGGTCCGGTTTTGTTTCTTGTGAACGTTGGCATCGATAGGTTGCAAATTTACAATCTCGGGGCGTAATAGAACAAAATAATAAGGTTTTACTCATTGTTCGATTGAATGAGAAAATGTACTATTTCCAAAGTTGTACTGATAGTGCGCAATTGAGTAGTCCAGTGTTGGTCCGGTTTTGGTTCTTGTGAACGTTGGCATGGATAGGTTGCAAATTTACACTCTCGGGGCGTAATAGAACAAAATAATTAGGTTTTACTCTTTGTTCGATTGAATGAGAAAAAGTACTGTTTCCAAAGTTATACTGATAGGGCGCAATTGAGTAGTCTAATGTTCATCCGGTTTTGGTTCTTGTGAACGTTGGCATCGATAGGTTGCAAATTTACACTCTCGGGGCGTAATAGAACAAAATAATTAGGGTTTACTCTTTGTTCGATTGAATGAGAAAAAGTACTGTTTCCAAAGTTTTACTGATAGGGCGCAATTGAGTAGTCCAATGTTGGTCCGGTTTTGGTTCTTGTGAACGTTGGCATGGATAGGTTGCAAATTTACACTCTCGGGGCGTAATAGAACAAAATAATTAGGTTTTACTCATTGTTCGATTGAATGAGAAAATGTCTTGTTTAGAAGTTATGCGATAGTGCGCAATTGAGTAGTCTAACGTTGGTCCCGTTTTGGTTCTTGTGAACGTTGGCATCGATAGGTTGCAAATTTACACTCTCGGGCGTAATAGAACAAAATAATAAGGTTTTACTCATTGTTCGATTGAATGAGAAAATGTCTGTTTCCAAAGTTGTGCGATATGGCGCGATTGATTAGTCTAATGTTGGTCCGGTTTTGTTTCTTGTGAACGTTGGCATCGATAGGTTGCAAATTTACACTCACGGGGCGTAATAGAACAAAATAATAAGGTTTTACTCATTGTTCGATTGAATGAGAAATTGTCTTTGTTTCCAAAGTTATACTCATGGTGCGCAATTGAGTAGTCTAATGTTGGTCCCGTTTTGGTTTTTGTGAACGTTGGCATCGATAGGTTGCAAATTTACACTCTCGGGACGTAATAGAACAAAATAATTAGGTTTTACTCTTTGTTCGATTGAATGAGAAAAAGTACTGTTTCCAAAGTTATATTGATGGGGCGCAATTGAGTAGTCTAATGTTCATCCGGTTTTGGTTCAAGTGAACGTTGGCATCGATAGGTTGCAAATTTACACTCTCGGGGCGTAATAGAACAAAATAATTAGGTTTTACTCTGTGTTCGATTGAATTCGAGAAAAAATCTTGTTTTAGAAGTTTTACCGATAGGGCGCAAGTGAGTAGTCCAGTGTTGGTCCGGTTTTGGTTCTTGTGAACGTTGGCATGGATAGGTTGCAAATTTACACTCTCGGGGCGTAATACAACAAAATAATTAGGTTTTACTCATTGTTCGATTGAATGAGAAAATGTACTGTTTCCAAAGTTGTACTGATAGTGCGCAATTGAGTAGTCTAACGTTGTTGCCGTTTTGGTTCTTGTGAACGTTGGCATCGATAGGTTGCAAATTTACACTCTCGGGGCGTAATAGAACAAAATAATTAGGTTTTACTCTTTGTTCGATTGAATGAGAAAAAGTACTGTTTCCAAAGTTTTACTGATAGGGCGCAAGTGAGTAGTCCAATGTTGGTCCGGTTTTGGTTCTTGTGAACGTTGGCATGGATAGGTTGCTAATTTACACTCTCGGGGCGTAATAGAACAAAATAATTAGGTTTTACTCTTTGTTCGATTGAATGAGAAAAAGTACTGTTTCCAAAGTTTTACTGATAGGGCGCAATTGAGTAGTCTAATGTTCATCCGGTTTTGGTTCTTGTGAACGTTGGCATCGATAGGTTGCAAATTTACACTCTCGGGGCGTAATAGAACAAAATAATAAGGTTTTACTCTTTGTTCGATTGAATGAGAAAAGTACTGTTTCCAAAGTTTTACTGATAGTGCGCAATTGAGTAGTCCAGTGTTGGTCCGGTTTTGGTTCTTGTGAACGTTGGCATGGATAGGTTGCTAATTTACACTCTCGGGGCGTAATAGAACAAAATAATTAGGTTTTACTCTTTGATAGATTGAATGAGAAAAGTACTGTTTCCAAAGTTGTACTGATAGGGCGCAATTGATTAGTCTAATGTTGGTCCGGTTTTGTTTCTTGTGAACGTTGGCATCGATAGGTTGCAAATTTACAATCTCGGGGCGTAATAGAACAAAATAATAAGGTTTTACTCATTGTTCGATTGAATGAGAAAATGTACTATTTCCAAAGTTGTACTGATAGTGCGCAATTGAGTAGTCCAGTGTTGGTCCGGTTTTGGTTCTTGTGAACGTTGGCATGGATAGGTTGCAAATTTACACTCTCGGGCGTAATAGAACAAAATAATTTGGTTTTACTCTTTGTTCGATTGAATGAGAAAAAAATCTTGTTTCCAAAGTTATATTGATGGGCGCAATTGAGTAGTCTAATGTTCATCCGGTTTTGGTTCTTGTGAACGTTGGCATCGATAGGTTGCAAATTTACACTCTCGGGCGTAATAGAACAAAATAATTAGGTTTTACTCTTTGTTCGATTGAATGAGAAAGAAATCTTGTTTCCAAAGTTTTCGATAGGGCGCAAGTGAGTAGTCCAATGTTGGTCCGGTTTTGGTTCTTGTGAACGTTGGCATGGATAGGTTGCTAATTTACACTCTCGGGCGTAATAGAACAAAATAATTAGGTTTTACTCTTTGTTCGATTGAATGAGAAAAAAATCTTGTTTCCAAAGTTGTACTGATAGGGCGCAATTGATTAGTCTAATGTTGGTCCGGTTTTGTTTCTTGTGAACGTTGGCATCGATAGGTTGCAAATTTACACTCTCGGGGCGTAATAGAACAAAATAATTAGGTTTTACTCATTGTTCGATTGAATGAGAAAATGTACTGTTTCCAAAGTTATATTGATGGGGCGCAATTGAGTAGTCTAATGTTCATCCGGTTTTGGTTCTTGTGAACGTTGGCATCGATAGGTAGCAAATTTACACTCTCGGGGCGTAATAGAACAAAATAATTAGGTTTTACTCTTTGTTCGATTGAATGAGAAAAAGTACTGTTTCCAAAGTTTTACTGATAGGGCGCAAGTGAGTAGTCCAATGTTGGTCCGGTTTTGGTTCTTGTGAACGTTGGCATGGATAGGTTGCTAATTTACACTCTCGGGGCGTAATCGAACAAAATAATTAGGTTTTACTCTTTGTTCGATTGAATGAGAAAAAAAACTGTTTCCAAAGTTTTACTGATAGGGCGCAAGTGAGTAGTTCACTGTTGGTCCGGTTTTGGTTCTTTTGAATGTTGGAATGAATAGTTTGCAAATTTACACTCTCGGGCGTAATAGAACAAAATAATAAGGTTTTACTCATTGTTCGATTGAATGAGAAAATGTACTGTTTCCAAAGTTGTACTGATAGTGCGCAATTGAGTAGTCTAACGTTGTTCCCGTTTTGGTTCTTCTGAACGTTGGCATCGATAGGTGGCAAATTTACACTATCGGGGCGTAATAGAACAAAATAATTAGGTTTTACTCTTTGTTCGATTGAATGAGAAAAAGTACTGTTTCCAAAGTTTTACCGATAGGGCGCAAGTGAGTAGTCCAATGTTGGTCCGGTTTTGGTTCTTGTGAACGTTGGCATGGATAGGTTGCAAATTTACACTCTCGGGGCGTAATAGAACAAAATAATTAGGTTTTACTCATTGTTATATTGAATGAGAAAATGTACTGTTTCCAAAGTTGTACTGATAGTGCGCAATTGAGTAGTCCAATGTTGGTCCGGTTTTGGTTCTTGTGAACGTTGGCATCGATAGGTTGCAAATTTACACTCTCGGGGCGTAATAGAATATAGTAATTAGGTTTTACTCTTTGTTCGTTTGAATGAGAAAAATCTGTTTCCAAAGTTATATTGATGGGCGCAATTGAGTAGTCTAATGTTCATCCGGTTTTGGTTCTTGTGAACGTTGGCATCGATAGGTTGCAAATTTACACTCTCGGGCGTAATAGAACAAAATAATTAGGTTTTACTCTTTGTTCGATTGAATGAGAAAAAAATCTTGTTTCCAAAGTTATATTGATGGGCGCAATTGAGTAGTCTAATGTTCATCCGGTTTGGTTCTTGTGAACGTTGGCATCGATAGGTTGCAAATTTACACTCTCGGGCGTAATAGAACAAAATAATTAGGTTTTACTCTTTGTTCGATTGAATGAGAAAAAATCTTGTTTCCAAAGTTATATTGATGGGCGCAATTGAGTAGTCTAATGTTCATCCGGTTTGGTTCTTGTGAACGTTGGAATCGATAGGTTGCAAATTTACACTCTCGGGGCGTAATAGAACAAAATAATTAGGTTTTACTCTTTGTTCGATTGAATGAGAAAAAGTACTGTTTCCAAAGTTTTACTGATAGGGCGCAAGTGAGTAGTCCAATGTTGGTCCGGTTTTGGTTCTTGTGAACGTTGGCATGGATAGGTTGCTAATTTACACTCTCGGGGCGTAATAGAACAAAATAATTAGGTTTTACTCATTGTTCGATCGAATGAGAAAATGTACTGTTTCCAAAGTTGTACTTATAGTGCGCAATTGAGTAATCTAAAGTTGGTCCCGTTTTGGTTCTTGTGAACGTTGGCATCGATAGGTTGCAAATTTACACTCTCGGGGCGTAATAGAACAAAATAATTAGGTTTTACTCTTTGTTCGATTGAATGAGAAAATGTACTTGTTTCCAAAGTTGTATGCGATAGTGCGCAATTGAGTAGTCCAGTGTTGGTCCGGTTTTGGTTCTTGTGAACGTTGGCATGGATAGGTTGCAAATTTACACTCTCGGGGCGTAATAGAACAAAATAATTAGGTTTTACTCTTTGTTCGATTGAATGAGAAAAAATCTGCTTTCCAAAGTTATATTGATGGGCGCAATTGAGTAGTCTAATGTTCATCCGGTTTTGGTTCTTGTGAACGTTGGCATCGATAGGTTGCAAATTTACACTCTCGGGGCGTAATAGAACAAAATAATTAGGTTTTACTCTTTGTTCGATTGAATGAGAAAAAGTACTGTTTCCAAAGTTTTACTGATAGGGCGCAAGTGAGTAGTCCAATGTTGGTCCGGTTTTGGTTCTTGTGAACGTTGGCATGGATAGGTTGCTAATTTACACTCTCGGGGCGTAATAGAACAAAATAATTAGGTTTTACTCTTTGTTCGATTGAATGAGAAAAAGTACTGTTTCCAAAGTTGTACTGATAGGGCGCAATTGATTAGTCTAATGTTGGTCCGGTTTTGTTTCTTGTGAACGTTGGCATCGATAGGTTGCAAATTTACACTCTTGGGGCGTAATAGAACAAAATAATAAGGTTTTACTCATTGTTCGATTGAATGAGAAAATGTACTGTTTCCAAAGTTGTACTGATAGTGCGCAATTGAGTAGTCCAGTGTTGGTCCGGTTTTGGTTCTTGTGAACGTTGGCATGGATAGGTTGCAAATTTACACTCTCGGGGCGTAATAGAACAAAATAATTAGGTTTTACTCTTTGTTCGATTGAATGAGAAAAAGTACTGTTTCCAAAGTTATATTGATGGGGCGCAATTGAGTAGTCTAATGTTCATCCGGTTTTGGTTCTTGTGAACGTTGGCATCGATAGGTTGCAAATTTACACTCTCGGGGCGTAATAGAACAAAATAATTAGGTTTTACTCTTTGTTCGATTGAATGAGAAAAGAAATCTTGTTTCCAAAGTTTCTTGATAGGGCGCAAGTGAGTAGTCCAATGTTGGTCCGGTTTTGGTTCTTGTGAACGTTGGCATGGATAGGTTGCTAATTTACACTCTCGAGGCGTAATAGAACAAAATAATTAGGTTTTACTCTTTGTTCGATTGAATGAGAAAAAGTACTGTTTCCGAAGTTTTACTGATAGGGCGCAAGTGAGTAGTCCAGTGTTGGTCCGGTTTTGGTTCTTGTGAACGTTGGCATGGATAGGTTGCAAATTTACACTCTCGGGGCGTAATACAACAAAATAATTAGGTTTTACTCATTGTTCGATTGAATGAGAAAATGTACTGTTTCCAAAGTTGTACTGATAGTGCGCAATTGAGAAGTCTAACGTTGTTCCCGTTTTGGTTCTTCTGAACGTTGGCATCGATAGGTTGCAAATTTACACTCTCGGGGCGTAATAGAACATAATAATAAGGTTTTACTCATTGTTCGATTGAATGAGAAAAAGTACTGTTTCCAAAGTTTTACTGATAGGGCGGAAGTGAGTAGTCCAATGTTGGTCCGATTTTGGTTCTTGTGAACGTTGGCATGGATAGGTTGCAAATTTACACTCTCGGGGCGTAATAGAACAAAATAATTAGGTTTTACTCATTGTTCGATTGAATGAGAAAATGTACTGTTTCCAAAGTTGTACTGATAGTGCGCAATTGAGTAGTCCAGTGTTGGTCCGGTTTTGGTTCTTGTGAACGTTGGCACGGATAGGTTGCAAATTTACACTCTCGGGGCGTAATAGAACAAAATAATAAGGTTTTACTCATTGTTCGATTGAATGAGAAAAAGTACTGTTTCCAAAGTTTTACTGATAGGGCGCAAGTGAGTAGTCCAATGTTGGTCCGGTTTTGGTTCTTGTGAACGTTGGCATGGATAGGTTGCAAATTTACACTCTCGGGGCGTAATAGAACAAAATAATTAGGTTTTACTCATTGTTCGATTGAATGAGAAAATGTACTGTTTCCAAAGTTGTACTGATAGTGTCACGCCCCGAGCCCGCCAATTCGGTCGGATTCGGCGCGCCGGCAGACCGCCGAACGGACAGAGTTTCCCCTGTACGTCCAAGGCGTCGCAATCGATACAATTACAAGAAGGTTCCAACTAGGAACAGTATTCAACATACAACGATTGCATAAGGAAGCTAGGTATCAAACAACATAAACACATCCTATGTTATTACATTCATTCCACATACATTTTACATCACCATTTGCTTTACATTAGACTTCCAAATACAATCCACTACTATTACATCATTTCATAAGTTAGTTACATTTTTGTTCTTTAACCTTCTAAGCTAGACCACCTCGGGGTACTGCTACCTCTAGTCTCTGGGGTAGGGCGCTATCTGCTGAGCTACGCCCTTGCCTCGCGCTGCTGCTGCGCCGCTCACGTGTATACCTGTACCCCCAAAACCACAACACGGGGGTGAGAACTATTGTCCATAGTTCTCGTGGGTACGGTCACCCAAGAGAACAGCTCGACCAATAGGTCCAAGGAGGCACTGCAAGTATATTAGTCCAAAAACATATATAGGTATATAACTTGCAACTAACATATCAACATGCCTCACAAATGCAACATGCAAATAGCTTTTCTTTACTTTGTTGCTATTTTGTACTTTAGCCATTTCATTCTTACTCAGCTATTTGTTAATTTAGCTATTCATAACTCATACCAGTTATAACTCTAAGGTTTCTACTTACCTTAGCTCATGTCATTAACTTCTAAGGTTTCTATAACCCTAGGTTCCATCTCAAGTCCAACTTGCTTCTAAGGTGTCTATTACCTTAGGCTCATCACACTACTACTAGCCCTCAAGGTTCTTTCTACCTTATTCCAGCTAGCCACCCGACTCGGCCACGAGTCAATCAATAGCGGATAATCCGCACTTTGCCTGGCTCGAGGTGAAGGAACCTGTAACTTACAACTCAGCCTGCAAGCCAAGATCCACATCGCCCAACGGTCCGCCCGAAGGTCCGTGCACCGTGGTCAGGATCTGCCAGTGGGAGAGGAACATGCCGCATACACCCATAGCCAAGATTCCCTGATAGGGAGAGGAACATGCCGCATACACCCTAGCGCTCACTTTGTTCTTGCTCAATCATAAACCTCGAAGTTCTTCCGGTGGGAGAGGAACATGCCGCATACACCCGCGGACCCAGAACTATCGAGCTCACAATTACTGGGATTCCGGAATCCACTTTCCACTTTGCTTGAGGGTTGGCCTTAACCCTCAACATTCGACCCACTGGGTCCATTGTTCTCTACATCCTAGGTCCACTTGACTCTAGGGTTCATTCCTTGTCACATAACCTAGGTTGTCTTAACTCTAGGTTCAATGTCATTCTAGCCCGACCTATGTTTACTCACACTAGGTCCATTGCCATCGTTGTTCAACGTATGTCCTTGACACTAGGTTCAATGCCACTCACCTAGATCCACTGACTCTAGGTTTACTATAACCTATGTTCATTAACAACACTAGGTTAGATGCCACACTCCTAGGTCCACTGACTCTAGGTTTACTATAACCTATGTTCATTACACTAGGTTAGATGCCACTCGATCTATATGTGCATTTAGTCCATGACTCACATTCTTTACTTGGCATTCTTGGTTTCATCGTTTACCTCATGTTTACTTATCCACTAGCATCTCTATATTATGCTATGGTCATATTCATCGAGTGTTCACTATGCTAAGCATGCATTCATTTACTCTTCTAGCATTACACTTTATGCTATTATCATGTTGTTATTCATGCAAGATTAAGTCATCTCTAGGGTTCAGTGTCGCAATATTCATCCTGATGCTTCCTATGTCCAAATGCGAGCCTATGGTGCCGCACGATAAGGGAAGTGTGCAAGCAGACACCCTATGTCCTAATGCGATGCCCATAGCTCCGCACGATAAGAAAGCATACAAGGAAAGTCATCTGACCATACTAACCCTATCATGCATTTCACTCATTCACTTGCATCTACTTAGCGTTTTACTTTATGTCGCTAACATTCATTTCTACTTATTTAGTATGAACATGCTTCAATAAGAGAGATATGACTCTTAGACATACAGGCGACCTAGTCGCTTCGGTAAACACACCCACCTTGGTTTTGCTCTCCGATTGCTCGTCGACACTCGCAATCGGCCGCCCGCGGCACCCGTGACCCGGTTCGGCTCGAATCCGGCGCGACCAACCGCACGATCTCCGAATCTCGATCTGAGACTTCCCCACGTTAACTCACGACTTCAAGATGCCCCAGTTTCATTTTCATGAATTTAGGGGCCATATCTTGCGTGCTGCGGACATCTGGTAAGAATATATTTAAATAATTAATATCTTTGCAACCGCTCGTCGGATCACCGAACCGAGCACGCCAACGCGTTCGTTGCACCCCCAATTAGGTTTCTATGGGGTCAAATGAGATCAATCTCATCTATTTCTAAAATCCCCCAAATCGAACCCTAGGTTTGCATCTATGCAAAACCTACCGTAAATCCCTAGATTTACGCCTTGATCTTCCATTTAGCCTCAAGGGGTTCTAATCCAACCATTTCTAGGGTTTAAAAAGCCCTCTACGAAAATCCACCATGAGAGGGAGCTTAGAAGCTTACCTCTACAAGCTTGCTTCGAGCTCGAGGAAGAGGGAGAAGATAGCCATGGAGGTCTCCACCTTGATCTCCATCATCTTCCTCATCTTCTTCCTTCTTCTTCTCTCTTTCTTTCCTTCTCTTTTTCTTTCTTTCTTTCTTCCCTTGTTTCGGTCGACAGAGAAGAGATGGAGAGAGGGTTCGTGAGGAGAGAGGAAGAGAAAGGGTTTTATTACCCTCTAATCACTTAACCCCCTGCACAATTGCAAACAAACCCCTCAACTTTGCAATATTCAAAACATTAAACCGGGCATTTTCGTCTTGAGGCCAGGACATCCATCAATGTCCAGGACCTTGGATGTCCTGGACATTCATCATTGTCCCGACTGGCTGCGCAGGCCCTTTTGCCCATTTTCCATTCTTGAGTCCGGACATCCACCATTGTCCGACATTGGATGTCCGGACATTGGATCAATGTCCCGACCCGCAGGTCCTCCACCCCACTCAAGGACTTAGCCAAATTTTCAGCTTTTTCCGTTTCTTCTCCGTTCCAACTCACTTTTGGACCGTCTGACCTCCGATTTGTTCCAAATCGAACCGAGACTCTCCAAACAGGATTTAGATCATGTCCACATCATCACTTCATCCGCGCAAGTGCTGGATTTGGCTCACGGCCCAAAGTAGCCTTTCGGGTTCCATTTCCTCTCCGTTCCAACTCACTTTTGGACTTGTGGGTCTCCGATTCACTTGAAATCGCACCGAGACTCCCCACACATGATTTGGATCATGTCCACATCATTATCTCATCCGCGCAAGCGTCGGATTTCGCTCACGACCTAACATTGCCTTTCGGGCTCCGTTCTTGCAACTAATACATTGAAAACGCCCGAAAGCTCCCGGACTTCACCGAAACCATCCAAATAGCTTTCCAACCAAAGGTACACCGTAACTTCATAGTTTTAGAAGTCCAGTACCTTACATCCTCCCCTCCTTAAAAAGAGTTTCGTCCCCGAAACTCACTCACTTCTATTATTTCACACCCCAATTCCAATGCACCTTTCGATTTCGGAATGGCCTTTCACTAAATGGAATTATTCCAAGGCCCACCACGAAGAATGTGAGGCTAGTTTCACTCACATTTGTCAAGCACATCCACGAAAGTGCATTACCACCTTTGCGAGCACTAGTGGAAGCGCAAGTCGACATTCAACGACTTTTCACGCTCCAACACTACCCGCAATTAATTTTCAAGGAACTTCACCTTGCGTTTACTCGTCTTATCTCTGAGCGCACTCGGGTCCAATCAACCACATTGCCTAAAGCAACATCTTAGGAGCATTGCCTAATTGTGAGTGCCTCAATATCAGCCGAATCTTGCTCTATCGTGAGATGGCACACTTCGGCACATCCCAATTCCACTTCATAAAAGAGCATTATCCTCAATCCTCACGTGGCTTTCATCACTCAAGTGTCCCCTAGAGACCACTTGCTTCAATTTCCAATTGCCACAACTAACTCGGCTCCGTTGCCGCGATCACTTACACGAACGCTTCGCTCGCGAATCCTGGCCAACTCTTCAATGGAGTTAATGGCCAAATCACTCCCATCAATCTCTATGGGTGGATCAACAGTCACCAACCCAACGTCGTTCTACTGCTTAGACGTGCCTCAACTACGCTTAGCGTTTCTCGTACTAGCGTAGACCCAATTAACATTTTTGGCGAGATTCTCACTTGGGAATTCACACACACTCCAATCAGGAGCTATCAGGACCCCAAACCACATTCAACTCTCGGATTGGGCCACAACCGCACTCTCGGCGCATTATCGATCTTAAGATCCAACACATGGCACTTCCACATTCTCGGGTCTAAGCTCGGACTACCGTCCTGACCAAAACTCTCGCCCTACCTATAGGTACCGGGCCGCTGCCTCTCACAGCTGACTGCACCTGCCCAAAGGGCCCAGGCTCCACAGTCCACAAATGGTCCAGGCACGGGTCGTCCCCAAGCACTACCCGCTAACGTCGTCCTATACGACATGCTCTACAGAGCTACATAATCCGTCGACTCCTAGGCACCTAGTGCAAGCCACCAGCCCTACGAGTGATCCATGGCCCGCTTCACACTTAGCAATGTCAAGTGCTACGCCAATCTACTCTCTGGTCGAATCGAAACCGCACTCTACGAGTACACTCGGGCGCTCCACGCCTCTGTAGCGTTCTACGCTAAGTCTCAGCTTTGGGGCAGGACTGCGCCCCACGCACTGCCTACTAAGTAACTTTTCTAACCCCACATGGAGGTATCGCTAGGCCCACAGGCCAAATTTAACGCTAACCAACTATTTCCTCAACAGTGGTTCTACTATGCCAGGCATCTGGCCGCTCGGCCTATGCACTCCAACTACACGAGCACCACTCGCCCACCTCAATTCGAGGTATCACTTGGCCTCACATGCGCGTACTCGGCAACTAATCGATCATGCTCTCAACAGCGGTTCAACTTCCACCGCCGGTCTATCGGTACTACATCCGAAACATTCGGATTACTCGGGTATCCTCAAGTATCACGGCCTAACTCTCGCAATCCACCACTCGTTGCCTTGAGAGTCGCCGCACCACTTAATTTTTACCACGAGTCTCATCTCTCGCCCAGGAATCACAACTAGCCATTTGCTAGTGCCACTCGGCTTTCACACTGCAAGCATGCTCGGGTATCTCCTCTCACCCGTCACTAGGTCCCTACTATAATGATGTATCAATAGTAGCAACTGACCATTCAATGAATGCATGCAGTGCATTAACTTAAAATCATGCAGTTGTTCTCGTTTGGTTTAATTAACTCATACCCGCCCGAAATCATCGGCGGCGGACTCCGCAACCTGGGTCGTATATCCGTGGCCGCTTGACGCTCGCCGCGAACCCTCCGGTTGCTCGATCACCACACCTCGTTCCCCAGACCGTGCCAAAGGTTGCACGCCCACAGATTGTCCGGGAGAGGAGAACATCGTCGCCACCATCAGGGTATGACTCTCGTCTTGCGGGCACTCATCCCGCATATGGCCTGGCTGCCCACAACGGATACACCTTCCATCACGCAGCGTACACCGCCGCGCCTGGTGGGAGCCACCACAGATCACACATCCAGAGGAGGATCGGGTAGAGGACGACTTTGAGTGGTGTCTAGAACTTGACTGACCACCCGAATGGCTCAACGATGGCCTCGCCCCTCCTCGCTCATGCTTACGAGATTCGCGCTCCTCACGCACGAAAGCCTCGCCATGTTCGGCCCACAATGCTCGGTCCAACACCTCCGCGAAGGTTGTCAGCTTAAGGATTTGAACCTCCTTGTAAATCCCCGGTCGAAGTCCACGTAGGAACCATTCGGCCCTTTCCTTGTCATCCCGCACTACATCCGGGATACAATTCACAATATGAGAAAATTCCCGTTCGTACTCTCTCACAGAGCGGTCTCCTTGTTGCAGCTTCCTGAACTTGTCTTGAAGCTTTCTCTTTTCAGTGTCGGGGAAGTACGTGGAAAACACCAACCCCCGAAACTCATCCCACGCTACAGGAGGGAGACTAGGCGATCGATTTCGTCGAATGCCTTTCCACCACGCCTTCGCTGACTGCTTTAAGCAATGCACAGCTAGGGGTACCTTAGCCCGCTCCAGGGTGCTCATCTCCTCGAAAGCGTTTCCATAGAGTCAATCCACATCTCCACGATCCATGGATCGACGTTCTCTCCATCGAAGACAGGCGGATCGAACTCTTTGAAGGCCATAAGGGCCGCCAAAGCCCGTTCTTTCTCTGCCTCCATTTCTACGAGAACCGGAGGCTGCGCCCCGACTCCGTCGCCATTCCCGTCGGCACACGGCGCGCTGCTACCGGCGCAGCCGCCGCAGCCTGTCGTGCCAACAGCTCATAGAGCCCCTTGATCTGCTCCTCCTGTCGCAGCACTACGCCCATAAGCGTACTCATCTGCTCGCGGAGCACCGGGTCTCCACTCGCCTCGAATTGCTCAGGAACATCACTTGTTCCCTCCCGCGCCGATCTGGATGAAGATCGCCTACGCGGTGCCATTGTTTCCTGAAACGCGACAACTCGATTAGTTCTCGACCAACTCGGGTCGAACACGAGACCACTAATACCGGCTCAAGAGCCAATCAGGCGAAAGTCACACGAGGGCGTCCATTCTCATCACCTGGTTTCATGTTGTGTCGACCCAACATGAACTCCTTCGGTTGAGAATAACCACACCTCAAGTCCACCTCTAATATCCGTCTTAGAGGATTATACAATACGACCAAATCCATAATCGCTTTCGCCACGAACCACAAGTCCTCGTCTCTCACGAGCCTTATTCTCTTATGGTTTACTATCCTAGGGTCTCCTAGGTTTGCCTAAACCATTGTCCCATTCTCTACTTTATGCTCTGATACCAACTAATCTGTCACGCCCCGAGCCCGCCAATTCGGTCGGATTCGGCGCCGTGACAGCGCCGAACAGACGAGTTTCCACTGTACGTCCAAGGCGTCGCAATCGATACAATTACAAGAAGGTTCCAACCAGGAACAGTATTCAACATACAATGATTGCATAAGGAAGCTAGGTATCAAACAACATAAACACATCCTATGTTATTACATTCATTCCACATACATTTTACATCACCATTTGCTTTACATTAGACTTCCAAATACAATCCACTACTATTACATCATTTCATAAGTTAGTTACATTTTTGTTCTTTAACCTTCTAAGCTAGACCACCTCGGGGTACTGCTACCTCTGGTCTCTGGGGTAGGGCGCTATCTGCTGAGCTACGCCCTTGCCTCGCACTGCTGCTGCGCCGCTCACGTGTATACCTGTACCCCCAAAACCACAACACGGGGGTGAGAACTATTGTCCATAGTTCTCGTGGGTACGGTCACCCAAGAGAACAAATAGGTCCAAGGAGGCCGCAAGTATATTAGTCCAAAAACATATATAGGTATATAACTTGCAACTAACATATCAACATGCCTCACAAATGCAACATGCAAATTATTACTTTAGCTCTTAGCTTTTCTTTACTTTGTTGCTATTTTGTACTTTAGCCATTTCATTCTTACTCAGCTATTTGTTAATTTAGCTATTCATAACTCATACCAGTTATAACTCTAAGGTTTCTACTTACCTTAGCTCATGTCATTAACTTCTAAGGTTTCTATAACCCTAGGTTCCATCTCAAGTCCAACTTGCTTCTAAGGTGTCTATTACCTTAGGCTCATCACACTACTACTAGCCCTCAAGGTTCTTTCTACCTTATTCCAGCTAGCCACCCGACTCGGCCACGAGTCAATCAATAGCGGATAATCCGCACTTTGCCTGGCTCGAGGTGAAGGACCCTGTCACTTACACCTCAGCCTGCAACCCAAGAACCACATCGCCCAACGGTCCGCCCGAAGGTCCGTGCACCGTGGTCGAGGATGCCCGAGTGGGAGAGGAACATGCCGCATACACCCATAGCCAAGATTCCCTGATAGGGAGAGGAACATGCCGCATACACCCTAGCGCTCACTTTGTTCTTGCTCAATCATAAACCTCGAAGTTCTTCCGGTGGGAGAGGAACATGCCGCATACACCCGCGGACCCAGAACTATCGAGCTCACAATTACTGGGATACCGGAATCCACTTTCCACTTTGCTTGAGGGTTGGCCTTAACCCTCAACATTCGACCCACTGGGTCCATTGTTCTCTACATCCTAGGTCCACTTGACTCTAGGGTTCATTCCTTGTCACATAACCTAGGTTGTCTTAACTCTAGGTTCAATGTCATTCTAGCCCGACCTATGTTTACTCACACTAGGTCCATTGCCATCGTTGTTCAACGTATGTCCTTGACACTAGGTTCAATGCCACTCACCTAGATCCACTGACTCTAGGTTTACTATAACCTATGTTCATTAACAACACTAGGTTAGATGCCACACTCCTAGGTCCACTGACTCTAGGTTTACTATAACCTATGTTCATTACACTAGGTTAGATGCCACTCGATCTATATGTGCATTTAGTCCATGACTCACATTCTTTACTTGGCATTCTTGGTTTCATCGTTTACCTCATGTTTACTTATCCACTAGCATCTCTATATTATGCTATGGTCATATTCATCGAGTGTTCACTATGCTAAGCATGCATTCATTTACTCTTCTAGCATTACACTTTATGCTATTATCATGTTGTTATTCATGCAAGATTAAGTCATCTCTAGGGTTCAGTGTCGCAATATTCATCCTGATGCTTCCTATGTCCAAATGCGAGCCTATGGTGCCGCACGATAAGGGAAGTGTGCAAGCAGACACCCTATGTCCTAATGCGATGCCCATAGCTCCGCACGATAAGAAAGCATACAAGGAAAGTCATCTGACCATACTAACCCTATCATGCATTTCACTCATTCACTTGCATCTACTTAGCGTTTTACTTTATGTCGCTAACATTCATTTCTACTTATTTAGTATGAACATGCTTCAATAAGAGAGATATGACTCTTAGACATACAGGCGACCTAGTCGCTTCGGTAAACACACCCACCTTGGTTTTGCTCTCCGATTGCTCGTCGACACTCGCAATCGGCCGCCCGCGGCACCCGTGACCCGGTTCGGCTCGAATCCGGCGCGACCAACCGCACGATCTCCGAATCTCGATCTGAGACTTCCCCACGTTAACTCACGACTTCAAGATGCCCCAGTTTCATTTTCATGAATTTAGGGGCCATATCTTGCGTGCTGCGGACATCTGGTAAGAATATATTTAAATAATTAATATCTTTGCAACCGCTCGTCGGATCACCGAACCGAGCACGCCAACGCGTTCGTTGCACCCCCAATTAGGTTTCTATGGGGTCAAATGAGATCAATCTCATCTATTTCTAAAATCCCCCAAATCGAACCCTAGGTTTGCATCTATGCAAAACCTACCGTAAATCCCTAGATTTACGCCTTGATCTTCCATTTAGCCTCAAGGGGTTCTAATCCAACCATTTCTAGGGTTTAAAAAGCCCTCTACGAAAATCCACCATGAGAGGGAGCTTAGAAGCTTACCTCTACAAGCTTGCTTCGAGCTCGAGGGAGAGGGAGAAGATAGCCATGGAGGTCTCCACCTTGATCTCCATCATCTTCCTCATCTTCTTCCTTCATCTTCTCTCTTTCTTTCCTTCTCTTTTTCTTTCTTTCTTTCTTCCCTTGTTTCGGTCGACAGAGAAGAGAGGGAGAGAGGGTTCTGTGAGGGAGAGAGGGAGAGAAAGGGTTTTATTACCCTCTAATCACTTAACCCCCTGCACAATTGCAAACAAACCCCTCAACTTTGCAATATTCAAAACAGCCCAAACTGGGCATTTTCGGGCTGCTGAGACCGGACATCCATCAATGTCCGGACCTTGGATGTCCGGACATTCATCAATGTCCCGACCTGGCCTGCGCAGGGCCCTTTTTCCCATTTTCCAGCTTACGGGGTCCGGACATCCACCATTGTCCGGACATTGGATGTCCTGGACATTGGATCAATGTCCCGACCCCGCAGGGTCCTCCAGCCCACTCAAGGACTTAGCCAAATTTTCAGCTTTTTCCGTTTCTTCTCCGTTCCAACTCACTTTTGGACCGTCTGACCTCCGATTTGTTCCAAATCGAACCGAGACTCTCCAAACAGGATTTAGATCATGTCCACATCATCACTTCATCCGCGCAAGTGCCGGATTTGGCTCACGGCCCAAAGTAGCCTTTCGGGTTCCATTTCCTCTCCGTTCCAACTCACTTTTGGACTTGTGGGTCTCCGATTCACTTGAAATCGCACCGAGACTCCCCACACATGATTTGGATCATGTCCACATCATTATCTCATCCGCGCAAGCGTCGGATTTCGCTCACGACCTAACATTGCCTTTCGGGCTCCGTTCTTGCTCCTAATGCATTGAAAACGCCCGAAAGCTGACTTCACCGAAACCATCCAAATGGCTTTCCAACCAAAGGTACACCGTAACTTCATAGTTTTAGAAGTCCAGTACCTTACAGATAGTGCGCAATTGAGTAGTCTAACGTTGTTCCCGTTTTGGTTCTTCTGAACGTTGGCATCGATAGGTTGCAAATTTACACTCTCGGGGCGTAATAGAACAAAATAATTAGGTTTTACTCTTTGTTCGATTGAATGAGAAAAAGTACTGTCTCCAAAGTTTTACTGATAGGGCGCAAGTGAGTAGTCCAATGTTGGTCCGGTTTTGGTTCTTGTGAACGTTGGCATGGATAGGTTGCAAATTTACACTCTCGGGGCGTAATAGAACAAAATAATTAGGTTTTACTCATTGTTCGATTGAATGACAAAATATCCTGTTTCCAAAGTTAGACTGATAGGGCGCAACTGAGTAGTCCAGTTGTTGGTCCTGGTTTTGGTTCTTGTGAACGTTGGCATGGATAGGTTGCAAATTTACACTCTCGGGCGTAATAGAACAAAATAATTAGGTTTTACTCTTTGTTCGATTGAATGAGAAAAATCTTTGTTTCAAAGTTATATTGATGGGCGTAATTGAGTAGTCTAATGTTCGTAGGTTTTGGTTCTTGTGAACGTTGGCATCGATAGGTTGCAAATTTACACTCTCGGGCGTAATAGAACAAAATAATTAGGTTTTACTCTTTGTTCGATTGAATGAGAAAATGTACTGTTTCCAAAGTTATACTGATAGGGCGCAATTGAGTAGTCTAATGTTCATCCGGTTTTGGTTCTTGTGAACGTTGGCATCGATAGGTTGCAAATTTACACTCTCGGGGCGTAATAGAACAAAATAATTAGGTTTTACTCTTTGTTCGATTGAATGAGAAAAAGTACTGTTTCCAAAGTTATACTGATAGGGCGCAATTGAGTAGTCTAATGTTCATCCGGTTTTGGTTCTTGTGAACGTTGGCATCGATAGGTTGCAAATTTACACTCTCGGGGCGTAATAGAACAAAATAATTAGGTTTTACTCTTTGTTCGATTGAATGAGAAAAATCTTGTTTCCAAAGTTATATTGATGGGCGCAATTGAGTAGTCCAATGGTGGTCCGGTTTTGGTTCTTGTGAACGTTGGCATCGATAGGTTGCAAATTTACACTCTCGGGGCGTAATAGAACAAAATAATTAGTTTTACTCTTTGTTCGATTGAATGAGAAAATCTTGTTTCCAAAGTTTTCTTGATAGGGCGCAAGTGAGTAGTCCAATGTTGGTCCGGTTTTGGTTCTTGTGAACGTTGGCATGGATAGGTTGCTAATTTACACTCTCGGGCCTAATAGAAAAAAAAAATTAGGTTTTACTTCTTGGTCGGTTCAATGAGAAAATGTCTTGTTTCCAAAGTTGTATGCGATAGTGCGCAATTGTGTAGTCCGAGTGTTGGTCCGGTTTTGGTTCTTGTGAACGTTGGCATGGATAGGTTGCAAATTTACACTCTCGGGCGTAATAGAACAAAATAATTAGGTTTTACTCTTTGTTCGATTGAATGAGAAAAATCTTTCCAAAGTTATATTGATGGGCGCAATTGAGTAGTCTAATGTTCATCGGTTTTGGTTCTTGTGAACGTTTGCATCGATAGGTTGCAAATTTACACTCTCGGGCGTAATAGAACAAAATAATTAGGTTTTACTCTTTGTTCGATTGAATGAGAAAAATCTGTTTCCAAAGTTATATTGATGGGCGCAATTGAGTAGTCTAATGTTCATCCTGGTTTTGGTTCTTGTGAACGTTGGCATCGATAGGTTGCAAATTTACACTCTCGGGCGTAATAGAACAAAATAATTAGGTTTTACTCTTTGTTCGATTGAATGAGAAAAAGTACTGTTTCCAAAGTTATATTGATGGGGCGCAATTGAGTAGTCTAATGTTCATCCGGTTTTGTTTCTTGTGAACGTTGGCATCGATAGGTTGCAAATTTACACTCTCGGGGCGTAATAGAACAAAATAATTAGGTTTTACTCTTTGTTCGATTGAATGAGAAAAATCTTGTTTCCAAAGTTATATTGATGGGCGCAATTGAGTAGTCTAATGTTCATCCGGTTTTGGTTCTTGTGAACGTTGGCATCGATAGGTTGCAAATTTACACTCTCGGGCGTAATAGAACAAAATAATTAGGTTTTACTCTTTGTTCGATTGAATGAGAAAAAATCATTTCCAAAGTTATATTGATGGGCGCAATTGAGTAGTCTAATGTTCATCCGGTTTTGTTTCTTGTGAACGTTGGCATCGATAGGTTGCAAATTTACACTCTCGGGGCGTAATAGAACAAAATAATTAGGTTTTACTCTTTGTTCGATTGAATGAGAAAAATCTTGTTTCCAAAGTTATATTGATGGGCGCAATTGAGTAGTCTAATGTTCATCCGGTTTTGGTTCTTGTGAACGTTGGCATCGATAGGTTGCAAATTTACACTCTCGGGCGTAATAGAACAAAATAATTAGGTTTTACTCTTTGTTCGATTGAATGAGAAAAAGTACTGTTTCCAAAGTAATACTGAGAGGGCGCAATTGAGTAGTCTAATGTTCATCCGGTTTTGTTTCTTGTGAACGTTGGCATCGATAGGTTGCAAATTTACACTCTCGGGGCGTAATAGAACAAAATAATTAGGTTTTACTCTTTGTTCGATTGAATGAGAAAAGTACTGTTTCCAAAGTTTTACTGATAGGGCGCAAGTGAGTAGTCCAATGTTGGTCCGGTTTTGGTTCTTGTGAACGTTGGCATGGATAGATTGCTAATTTACACTCTCGGGGCGTAATAGAACAAAATAATTAGGTTTTACTCTTTGTTCGATTGAGTGAGAAAAGTCTTGTTTCCAAAGTTTTACCGATAGGGCGCAAGTGAGTAGTCCAATGTTGGTCGGTTTTGGTTCTTGTGAACGTTGGCATTTATAGGTTGCTAATTTACACTCTCGGGGCGTAATAGAACAAAATAATTAGGTTTTACTCATTGTTCGATTGAATGAGAAAATGTACTGTTTCCAAAGTTGTACTGATAGTGCGCAATTGTGTAGTCCAGTGTTGGTCCGGTTTTGGTTCTTGTGAACGTTGGCATGGATAGGTTGCAAATTTACACTCTCGGGGCGTAATAGAACAAAATAATTAGGTGTTACTCTTTGTTCGATTGAATGAGAAAAAGTACTGTTTCCAAAGTTATACTGTTAGGGCGCAACTGAGTAGTCTAATGTTCATCCGGTTTTGGTTCTTGTGAACGTTGGCATCGATAGGTTGCAAATTTACACTCTCGGGGCGTAATAGAACAAAATAATTAGGTTTTACTCTTTGTTCGATTGAATGAGAAAGTAAATCTTGCTTTCCAAAGTTATATTGATGGGCGCAATTGAGTAGTCTAATGTTCATCCGGTTTTGGTTCTTGTGAACGTTGGCATCGATAGGTTGCAAATTTACACTCTCGGGGCGTAATAGAACAAAATAATTAGGTTTTACTCTTTGTTCGATTGAATGAGAAAAATCTTGTTTCCAAAGTTATATTGATGGGCGCAATTGAGTAGTCTAATGTTCATCCGGTTTTGGTTCTTGTGAACGTTGGCATCGATAGGTTGCAAATTTACACTCTCGGGGCGTAATAGAACAAAATAATTAGGTTTTACTCTTTGTTCGATTGAATGAGAAAAAATCTTTTTCCAAAGTTATATTGATGGGCGCAATTGAGTAGTCTAATGTTCATCCTGGCTTTTGGTTCTTGTGAACGTTGGCATCGATAGGTTGCAAATTTACACTCTCGGGGCGTAATAGAACAAAATAATTAGGTTTTACTCTTTGTTCGATTGAATGAGAAAAGTACTTTTTTCAAAGTTTTACCGATAGGCGCAAGTGAGTAGTCCAATGTTGGTCCCGCTTGGTTCTTGTGAACGTTGGCATGGATAGGTTGCTAATTTACACTCTCGGGCGTAATAGAACAAAATAATTAGGTTTTACTCTTTGTTCGATTGAATGAGAAAAAGTACGTTTCCAAGTTTTACCGATAGTGGCGCAAGTGAGTAGTCCAGTTGTTGGTCCCATTGGTTTTTGTGAACGTTGGCATGGATAGGTTGCAAATTTACACTCTCGGGGCGTAATACAACAAAATAATTAGGTTTTACTCATTGTTCGATTGAATGAAAAAATGTACTGTTTCCAAAGTTGTACTGATAGTGCGCAATTGAGAAGTCTAACGTTGTTCCCGTTTTGGTTCTTCTGAACGTTGGCATCGATAGGTTGCAAATTTACACTCTCGGGGCGTAATAGAACAAAATAATTAGGTTTTACTCTTTGTTCGATTGAATGAGAAAAAGTACTGTTTCCAAAGTTTTACTGATAGGGCGCAAGTGAGTAGTCCAATGTTGGTCCGGTTTTGGTTCTTGTGAACGTTGGCATGGATAGGTTGCAAATTTACACTCTCGGGGCGTAATAGAACAAAATAATTAGGTTTTACTCTTTGTTCGATTGAATGAGAAAAAGTACTGTTTCCAAAGTTGTACTGATAGTGCGCAATTGAGTAGTCCAATGTTGGTCCGGTTTTGGTTCTTGTGAACGTTGGCATGGATAGGTCGCAAATTTACACTCTCGGGGCGTAATAGAACAAAATAATTAGGTTTTACTCTTTGTTCGATTGAATGAGAAAAAGTACTGTTTCCAAAGTTATATTGATGGGGCGTAATTGAGTAGTCTAATGTTCATCCGGTTTTGGTTCTTGTGAACGTTGGCATCGATAGGTTGCAAATTTACACTCTCGGGGCGTAATAGAACAAAATAATTAGGTTTTACTCTTTGTTCGATTGAATGAGAAAAAGTACTGTTTCCAAAGTTATACTGATAGGGCGCAATTGAGTAGTCTAATGTTCATCCGGTTTTGGTTCTTGTGAACGTTGGCATCGATAGGTTGCAAATTTACACTCTCGGGGCGTAATAGAACAAAATAATTAGGTTTTACTCTTTGTTCGATTGAATGAGAAAATGTACTGTTTCCAAAGTTATACTGATAGGGCGCAATTGAGTAGTCTAATGTTCATCCGGTTTTGGTTCTTGTGAACGTTGGCATCGATAGGTTGCAAATTTACACTCTCGGGGCGTAATAGAACAAAATAATTAGGTTTTACTCTTTGTTCGATTGAATGAGAAAAAGTACTGTTTCCAAAGTTATATTGATGGGGCGCAATTGAGTAGTCTAATGTTCATCCGGTTTTGGTTCTTGTGAACGTTGGCATCGATAGGTTGCAAATTTACACTCTCGGGGCGTAATAGAACAAAATAATTAAGTTTTACTCTTTGTTCGATTGAATGAGAAAAGTACTGTTTCCAAAGTTTTACTGATAGGGCGCAAGTGAGTAGTCCAATGTTGGTCCGGTTTTGGTTCTTGTGAACGTTGGCATGGATAGGTTGCTAATTTACACTCTCGGGGCGTAATAGAACAAAATAATTAGGTTTTACTCATTGTTCGATTGAATGAGAAAATGTACTGTTTCCAAAGTTGTACTGATAGTGCGCAATTGTGTAGTCCAGTGTTGGTCCGGTTTTGGTTCTTGTGAACGTTGGCATGGATAGGTTGCAAATTTACACTCTCGGGGCGTAATAGAACAAAATAATTAGGTTTTACTCTTTGTTCGATTGAATGAGAAAAAGTACTGTTTCCAAAGTTATATTGATGGGGCGCAATTGAGTAGTCTAATGTTCATCCGGTTTTGGTTCTTGTGAACGTTTGCATCGATAGGTTGCAAATTTACACTCTCGGGGCGTAATAGAACAAAATAATTAGGTTTTACTCTTTGTTCGATTGAATAAGAAAAATCTTTCCAAAGTTATATTGATGGGCGCAATTGAGTAGTCTAATGTTCATCCGGTTTTGGTTCTTGTGAACGTTGGCATCGATAGGTTGCAAATTTACACTCTCGGGGCGTAATAGAACAAAATAATTAGGTTTTACTCTTTGTTCGATTGAATGAGAAAAAGTACTGTTTCCAAAGTTATATTGATGGGGCGTAATTGAGTAGTCTAATGTTGGTCCGGTTTTGTTTCTTGTGAACGTTGGCAACGATAGGTTGCAAATTTACACTCTCGGGGCGTAATAGAACAAAATAATTAGGTTTTACTCTTTGTTCGATTGAATGAGAAAAAGTACTGTTTCCAAAGTTATATTGATGGGGCGCAATTGAGTAGTCTAATGTTCATCCGGTTTTGGTTCTTGTGAACGTTGGCATCGATAGGTTGCAAATTTACACTCTCGGGGCGTAATAGAACAAAATAATTAGGTTTTACTCTTTGTTCGATTGAATGAGAAAAAAAAATGATTCCAAAGTTTTACTGATAGGGCGCAAGTGAGTAGTTTAATGTTCATCCGGTTTGTTTCTTGTGAACGTTGGCATCGATAGGTTGCAAATTTACACTCTCGGGCGTAATAGAACAAAATAATTAGGTTTTACTCTTTGTTCGATTGAATGAAAAATCGTTTCCAAAGTTATATTGATGGGGCGCAATTGAGTAGTCTAATGTTCATCCGGTTTTGGTTCTTGTGAACGTTGGCATCGATAGGTTGCAAATTTACACTCTCGGGGCGTAATAGAACAAAATAATTAGGTTTTACTCTTTGTTCGATTGAATGAGAAAAAGTACTGTTTCCAAAGTTATATTGATGGGGCGCAATTGAGTAGTCTAATGTTCATCCGGTTTTGTTTCTTGTGAACGTTGGCATCGATAGGTTGCAAATTTACACTCTCGGGGCGTAATAGAACAAAATAATTAGGTTTTACTCTTTGTTCGATTGAATGAGAAAAGTACTGTTTCCAAAGTTTTACTGATAGGGCGCAAGTGAGTAGTCCAATGTTGGTCCGGTTTTGGTTCTTGTGAACGTTGGCATGGATAGATTGCTAATTTACACTCTCGGGGCGTAATAGAACAAAATAATTAGGTTTTACTCTTTGTTCGATTGAATGAGAAAAGTACTGTTTCCAAAGTTTTACTGATAGGGCGCAAGTGAGTAGTCCAATGTTGGTCCGGTTTTGGTTCTTGTGAACGTTGGCATGGATAGGTTGCTAATTTACACTCTCGGGGCGTAATAGAACAAAATAATTAGGTTTTACTCATTGTTCGATTGAATGAGAAAATGTCTTTCCAAAGTTGTACTGATAGTGCGCAATTGTGTAGTCCAGTGTTGGTCCGGTTTTGGTTCTTGTGAACGTTGGCATGGATAGGTTGCAAATTTACACTCTCGGGGCGTAATAGAACAAAATAATTAGGTTTTACTCTTTGTTCGATTGAATGAGAAAAAGTACTGTTTCCAAAGTTATACTGATGGGGCGTAATTGAGTAGTCTAATGTTCATCCGGTTTTGGTTCTTGTGAACGTTGGCATCGATAGGTTGCAAATTTACACTCTCGGGGCGTAATAGAACAAAATAATTAGGTTTTACTCTTTGTTCGATTGAATGAGAAAAAATACTGTTTCCAAAGTTATATTGATGGGCGCAATTGAGTAGTCTAATGTTCATCCGGTTTGGTTCTTGTGAACGTTGGCATCGATAGGTTGCAAATTTACACTCTCGGGCGTAATAGAACAAAATAATTAGGTTTTACTCTTTGTTCGATTGAATGAGAAAAAGTACTGTTTCCAAAGTTATATTGATGGGGCGCAATTGAGTAGTCTAATGTTCATCCGGTTTTGGTTCTTGTGAACGTTGGCATCGATAGGTTGCAAATTTACACTCTCGGGGCGTAATAGAACAAAATAATTAGGTTTTACTCTTTGTTCGATTGAATGAGAAAAAGTACTGTTTCCAAAGTTATATTGATGGGGCGTAATTGAGTAGTCTAATGTTCATCCGGTTTGTTTCTTGTGAACGTTGGCATCGATAGGTTGCAAATTTACACTCTCGGGCGTAATAGAACAAAATAATTAGGTTTTACTCTTTGTTCGATTGAATGAGAAAAGTATCGTTTCCAAAGTTTTACCGATAGGGCGCAAGTGAGTAGTCCAATGTTTGTCCGGGTTTGGTTCTTGTGAACGTTGGCATGGATAGATTGCTAATTTACACTCTCGGGGCGTAATAGAACAAAATAATTAGGTTTTACTCTTTGTTCGATTGAATGAGAAAAGTACTGTTTCCAAAGTTTTACTGATAGGGCGCAAGTGAGTAGTCCAATGTTGGTCCGGTTTTGGTTCTTGTGAACGTTGGCATGGATAGGTTGCTAATTTACACTCTCGGGGCGTAATAGAACAAAATAATTAGGTTTTACTCATTGTTCGATTGAATGAGAAAATGTACTGTTTCCAAAGTTGTACTGATAGTGCGCAATTGAGTAGTCCGTGGTTGGTCCGGTTTTGGTTCTTGTGAACGTTGGCATGGATAGGTTGCAAATTTACACTCTCGGGGCGTAATAGAACAAAATAATTAGGTTTTACTCTTTGTTCGATTGAATGAGAAAAAGTACTGTTTCCAAAGTTATACTGATAGGGCGCAATTGAGTAGTCTAATGTTCATCCGGTTTTGGTTCTTGTGAACGTTGGCATCGATAGGTTGCAAATTTACACTCTCGGGGCGTAATAGAACAAAATAATTAGGTTTTACTCTTTGTTCGATTGAATGAGAAAAAGTACTGTTTCCAAAGTTATACTGATAGGGCGCAATTGAGTAGTCTAATGTTCATCCGGTTTTGGTTCTTGTGAACGTTGGCATCGATAGGTTGCAAATTTACACTCTCGGGGCGTAATAGAACAAAATAATTAGGTTTTACTCTTTGTTCGATTGAATGAGAAAAAGTACTGTTTCCAAAGTTATATTGATGGGGCGCAATTGAGTAGTCTAATGTTCATCCGGTTTTGTTTCTTGTGAACGTTGGCATCGATAGGTTGCAAATTTACACTCTCGGGGCGTAATAGAACAAAATAATTAGGTTTTACTCTTTGTTCGATTGAATGAGAAAAGTACTGTTTCCAAAGTTTTACTGATAGGGCGCAAGTGAGTAGTCCAATGTTGGTCCGGTTTTGGTTCTTGTGAACGTTGGCATGGATAGGTTGCTAATTTACACTCTCGGGGCGTAATAGAACAAAATAATTAGGTTTTACTCTTTGTTCGATTGAATGAGAAAAAGTACTGTTTCCAAAGTTATATTGATGGGGCGCAATTGATTAGTCTAATGTTGGTCCGGTTTTGTTTCTTGTGAACGTTGGCATGGATAGGTTGCAAATTTACACTCTCGGGGCGTAATAGAACAAAATAATAAGGTTTTACTCATTGTTCGATTGAATGAGAAAATGTCTTGTTTCCAAAGTTGTACCGATAGTGCGCAATTGAGTAGTCCGTGTTGGTCCGGTTTGGTTCTTGTGAACGTTGGCATGTATAGGTTGCAAATTTACACTCTCGGGGCGTAATAGAACAAAATAATTAGGTTTTACTCTTTGTTCGATTGAATGAGAAAAAGTACTGTTTCCAAAGTTATATTGATGGGGCGCAATTGAGTAGTCTAATGTTCATCCGGTTTTGGTTCTTGTGAACGTTGGCATCGATAGGTTGCAAATTTACACTCTCGGGGCGTAATAGAACAAAATAATTAGGTTTTACTCTTTGTTCGATTGAATGAGAAAATGTACTGTTTCCAAAGTTGTACTGATAGTGCGCAATTGAGTAGTCCAGTGTTGGTCCGGTTTTGGTTCTTGTGAACGTTGGCATGTATAGGTTGCAAATTTACACTCTCGGGGCGTAATAGAACAAAATAATTAGGTTTTACTCTTTGTTCAATTGAATGAGAAAAAGTACTGTTTCCAAAGTTTTACTGATAGGGCGCAAGTGAGTAGTCCAATGTTGGTCCGGTTTTGGTTCTTGTGAACGTTGGCATGGATAGGTTGCAAATTTACACTCTCGGGGCGTAATAGAACAAAATAATTAGGTTTTACTCATTGTTCGATTGAATGAGAAAATGTCTTGTTTCCGAAGTTGTACCGATAGTGCGCAATTGAGTAGTCCAGGTGTTGGTCCGGTTTTGGTTCTTGTGAACGTTGGCATGGATAGGTTGCAAATTTACACTCTCGGGGCGTAATAGAACAAAATAATTAGGTTTTACTCTTTGTTCGATTGAATGAGAAAAAGTACTGTTTCCAAAGTTATACTGATAGGGCGCAATTGAGTAGTCTAATGTTCATCCGGTTTTGGTTCTTGTGAACGTTGGCATCGATAGGTTGCAAATTTACACTCTCGGGGCGTAATAGAACAAAATAATTAGGTTTTACTCATTGTTCGATTGAATGAGAAAATGTACTGTTTCCAAAGTTGTACTGATAGTGCGCAATTGAGTAGTCTAACGTTGTTCCCGTTTTGGTTCTTCTGAACGTTGGCATCGATAGGTTGCAAATTTACACTCTCGGGGCGTAATAGAACAAAATAATTAGGTTTTACTCTTTGTTCGATTGAATGAGAAAAAGTACTGTTTCCAAAGTTTTACTGATAGGGCGCAAGTGAGTAGTCCAATGTTGGTCCGGTTTTGGTTCTTGTGAACGTTGGCATGGATAGGTTGCAAATTTACACTCTCGGGGCGTAATAGAACAAAATAATTAGGTTTTACTCATTGTTCGATTGAATGAGAAAATGTACTGTTTCCAAAGTTGTACTGATAGTGCGCAATTGAGTAGTCCAATGTTGGTCCGGTTTTGGTTCTTGTGAACGTTGGCATCGATAGGTTGCAAATTTACACTCTCGGGGCGTAATAGAACAAAATAATTAGGTTTTACTCTTTGTTCGATTGAATGAGAAAAAGTACTGTTTCCAAAGTTATACTGATAGGGCGCAATTGAGTAGTCTAATGTTCATCCGGTTTTGGTTCTTGTGAACGTTGGCATCGATAGGTTGCAAATTTACACTCTCGGGGCGTAATAGAACAAAATAATTAGGTTTTACTCTTTGTTCGATTGAATGAGAAAATGTACTGTTTCCAAAGTTATACTCATGGTGCGCAATTGAGTAGTCTAATGTTCATCCGGTTTTGGTTCTTGTGAACGTTGGCATCGATAGGTTGCAAATTTACACTCTCGGGGCGTAATAGAACAAAATAATTAGGTTTTACTCTTTGTTCGATTGAATGAGAAAATGTACTGTTTCCAAAGTTATACTGATAGGGCGCAATTGAGTAGTCTAATGTTCATCCGGTTTTGGTTCTTGTGAACGTTGGCATCGATAGGTTGCAAATTTACACTCTCGGGGCGTAATAGAACAAAATAATTAGGTTTTACTCTTTGTTCGATTGAATGAGAAAAGTACTGTTTCCAAAGTTTTACTGATAGGGCGCAAGTGAGTAGTCCAATGTTGGTCCGGTTTTGGTTCTTGTGAACGTTGGCATGGATAGGTTGCTAATTTACACTCTCGGGGCGTAATAGAACAAAATAATTAGGTTTTACTCATTGTTCGATTGAATGAGAAAATGTACTGTTTCCAAAGTTGTACTGATAGGGCGCAATTGATTAGTCTAATGTTTGTCCGGTTTTGTTTCTTGTGAACGTTGGCATCGATAGGTTGCAAATTTACACTCTCGGGGCGTAATAGAACAAAATAATAAGGTTTTACTCATTGTTCGATTGAATGAGAAAATGTACTGTTTCCAAAGTTGTACTGATAGTGCGCAATTGAGTAGTCCAGTGTTGGTCCGGTTTTGGTTCTTGTGAACGTTGGCATGGGTAGGTTGCAAATTTACACTCTCGGGGCGTAATAGAACAAAATAATTAGGTTTTACTCTTTGTTCGATTGAATGAGAAAAAGTACTGTTTCCAAAGTTGTACTGATAGTGCGCAATTGAGTAGTCCAGTGTTGGTCCGGTTTTGGTTCTTGTGAACGTTGGCATGGATAGGTTGCAAATTTACACTCTCGGGGCGTAATAGAACAAAATAATTAGGTTTTACTCTTTGTTCGATTGTATGAGAAAAAGTACTGTTTCCAAAGTTATATTGATGGGGCGCAATTGAGTAGTCTAATGTTCATCCGGTTTTGGTTCTTGTGAACGTTGGCATCGATAGGTTGCAAATTTACACTCTCGGGGCGTAATAGAACAAAATAATTAGGTTTTACTCTTTGTTCGATTGAATGAGAAAAGTTCTTGTTCCCAAAGTGTACTGATAGGGCGCAAGTGAGTAGTCCAATGTTGGTCCGGTTTTGGTTCTTGTGAACGTTGGCATGGATAGGTTGCTAATTTACACTCTAGGGGCGTAATAGAACAAAATAATTAGGTTTTACTCTTTGTTCGATTGAATGAGAAAAAGTCTTGTTTCCAAAGTTGTGCGATAGGCGCAATTGATTAGTCTAATGTTGGTCGGTTTGTTTCTTGTGAACGTTGGCATCGATAGGTTGCAAATTTACACTCTCGGGCGTAATAGAACAAAATAATAAGGTTTTACTCATTGTTCGATTGAATGAGAAAATGTCGTTTCCCAAGTTGTACCGATAGTGCGCAATTGAGTAGTCCAGTTGTTGGTCCGGTTTTGGTTCTTGTGAACGTTGGCATGGATAGGTTGCAAATTTACACTCTCGGGGCGTAATAGAACAAAATAATTAGGTTTTACTCATTGTTCGATTGAATGAGAAAAAGTACTGTTTCCAAAGTTATACTGATAGGGCGCAATTGAGTAGTCTAATGTTCCTCCGGTTTTGGTTTCTGTGAACGTTTGCATCGATAGGTTGCAAATTTACACTCTCGGGGCGTAATAGAACAAAATAATTAGGTTTTACTCTTTGTTCGATTGAATGAGAAAAGTACTGTTTCCAAAGTTTTACTGATAGGGCGCAAGTGAGTAGTCCAATGTTGGTCCGGTTTTGGTTCTTGTGAACGTTGGCATGGATAGGTTGCTAATTTACACTCTCGGGGCGTAATAGAACAAAATAATTAGGTTTTACTCTTTGTTCGATTGAATGAGAAAAAGTACTGTTTCCAAAGTTTTACTGATAGGGCGCAAGTGAGTAGTCCAATGTTGGTCCGGTTTTGGTTCTTGTGAACGTTGGCATGGATAGGTTGCTAATTTACACTCTCGGGGCGTAATAGAACAAAATAATTAGGTTTTACTCATTGTTCGATTGAATGAGAAAATGTACTGTTTCCAAAGTTGTACTGATAGAGCGTAATTGATTAGTCTAATATTTGTCCGGTTTTGTTTCTTCTGAACGTTGGCATCGATAGGTTGCAAATTTACACTCTCGGGACGTAATAGAACAAAATAATAAGGTTTTACTCATTGTTCGATTGAATGAGAAAATGTACTGTTTCCAAAGTTATGCGATAGTGCGCAATTGAGTAGTCTAATGTTGGTCCGGTTTTGGTTCTTGTGAACGTTGGCATGGGTAGGTTGCAAATTTACACTCTCGGGGCGTAATAGAACAAAATAATTAGGTTTTACTCTTTGTTCGATTGAATGAGGAAATGTCTTTGTTTCCAAAGTTGTGCGATAGTGCGCAATTGAGTAGTCCGGTGTTGGTCGGTTTTGGTTCTTGTGAACGTTGGCATGGATAGGTTGCAAATTTACACTCTCGGGGCGTAATAGAACAAAATAATTAGGTTTTACTCTTTGTTCGATTGAATGAGAAAAAGTACTGTTTCCAAAGTTATATTGATGGGGCGCAATTGAGTAGTCTAATGTTCATCCGGTTTTGGTTCTTGTGAACGTTGGCATCGATAGGTTGCAAATTTACACTCTCGGGGCGTAATAGAACAAAATAATTAGGTTTTACTCTTTGTTCGATTGAATGAGAAAATCTTGTTTCCAAAGTTTACTGATAGGGCGCAAGTGAGTAGTCCAATGTTGGTCCGGTTTTGGTTCTTGTGAACGTTGGCATGGATAGGTTGCTAATTTACACTCTAGGGGCGTAATAGAACAAAATAATTAGGTTTTACTCTTTGTTCGATTGAATGAGAAAAATCTGTTTCCAAAGTTGTACCGATAGGCGCAATTGATTAGTCTAATGTTGGTCCGGTTTGTTTCTTGTGAACGTTGGCATCGATAGGTTGCAAATTTACACTCTCGGGCGTAATAGAACAAAATAATAAGGTTTTACTCATTGTTCGATTGAATGAGAAAATGTCTTTGTTTCCCAAGTTGTATGCGATAGTGCGCAATTGAGTAGTCCAGTGTTGGTCGGTTTTGGTTCTTGTGAACGTTGGCATGGATAGGTTGCAAATTTACACTCTCGGGGCGTAATAGAACAAAATAATTAGGTTTTACTCTTTGTTCGATTGAATGAGAAAAATCTTGTTTCCAAAGTTATATTGATGGGGCGCAATTGAGTAGTCTAATGTTCATGGGTTTTGGTTCTTGTGAACGTTTGCATCGATAGGTTGCAAATTTACACTCTCGGGGCGTAATAGTACAAAATAATTAGGTTTTACTCTTTGTTCGATTGAATGAGAAAAAGTACTGTTTCCAAAGTTTTACTGATAGGGCGCAAGTGAGTAGTCCAATGTTGGTCCGGTTTTGGTTCTTGTGAACGTTGGCATGGATAGGTTGCTAATTTACACTCTCGGGGCGTAATAGAACAAAATAATTAGGTTTTACTCTTTGTTCGATTGAATGAGAAAAAGTACTGTTTCCAAAGTTTTACGGATAGGGCGCAAGTGAGTAGTCCAGTGTTGGTCCGGTTTTGGTTCTTGTGAACGTTGGCATGGATAGGTTGCAAATTTACACTCTCGGGGCGTAATACAACAAAATAATTAGGTTTTACTCATTGTTCGATTGAATGAGAAAATGTACTGTTTCTAAAGTTGTACTGTTAGTGCGCAATTGAGTAGTCTAATGTTGGTCCCGTTTTGGTTCTTCTGAACGTTGGCATCGATAGGTTGCAAATTTACACTCTCGGGGCGTAATAGAACAAAATAATTAGGTTTTACTCTTTGTTCGATTGAATGAGAAAAAGTACTGTTTCCAAAGTTTTACTGATAGGGCGCAAGTGAGTAGTCCAATGTTGGTCCGGTTTTGGTTCTTGTGAACGTTGGCATGGATAGGTTGCAAATTTACACTCTCGGGGCGTAATAGAACAAAATAATTAGGTTTTACTCATTGTTCGATTGAATGAGAAAATGTCTTGTTTCCAAAGTTGTACCGATAGTGCGCAATTGAGTAGTCCGGTGTTGGTCCGGTTTTGTTCTTGTGAATGTTGGCATGGATAGGTTGCAAATTTACACTCTCGGGGCGTAATAGAACAAAATAATTAGGTTTTACTCTTTGTTCGATTGAATGAGAAAATGTACTGTTTCCAAAGTTATACTCATGGTGCGCAATTGAGTAGTCTAATGTTCATCCGGTTTTGGTTCTTGTGAACGTTGGCATCGATAGGTTGCAAATTTACACTCTCGGGGCGTAATAGAACAAAATAATTAGGTTTTACTCTTTGTTCGATTGAATGAGAAAAAGTACTGTTTCCAAAGTTTTATTGATAGGGCGCAAGTGAGTAGTCTAATGTTCATCCGGTTTTGGTTCTTGTGAACGTTGGCATCGATAGGTTGCAAATTTACACTCTCGGGGCGTAATAGAACAAAATAATTAGGTTTTACTCTTTGTTCGATTGAATGAGAAAATGTACTGTTTCCAAAGTTATACTCATGGTGCGCAATTGAGTAGTCTAATGTTCATCCGGTTTTGGTTCTTGTGAACGTTGGCATCGATAGGTTGCAAATTTACACTCTCGGGGCGTAATAGAACAAAATAATTAGGTTTTACTCTTTGTTCGATTGAATGAGAGAAAAATCTTGTTTCCAAAGTTATACTGATAGGGCGCAATTGAGTAGTCTAATGTTCATCCGGTTTTGGTTCTTGTGAACGTTGGCATCGATAGGTTGCAAATTTACACTCTCGGGGCGTAATAGAACAAAATAATTAAGTTTTACTCTTTGTTCGATTGAATGAGAAAAGAAATCTTGTTTCCAAAGTTTTACCGAT
Source organism: Aechmea fasciata (assembly GCA_025177825.1). Lineage (NCBI taxonomy): Eukaryota > Viridiplantae > Streptophyta > Magnoliopsida > Poales > Bromeliaceae > Aechmea > Aechmea fasciata. The sequence goes on along the minus strand of CM045928.1, from coordinate 15,883,410 downwards.
AGGCGCAAGTGAGTAGTCCAATGTTGGTCCGGTTTTGGTTCTTGTGAACGTTGGCATGGATAGGTTGCTAATTTACACTCTCGGGCGTAATAGAACAAAATAATTAGGTTTTACTCATTGTTCGATTGAATGAGAAAATGTACTGTTTCCAAAGTTGTACCGATAGTGCGCAATTGAGTAGTCTACCGTTGGTCCTGTTTTGGTTCTTGTGAACGTTGGCATCGATAGGTTGCAAATTTACACTCTCGGGGCGTAATAGAACAAAATAATTAGGTTTTACTCTTTGTTCGATTGAATGAGAAAATGTACTGTTTCCAAAGTTATACTGATAGGGCGCAATTAAGTAGTCTAATGTTCATCCGGTTTTGGTTCTTGTGAACGTTTGCATCGATAGGTTGCAAATTTACACTCTCGGGGCGTAATAGAACAAAATAATTAGGTTTTACTCTTTGTTCGATTGAATGAGAAAAAGTACTGTTTCCAAAGTTATAGTGATAGGGCGCAATTGAGTAGTCTAATGTTCATCCGGTTTTGGTTCTTGTGAAAGTTGGCATCGATAGGTTGCAAATTTACACTCTCGGGGCGTAATAGAACAAAATAATTAGGTTTTACTCTTTGTTCGATTGAATGAGAAAAAGTACTGTTTCCAAAGTTATACTGATGGGCGCAATTGAGTAGTCTAACGTTGGTCCCGTTTTGTTTCTTGTGAACGTTGGCATCGATAGGTTGCAAATTTACACTCTCGGGGCGTAATAGAACAAAATAATTAGGTTTTACTCTTTGTTCGAATGAATGAGAAAAATCTTGTTTCCAAAGTTATATTGATGGGGCGCAATTGAGTAGTCTAATGTTCATCCGGTTTGGTTCTTGTGAACGTTGGCATCGATAGGTTGCAAATTTACACTCTCGGGGCGTAATAGAACAAAATAATTAGGTTTTACTCTTTGTTCGATTGAATGAGAAAAAATCTGTTTCCAAAGTTATATTGATGGGCGCAATTGAGTAGTCTAATGTTCATCCGGTTTTGGTTCTTGTGAACGTTGGCATCGATAGGTTGCAAATTTACACTCTCGGGCGTAATAGAACAAAATAATTAGGTTTTACTCTTTGTTCGATTGAATGAGAAAAATCTTGTTTCCAAAGTTATATTGATGGCGCAATTGAGTAGTCTAATGTTCATCCGGTTTTGTTTCTTGTGAACGTTGGCATCGATAGGTTGCAAATTTACACTCTCGGGCGTAATAGAACAAAATAATTAGGTTTTACTCTTTGTTCGATTGAATGAGAAAAAATCTTGTTTCCAAAGTTATATTGATGGGCGCAATTGAGTAGTCTAATGTTCATCCGGTTTTGGTTCTTGTGAACGTTGGCATCGATAGGTTGCAAATTTACACTCTCGGGCGTAATAGAACAAAATAATTAGGTTTTACTCTTTGTTCGATTGAATGAGAAAAATCTTGTTTCCAAAGTTATATTGATGGGCGCAATTGAGTAGTCTAATGTTCATCCGGTTTTGTTTCTTGTGAACGTTGGCATCGATAGGTTGCAAATTTACACTCTCGGGGCGTAATAGAACAAAATAATTAGGTTTTACTCTTTGTTCGATGGAATGAGAAAAGAAATCGTTTCCAAAGTTTTACTGATAGGGCGCAATTGAGTAGTCTAATGTTGGTCCGGTTTTGGTTCTTGTGAACGTTGGCATGGATAGATTGCTAATTTACACTCTCGGGGCGTAATAGAACAAAATAATTAGGTTTTACTCTTTGTTGGCTTGATTGAGAAAAGAAATCTTGTTTCCAAAGTTTTGCGATAGGGCGCAAGTGAGTAGTCCAATGTTGGTCCGGTTTTGGTTCTTGTGAACGTTGGCATGGATAGGTTGCTAATTTACACTCTCGGGCGTAATAGAACAAAATAATTAGGTTTTACTCATTGTTCGATTGAATGAGAAAATGTCTTGTTTCCAAAGTTGTACCGATAGTGCGCAATTGTGTAGTCCGGTGTTGGTCCGGTTTTGGTTCTTGTGAACGTTGGCATGGATAGGTTGCAAATTTACACTCTCGGGGCGTAATAGAACAAAATAATTAGGTTTTACTCTTTGTTCGATTGAATGAGAAAAAGTACTGTTTCCAAAGTTATACTGATAGGGCGCAATTGAGTAGTCTAATGTTCATCCGGTTTTGGTTCTTGTGAACGTTGGCATCGATAGGTTGCAAATTTACACTCTCGGGGCGTAATAGAACAAAATAATTAGGTTTTACTCTTCGTTCGATTGAATGAGAAAAATCATTTCCAAAGTTATATTGATGGGCGCAATTGAGTAGTCTAATGTTCATCCGGTTTTGGTTCTTGTGAACGTTGGCATCGATAGGTTGCAAATTTACACTCTCGGGGCGTAATAGAACAAAATAATTAGGTTTTACTCTTTGTTCGATTGAATGAGAAAAAGTACTGTTTCCAAAGTTATATTGATGGGGCGCAATTGAGTAGTCTAATGTTCATCCGGTTTTGTTTCTTGTGAACGTTGGCACCGATAGGTTGCAAATTTACACTCTCGGGGCGTAATAGAACAAAATAATTAGGTTTTACTCTTTGTTCGATTGACTGAGAAGCAGTACTGTTTCCAAAGTTATACTGATAGGGCGCAAGTGAGTAGTCCAATGTTGGTCCGGTTTTGGTTCTTGTGAACGTTGGCATGGATAGGTTGCTAATTTACACTCTCGGGGCGTAATAGAACAAAATAATTAGGTTTTACTCTTTGTTCGATTGAATGAGAAAAATCTTTCCAAAGTTATATTGATGGGCGCAATTGATTAGTCTAATGTTCATCCGGTTTTGGTTCTTGTGAACGTTGGCATGGATAGTTTGCAAATTTACACTCTCGGGGCGTAATAGAACAAAATAATAAGGTTTTACTCATTGTTCGATTGAATGAGAAAATGTACTGTTTCCAAAGTTGTACTGATAGTGCGCAATTGAGTAGTCCAGTGTTGGTCCGGTTTTGGTTCTTGTGAACGTTGGCATGTATAGGTTGCAAATTTACACTCTCGGGGCGTAATAGAACAAAATAATTAGGTTTTACTCTTTGTTCGATTGAATGAGAAAAATCATTTCCAAAGTTATATTGATAGTGCGCAATTGAGTAGTCTAACGTTGGTCCCGTTTTGGTTCTTGTGAACGTTGGCAACGATAGGTTGCAAATTTACACTCTCGGGGCGTAATAGAACAAAATAATTAGGTTTTACTCTTTGTTCGATTGAATGAGAAAAAGTATTGTTTCCAAAGTTTTACTGATAGGGCGCAAGTGAGTAGTCCAATGTTGGTCCGGTTTTGGTTCTTGTGAACGTTGGCATGGATAGGTTGCTAATTTACACTCTCGGGGCGTAATAGAACAAAATAATTAGGTTTTACTCATTGTTCGATTGAATGAGACAAATCTTGTTTCCGAAGTTTTACTGATAGGGCGCAAGTGAGTAGTCCAGTGTTGGTCCGGTTTTGGTTCTTGTGAACGTTGGCATGGATAGGTTGCAAATTTACACTCTCGGGGCGTAATACAACAAAATAATTAGGTTTTACTCATTGTTCGATTGAATGAGAAAATGTACTGTTTCCAAAGTTGTATGCGATAGTGCGCAATTGAGTAGTCTAACGTTGTTCCCGTTTTGGTTCTTCCGAACGTTGGCATCGATAGGTTGCAAATTTACACTCTCGGGCGTAATAGAACAAAATAATAAGGTTTTACTCATTGTTCGATTGAATGAGAAAATGTACGTTCCAAAGATGTCTTGATAGGCGCAATTGATTAGTCTAATGTTGGTCCGCTTTTGTTTCTTGTGAACGTTGGCATCGATAGGTTGCAAATTAACACTCCGGGCGTAATAGAACAAAATAATAAGGTTTTACTCATTGTTCGATTGAATGAGAAAAATCGTTTCCAAAGTTTTCTTGATCCTGCAAGTGAGTTGTCCAATGTTGGTCGGTTTTGGTTCTTGCGAACGTTGGCATGGATAGGTTGCAAATTTACACTCTCGGGGCGTAATAGAACAAAATAATTAGGTTTTACTCATTGTTCGATGGAATGAGAAATGTACTGTTTCCAAAGTTGTACTGATAGTGCGCAATTGAGTAGTCTAACGTTGTTCCCGTTTTGGTTCTTCTGAACGTTGGCATTGATAGGTTGCAAATTTACACTCTCGGGGCGTAATAGAACAAAATAATTAGGTTTTACTCTTTGTTCGATTGAATGAGAAAAAGTACTGTTTCCAAAGTTGTACTGATAGGGCGCAATTGATTAGTCTAATGTTGGTCCGGTTTTGTTTCTTGTGAACGTTGGCATCGATAGGTTGCAAATTTACACTCTCGGGGCGTAATTGAACAAAATAATTAGGTTTTACTCATTGTTCGATTGAATGAGAAAAAGTACTGTTTCCAAAGTTATACTGATAGGGCGCAATTGAGTAGTCCAATGTTGGTCCGGTTTTGGTTCTTGTGAACGTTGGCATCGATAGGTTGCAAATTTACACTCTCGGGAGTAATAGAACAAAATAATTAGGTTTTACTCTTTGTTCGATTGAATGAGAAAAAGTACTGTTTCCAAAGTTTTACTGATAGGGCGCAAGTGAGTGACTCAATGTTGGTCCGGTTTTGGTTCTTGTGAACGTTGGCATGGATAGGTTGCAAATTTACACTCTCGGGGCGTAATAGAACAAAATAATTAGGTTTTACTCATTGTTCGATTGAATGAGAAAATGTCTTGTTTCCAAAGTTGTGCGATAGTGCGCAATTGAGTAGTCCAGTGTTGGTCCGGTTTTGGTTCTTGTGAACGTTGGCATGGATAGGTTGCAAATTTACACTCTCGGGGCGTAATAGAACAAAATAATTAGGTTTTACTCTTTGTTCGATTGAATGAGAAAAAGTACTGTTTCCAAAGTTATACTGATAGGGCGCAATTGAGTAGTCTAATGTTCATCCGGTTTTGGTTCTTGTGAACGTTGGCATCGATAGGTTGCAAATTTACACTCTTGGGGCGTAATAGAACAAAATAATTAGGTTTTACTCTTTGTTCGATTGAATGAGAAAAAGTACTGTTTCCAAAGTTATATTGATGGGGCGCAATTGAGTAGTCTAATGTTCATCCGGTTTTGGTTCTTGTGAACGTTGGCATCGATAGGTTGCAAATTTACACTCTCGGGGCGTAATAGAACAAAATAATTAGGTTTTACTCTTTGTTCGATTGAATAAGAAAAAGTACTGTTTCCAAAGTTTTACTGATAGGGCGCAAGTGAGTAGTCCAATGTTGGTCCGGTTTTGGTTCTTGTGAACGTTGGCATGGATAGGTTGCTAATTTACACTCTCGGGGCGTAATAGAACAAAATAATTAGGTTTTACTCATTGTTCGATTGAATGAGAAAATGTACTGTTTCCAAAGTTGTACTGATAGGGCGCAATTGATTAGTCTAATGTTGGTCCGGTTTTGTTTCTTGTGAACGTTGGCATCGATAGGTTGCAAATTTACACTCTCTGTCACATATCGAACTTCTAAAGTCTTGAAGTTACGAGGTATGTTGGCTTGGAAGGCCACAAGAATGGTTCCCGTGAAGTTTGGAAGCTTTCGGGTGTTTTCGGTGCACTAGGTGCGAGAACGAAGCCCGAAAGGCTATCTTGGGCCACGAGCTAAATCCGACGCTTGCGCGGATTTGATAATGATGTGGACATGATCCAAATCATGTGTGGGGAGTCTCGGTGCGATTTGGAACGAATCGGAGGTCAAACGGGCCAAAAGTGAGTTGGAACGGAGAAGAAACGGAAAAAGCTGAAAATTTGGCTAAGTCCTTTGAGTGGGCTGAGGGGACCTGCGGGGTCGGGACATTGATCCAATGTCCGGACATCCAATGTCCGGACAATGGTGGATGTCCGGACCCAGTAAGCTGGAAAATGGGCAAAAGGGCCCTGCGCAGGCCAGGACCGGACATTGTGTGAATGTCCGGACCGCACGCGCGATTGGACCCTGGTGAAGATACTTGGAGACCGGACACCATACATGGAGACCGGTCTCAGCAGCCCGAAAATGCCCAGTTTGGGCTGTTGCAAATATTGCAAAGTTGAGGGGCTTTGTTGCATTTTGGCAGGGGGTTAAGTGATTAGAGGGTGTTAAATCCCCTTTCTCTCCCTCTCTCCCTCACAGATCTCTCTCTCTCTCTAAGGAGAGAAGAAAGAAAGAAAAGGGAGAAGAAGAAGAAGAAGAAGATGGAGATGGTGAAGAAGATGATGGTGGAGATCACCATGGGCATCTTCTTCCTCCCCTTTGTGCAAGAGGGCTTCTTGTAGAGGTAAGCCTTTGCTCCTCTCATGGTAGATCTTTTAGTAGAGGGTTTCTAAACCCTAGATCTAGTGTTTTGATCTCCTCACAAGCGTAGGAGCCTAGTAGCAACCGAAGAACACATGAAAACCATGTTTTCTTCGTAGAGCACTAATGGTAGATTTCTAGGGTTTGCTCTAAGCACCCTATGGATGATTCTAGTGCTCTTAGATGAGTTCCTAGAGGTTAGACAAGCTCTCTATTGCTTGTTCTAGGGATCAAATCGGTGGGATTGCATAGATGCAAACCTAGGGCTCCAAAATGGGGTTTTTAGAAATAGATGAGTTTGATCTCATTTGACCCCATAGAAACCTAATTGGGGGTGCAACGAACGCGTTGGCGCGCTCGGTTCGGTCATCCGACGAGCGAGTACAAAGATATTAATTATTTAATATATTCATACCAGATGTCCGCAGCACGCAAGATAGGAGCCCAAAATTCATGAAAACGGAACTGGGGCAACTTGAAGGCGTGGGGCAACGGCACAAAGTCTCAGATCGAGATTCGGAGACCGTTCGGGTGGTCGTGCAAGAGTTCGAGCCAAACCGGGTCAAGAGTGCCGCGGGCGGCCGATTGCAAGTGTCGACGAGCGATCGGAGTGCGAATTGAGGTGGGTTGTGTTTACCGAAGCGACTAGGTCGCCTATATATGTCTAAGAGTAAAGGTTTCAACTTGATGCATGTGATCCAAGTATAGGAAATGCATGTTAAAGAACCTAGTGTAAAATGCTAAGTAGATGAATGAGATAGCATGATGAATAATGCTAGGTAGACACAAGATGAGCATGATATAGATATGCTAGAGAACAAGTATGCTTGAGATAAATAATGAAGTAAAGAATGCTAAGTAAGAATGCCAAGTGTAAGAATGCTAAGTAATGTGAGTCATGAACTAAATTCACATATAGATCGAGTGGCATCTAACCTAGTGTAATGAACATAGGTTATAGTAAACCTAGAGTCAATGGACCTAGGAGTGTGGGGATTAACCTAGTGTAATGAACATAGGTTATCGTAAACCTAGAGTCATATGGATCTAGGTGAATGACGTTGTACCTAGTGTCAAGGACATAGGTTGGACAAGGATGTTAATGGACCTAGTGAGTAAACATAGGTCGAGTTGGAATGACATTGAACCTAGAGTTAGATAACCTAGGTTATGTGACAGGAAATGAGCCCTAGTGCCAAGTGGACCTAGGAGGTAAAGACAATGGACCTAGAGGGTCGTCTCTTGAGGGCCTAGCTAACCCTCAAGCTAAGTGAAACGGATTCATGGAATCCCGTGTTATGTGCACCACTGAGGGTGCCGGGCGTGTGCGACGATTTCGCCGTCCAGGGCTATACCACTGACGTGGCGTTGTGCGACGATTTCGCCGCCGGGTGGGTGCGCCAAAATGAGTTCGATACCGGGCAAGCCGGGTGAGGATCAGACCGCCATGAGTTGACACCATGAGTTTGGAAACCATTGCTGGGTAAGTACGATACGAGCGCGCCAGGAGGCGGAGGAGTGACTCAAACCATTGTTGGGTGAGGTGCGATGAGTTCGCCGCCAGATGGTTAAGTCATGACTTGGGTCCTCGGCCAGGTAAGTCCGGCGTGATCGCCACGAATGGTTATGTCAAGTGGTGGGTTCGCGTGTGCGACGATTTCGCCGCGATAAGGCTGCGTCACGGAGGCGACGGCGGGCGTTGATGGTGGGGTAGTGAGACGTCCAACACCTCGGGCTAGACAGCGGGCGGATTATCCGCATTTGATTGACTCAAGACCGAGTCGGGTGGCATAGTGAGCTAAGGTAGAGTGGACCTTAGACGTATTTGCTAAATAGCGTATGTGAGGATAAAGGATAGAGAATGTGAATAGCTATCTTGATAAGTAGCTAGTGAGGATAAAGGGTGAAAAGTATGGATAGCTAACTTGGTAAATAGCTAAGATAAGAATAAAAGAGCTAAAGTAAAGAATAGCAATAAAGTAAAGAAAAGCTAAGAGCTAAAGAATAATTTTGCATATTGCATTTGTGAGGCAGGGTTTTATGTTAGTTGCAAACTATATAACTGTATATGCTTTTGGACTAACATATCTGCGGCCTCCTTGGACCTATTGGTCGTTGTTCTCTTGGGTGACCGTACCCACGAGAACTATGGACAATAGTTCTCACCCCGTGTTGCGTTTTGGGGGTACGGGTATACACGTGAGCGGCGCACGGCAGCGAGGCAAGGCGTAGCTCGGTAGATAGCGCCCTACCGGGAGGCGAGATAGAAGTACCCCGGTTGTGAGCTTAGGGGTGTAGCGGGAAAGGAAAGCAAGTCCTAATAAAAATGTATAATTTACTAGATTGTATTAGGAAGTCTGTAATATGAATGTAAAAGTTTATAGATAATGTAAGATTGTAATCTGGGTTGAATGGATGTAATAGCAAGTAGCTGTTTTATGTTTATGATACTTCCTTATGCAATCTGAATGAGATTTTTGTTACTGCTTGGAACCTCCTTCTAATTGTATTGATTGCGACGCCTTGTACGTACGGGGAAACTACGTCGGATTCGGCGGTCTGTCAGCGCCCGAATCCGACCGAATTGGCGGGCTCGGGGCGTGACAGATAAGATGGTATCAGAGCATAAAGTAGTGAATGGGAAAATGGCTTAGTGAACCTAGGAGACCCTAGGATAGCAAAACCTTAGAGGTTAAGGCTCGTGAGAGACGAGGACTTGTCGTTCGTGGCGAAAGTAATACCGATTGGGTTGTGTTGGAACCTCTAAGACGAATATTAGAGGTAGACTTGAGGTGTAGTTTGTTCTCAACCGAGGGTGTTCGTGTTGGGCGCGCACAACATGAACCGGACGATGAGAATAAACGCCTCGCGTGACTTTCGCCTAATTGGCTTTTGAGCGGTATTAGTGGTCTCGTGTTCGACCGAGTTGGTCGAGAACTAATCGAGTTGTCGTATTTCGGGAGATGATGGCACCGCGTGGCGATCTTCGTCCAGATCGGCGCGGGTGGGGACAAGTGGTGTCCCTGAGCAAGTCGACGCGAGCGGAGACTCTGAGCTTCGTGATCAGTTGGCCTCACTCGTGGGAGTGGTGAGGCAACAAGCGGATGTGGTGCAGCGGCAACAGGAGGCTGCTATGCGCCAGGAGGAGCAAGTGAAGCGACTCCAAGAGACGTTAGATCGGTGGTGTTTGCCAGTGCCGCGGCTCGTCGTGGACGGCCGGAGTTGCGGCGGAAGCGGTTCCGCCGGGGTCGGGCGATCCGACCGCCGTCGGTTCGAAGGTGGCGCGAGCAGAGCGTGCTTTAGCGGCCTAATGGATTTTAAGAAGTTTGATCCGCCTACCTTTGACGGAGAGGACGTTGATCCATGGATCGTGGAGATGTGGATTGACTCGATGGAAACCCTCTTTGAGGAGATGTACACCTTAGAACGAGACAAGGTGCCTTTTGCTGTGCATTGCTTGAAGCAGTCAGCGAAGGTGTGGTGGAAAGGGATTCGGCAAAACCGATCGCCTAGTCTTCCTCCTATGGCGTGGGAAGAGTTTCGGGAATCTTGTTCTCGGCTTATTTTCCCGATAGCGAGAAAGAAGCTCCGGGACAAGTTCGGAAGGCTGCGGCAAGGAGACCGCTCAGTGAGGCAATACGAGCGAGAATTTTCTCGTCTCGTGCATTGTGTCCCGGATGTGGTGCGGGATGACAAGGCTAAGGCCGATAGCTTTGTACGTGGACTTCAGCCAGACCTTTTTGAGGCTGTGTATATACTTCAGTTGCAGACCTTTGCTGAAGTCCTGGATCGAGCCTTATGGATAGAGCAAGGCAATGCATTTCTCCGGGGGGAGCGCGAGTCATACTACAAGGACAAGGGGAAAGGACGATCGACGGGTGGATCCGTCGATCAAGTTCCCGAAAGACCTCGGCAAGTTCGCACTCGCGATCTCGAGCTCGGGGACATACCGCATTCGGTCCTCGGCGGAGTGTGTTATTTGTGGGGGCTCTCATTTCCCACGGCGGTGTGAACGGCGTGAGGGCGGAGTGCTTCAAGTGTGGGGCTGCCGGGCCATGTGCGGGACGAGTGTCGCAAGAGAGCGACCATTGAGGATGATCCCACGGAGGGTTCGCGGCGAGTACCCGGGTGGCGTGGGCGCGACCGAGTGGTGGAACACTGCCGATCTTGCGAGGGCAGGTATGGGTTTGTTAAGCAATCATTAAGTTTTTGCATGATTGTAAGTTGGTGCGTTGCATGCCATGATCATTGGTTAGTTGCTACTAGATGTGCATTTCATAGTAGGAACCAGTGGGCGGGTAAATAGATACCCGGGCATGCTTATGTGGTAAGAGTAGTGCCTGCTGGAGCAGGTAGAGAATACGATGACGCTAGGAAAGTTGCTAGTAGTGCTTCCTAGACGAGGATTAAGACTCGTGTTAGAGCCAAGTTGGCCGTGGGCCGAGTGATACCTCTATGTGAGGTTAGGAAAGTCGCTTAGAAGACGAAGCGCGGGGATGACCGTGCTAAAGTGAAACTTAGAATAAACGCTCGAGTGGCGTATAGAGTGCGCGAGTATAAATACGGTGAAGTGCGGTTTCGTTTCAGCCGAGAGAGTGAAGTGGCAGTAGCACTTTAGCTTGGCTAAGTGTGAAGCGGGCCATGGATCACTCGTTGGGCTGGTGGCTCGCACTAGGTGCTTAGGGGCCGATAGAGTGTGTAGCTCTGAGGAGCATGTCGTATAGGGCGACGTTGGCGGGTAGTGCTTGTGACGACCCGTGCCTGGACCATTTGTGGACTGTGGAGCCTGGGCCCATTGGGCAGGCGCAGTCAGCTGCTAGTGGTAGCGGCCCGATACCTATTGGTAGGGCAAGAGAGTTTTGGTCAGGACGGTAGTCTGAGCTTGGACCCGAGGACGTGGAAATGCCACGTGTTTGAATCTTAAGATCGAAAGTGCACTGAGAGTGTGGTTGTGACCCAACCCAAGAAGTGATGTGGTCTAGGGTCTTGATAGCACCTGGTTGGAGTGTGTGCGAATTCCAGAATGAAAATTTCGCCCGAGAATACTGATTGGGTCTACGCTAGTAACAAGGGAACACTAAGCGTAGTCGAGACAAGTCTAGGCGGTAGGCCGACGTTGGGTTTGTGACTATTGGTCCACCCATAGAGATTGAGGAGAATGACTTGGCCGATAACTCTGTTGATGAGTTGGCCTCGAGTCACGAACAAAGCGTTCGTGTGAGTGGTTGCGGCAACAAGGCCGAATAAGCCGTGGCAATTGGAATTGAGATAAGTGGTCTCTAGGAGACACTTGAGTGATGAAAGCCACGTGAGAATTGAGGATAATGCCCTTTTAGGGAGTGGAGTGGTATGACATCTCATAGAGAGCTAGATTTGAAGGAGATCGAAATACTCGCGAGGGTTGAAATGCACTCTTGATGTTGTACTTAGCAAATGTGAGCGAAACTAGTCTCACGTTCCTAGTAATGGGCCTGTAAAGAATTCTATTTAGTGAAAGGCCGCTTTGAAGGTGAAAAGTGCATTGGAACCCCCCGAATTACTCAATAAAGTGAGTTGGGGTGTAAGTTCGCGAAGTGAGTGAGTTTCGCGGACGAAACTCTTTTAAGGAGGAGAATGTCACATATCGAACTTCTAAAGTCTTGAAGTTACGAGGTATGTTGGCTTGGAAGGCCACAAGAATGGTTCCCGTGAAGTTTGGAAGCTTTCGAGTGTTTTCGGTGCACTAGGTGCGAGAACGAAGCCCGAAAGGCTATCTTGGGCCACGAGCTAAATCCGACGCTTGCGCGGATTTGATAATGATGTGGACATGATCCAAATCATGTATGGGGAGTCTCGGTGCGATTTGGAACGAATCGGAGGTCAAACGGGCCAAAAGTGAGTTGGAACGGAGAAGAAACGGAAAAAGCTGAAAATTTGGCTAAGTCCTTTGAGTGGGCTGAGGGGACCTGCGGGGTCGGGACATTGATCCAATGTCCAGGACATCCAATGTCCAGGACAATGGTGGATGTCCGGACCCGATAAGTGGAAAATGGGCAAAAGGGCCTGCGAGGGGCCAGGACATTGTGTGAATGTCCAGGACCGCACGCGATTGGACCACTGGTGAAGATACTTGGAGACCAGGACACCATACATGGAGACCAGGTCTCGGCGACCGAAAATGCCGGTTGAGGTACATTGCAAATATTGCAAAGTTGAGGGGCTTTGTTGCATTTTGGCAGGGGGTTAAGTGATTAGAGGGTGTTAAATCCCCTTTCTCTCCCTCTCTCCCTCACAGATCTCTCTCTCTCTCTCTGTTCGACCGAAGCAAGAAGAAGGAGAGAAGAAAGAAAGAAAAGGGAGAAGAAGAAGAAGAAGAAGATGGAGATGGTGAAGAAGATGATGGTGGAGATCACCATGGGCATCTTCTTCCTCCCTTGTGCAAGAGGGCTTCTTGTAGAGGTAAGCCTTTGCTCCTCTCATGGTAGATCTTTTAGTAGAGGGTTTCTAAACCCTAGATCTAGTGTTTTGATCTCCTCACAAGCGTAGGAGCCTAGTAGCAACCGAAGAACACATGAAAACCATGTTTTCTTCGTAGAGCACTAATGGTAGATTTCTAGGGTTTGCTCTAAGCACCCTATGGATGATTCTAGTGCTCTTAGATGAGTTCCTAGAGGTTAGACAAGCTCTCTATTGCTTGTTCTAGGGATCAAATCGGTGGGATTGCATAGATGCAAACCTAGGGCTCCAAAATGGGGTTTTTGTAAATAGATGAGTTTGATCTCATTTGACCCCATAGAAACCTAATTGGGGGGCCTAACGAACGCGTTGGCGCGCTCGGTTCGGTCATCCGACGAGCGAGTACAAAGATATTAATTATTTAATATATTCATACCAGATGTCCGCAGCACGCAAGATAGGAGCCCTAAATTCATGAAAACGGAGCAACTTGAAGGCGTGGGGCAACGGCACAAAGTCTCAGATCGAGATTCGGAGACCGTTTGGTTGGTCGTGCAAGAGTTCGAGCCGAACCGGGTCAAGAGTGCCGCGGGCGGCCGATTGCAAGTGTCGACGAGCGATCGGAGTGCGAATTGAGGTGGGTTGTGTTTACCGAAGCGACTAGGTCGCCTATATATGTCTAAGAGTAAAGGTTTCAACTTGATGCATGTGATCCAAGTATAGGAAATGCATGTTAAAGAACCTAGTGTAAAATGCTAAGTAGATGAATGAGATAGCATGATGAATAATGCTAGGTAGACACAAGATGAGCATGATATAGATATGCTAGAGAACAAGTATGCTTGAGATAAATAATGAAGTAAAGAATGCTAAGTAAGAATGCCAAGTGTAAGAATGCTAAGTAATGTGAGTCATGAACTAAATTCACATATAGATCGAGTGGCATCTAACCTAGTGTAATGAACATAGGTTATAGTAAACCTAGAGTCAATGGACCTAGGAGTGTGGGGATTAACCTAGTGTAATGAACATAGGTTACAGTAAACCTAGAGTCATATGGATCTAGGTGAATGACGTTGTACCTAGTGTCAAGGACATAGGTTGGACAAGGATGTTAATGGACCTAGTGAGTAAACATAGGTCGAGTTGGAATGACATTGAACCTAGAGTTAGATAACCTAGGTTATGTGACAGGAAATGAGCCCTAGTGCCAAGTGGACCTAGGAGGTAAAGACAATGGACCTAGAGGGCCGTCTCTTGAGGGCCTAGCTAACCCTCAAGCTAAGTGAAAGCAGTTCATGGAATCCGTGTTATGTGCACCACTGAGGGTGCCGGGCGTGTGCGACGATTTCGCCGTCCAGGGCTATACCACTGACGTGGCGTTGTGCGACGATTTCGCCGCCGGGTGGGTGAGGCAAAATGTGTTCGATACCGGTTAAGCCGGGTGAGGATCAGACCGCCATGAGTTGACACCATGAGTTTGGAAACCATTGCTGGGTAAGTACGATACGAGCGCGCCAGGAGGCGGAGGAGTGACTCAAACCATTGTTGGGTGAGGTGCGATTAGTTCGCCGCCAGATGGTTAAGTCATGACTTGGGTCCTCGCTGGGTAAGTCCGGCGTGATCGCCACCAGAATGGTTATGTCAAGTGATAGCTGGGTTCCGCGTGTGCGACGATTTCGCCGCGATAAGGCTGAGTCACAGAGGGCGGCGAGGTTGTGAGACGTCCAACACCTCGGGCTAGACAGCGGGCGGATTATCCGCATTTGATTGACTCAAGACCGAGTCGGGTGGCATAGTGAGCTAAGGTAGAGTGGACCTTAGACGTATTTGCTAAATAGCGTATGTGCCGAGGATAACGGATAGAGAATGTGAATAGCTATCTTGATAAGTAGCTAGTGAGGATAAAGGGTGAAAAGTATGGATAGCTAACTTGGTAAATAGCTAAGATAAGAATAAAAGAGCTAAAGTAAAGAATAGCAATAAAGTAAAGAAAAGCTAAGAGCTAAAGAATAATTTTGCATATTGCATTTGTGAGGCAGGTTTTTATGTTAGTTGCAAACTATATATCTGTATATGCTTTTGGACTAACATATCTGCAATGCCTCCTTGGACCTATTGGTCGAAATTTGTTCTCTTGGGTGACCAGTACCCACGAGAACTATGGACAATAGTTCTCACCCCCGTGTTGCGTTTTTGGGGGTACGGGTATACACGTGAGCGGCGCGACGGCAGCGCGGTAGATAGCGCCCTACCAGGAGACTGAGATAGAAGTACCCCAGTTGACAGAGCTTAGGGGTGTAGCGGGGAAAGGAAAGCAAGTCCTAATAAAAATGTATAATTTACTAGATTGTATTAGGAAGTCTGTAATATGAATGTAAAAGTTTATAGATAATGTAAGATTGTAATCTGGGTTGAATGGATGTAATAGCAAGTAGCTGTTTTATGTTTATGATACTTCCTTATGCAATCTGAATGAGATATTTGTTCCTGTTTGGAACCTCCTTGTAATTGTATTGATTGCGACGCCTTGAACGTACAGGGGAAACTCTGTCCGTTCGGCGGTATGTCGGCGCGCCCGAATCCCGAATTGGCGGGCTCGGGCGTGACACTCTCGGGGCGTAATAGAACAAAATAATTAGGTTTTACTCATTGTTCGATTGAATGAGAAAATGTACTGTTTCCAAAGTTGTACTGATAGTGCGCAATTGAGTAGTCTAGTGTTGGTCCGGTTTTGGTTCTTGTGAACGTTGGCATGGATAGGTTGCAAATTTACACTCTCGGGGCGTAATAGAACAAAATAATTAGGTTTTACTCTTTGTTCGATTGAATGAGAAAAAGTACTGTTTCCAAAGTTATATTGATGGGGCGCAATTGAGTAGTCTAATGTTCATCCGGTTTTGGTTCTTGTGAACGTTGGCATCGATAGGTTGCAAATTTACACTCTCGGGGCGTAATAGAACAAAATAATTAGGTTTTACTCATTGTTCGATTGAATGAGAAAATGTACTGTTTCCAAAGTTATACTCATGGTGCGCAATTGAGTAGTCTAATGTTCATCCGGTTTTGGTTCTTGTGAACGTTGGCATCGATAGGTTGCAAATTTACACTCTCGGGGCGTAATAGAACAAAATAATTAGGTTTTACTCTTTGTTCGATTGAATGAGAAAAATCTTTGTTTCCAAAGTTATATTGATGGGCGCAATTGAGTAGTCTAATGTTCATCCGGTTTTGGTTCTTGTGAACGTTGGCATCGATAGGTTGCAAATTTACACTCTCGGTGCGTAATAGAACAAAATAATTAAGTTTTACTCTTTGTTCGATTGAATGAGAAAATCTTGTTTCCAAAGTTTTGCGATAGGGCGCAAGTGAGTAGTCCAATGTTGGTCGGTTTTGGTTCTTGTGAACGTTGGCATGGATTGGTTGCTAATTTACACTCTCGGGCGGAATAGAACAAAATAATTAGGTTTTACTCTTTGTTCGATTGAATGAGAAAAATCTTGTTTCCAAAGTTTTAGATAGGGCGCAAGTGAGTAGTCCAATGTTGGTCGGTTTTGGTTCTTGTGAACGTTGGCATGGATAGGTTGCAAATTTACACTCTCGGGCGTAATAGAACAAAATAATTAGGTTTTACTCATTGTTCGATTGAATGAGAAAATGTCTTGTTTCCAAAGTTGTGCTTGATAGTGCGCAATTAAGTAGTCCGGTGTTGGTCCGGTTTTGGTTCTTGTGAACGTTGGCATCGATAGGTTGCAAATTTACACTCTCGGGGCGTAATAGAACAAAATAATTAGGTTTTACTCATTGTTCGATTGAATGAGAAAAAGTACTGTTTCCAAAGTTATGCTGTTAGGGCGCAATTGAGTAGTCTAATGTTTATCCGGTTTTGGTTCTTGTGAACGTTGGCATCGATAGGTTGCAAATTTACACTCTCGGGGCGTAATAGAACAAAATAATTAGGTTTTACTCTTTGTTCGATTGAATGAGAAAAAGTACTGTTTCCAAAGTTATACTGATAGGGCGCAATTGAGTAGTCTAATGTTCGTCCGGTTTTGGTTCTTGTGAACGTTGGCATCGATAGGTTGCAAATTTACACTCTCGGGGCGTAATAGAACAAAATAATTAAGTTTTACTCTTTGTTCGATTGAATGAGAAAAGTAATGTTTCCAAAGTTTTACTGATAGGGCGCAAGTGAGTAGTCCAATGTTGGTCCGGTTTTGGTTCTTGTGAACGTTGGCATGGATAGGTTGCTAATTTACACTCTCGGGGCGTAATAGAACAAAATAATTAGGTTTTACTCATTGTTCGATTGAATGAGAAAATGTACTGTTTCCAAAGTTGTATGCGATAGGGCGCAATTGAGTAGTCTAATGTTCATCCGGTTTTGGTTCTTGTGAACGTTGGCATCGATAGGTTGCAAATTTACACTCTCGGGGCGTAATAGAACAAAATAATTAGGTTTACTCTTTGTTCGATTGAATGAGAAAATGTCCTGTTTCCAAAGTTTTACTGATAGGGCGCAAGTGAGTAGTCCAATGTTGGTCCGGTTTTGGTTCTTGTGAACGTTGGCATGGATAGGTTGCTAATTTACACTCTCGGGGCGTAATAGAACAAAATAATTAGGTTTTACTCATTGTTCGATTGAATGAGAAAAAAATCTTGTTTAGAAGTTTTGCGATAGGGCGCAAGTGAGTAGTCCAGTGTTGGTCCCGTTTTGGTTCTTGTGAACGTTGGCATGGATAGGCTGCGAATGTACACTCCCGGGGCGTAATAGAACAAACTAATTAGGTTTTACTCATTGTTCGATTGAATGAGAAAATGTCTGTTTCCAAAGTTATGCGATAGTGCGCAATTGAGAAGTCTAACGTTGTTCCCGTTTTGGTTCTTGAACGTTGGCATCGATAGGTTGCAAATTTACACTCTCGGGCGTAATAGAACAAAATAATTAGGTTTTACTCTTTGTTCGATTGAATGAGAAAAATCTTGTTTCCAAAGTTTTCGATGGGCGCAAGTGAGTAGTCCAATGTTGGTCCAGTTTTGGTTCTTGTGAACGTTGGCATGGATAGGTTGCAAATTTACAATCTCGGGGCGTAATAGAACAAAATAATTAGGTTTTATTCATTGTTCGATTGAATGAGAAAATCTACTGTTTCCAAAGTTGTACTGATAGTGCGCAATTGAGTAGTCCAGTGTTGGTCCGGTTTTGGTTCTTGTGAACGTTGGCATGGATAGGTTGCAAATTTACACTCTCGGGGCGTAATAGAACAAAATAATTAGGTTTTACTCTTTGTTCGATTGAATGAGAAAAATCTTTGTTTCCAAAGTTATATTGATGGGCGCAATTGAGTAGTCTAATGTTCATCCGGTTTGGTTCTTGTGAACGTTGGCATCGATAGGTTGCAAATTTACACTCTCGGGGCGTAATAGAACAAAATAATTAGGTTTTACTCTTTGTTCGATTGAATGAGAAAAAGTACTATTTCCAAAGTTATATTGATGGGGCGCAATTGAGTAGTCTAATGTTCATCCGGTTTTGGTTCTTGTGAACGTTGGCATCGATAGGTTGCAAATTTACACTCTCGGGGCGTAATAGAACAAAATAATTAGGTTTTACTCTTTGTTCGATTGAATGAGAAAAAGTACTGTTTCCAAAGTTTTATTGATGGGGCGCAATTGAGTAGTCTAATGTTCGTCCGGTTTTGGTTCTTGTGAACGTTGGCATCGATAGGTTGCAAATTTACACTCTCGGGGCGTAATAGAACAAAATAATTAAGTTTTACTCTTTGTTCGATTGAATGAGAAAAGTACTGTTTCCAAAGTTTTACTGATAGGGCGCAAGTGAGTAGTCCAATGTTGGTCCGGTTTTGGTTCTTGTGAACGTTGGCATGGATTGGTTGCTAATTTACACTCTCGGGGCGGAATAGAACAATATAATTAGGTTTTACTCTTTGTTCGATTGAATGAGAAAAATCTGTTTCCAAAGTTTTGCGATAGGGCGCAAGTGAGTAGTCCAATGTTGGTCCGGTTTTGGTTCTTGTGAACGTTGGCATGGATAGGTTGCAAATTTACACTCTCGGGGCGTAATAGAACAAAATAATTAGGTTTTACTCATTGTTCGATTGAATGAGTAAATGTCTTTGTTTCCAAAGTTGTACTGATAGTGCGCAATTAAGTAGTCCAGTGGTGGTCCGGTTTTGGTTCTTGTGAACGTTGGCATGGATAGGTTGCAAATTTACACTCTCGGGGCGTAATAGAACAAAATAATTAGGTTTTACTCTTTGTTCGATTGAATGAGAAAAAGTACTGTTTCCAAAGTTATATTGATGGGGCGCAATTGAGTAGTCTAATGTTTATCCGGTTTTGGTTCTTGTGAACGTTGGCATCGATAGGTTGCAAATTTACACTCTCGGGGCGTAATAGAACAAAATAATTAGGTTTTACTCTTTGTTCGATTGAATGAGAAAAAGTACTGTTTCCAAAGTTATACTGATAGGGCGCAATTGAGTAGTCTAATGTTGATCCGGTTTTGGTTCTTGTGAACGTTGGCATCGATAGGTTGCAAATTTACACTCTCGGGGCGTAATAGAACAAAATAATTAAGTTTTACTCTTTGTTCGATTGAATGAGAAAAGTACTGTTTCCAAAGTTTTACTGATAGGGCGCAAGTGAGTAGTCCAATGTTGGTCCGGTTTTGGTTCTTGTGAACGTTGGCATGGATAGGTTGCTAATTTACACTCTCGGGCGTAATAGAACAAAATAATAAGGTTTTACTCATTGTTCGATTGAATGAGAAAATGTACTGTTTCCAAAGTTATACTCATGGTGCGCAATTGAGTAGTCTAATGTTCATCCGGTTTTGGTTCTTGTGAACGTTGGCATCGATAGGTTGCAAATTTACACTCTCGGGGCGTAATAGAACAAAATAATTAGGTTTTACTCTTTGTTCGATTGAATGAGAAAAAGTACTGTTTCCAAAGTTATACTGATAGGGCGCAATTGAGTAGTCTAATGTTCATCCGGTTTTGTTTCTTGTGAACGTTGGCATCGATAGGTTGCAAATTTACACTCTCGGGGCGTAATAGAACAAAATAATTAGGTTTTACTCTTTGTTCGATTGAATGAGAAAGAAATCTTGTTTCCAAAGTTTTTGCGATAGGGCGCAAGTGAGTAGTCCAATGTTGGTCCGGTTTTGGTTCTTGTGAACGTTGGCATGGATAGGTTGCTAATTTACACTCTCGGGGCGTAATAGAACAAAATAATTAGGTTTTACTCTTTGTTCGATTGAATAAGAAAAAGTACTGTTTCCAAAGTTATATTGATGGGGCGCAATTGATTAGTCTAATGTTGGTCCGGTTTTGTTTCTTGTGAACGTTGGCATGGATAGGTTGCAAATTTACACTCTCGGGGCGTAATAGAACAAAATAATAAGGTTTTACTCATTGTTCGATTGAATGAGAAAATGTACTGTTTCCAAAGTTTTACTGATAGGGCGCAAGTGAGTAGTCCAATGTTGGTCCGGTTTTGGTTCTTGTGAACGTTGGCATGGATAGGTTGCTAATTTACACTCTCGGGGCGTAATAGAACAAAATAATTAGGTTTTACTCTTTGTTCGATTGAATAAGAAAAAGTACTGTTTCCAAAGTTATACTGTTAGGGCGCAACTGAGTAGTCTAATGTTGGTCCGGTTTTGGTTCTTGTGAACGTTGGCATCGATACGTTGCAAATATACACTCTCGGTGTAACGAAGTGAATTCTCGAAATCCGAGAGTTTCACCATGTTCAGAAGCGACTGATTGTCGATTGGATGGACTTCGGAAAGTTCGAAGTTGATCCGAAGGCAGAAAGTGCACCGGAGTTGCTCCCGGTGAAGTTCGGAAGCCTTTGGGCGTTTTTGTGCGCATAGGCGCGAAAACGGAACCCGAAAAGCTATGTCGGGTCGCGAGCTAAATCCGACATTAGCGTGGATGAAAAGATGATGAAAACGTGTTCGAAAACATGTTTGGAAAGTCTCGGTGCGATTTGAAAAGAATCGGACGCAAGACGAGCGAAAACGGGCGAAAACGGAGAAGAAACGAAAAGTGCTGAAATTTGGCTAAGTCCTTAAATGTTGGGCTGAGGAGACCCACTAGGTCCGGACAAAGGAATGCTGTCCGGACAATGGATGTCCGGACAATGGATCTTTGTCCGGACACGATGGTATCAAATGGGCAAAAATGGATTTCGCAGTCTTTGTCCAGGACAATGGGGTCTTTGTCCAGGACAATGCGGCCGAAAATGCCAGTTGGTGCAGTTTGAAGTGATGAGGGGCTTATTTGCAATTTTAGCCTAGATTAGGCTATTTGGGCACAAGGGGTCACGATCCCTCTCATTTCCCCTTATGCCATGAGCGCTGGCACTCTCTCTTTCTCTCTAAAATCCCTCTCCTCTCTTGAAGAAGCAAAGGAGAAGAAGTAGAAGAAGAAGGAGAAGACCAAGGAGAAGAACACCATCACCTTCTCCACATCTTCTTCCTCTCCATTGGAGCAAAGCTCAAGGTAGGCCTCAAACCCTCTAATGGTGATTTCTAGGGTTTTAGGTTTTGAGCTTTGGGGTTGTTTTGAGGGAACCTAGGGGTGCTATTAGGCCCTAAATGCATGCTTCTAGGGTTCCTAACACATGATTTCCATGTGTGGAGCCCTAGGGCATCAAAAATGGGATTTCTCTTAATGTTGAGTCTTGATCTCTTTTGATCACTTGTAAACCTAATTAATAGGTGTTTGAACTCGTTGGCGGCGACCGTTTTGCGAGCCGTCGAGTCTAAGTAAAGATATCGCCAAGTGAGGTGCATCGCTACTTCGTTTCCGCTCAAGTGCTAAGCGGCGACAAGCGAACGTGAGAACAAGACTTTCCACCGTGTTGCTACGTCAAAAGGTGGGTGGTGTCCATCCCGAAGTCAGGGCTACTTTTTATGTCCAAGCATAGAATAGTGAACAACTTTGCATATCGTGCATAAAGTGTAAATTGGGTGCTAGTCGGAATGTCTAATATATATATATATATGAATCAACCTAGCTTACGTTATGCTTTCAACTTAATATGCATGAGAATTAGGTGTAATGTGAGCTGTGGGCTACTAGTATGTGATATAGCAGGGCGGTCTAAACCTGAACGAGTGGCACCTAGTAAACATGAACGAGTGGCATTAATTAGTGTGAACACTATAGAGTCGAAAACAAGTGTGATGACATCCCTATTAGCTAGGGTATCCTCCGTGGGCGAGGATTGGACCGTGCTCGCGTTGTCTGTTTAATCCTCGTGGTGGTCGCTCCACACGAGACGTGCACTCCGGAGTACTAGGCACGAGGCTATGGTAGTAGCGGCTTGGCCGTGGCGACTAGCTATCCACGAGACGGCCTCGGGCGAGTTGAGCGGTTTAGACTCCTCGTCGTCGAGGCAAGGGACGAGAGTGTGGCAAGCCTTTGGGCAAGCCAAGTGGATTGGGTATTCAAGGGAATTGTGAACTCATTGAGCATAATAGAGTAATAGCTATCCTTTATTATGAGTTGCATGCATATAACTTGATTCGAGGCATAGTAGATTTAAGCATTTACTTTTTATAGCATCTTACCGCTTTCAGATATTCTCGTATCTATCTATCGTCTACCTTTTGCCTCCTTGGACCTAGTGGGTAGACCGGCGGAGTCGGAGGCCGAACCCACTGGGAACTATGGAAGATAGTTCTCACCCCACTCTATTTCAGGTCCTAGTTCGTCGACACCGGGTGAGGATCGCGGCAAGGGCTTGGCGCCCTAGTGGTATCACTAGTTTACCTTCCTACTGCATTAGAGTACCTCGCTTTTACCCCTTTTGAGAGTAGATCTTGTATAGGTGGTGAGGTTTTGTGATGATGTATGCTACTTCTATATTTATGAGGATTTAATGTAAGGAGAGACTTTAAGACAAATGAATGAATGTAATAGATAAGTTATCTCTCTTTTTCACTTGTGAATTACTTGTGTCGCTTGCTCTCGTGTGTTTTGGCACTGGTGGTGCCCTCTTTGTGGTTGATTGTGTATATTGTATCAAGTTGCTCTGGGCACTTGTTGTACACGATCTCGTTGTCGGCCTTAGGCGGACAGGGGAGGTGCTGTCCGTCTGGCGTACATTCGCGCCGAACCGGACCAAATTGGTAGCGGGTCTCGGGGCGTGACAATATTTATGGTATCAGAGCTAGTGAGAGCAAGCAAAAAGAGAGAGTCTAGGACTGACCTAGGAGACCTTAGGACGGTAAACCTTAAGGTATAAGTGCGTGAGTGCGACGTGAACCTATGACGGTGGCGGAAGTTATGGATTGGGTCGAAGTGAATCTCTAGTAGTTACTAGAGGTGGACTCAAGTAGTACTAGTTCGTGACTCGAAGAAGTCTTGTTGGCGGCCGACAACATGACACCGAGGGTCATGGGCGAGTATGCTTGTGAGCTTTCGCCCGATTTGTGTGGTTAAGTCGTTGAGTCTCGTAATTGCGACGACGTTAAGAAGGGTTAAGTAATTAACCAAATGCTTGCGTTTCAGGCTGATGGCACCAAAGAGACGCTACGTGCGTAGGACGGGTTCGGCTCCTCTCCCCGAGGTGCCGGAACGAGCCGTGCCTCCGGTGACACCAGAGCAGGCTACGCCACCAGTGGCACCAGTGGAGGCCGGGCCTAGTGAAGTCCGGGAGTTGCGGGACCAAGTAACCGCATTGACGGGTCGTTTCGATCGGCTCCGGGAGGCTGTTGGAGCGACGGGTGGGCTGCGACGGCGGCGCGGCGGCACACGGGATCGTGATCCACCCGCGCCTTCGGCATGCGCCCCTAATGCTGGCGAGGCGAGGGTACGGCGGCGGTTCCGGTGGTGGCGCAACCCCACCGGTGGTTATTCCTCCCGTTGTCAAGTGCATCTACACCGATGCGGCGGTTGGAGAAGCGGAACGAGAGCGAGGTTACACCGCTCTCACGAGGTTTATGAAGCTTCGCCTCCTACTTTCGACGGTGAAGTGGTTGACCCGTATGTGGTGGAGACGTGGCTACTCACCATGGAGTCCTTGTTCGAGAACATGTATGCGGAAGAGCGGGACAAGGTGCACTTGGCCACTTCCTGTTTCGACAAGTAGGCCAGAGTGTGGTGGAGACAGGTGAAGCAGAATCGATCCCCGGATCTTCCTTCGATCACTTGGGAGGAGTTACGAGGGTTGATGGTTGCGGAGTACTTCCCGGATAGTGAGAAGCGGAGAATGCGGGAAGACTTCAGGAGATTGAAGCAAGGAAACCGCACTGTTCGGGAGTATGAGCGGGAGTTCACACATCTCTGAGTTGTGTCCGGAAGTAACGGGACGGAGCAGAGCGGGCGGAGTGCTTTGTGCGCGGACTTCGGCCCGGGGTGTTCCGTTACGTGCATTCCTTCAAGTTCCAAACTTTTCTTTGAAGTCTTTGGACCGCGCCACAGTGGATTGAGCACGGGAACGCTTGCGACGGGAGGATCGCGAGACGTTCGAAAGACAAGGAAGGAAGCGACCAAGCGGCGGTTCGGCGGGGCAATCTAGTTCTAAGCGGCCCCGAAGTATGCGAAGGCAAAGTCGTGGACGCGTGGACCGCGGCGATGCACGTTCGCGGCGGTGACGACCGGCCTATGGTCTGCGAGCAGCGCCACGGGAAGTGCTTCAGATGTGGGCAGGCGGGGCATGTTATACGCGATTGTCCTCAGAGAGGAGCTTCCCCTATCCCGTCTGTTGCACCAGCTCCAGCCGTTCCAGCTCGATATGGAGCTCCCTCTGCCGCGACATCAGCCGGGCGGGCAATGGTGCCGCGTCCACCTGAAGTAGCACGGTCGGCTCCGAGCGGACGGGTGTTCGCCGCTCAAGTCGAGGAACCTCCAGAAGCCGAGGAGCGCAATGTGGTGGCAGGTATAATTTTAATTAATGGCGTTCGCGCTAGAGCTATGTTCGACAGGCGCTACTCATTCATTTCTTAGTCGCATTTTTGCCGACATGCATGGGATAGAGTATCAATTCAGTGATGGTACATGGAAGGTGTCGGGCCCTGGACGCGATTTTATTATTCGCAAGGAGTGTTTGTCTTGTCCAGTGCAGATTGAAAACTGGATAATGCCGATCCGCATGTTAGTAATTAAGAGGTTGAAGGTGTATGATGTGATTTTAGGCATGGACTGGCTTTCGAAGTATTATGTGTCCATCGATTGCAAGAGCAAGGTGGTTACATTTCGGGAGCCGGGTCAAGAGGAGTTCAAGTATAAGGCTTGTCATAGCTCGTGCTTCGCCGCCACAGTGTCGGCGACGAGAGCTAGGAAGTTGGTCCGCAACGGTTGCGCGGCTTATTTGGCGACCGTTGTAGAAGTGGACCGAGTGGCCCCGGCACTCGAAGAACTGTCCGTAGTGAAAGAATTCCCAGATGTTTTCCCTGCATAATTGCCGGGTATGCCTCCGGACAGGGAGATCGAGTTCGTGATAGACTTGATTCCCGGGACCGCGCCGATCTCTAAGGCCCGTGCGCGTATGGCAGGCCGAATTGAGGGAGATAAGAGATCAATTACAGGACCTGCTGGATAAGGGGTTCGTTAAGCCGAGTGTATCCCCGTGGGCAGCCCCGGTCCTGTTTGTGGGCAAGAAGGATGGATCCTTTCGACTGCGTCGACTATCGCGAGTTGAACAAGGTTACTATCAAGAATAGATACCGTTGCCCCGAATTGACGACTTGTTTGATCAGCTACAGGGGTCACGTGTGTACTCTAAGATAGACCTTCAGTCCGGCTACCACCAGTTAAAGATTAAGCCGGAAGACGTACAGAAGACCGCATTTCGTACGCGATACGGTCATTATGAATTCACGGTCATGCCGTTTGGGCTTACCAATGCCCCGGCAGCATTCATGGACCTAATGAACCGTGTCTTCAGGGCGTATTTGGACCGATTTGTCGTGGTCTTTATAGACGACATCTTGGTCTATTCGCGCAATGATGAGGAGCACGCGGAGCATTTGCGTACTGTGCTTCAAATCCTTCGGGAGGAGAAGCTATACGCGAAGTTAAAGAAGTGTGACTTCTGGCTCCGTGAGGTCGCTTTTCTAGGCCACGTGATTTCCGAGGGTGGTGTTTCTGTTGACCCGAGGAAAGTGGAGGCGATAAAGGATTGGCCGCGCCCGACCAATGTAACGGAAGTCCGTAGCTTTGTCGGTCTAGCGGGCTATTATCGGCGGTTTGTGGAAGGATTCTCGAAGATTGTAATTCCACTTACTACT
Source organism: Aechmea fasciata (assembly GCA_025177825.1). Lineage (NCBI taxonomy): Eukaryota > Viridiplantae > Streptophyta > Magnoliopsida > Poales > Bromeliaceae > Aechmea > Aechmea fasciata. Next base: position 15,857,362 of record CM045928.1, on the reverse strand, counting down.
TTGTGTAAAAGTGCACCAGGTTTGTTTGGAGTGACGACTGTGAGCGAAGCTTTCAAGAGCTAAAGGAAAGATTAACGTCGACTCCAATACTCGCCCTACCGGTGCAAGGCGAAGATTATGTGGTTTACAGCGATGCATCCTATCTGGGTTTGGGGTGTGTCTTGATGCAAGGCGGGAGAGTAATTGCCTATGCATCCCGCCAATTGAAGAAACATGAGGAAAATTACCCCATTCATGACTTGGAGCTAGCGGCGGTGATCTTTGCACTGAAGCTGTGGAGGCACTATTTGTATGGTGCACACTGTGAGATCTACACCGACCACAAAAGCTTGAAGTATTTGTTTACCCAGAAGGAGCTGAACATGCGTCAGTGGCGGTGGTTAGAATTGTTGAAAGATTATGATGTTGACATTCTATACCACCCGGGGAAGGCGAATGTAGTCGCCGGCCTTGAGTAGGAAGTCGGCGGAGAATCGGCACTATGGGTTACCAATCAAGAGCCCTTGTGGAAGGAAATGGGGCGAATGGACTTGGAGGTTGTAGCCCCGGAGATTGACAAGGTTGATGACACTTGTTGTACAACCGACCTTGCCTGGAAAGGATCAAGGAGTTGCAATCCGCGGACCCGAATCTCCAAAAGATACGGCGTGACATTGAGGAGGGTCGCGGCGGAGATTTTAGTGTCGATGCTAGTGGTGCACTTCGGTTTCGAAACCGGTGGTGTGTACCCGAGAACGAGGAGCTTCGCAAATTGATCTTGCAGGAAGCACATTGGTCACCCTATAATGATCACCCCGGTGGCACCAAGACTTACCAAGAATTGAAGACACTTTATTGGTGGCCCGGAATGACGGCAGATGTGGGGCGCATGGTGGCGAGGTGTTTGACACGCCGGGTGAAAGCGAGCATCGATTTCCAGCGGGAAAACTCCAAAGCCTACCTATTCCCGAAGGGAAGTGGGAGGATATCTCGATGGACTTCATTGTCGGCTTACCTCGTTCGACGGGCGGCCACGACGCGGTGCAGGGGTAATTGTGGATCGCTTTGACTAAATCAGCGCATTTCTTGTCGATCCACATTACTTGGGGAGGCGACAAGCTGGCGCAGGTATACCTTGACGAAGTGGTGAGATTACACGGGGTGCCGAAATCTATTGTATCAGACCGAGACCCACGATTTACCTCGCATACGGAAGAACACAAGAGGCGTTGGGCACACGACTCGACTTGACACGCATTCCATCCTCGGTCGGACGGTCGGACGGAGAGAACCATACGAGACATTGGAGGATATCTTTGCGGGCGTGTGTCATCGATTATAAGGGCAATTGGTGCAAATATTTGCCGATGGCCGAATTCGCCTATAATAATAGTTATCACGCCAGTGTGAAGATGGCACCCTTTGAGGCTCTATATGGGCGAAAATGCCGATCTCCCATTTATTGGAGCGAAGTGGGTGAACGCACGGAGTTCGGCCCGGATGTCTTGCGAGAAGCAGAAGAAAAAGTGCATCTTGCCCGTAAAAGGTTGCTCACGGCACAATCGCGGCAGAAAAGTTACTCCAATAGGCGCCGTCGAGATCTGGAGTTCACCGTGGGCGATCGTGTCTTCTTGAAGGTATCGCCCATGAAGGGTGTGAAGAGGTTCGGGGTGCGGGGAAAGCTAAGTCCCCGGTTTATTGGCCCGTATGAGGTACTTGAGAGGATTGGAACGGTAGCCTACCGACTTGCGCTACCTCCGAATCTAGCGGACGTGCATAACGTATTCCACGTTTCTAACCTCCGCAAATATGTTCACGACCCCGAGCATACCATGTCGTATGAACCGGAGCTCCAAAAGGATTTAAGCTATGAAGAGTTTCGACTATGATCTTGGCAGGAAGTGTGCAAATTGAGAAACCGCGAGATTTCCTACGTCAAGATCCGATGGAGCAATCATAGCGATCGCGAAGCTACGTGGGAGCTCGAGGACGAGATGAGAAAGAACCATCCTCACCTATTCGAAAGTTGAATAAGGTATGGGCTTTGAGTATGTAAGCACTTAGCTAAGTTGAGTTCGTTTCGCGGACGAAACTCTTTTAAGGTGGAGAGAATGTAACGAAGTGAATTCTCGAAATCCGAGAGTTTCACCATGTTCAGAATCGACTGATTGTCGATTGGATGGACTTCGGAAAGTTCGAAGTTGATCCGAAGGCAGAAAGTGCACCGGAGTTGCTCCCGGTGAAGTTCGGAAGCCTTTGGGCGTTTTTGTGCGCATAGGCGCGAAAACGGAACCCGAAAAGCTATGTCGGGTCGCGAGCTAAATCCGACATTAGCGTGGATGAAAAGATGATGAAAACGTGTTCGAAAACATGTTTGGAAAGTCTCGGTGCGATTTGGAAAGAATCGGACGCAAGACGAGCGAAAACGGGCGAAAACGGAGAAGAAACGAAAAGTGCTGAAATTTGGCTATGTCCTTAAATGTTGGGCTGAGGAGACCCACTGGGTCCGGACAAAGGAATGCTGTCCAGACAATGGATGTCCGGACAATGGATCTTTGTCCAGGACACGTAATGGCTTGTCAAATGGGCAAAAATGGATTTCGCAGTCTTTGTCCAGGACAATGGGGTCTTTGTCCAGGACAATGCGGCCGAAAATGCCCGGTTGGTGGAGTTTGAATTGTTGAGGGGCTTATTTGCAATTTTAGCCTAGATTAGGCTATTTGGGCACAAGGGGACACGATCCCTCTCATTTCCCCTTATGCCATGAGCCCTAGCACTCTCTCTTTCTCTCTCTAAGATCCCTCTCCTCTCTTGAAGAAGCAAAGGAGAAGAAGTAGAAGAAGAAGGAGAAGACCAAGGAGAAGAACACCATCACCTTCTCCACATCTTCTTCCTCTCCATTGGAGCAAAGCTCAAGGTAGGCCTCAAACCCTCTAATGGTGATTTCTAGGGTTTTAGGTTTTGAGCTTTGGGGTTGTTTTGATGGAACCTAGGGGTGCTATTAGGCCCTAAATGCATGCTTCTAGGGTTCCTAACACATGATTTCCATGTGTGGAGCCCTAGGGCATCAAAAATGGGATTTCTCTTAATGTTGAGTCTTGATCTCTTTTGATCACTTGTAAACCTAATTAATAGGTGTTTGAACTCGTTGGCGGCGACCGTTTTGCGAGCCGTCGAGTCTAAGTAAAGATATCGCCAAGTGAGGTGCATCGCTACTTCGTTTCCGCTCAAGTGCTAAGCGGCGACAAGCGAACGTGAGAACAAGACTTTCCACCGTGTTGCTACGTCACAAGGTGGGTGGTGTCCATCCCGAAGTCACCGGCCTACTTTTTATGTCCAAGCATAGAATAGTGAACAACTTTGCATATCGTGCATAAAGTGTAAATTGGGTGCTAGTCGGAATGTCTAATATATATATATATATGAATCAACCTAGCTTACGTTATGCTTTCAACTTAATATGCATGAGAATTAGGTGTCATGTGAGCTGAGGGCTACTAGTATGTGATATAGCGGAGTGGCATAAACATGAACTAGTGGCACCTAGTAAACATGAACGAGTGGCATTAATTAGTGTGAACACTATAGAGTCGAAAACAAGTGTGATGACATCCCTATTAGCTAGGGTATCCTCCGTGGGCGAGGATTGGACCGTGCTCGCGTTGTCTGTATAATCCTCGTGGTGGTCGCTCCACACGAGACGTGCACTCCGGAGTACTAGGCACGAGCTATGGGAGTAGCGGCTTGACCGGCAACTGCTAGCTATCCACGGACGGCCTCGGGCGAGTTGAGCAGTTTAGACTCCTCGTCGTCGAGGCAAGGGACGCGAGAGTGTGGCAAGCCTTTGGGCAAGCCAAGTGGATTGGGTATTCAAGGGAATTGTGAACTCATTGAGCATAATATAGTAATAGCTATCCTTTATTATGAGTTGCATGCATATAACTTCAGATTTGAGGCATAGTAGATTTAAGCATTTACTTTTTATAGCATCTTACCGCTTTCAGATATTCTCGTATCTATCTATCGTCTACCTTTTGCCTCCTTGGACCTAGTGGGTAGACCGGCGGAGTCGGAGGCCGAACCCACTGGGAACTATGGAAGATAGTTCTCACCCCACTCTATTTCAGGTCCTAGTTCGTCGACACCGGGTGAGGATCGCGGCAAGGGCTTGGCGCCCTAGTGGTATCACTAGTTTACCTTCCTACTGCATTAGAGTACCTCGCTTTTACCCCTTTTGAGAGTAGATCTTGTATAGGTGGTGAGGTTTTGTGATGATGTATGCTACTTCTATATTTATGAGGATTTAATGTAAGGAGAGACTTTAAGACAAATGAATGAATGTAATAGATAAGTTATCTCTCTTTTTCACTTGTGAATTACTTGTGTCGCTTGCTCTCGTGTGTTTTGGCACTGGTGGTGCCCTCTTTGTGGTTGATTGTGTATATTGTATCAAGTTGCTCTGGGCACTTGTTGTACACGATCTCGTTGTCGGCCTTAGGCGGACAGGGGAGGTGCTGTCCGTCTGGCGTCTGTTCGACGCGCCCGAACCGGACCAAATTGGTAGTGGGTCTCGGGGCGTGACACTCGGGGCGTAATAGAACAAAATAATTAGGTTTTACTCTTTGTTCGATTGAATGAGAAAAGTACTGTTTCCAAAGTTTTACTGATAGGGCGCAAGTGAGTAGTCCAATGTTGGTCCGGTTTTGGTTCTTGTGAACGTTGGCATGGATAGGTTGCTAATTTACACTCTCGGGGCGTAATAGAACAAAATAATTAGGTTTTACTCATTGTTCGATTGAATGAGAAAAATCTTGTTTCCGAAGTTTTACCGATAGGGCGCAAGTGAGTAGTCCAGGTGTTGGTCGGTTTTGGTTCTTGTGAACGTTGGCATGGATAGGTTGCAAATTTACACTCTCGGGGCGTAATACAACAAAATAATTAGGTTTTACTCATTGTTCGATTGAATGAGAAAATGTACTGTTTCCAAAGTTGTACTGATAGTGCGCAATTGAGTAGTCTAACGTTGTTCCCGTTTTGGTTCTTCTGAACGTTGGCATCGATAGGTTGCAAATTTACACTCTCGGGGCGTAATAGAACAAAATAATAAGGTTTTACTCATTGTTCGATTGAATGAGAAAATGTACAGTTTCCAAAGTTGTACTGATAGGGCGCAATTGATTAGTCTAATGTTGGTCCGCTTTTGTTTCTTGTGAACGTTGGCATCGATAGGTTGCAAATTAACACTCCCGGGGCGTAATAGAACAAAATAATAAGGTTTTACTCATTGTTCGATTGAATGAGAAAAAGTACTGTTTCCAAAGTTTTACTGATCCCTGCAAGTGAGTTGTCCAATGTTGGTCCGGTTTTGGTTCTTGTGAACGTTGGCATGGATAGGCTGCAAATTTACACTCTCGGGGCGTAATAGAACAAAATAATTAGGTTTTACTCATTGTTCGATTGAATGAGAAAATGTACTGTTTCCAAAGTTGTACTCATAGTGCGCAATTGAGTAGTCTAACGTTGTTCCCGTTTTGGTTCTTGTGAACGTTGGCATCGATAGGTTGCAAATTTACACTCTCGGGGCGTAATAGAACAAAATAATAAGGTTTTACTCATTGTTCGATTGAATGAGAAAATGTACTGTTTCCAAAGTTGTACTGATAGGGCGCAATTGATTAGTCTAATTGTGACATATCGAACTTCTAAAGTCTTGAAGTTACGAGGTATGTTGGCTTAGAAGGCCATAAGAGTGGTTCCGGTGAAGTCTGGAAGCTTTCGGGTGTTTTCGGTGCACTAGGTGCGAAAACGGAGCCCGAAAGGCTACTTTGGGCCGTGAGCCAAATCCGGCGCTTGCGCGGATGAGATAATGATGTGGACATGATTTAAATCATGTGTGGAGAGGCTCGGTTCGATTTGAAAAGAATCGGAGGTCAAACGAGCCAAAAGTGAGTTGGAATGGAGAAGAAACGGAAAAAGCCGAAAATTTGGCTAAGTCCTTGGAGTAGGCCGATGGTTCGGGGGACCGGTCCTGAAAAGGAGACCGGTCCGGAAGGCCGTCCGCGAGAGCGAGCTCTGGGGATCGGTTTCTTAAGGGGGAGACCGGTCTTCAGCTGCGCAGAGTGGAGCAAGGCTCTCTGGGACCGGTCCTGGGTTAGGGAGACCGGTCTCTGAGCCCGAAAATGCCCAGTTTGGGCTGTTTCAAATATTGTAAAGTTGAGGGGCCTTATAGCAATTGTGCAGGGGGTTAGTTGTAAAGAGAGGGATAAAACCTCTTCTCTTTCTCTCTCTCCCTCACTCTGATCGCTCCCTCCCTCTCTCTCTCTCTCTTCTCTGTTCGACAGCAAGAAGAAGAGAAGAAGGAAAGAAGAAGAAGAAGAAGAAGAAGAAGAAAAGGAAGAAGGAGATGGAGAAGAAGATGATGGTGATGATGATGATGACCATCTCCTCCTTCTCCCTCATGTGGGCAAGCTCTTGAGAGGTAAGCTTGAGCTCTCCCTCTCTCTCTCATGGTAGATCCCCTTGTAGTGGGTCTTAAACCCTAGAGTTGGGATTTATGGAACCCTAGCATGCTAGCAAGATGAGTATTCCCCATTTCGTAGATCGATTTGGTGAATTTGGCTATAGTAGCATCTAGGGCATCCAAATGGGGATTTTAAAAATAGATGAGATTGATCTCATTTGACCCCATAGAAACCTAATTGGGGGTACAACGAACGCGTTGGCGCGCTCGGTTCGGTGATCCGACGAGCGGTTGCAAAGATATTAATATTTTAATATATTCATACCAGATGTCTACAGCACGCAAGATAGGAGCCCTAAATTCACGAAAACGGAACTGGGGCAACTTGAAGACGTGGGGCAACGACACGAAGTCTCAGATCGAGATTCGGAGATCGTTCGGTTGGTCGCGCACGAGTCGAGCCGAATCGGGTCACGGGTGCCGCGGGCGGCCGATTGCAAGTGTCGACGAGCAATCGGAGAGCAAAACAGGTGGGTGCGTTTACCGAAGCGACTAGGTCGCCTATATGTCTAAGAGTTACTTAACTCCCGTTGATGCATGTTCAATAATGCATGAGTAGAAATGCATGCTAGTGAGGTAAAGTAAAATGCTAAGTAGATGCAAGTAAATGAATGAAGTGCATGATAATAGCATAAAGTACAATGCTAGAAGAGTAAAAGAATGCATGCTTAGCATAATAGAAACATGCATATGAGTGGATTGATAGACATAAGAGAGCCAAGTAAAGAATGCCAAGTAAAGAATGTGAGTCATGGACTAAATGCACATATAGATCGAGTGGCATCTATCCTAGTGTAAAGAACATAGGTTATAGTAAACCTAGAGTCAATGGACCTAGGAGTGTGGCATCTAACCTAGTGTAATGAACATGGGTTATAGCAAACCTAGAGTCAATGGATCTAGGTGAGTGGCATTGAACCTAGTGTCAAGGACATAGGTTGAACAACGATGGCAGTGGACCCAGTGTGAGCAAACATAGGTCGAGCTAGAATGACATTGAACCTAGAGTTAAGACAACCTAGGTTATGTGACAATGAGTGAACCCTAGAGTCAAGTGGACCTAGGATGTAAAGAACAATGGACCTATTGGGTCGACTCTTGAGGGTTAAGGCCAACCCTCAAGCAAGTGGAATGGATTCCGGAATCCCAGTAATTGTGAGCTCGATAGTTCTGGTTCCGCGGGTGTATGCGGCATGTTCCTCTCCCACCGGAAGAACTTCGAGGATTGTGACTAAGCAAGAACAAAGTGAGCGCTAGGGTGTATGCGGCATGTTCCTCTCCCTATCAGGGAATCTTGGCTATGGGTGTATGCGGCATGTTCCTCTCCCACCGGCGGATCCACGACCACGGTGCACGGACCTTCGGGCGGACCGTTGGGCGATGTGGTTCTTGGCTTGCAGTGAGGTGTATGTGACGGGGGTCCTTCACCTCGAGCCGGGCAAAGTGCGGATTATCCGCTATTGATTGACTCGTGGCCGAGTCGGGTGGCTAGCTGGAATCAGGTAGAGAGAACCTTGAGAGCTAGTGATATGTATGGTGAACCTAAGGTAATAGACACCTTAGAAGCAAGTTGGACTTGAGATGGAAACCTAGGGTTATAAAAACCTTGGAAGTTAATGACATGAGCTAAGGTAAGTAGAAATCTTAGAGTTACAACGGGTATGAGTTATGAATAGCTAAGTAAGAATGAAATAGCTAAAGTACAGAATAGCAAAAAGGTAAAGAAAAGCTAAGAGCTAAAGTAATAATTTGCATGTTGCATTTGTGAGGCATGTTTTTATGTTAGTTGCAAGTTATATACCTATATATGTTTTTGGGCTAACATATTTGCAGTGCCTCCTTGGACCTATTGGTCGAGCTGTTCTCTTGGGTGACCGTACCCACGAGAACTATGGACAATAGTTCTCACCCCCGTGTTGTGGTTTTGGGGGTACAGGTATACACGTGAGCGGCGCAGCAGCGGCGCGAGGCAAGGGCGTAGATCTGTAGATAGCGCCCTACCAGGAGACCAGAGGTAGCAGTACCCTGAGGCCGTTTTAATAGCGGGGACTAGAGGGTAGTGAGCAAAAATGTAACTAACTTGTGAAATGATGTAATCATAAGTAGATTGTATTTGGAAGTCTAATGTAAATTAATCGGTGATGTAAAATGAATGTGGAATGAATGTAATAACTTAGGATGTGTTTATGTTGTTTGATACCTAGCTTCCTTATGCAATCGTTGTATGTCGAATACTGTTCCTAGTTGGAACCTTCTTGTAATTGTATCGATTGCGACGCCTTGGCTCTGTCCGTCGCGCGCCGAATCCGACCGAATTGGCGGGCTCGGGGCGTGACACTAATGTTGGTCCGGTTTTGTTTCTTGTGAACGTTGGCATCGATAGGTTGCAAATTTACACTCTCGGGGCGTAATAGAACAAAATAATAAGGTTTTACTCATTGTTCGATTGAATGAGAAAATGTACTGTTTCCAAAGTTATACTCATGGTGCGCAATTGAGTAGTCTAATGTTGGTCCCGTTTTGGTTCTTGTGAACGTTGGCATCGATAGGTTGCAAATTTACACTCTCGGGGCGTAATAGAACAAAATAATTAGGTTTTACTCTTTGTTCGATTGAATGAGAAAAAGTACTGTTTCCAAAGTTTTACTGATAGGGCGCAAGTGAGTGACTCAATGTTGGTCCGGTTTTGGTTCTTCTGAACGTTGGCATGGATAGGTTGCAAATTTACACTCTCGGGGCGTAATAGAACAAAATAATTAGGTTTTACTCATTGTTCGATTGAATGAGAAAAAGTACTGTTTCCAAAGTTGTACAGATAGTGCGCAATTGAGTAGTCTAACGTTGTTCCCGTTTTGGTTCTTTTGAACGTTGGCATCGATAGGTTGCAAATTTACACTCTCGGGGCGTAATAGAACAAAATAATAAGGTTTTACTCATTGTTCGATTGAATGAGAAAATGTACTGTTTCCAAAGTTATACTCATGGTTCGCAATTGAGTAGTCTAATGTTGGTCCCGTTTTGGTTCTTGTGAACGTTGGCATCGATAGGTTGCAAATTTACACTCTCGGGGCGTAATAGAACAAAATAATTAGGTTTTACTCTTTGTTCGATTGAATGAGAAAATGTCTTGTTTCCAAAGTTATACTCATGTTGCACAATTGAGTAGTCTAATGTTGGTCCGTTTTGGTTCTTGTGAACGTTGGCATCGATAGGTTGCAAATTTACACTCTCGGGTGTAATAGAACAAAATAATTAGGTTTTACTCTTTGTTCGATTGAATGAGAAAAAATATTTGTTTCCAAAGTTATCGATAGGGTGCAATTGAGTAGTCCAATGTTGGTCCGGTTTTGGTTTTTGTGAATGTTGTCATGGATAGGTTGCAAATTTACACTCTCGGGGCGTAATAGAACAAAATAATTAGGTTTTACTCTTTGTTCGATTGAAAGAGAAAAAGTACTGTTTCCAAAGTTATACTCGTAGGGCGCAACTGAGTAGCCTAATTTTCATCCGGTTTTGGTTCTTGTGAACGTTGGCATCGATAGGTTGCAAATTTACACTCTCGGGGCGTAATAGAACAAAATTATTAGGTTTTACTCTTTGTTCGATTGAATGAGAAAATGTACTGTTTCCAAAGTTGTACTGATAGTGTGCAATTGAGTAGTCTAACGTTGGTCCCGTTTTGGTTCTTGTGAAGGTTGGCATCGATAGGTTGCAAATTTACACTCTCGGGGCGTAATAGAACAAAATAATTAGGTTATACTCTTTGTTCGATTGAATGAGAAGAAATCTTGTTTCCAAAGTTTTGATAGGGCACAAGTGAGTAGTCCAATGTTGGTCCGGTTTTGGTTCTTGTGAACGTTGGCATGGATAGGTTACTAATTTACACTCTCGGGGCGTAATAGAACAAAATAATTAGGTTTTACTCATTGTTCGATTGAATGAGAAAATGTACTGTTTCCAAAGTTGTACTGATAGTGCGCAATTGAGTAGTCTAACGTTGGTCCCGTTTTGGTTCTTGTGAAGGTTGGCATCGATAGGTTGCAAATTTACACTCTCGGGGCGTAATAGAACAAAATAATTAGGTTTTACTCTTTGTTCGATTGAATGAGAAAAAGTACTGTTTCCAAAGTTATACTGATAGGGCGCAATTGAGTAGTCTAATGTTCATCCGGTTTTGGTTCTTGTGAACGTTGGCATCGATAGGTTGCAAATTTACACTCTCGGGGTGTAATAGAATAAAATAATTAAGTTTTACTCTTTGTTCGATTGAATGAGAAAGAAATCTTTGTTTCCAAAGTTATACGGATAGGGCGCAATTTAGTAGTCCAATGTTGGTCCGGTTTTGGTTCTTGTGAACGTTGGCATGGATAGGTTGCTAATTTACTCTCTCGGGGCGTAATAGAACAAAATAATTAGGTTTTACTCATTGTTCGATTGAATGAGAAAATGTACTGTTTCCAAAGTTGTACTGATAGTGCGCAATTGAGTAGTCGAGTGTTGGTCCGGTTTTGGTTCTTGTGAACGTTGGCGTGGATAGGTTGCAAATTTACACTCTCGGGGCGTAATAGAACAAAATAATTAGGTTTTACTCTTTGTTCGATTGAATGAGAAAAAGTACTGTTTCCAAAGTTATATTGATGGGGCGCAATTGAGTAGTCTAATGTTCATCCGGTTTTGGTTCTTGTGAACGTTGGCATCGATAGGTTGCAAATTTACACTCTCGGGGCGTAATAGAACAAAATAATTAGGTTTTACTCTTCGTTCGATTGAATGAGAAAAATACTGTTTCCAAAGTTTTACTGATAGGGCGGAAGTGAGTAGTCCAATGTTGGTCCGATTTTGGTTCTTGTGAACGTTGGCATGGATAGGTTGCAAATTTACACTCTCGGGGCGTAATAGAACAAAATAATTAGGTTTTACTCATTGTTCGATTGAATGAGAAAATGTACTGTTTCCGAAGTTGTGCGATAGTGCGCAATTGAGTAGTCCGAGTGTTGGTCCGGTTTTGGTTCTTGTGAACGTTGGCATGGATAGGTTGCAAATTTACACTCTCGGGCGTAATAGAACAAAATAATTAGGTTTTACTCTTTGTTCGATTGAATGAGAAAAAAATCTTGTTTAGAAGTTTCTTGCGATAGGCGCAAGTGAGTAGTCCGGTGTTGGTCCGGTTTTGGTTCTTGTGAACGTTGGCATGGATAGGTTGCAAATTTACACTCTCGGGGCGTAATAGAACAAAATAATTAGGTTTTACTCTTTGTTCGATTGAATGAGAAAATGTACGATTTCCAAAGTTGTGCGATAGTGCGCAATTGAGTAGTCTAACGTTGTTCCCGTTTTGGTTCTTCGAACGTTGGCATCGATAGGTTGCAAATTTACACTCTCGGGCGTAATAGAACAAAATAATAAGGTTTTACTCATTGTTCGATTGAATGAGAAAATGTACGATTTCCAAAGTTGTGCGATAGGGCGCAATTGATTAGTCTAATGTTGGTCCGCTTTTGTTTCTTGTGAATGTTGGCATCGATAGGTTGCAAATTAACACTCCCGGGGCGTAATAGAACAAAATAATAAGGTTTTACTCATTGTTCGATTGAATGAGAAAAAATCTTGTTTCCAAAGTTTTCGATCCTGCAAGTGAGTTGTCCAATGTTTGTCGGTTTTGGTTCTTGTGAACGTTGGCATGGATAGGTTGCAAATTTACACTCTCGGGCGTAATAGAACAAAATAATTAGGTTTTACTCATTGTTCGATTGAATGAGAAAATGTCTTGTTTCCAAAGTTGTGCGATAGTGCGCAATTGAGTAGTCTAACGTTGTTCCCGTTTTGGTTCTTTTGAACGTTGGCATTGATAGGTTGCAAATTTACACTCTCGGGGCGTAATAGAACAAAATATTAAGGTTTTACTCATTGTTCGATTGGGTGAGAAAATGTACGATTTCCAAAGTTGTGCGATAGGCGCAATTGATTAGTCTAATGTTGGTCCGCTTTTGTTTCTTGTAGACGTTGGGATCGAAAGGTTGCAAATTTACACTCTCGGGCGTAATAGAACAAAATAATAAGGTTTTACTCATTGTTCGATTGAATGAGAAAATGTCTTTGTTTCCAAAGTTATACTCATGTTGCGCAATTGAGTAGTCTAATGTTGGTCCCGTTTTGGTTCTTGTGAACGTTGGCATCGATAGGTTGCAAATTTACACTCTCGGGGTGTAATAGAACAAAATAATTAGGTTTTTTACTCTTTGTTCGATTGAATGAGAAAAATCTTGTTTCAAAAGTTATCGTGATAGGGTGCAATTGATTAGTCCTATGTTGGTCCGGTTTTGGTTTTTGTGAATGTTGTCATGGATAGGTTGCAAATTTACACTCTCGGGGCGTAATAGAACAAAATAATTAGGTTTTACTCTTTGTTCGATTGAATGAGAAGAAGTACTGTTTCCAAAGTTATACTGATAGGGCGCAATTGAGTAGTCTAATTTTCATCCGGTTTTGGTTCTTGTGAACGTTGGCATAGATAGGTTGCAAATTTACACTCTCGGGGCGTAATAGAACAAAATAATTAGGTTTTACTCTTTGTTCGATTGAATGAGAAAAAGTACTGTTTCCAAAGTTATACTGTTAGGGCGCAATTGAGTAGTCTAATGTTGGTCCGGTTTTGGTTCTTGTGAAGGTTGGCATCGATACGTTGCAAATTTACACTCTCGGGGCGTAATAGAACAAAATAATTAGGTTATACTCTTTGTTCGATTGAATGAGAAAATCTTGTTTCCAAAGTTTCTTGCGATAGGGCGCAATTGAGTAGTCCAATGTTGGTCCGGTTTTGGTTCTTGTGAACGTTGGCATCGATAGGTTGCAAATTTACACTCTCGGGGTGTAATAGAATAAAATAATTAGGTTTTACTCTTTGTTCGATTGAATGAGAAAAAGTACTGTTTCCAAAGTTTTACTGTTAGGGCGCAACTGAGTAGTCTAATGTTGGTTCGGTTTTTGTTCTTGTGAACGTTGGCATGGATACGTTGCGAATATACACTCTCGGGGCATAATAGAACAATATAATTAGGTTTTACTCTTTGTTCGATTGAATGAGAAAATGTCTTGTTTCCAAAGTTGTGCGATAGTGCGCAATTGAGTAGTCCAGTGTTGGTCCGGTTTTGGTTCTTGTGAACGTTGGCATGGATAGGTTGCAAATTTACACTCTCGGGGCGTAATAGAACAAAATAATTAGGTTTTACTCTTTGTTCGATTGAATGAGAAAAATCTTTTTCCAAAGTTATATTGATGGGCGCAATTGAGTAGTCTAATGTTCATCCGGTTTTGGTTCTTGTGAACGTTGGCATCGATAGGTTGCAAATTTACACTCTCGGGGCGTAATAGAACAAAATAATTAGGTTTTACTCTTTGTTCGATTGAATGAGAAAAATCTTGTTTCCAAAGTTTCTTGATAGGGCGCAAGTGAGTAGTCCAATGTTGGTCGGTTTTGGTTCTTGTGAACGTTGGCATGGATAGGTTGCTAATTTACACTCTCGGGCGTAATAGAACAAAATAATTAGGTTTTACTCATTGTTCGATTGAATGAGAAAATGTCTTGTTTCCAAAGTTATGCGATAGTGCGCAATTGAGTAGTCCGGTGTTGGTCCGGTTTTGGTTCTTGTGAACGTTGGCATGGATAGGTTGCAAATTTACACTCTCGGGCGTAATAGAACAAAATAATTAGGTTTTACTCTTTGTTCGATTGAATGAGAAAAATCTTGTTTAGAAGTTTTCGATAGGCGCAAGTGAGTAGTCCGGTGTTGGTCCGGTTTTGGTTCTTGTGAACGTTGGCATGGATAGGTTGCAAATTTACACTCTCGGGCGTAATACAACAAAATAATTAGGTTTTACTCATTGTTCGATTGAATGAGAAAATGTACTGTTTCCGAAGTTTTACTGATAGTGCGCAATTGAGTAGTCTAACGTTGTTCCCGTTTTGGTTCTTCTGAACGTTGGCATCGATAGGTTGCAAATTTACACTCTCGGGGCGTAATAGAACAAAATAATAAGGTTTTACTCATTGTTCGATTGAATGAGAAAATGTACTGTTTCCAAAGTTGTGCGATAGGGCGCAATTGATTAGTCTAATGTTGGTCCGCTTTTGTTTCTTGTGAACGTTGGCATCGATAGGTTGCAAATTAACACTCCTGGGCGTAATAGAACAAAATAATAAGGTTTTACTCATTGTTCGATTGAATGAGAAAAAGTACTGTTTCCAAAGTTTTACTGATCTCTGGAAGTGAGTTGTCCAATGTTTGTCCGGTTTTGGTTCTTGTGAACGTTGGCATGGATAGGTTGCAAATTTACACTCTCGGGGCGTAATAGAACAAAATAATTAGGTTTTTCTCATTGTTCGATTGAATGAGAAAATGTACTGTTTCCAATGTTGTACTGATAGTGCGCAATTGAGTAGTCTAACGTTGTTCCCGTTTTGGTTCTTTTGAACGTTGGCATTGATAGGTTGCAAATTTACACTCTCGGGGCGTAATAGAACAAAATAATAAGGTTTTACTCATTGTTCGATTGAATGAGAAAATGTACAGTTTCCAAAGTTGTACTGATAGGGCGCAATTGATTAGTCTAATGTTGGTCCGCTTTTGTTTCTTGTGAACGTTGGGATCGAAAGGTTGCAAATTTACACTCTCGGGGCGTAATAGAACAAAATAATAAGGTTTTACTCATTGTTCGATTGAATGAGAAAATGTACTGTTTCCAAAGTTATACTCATGTTGCGCAATTGAGTAGTCTAATGTTGGTCCCGTTTTGGTTCTTGTGAACGTTGGCATCGATAGGTTGCAAATTTACACTCTCGGGGAGTAATAGAACAAAATAATTAGGTTTTACTCTTTGTTCGATTGAATGAGAAAAAAATCTTGTTTCCAAAGTTTTACTGATAGGGCGCAAGTGAGTGACTCAATGTTGGTCCGGTTTTGGTTCTTGTGAACGTTGGCATGGATAGGTTGCAAATTTACACTCTCGGGGCGTAATAGAACAAAATAATTAGGTTTTACTCATTGTTCGATTGAATGAGAAAATGTACTTTTTCCAAAGTTGTTCAGATAGTGCGCTATTGAGTAGTCTAACGTTGTTCCCGTTTTGGTTCTTTTGAACGTTGGCATCGATAGGTTGCAAATTTACACTCTCGGGGCGTAATAGAACAAAATAATAAGGTTTTACTCATTGTTCGATTGAATGAGAAAATGTCTTTTTCCAAAGTTATACTCATGGTTCGCAATTGAGTAGTCTACTGTTGGTCCCGTTTTGGTTCTTGTGAACGTTGGCATCGATATGTTGCAAATTTACACTCTCGGGGCGTAATAGAACAAAATAATTAGGTTTTACTCTTTGTTCGATTGAATGAGAAAATGTACTGTTTCCAAAGTTATACTCATGTTGCACAATTGAGTAGTCTAATGTTGGTCCCGTTTTGGTTCTTGTGAACGTTGGCATCGATAGGTTGCAAATTTACACTCTCGGGGTGTAATAGAACAAAATAATTAGGTTTTACTCTTTGTTCGATTGAATGAGAAAAAGTACTGTTTCCAAAGTTATACTGATAGGGTGCAATTGAGTAGTCCAATGTTGGTCCGGTTTTGGTTTTTGTGAATGTTGTCATGGATAGGTTGCAAATTTACACTCTCGGGGCGTAATAGAACAAAATAATTAGGTTTTACTCATTGTTCGAGTGAATGAGAAGAAATCTTGTTTCCAAAGTTATGCGATAGGCGCAATTGAGTAGTCTAATTTTAATCCGGTTTTGGTTCTTGTGAACGTTGGCATAGATAGGTTGCAAATTTACACTCTCGGGGCGTAATAGAACAAAATAATT
This sequence comes from Aechmea fasciata, assembly GCA_025177825.1. Classification (NCBI taxonomy): domain Eukaryota; kingdom Viridiplantae; phylum Streptophyta; class Magnoliopsida; order Poales; family Bromeliaceae; genus Aechmea; species Aechmea fasciata. Next base: position 15,841,007 of record CM045928.1, on the reverse strand, counting down.
AGGTTTTACTCATTGTTCGATTGAATGAGAAAATGTACTGTTTCCAAAGTTGTACTGATAGTGCGCAATTGAATAGTCTAACGTTGGTCCCGTTTTGGTTCTTGTGAAGGTTGGCATCGATAGGTTGCAAATTTACACTCTCGGGGCGTAATAGAACAAAATAATTAGGTTATACTCTTTGTTCGATTGAATGAGAAAATCTTGTTTCCAAAGTTTTACTGATAGGGCACAAGTGAGTAGTCCAATGTTGGTCCGGTTTTGGTTCTTGTGAACGTTGGCATCGATAGGTTGCAAATTTACACTCTCGGGGTGTAATAGAATAAAATAATTAAGTTTTACTCTTTGTTCGATTGAATGAGAAAAGTACTGTTTCCAAAGTTTTACTGATAGGGCGCAAGTGAGTAGTCCAATGTTGGTCCGGTTTTGGTTCTTGTGAACGTTGGCATGGATAGGTTGCTAATTTACTCTCTCGGGGCGTAATAGAACAAAATAATTAGGTTTTACTCATTGTTCGATTGAATGAGAAAATGTACTGTTTACAAAGTTGTACTGATAGTGCGCAATTGAGTAGTCCAATGTTGGTCCGGTTTTGGTTCTTGTGAACGTTGGCATGGATAGGTTGCAAATTTACACTCTCGGGGCGTAATAGAACAAAATAATTAGGTTTTACTCTTTGTTCGATTGAATGAGAAAAATCTTGTTTCCAAAGTTATATTGATGGGCGCAATTGAGTAGTCTAATGTTCATCCGGTTTTGGTTCTTGTGAACGTTGGCATCGATAGGTTGCAAATTTACACTCTCGGGGCGTAATAGAACAAAATAATTAGGTTTTACTCTTTGTTCGATTGAATGAGAAAAAGTACTGTTTCCAAAGTTTTACTGATAGGGCGCAAGTGAGTAGTCCAATGTTGGTCCGGTTTTAGTTCTTGTGAACGTTGGCATGGATAGGTTGCTAATTTACACTCTCGGGGCGTAATAGAACAAAATAATTAGGTTTTACTCATTGTTCGATTGAATGAGAAAATGTACTGTTTCCGAAGTTGTACTGATAGTGCGCAATTGAGTAGTCCAGTGTTGGTCCGGTTTTGGTTCTTGTGAACGTTGGCATGGATAGGTTGCAAATTTACACTCTCGGGGCGTAATAGAACAAAATAATTAGGTTTTACTCTTTGTTCGATGGAATGAGAAAAATCTTGTTTAGAAGTTTTGCGATAGGGCGCAAGTGAGTAGTCCGGTGTTGGTCCGGTTTTGGTTCTTGTGAACGTTGGCATCGATAGGTTGCAAATTTACACTCTCGGGGCGTCATAGAACAATATAATTAGGTTTTACTCATTGTTCGATTGAATGAGAAAATGTACTGTTTCCAAAGTTGTACTGATAGTGCGCAATTGAGTAGTCTAACGTTGTTCCCGTTTTGGTTCTTCTGAACGTTGGCATCGATAGGTTGCAAATTTACACTCTCGGTGTGACATATCGAACTTCTAAAGTCTTGAAGTTACGAGGTATGTTGGCTTAGAAGGCCATAAGAGTGGTTCCGGTGAAGTCTGGAAGCTTTCGGGTGTTTTCGGTGCACTACGTGCGAGAACGAAGCCCGAAAAACTACTTTGGGCCGTGAGCCAAATCCGGCACTTGCGCGGATGAGATAATGATGTGGACATGATTTAAATCATGTGTGGAGAGGCTCGGTTCGATTTGAAAAGAATCGGAGGTCAAACGAGCCAAAAGTGAGTGGGAACGGAGCAGAAACTAAAAAGTCGAAAATTTGGCTAAGTCCTTGGACTAGGCCGATGGTCCTCGGGGACCGGTCCTCGAAAAGGAGACCGGTCCCGGAAGGTCGTCCCGCGAGAGCAGCTCTCTCGGGACCGGTCTCTTAAGGGGAGACGGCCTCCACCGCAGAGTGGAGCAAGGCTCTCTGGGACCGGTCCTGGACAGCTGTTCTACTTCCACCGTTGGTCTATCGGTACCTCCATGTGGGGTTAGAAAAGTAGCTTAGTAGGCAGTGCGTGGGGCGCAGTCCTGCCCCAAAGCTGAGACTTAGCGTAAAACGCTACAGAGGCGTGGAGCGCCCGAGTACAGGTACTCGTAGAGTGCGGTTTCGATTCAGCTGAGAGAGTGGATTGACAGTAGCACTTTAGCGTTGCTAAGTGTGAAGCGGGCCATGGATCACTCGTGGGGCTGATGGCTTGCACTAGGTGCCAAGAAGTCGATAGATTGCGTAGCTCTATAGAGCATGTCGTGTAGGACGACGTTAGCGGGTAGTGCTTGGGGACGACCCGTGCCTGGACCATTTGTGGACTGTGGAGCCTGGGCCCATTGGGCAGGCGCAGTCAGCTGCGAGAGGCAGCGGCCCGGTACCTGTTGGTAGGGCGAGAGTTTTGGTCAGGACGGTAGTCCGAGCTTGGACCCGAGAACGTGAAAATGCCACGTGTTGGATCTTAAGATCGATAATGCGCCGAGAGTGCGGTTGTGACCCAATCCGAGAGTTGAGTGTGGTTTGGGGTCTTGATTGCTCCTGATTGGAGTGCGTGCGAATTCCCAAGTGAGAATTTCGCCGAAAGTGCTGATTGGGTCTACGCCATTAACGAGAGAACGCTAAGCGTAGTTGAGACACGTCTAAGCGATAGGCTGACGTAGGGTTGGTGACCATTGGTCCACCGTAGAGACCGAGGTAAGCGGTGAGTAGATAACTCTAACGAAGAGTTGACCAGGTTTCGCGAGCGAAGTGTTCGTGTAATTGATGGCAGCTAAGGAGCCGAATAAGTCGTGGCAATTGAAATTGAAGCAAGTGGTCTCTAGGAGACACTTCGATAGAAGAAGCCACATGACAATTGAGGATAATGCTCTTTTACGGAATGGAGGCGAGATGCGCCAAAGTGTGCCATCTCACGATAGAGCAAGATTCGCTTGATATTGAGGCACTCACCATTAGGCGATGCTCCTAAGATGTTGCTTTAGGCAATGTGGGTGATTGGATCCGAGTGCGCTCGAGACGAGACGAGTAAACGCAAGGTGAAGTAGCTTGTGAACTGGTTGCAAGTGATGTTGGAGCGTGAGAGGTCGTTGAATGTCGACTTGCGCTTCCACTAATGTTTATCGGAGTTGTAATGCACTTTTGAAGTTGTGCTTAGCAAATGTGAGTGAAACTAGTCTCACATTCTTCGTTATGGGCCTGTGAATGATTCTAATTAGTGAAAGGCCGCTCCGAAGACAAAAAGTGCATTGGAATCTCCAAAATTACTCGATAAATTAAATTGGATTGTGAGTTGATGGAAATGAGTAAGTTTCGCGGACGAAACTCTTTTAAGGAGGGGAGAATGTGACATATCGAACTTCTAAAGTCTTGAAGTTACGAGGTATGTTGGCTTAGAAGGCCATAAGAGTGGTTCCGGTGAAGTCTGGAAGCTTTCGGGTGTTTTCGGTGCACTACGTGCGAGAACGAAGCCCGAAAAACTACTTTGGGCCGTGAGCCAAATCCGGCACTTGCGCGGATGAGATAATGATGTGGACATGATTTAAATCATGTGTGGAGAGGCTCGGTTCGATTTGAAAAGAATCGGAGGTCAAACGAGCCAAAAGTGAGTTGGAACGGAGAAGAAACGGAAAAAAGCTGAAAATTTGGCTAAGTCCTTGGACTAGGCTGATGGTCCCTGGGGGGACCGGTCCCCAAAAAGGGAGACCGGTCCGGAAGGTCGTCCCCGCGAGCAGCTCTGGGGCCGGTCTCTTAAGGGGGAGACCGGTCGCCAGCTGCGCAGAGTGGAGCAAGGCTCTCTGGGACCGGTCCTGGGTTAGGGAGACCGGTCTCTGAGCCCGAAAATGCCCAGTTTGGGCTGTTTCAAATATTGTAAAGTTGAGGGGCCTTATAGCAATTGTGCAGGGGGTTAGTTGTAAAGAGAGGGATAAAACCTCTTCTCTCTCTCTCTCCCTCACTCTGATCGCTCGCTCCCTCTCTCTCTCTCTCTCTCTCTCTCTCTTCTCTGTTCGACAGCAAGAAGAAGAGAAGAAGGAAAGAAGAAGAAGAAGAAGAGGAAGAAAAGGAAGAAGGAGATGGAGAAGAAGATGATGGTGATGATGATGATGACCATCTCCTCCTTCTCCCTCAAGTGGGCAAGCTCTTGAGAGGTAAGCTTGAGCTCTCTCTCTCTCTCTCATGGTAGATCCCCTTGTAGTGGGTCTTAAACCCTAGAGTTGGGATTTATGGAACCCTAGCATGCTAGCAAGATGAGTATTCTCCATTTCGTAGATCGATTTGGTGAATTTGGCTATAGTAGCATCTAGGGCATCCAAATGGGGATTTTAGAAATAGATGAGATTGATCTCATTTGACCCCATAGGAACCTAATTGGGGGTGCAACGAACGCGTTGGCGCGCTCGGTTCGGTGATCCGACGAGCGGTTGCAAAGATATTAATATTTTAATATATTCATACCAGATGTCCGCAAAGACGCAAGATAGGAGCCCTAAATTCACGAAAACGGAATCGGGGCAACTTGAAGACGTGGGGCAACGGCACGAAGTCTCGGATCGAGATTCGGAGATCGTTCGGTTGGTCGCGCACGAGTTGAGCCGAATCGGGTCACGGGTGTCAGCGGGGCGGCCGATTGCAAGTGTCGACGAGCAATCGGAGAGCAAAACCAATGTGGGTGTGTTTACCGAAGCGACTAGGTCGCCTGTATGTCTAAGAGTCATTTAACTCTTGTTGATGCATGTTCAATAACGCATAAGTAGAAATGCATGTTAGTGATATAGAGTAAAATGCTAAGTAGTTGCAAGTAAATGAATGAAATGCATGATAATAGCATAAAGTACGATGCTAGAAGAGTAAAAGAATGCATGCTTAGCATAATAGAAACATGCATATGAGTGGATTGATAGACATAAGAGAGCCAAGTAAAGAATGCCAAGTAAAGAATGTGAGTCATGGACTAAATGCACATATAGATCGAGTGGCATCTAACCTAGTGTAAAGAACATAGGTTATAGTAAACCTAGAGTCAATGGACCTAGGAGTGTGGCATCTAACCTAGTGTAATGAACATGGGTTATAGCAAACCTAGAGTCAATGGATCTAGGTGAGTGGCATTGAACCTAGTGTCAAGGACATAGGTTGAACAACGATGGCAATGGACCTAGTGTGAGTAAACCTAGGTCGAGCTAGAATGACATTGAACCTAGAGTTAAGACAATCTAGGTTATGTGACAAGGAATGAACCCTAGAGTCAAGTGGACCTAGGATGTAAAGAACAATGGACCTAGTGGGTCGACTCTTGAGGGTTAAGGCCAACCCTCAAGCAAAGTGGAATGGATTCCTAATCCCAAGAATTGTGAGCTCGATAGTTCCGGTTCCGCGGGTGTATGCGGCATGTTCCTCTCCCACCTAAGAACTTCGAGGATTGTGACTAAGCAAGAACAAAGTGAGCGCTAGGGTGTATGCGGCATGTTCCTCTCCCTATCGGGAATCTTGGCTATGGGTGTATGCGGCATGTTCCTCTCCCAGGCGGATCCTCGACCACGGTGCACGGACCTTCGGGCGGACCGTTGGGCGATGTGGTTCTTGGCTTGCAGGCTGAGGTGTATGTGACAGGGTCCCTCACCTCGAGCCAGGCAAAGTGCGGATTATCCGCTATTGATTGACTCGTGGCCGAGTCGGGTGGCTAGCGGGAATCAGGTAGAGAGAACCTTGAGAGCTAGTGATATGTATGGTGAACCTAAGGTAATAGACACCTTAGAAGCAAGTTGGACTTGAGATGGAAACCTAGGGTTATAAAAACCTTGGAAGTTAATGACATGAGCTAAGGTAAGTAGAAATCTTAGAGTTACAACGGGTATGAGTTATGAATAGCTAAGTAAGAATGAAATAGCTAAAGTACAGAATAGCAAAAAGGTAAAGAAAAGCTAAGAGCTAAAGTAATAATTTGCATGTTGCATTTGTGAGGCATGTTTTTATGTTAGTCGCAAGTTATATACCTATATATGTTTTTGGACTAACATATTTGCAGTGCCTCCTTGGACCTATTGGTCGAGCTGTTCTCTTGGGTGACCGTACCCACGAGAACTATGGACAATAGTTCTCACCCCCGTGTTGTGGTTTTGGGGGTACAGGTATACACGTGAGCGGCGCAGCAGCGGCGCGAGGCAAGGGCGTAGATCTGTAGATAGCGCCCTACCAGGAGACCAGAGGTAGCAGTACCCTGAGGCCGTCTTAATAGCGGGGACTAGAGGGTAGTGAGCAAAAATGTAACTAACTTGTGAAATGATGTAATAATGAGTAGATTGTATTTGGAAGTCTAATGTAAATTAATCGGTGATGTAAAATCAATGTGGAATGAATGTAATAACATAAGATGTGTTTATGTTGTTTGATACCTAGCTTCCTTATGCAATCGTTGTATGTTGAATACTGTTCCTAGTTTGGAACCTTCGTGAATTGTATCGATTGCGACGCCTTGGACGTACAGGGGAAACTCTGTCCGTTCGGCGGTCTGCCGGCGCGCCGAATCCGACCGAATTGGCGGGCTCGGGGCGTGACACTCGGGGCGTAATAGAACAAAATAATAAGGTTTTACTCATTGTTCGATTGAATGAGAAAATGTACTGTTTCCAAAGTTGTACTGATAGGGCGCAATTGATTAGTCTAATGTTGGTCCGGTTTTGTTTCTTGTGAACGTTGGCATCGATAGGTTGCAAATTTACACTCCCGGGGCGTAATAGAACAAAATAATAAGGTTTTACTCATTGTTCGATTGAATGAGAAAAAGTACTGTTTCCAAAGTTTTACTGATCCCTGCAAGTGAGTTGTCCAATGTTTGTCCGGTTTTGGTTCTTGTGAACGTTGGCATGGATAGGTTGCAAATTTACACTCTCGGGGCGTAATAGAACAAAATAATTAGGTTTTACTCATTGTTCGATTGAATGAGAAAATGTACTGTTTCCAAAGTTGTAAGTTGTAACATAAGGCGCACTGAGGTAGTCTAACGTTGTTCCCGTTTTGGTTCTTTTGAACGTTGGCATCGATAGGTTGCAAATTTACACTCTCGGGGCGTAATAGAACAAAATAATAAGGTTTTACTCATTGTTCGATTGAATGAGAAAAAGTACTGTTTCCAAAGTTGTACTGATAGGGCGCAATTGATTAGTCTAATGTTGGTCCGCTTTTGTTTCTTGTGAACGTTGGGATCGAAAGGTTGCAAATTTACACTCTCGGGGCGTAATAGAACAAAATAATAAGGTTTTACTCATTGTTCGATTGAATGAGAAAATGTACTGTTTCCAAAGTTATACTCATGGTGCGCAATTGAGTAGTCTAATGTTGGTCCGGTTTTGGTTCTTGTGAACGTTGGCATCGATAGGTTGCAAATTTACACTCTCGGGGAGTAATAGAACAAAATAATTAGGTTTTACTCTTTGTTCGATTGAATGAGAAAAAGTACTGTTTCCAAAGTTTTACTGATAGGGCGCAAGTGAGTGACTCAATGTTGGTCCGGTTTTGGTTCTTGTGAACGTTGGCATGGATAGGTTGCAAATTTACACTCTCGGGGCGTAATAGAACAAAATAATTAGGTTTTACTCTTTGTTCGATTGAATGAGAAAAAGTACTGTTTCCAAAGTTATACGAGATAGTGCGCAATTGAGTAGTCTAATGTTGTTCCCGTTTTGGTTCTTTTGAACGTTGGCATCGATAGGTTGCAAATTTACACTCTCGGGGCGTAATAGAACAAAATAATAAGGTTTTACTCATTGTTCGATTGAATGAGAAAATGTACTGTTTCCAAAGTTATACTCATGGTGCGCAATTGAGTAGTCTAATGTTGGTCCCGTTTTGGTTCTTGTGAACGTTGGCATCGATAGGTTGCAAATTTACACTCTCGGGGCGTAATAGAACAAAATAATTAGGTTTTACTCTTTGTTCGATTGAATGAGAAAATGTACTGTTTCCAAAGTTATACTCATGTTGCGCAATTGAGTAGTCTAATGTTGGTTCCGTTTTGGTTCTTGTGAACGTTGGCATCGATAGGTTGCAAATTTACACTCTCGGGGTGTAATAGAACAAAATAATTAGGTTTTTTACTCTTTGTTCGATTGAATGAGAAAAAGTACTGTTTCCAAAGTTATACTGATAGGGTGCAATTGAGTAGTCCAATGTTGGTCCGGTTTTGGTTTTTGTGAATGTTGTCATGGATAGGTTGCAAATTTACACTCTCGGGGCGTAATAGAACAAAATAATTAGGTTTTACTCTTTGTTCGATTGAATGAGAAAAAGTACTGTTTCCAAAGTTATACTGATAGGGCGCAATTGAGTAGTCTAATGTTCATCCGGTTTTGGTTCTTGTGAACGTTGGCATAGATAGGTTGCAAATTTACACTCTCGGGGCGTAATAGAACAAAATAATTAGGTTTTACTCTTTGTTCGATTGAATGAGAAAATGTACTGTTTCCAAAGTTGTACTGATAGTGTGCAATTGAGTAGTCTAACGTTGGTCCCGTTTTGGTTCTTGTGAAGGTTGGCATCGATAGGTTGCAAATTTACACTCTCGGGGCGTAATAGAACAAAATAATTAGGTTATACTCTTTGTTCGATTGAATGAGAAAAGTACTGTTTCCAAAGTTTTACTGATAGGGCACAAGTGAGTAGTCCAATGTTGGTCCGGTTTTGGTTCTTGTGAACGTTGGCATGGATAGGTTACTAATTTACACTCTCGGGGCGTAATAGAACAAAATAATTAGGTTTTACTCATTGTTCGATTGAATGAGAAAATGTACTGTTTCCAAAGTTGTACTGATAGTGTGCAATTGAGTAGTCTAACGTTGGTCCCGTTTTGGTTCTTGTGAAGGTTGGCATCGATAGGTTGCAAATTTACACTCTCGGGGCGTAATAGAACAAAATAATTAGGTTTTACTCTTTGTTCGATTGAATGACAAAAAGTACTGTTTCCAAAGTTGTACTGATAGTGTGCAATTGAGTAGTCTAACGTTGGTCCCGTTTTGGTTCTTGTGAAGGTTGGCATCGATAGGTTGCAAATTTACACTCTCGGGGCGTAATAGAACAAAATAATTAGGTTATACTCTTTGTTCGATTGAATGAGAAAAAGTACTGTTTCCAAAGTTTTACTGATAGGGCGCAAGTGAGTAGTCCAATGTTGGTCCGGTTTTGGTTCTTGTGAACGTTGGCATGGATAGGTTGCTAATTTACACTCTCGGGGCGTAATAGAACAAAATAATTAGGTTTTACTCTTTGTTCGATTGAATGAGAAAAAGTACTGTTTCCAACGTTGTATTGATGGGGCGCAATTGATTAGTCTAATGTTAGTCCGGTTTTGTTTCTTGTGAACGTTGGCATCGCTAGGTTGCAAATTTACACTCTCGGGACATAATAGAACAAAATAATTAGGTTTTACTCATTGTTCGATTGAATGACAAAATGTACTGTTTCCAAAGTTGTACTGATAGTGCGCAATTGAGTAGTCTAATGGTGGTCCCGTTTTGGTTCTTGTGAACGTTGGCATCGATAGGTTGCAAATTTACACTCTCGGGGCGTAATAGAAAAAAATAATTAGGTTTTACTCTTTGTTCGATTGAATGAGAAAAAGTACTGTTTCCAAAGTTGTACTGATAGGGCGCAATTGATTAGTCTAATGTTGGTCCGGTTTTGTTTCTTGTGAACGTTGGCATCGATAGGTTGCAAATTTACACTCTCGGGGCGTAATAGAACAAAATAATAAGGTTTTACTCATTGTTCGATTGAATGAGAAAATGTACTGTTTCCAAAGTTGTACTGATAGGGCGCAATTGAGTAGTCCAATGTTGGTCCGGTTTTGGTTCTTGTGAACGTTGGCATGGATAGGTTGCAAATTTACACTCTCGGGGCGTAATAGAACAAAATAATTAGGTTTTACTCTTTGTTCGATTGAATGAGAAAAAGTACTGTTTCCAAAGTTATACTGATAGGGCGCAATTGAGTAGTCTAATGTTCATCCGGTTTTGGTTCTTGTGAACGTTGGCATCGATAGGTTGCAAATTTACACTCTCGGGGCGTAATAGAACAAAATAATTAGGTTTTACTCTTTGTTCGATTGAATGAGAAAAGTACTGTTTCCAAAGTTTTACTGATAGGGCGCAAGTGAGTAGTCCAATGTTGGTCCGGTTTTGGTTCTTGTGAACGTTGGCATGGATAGGTTGCTAATTTACACTCTCGGGGCGTAATAGAACAAAATAATTAGGTTTTACTCTTTGTTCGATTGAATGAGAAAAAGTACTGTTTCCAAAGTTTTACGGATAGGCGCAAGTGAGTAGTCCAGTGTTGTTCCGGTTTTGGTTCTTGTGAACGTAGACAACGATAGGTTGCAAATTTACACTCTCGGGGCGTAATAGAACAAAATAATTAGGTTTTACTCTTTGTTCGATTGAATGAGAAAAAGTACTGTTTCCAAAGTTTTACTGATAGTGCGCAATTGAGTAGTCTAACGTTGGTCCCGTTTTGGTTCTTGTGAACGTTGGCATCGATAGGTTGCAAATTTACACTCTCGGGGCGTAATAGAACAAAATAATAAGGTTTTACTCATTGTTCGATTGAATGAGAAAAAGTACTGTTTCGAAAGTTGTACTGATAGTGCGCAATTGATTAGTCTAATGTTGGTCCGCTTTTGTTTCTTGTGAACGTTGGCATCGATAGGTTGCAAATTAACACTCCCGGGGCGTAATAGAACAAAATAATAAGGTTTTACTCATTGTTCGATTGAATGAGAAAAAGTACTGTTTCCAAAGTTTTACTGATCCCTGCAAGTGAGTTGTCCAATGTTGGTCCGGTTTTGGTTCTTGTGAACATTGGCATGGATAGGTTGCAAATTTACACTCTCGGGGCGTAATAGAACAAAATAATTAGGTTTTACTCATTGTTCGATTGAATGAGAAAATGTACTGTTTCCAAAGTTGTACTGATAGTGCGCAATTGAGTAGTCTAACGTTGTTCCCGTTTTGGTTCTTTTGAACGTTGGCATTGATAGGTTGCAAATTTACACTCTCGTAATAGAACAAAATAATAAGGTTTTACTCATTGTTCGATTGAATGAGAAAATGTACAGTTTCCAAAGTTGTACTGATAGGGCGCAATTGATTAGTCTAATGTTGGTCCGCTTTTGTTTCTTGTGAACGTTGGGATCGATAGGTTGCAAATTTACACTCTCGGGGCGTAATAGAACAAAATAATAAGGTTTTACTCATTGTTCGATTGAATGAGAAAATGTACTGTTTCCAAAGTTATACTCATGTTGCGCAATTGAGTAGTCTAATGTTGGTCCCGTTTTGGTTCTTGTGAACGTTGGCATCGATAGGTTGCAAATTTACACTCTCGGGGCGTAATAGAACAAAATAATTAGGTTTTACTCTTTGTTCGATTGAATGAGAAAAAGTACTGTTTCCAAAGTTTTACTGATAGGGCGCAAGTGAGTGACTCAATGTTGGTCCGGTTTTGGTTCTTGTGAACGTTGGCATGGATAGGTTGCAAATTTACACTCTCGGGGCGTAATAGAACAAAATAATTAGGTTTTACTCATTGTTCGATTGAATGAGAAAATGTACTGTTTCCAAAGTTGTACAGATAGTGCGCAATTGAGTAGTCTAACGTTGTTCCCGTTTTGGTTCTTTTGAACGTTGGCATCGATAGGTTGCAAATTTACACTCTCGGGGCGTAATAGAACAAAATAATAAGGTTTTACTCATTGTTCGATTGAATGAGAAAATGTACTGCTTTCCAAAGTTATACTCATGGTGCGCAATTGAGTAGTCTAATGTTGGTCCCGTTTTTGGTTCTTGTGAACGTTGGCATCGATAGGTTGCAAATTTACACTCTCGGGCGTAATAGAACAAAATAATTAGGTTTTACTCTTTGTTCGATTGAATGAGAAAATGTAGCTTTCCAAAGTTATACTCATGTTGCGCAATTGAGTAGTCTAATGTTGGTCCCGTTTTGGTTCTTGTGAACGTTGGCATCGATAGGTTGCAAATTTACACTCTCGGGGTGTAATAGAACAAAATAATTAGGTTTTTTACTCTTTGTTCGATTGAATGAGAAAAAGTACTGTTTCCAAAGTTATACTGATAGGGTGCAATTGAGTAGTCCAATGTTGGTCCGGTTTTGGTTTTTGTGAATGTTGTCATGGATAGGTTGCAAATTTACACTTTCGGGGCGTAATAGAACAAAATAATTAGGTTTTACTCTTTGTTCGATTGAATGAGAAAAAGTACTGTTTCCAAAGTTATACTGATAGGGCGCAATTGAGTAGTCTAATGTTCATCCGGTTTTGGTTCTTGTGAACGTTGGCATAGATAGGTTGCAAATTTACACTCTCGGGGCGTAATAGAACAAAATAATTAGGTTTTACTCTTTGTTCGATTGAATGAGAAAAAGTACTGTTTCCAAAGTTTTACTGATAGGGCACAAGTGAGTAGTCCAATGTTGGTCCGGTTTTGGTTCTTGTGAACGTTGGCATGGATAGGTTACTAATTTACACTCTCGGGGCGTAATAGAACAAAATAATTAGGTTTTACTCATTGTTCGATTGAATGAGAAAATGTCTTGTTTCCAAAGTTGTACTGATAGTGTGCAATTGAGTAGTCTAACGTTGGTCCCGTTTTGGTTCTTGTGAAGGTTGGCATCGATAGGTTGCAAATTTACACTCTCGGGGCGTAATAGAACAAAATAATTAGGTTATACTCTTTGTTCGATTGAATGAGAAAAGTACTGGTTTCCAAAGTTTTACTGATAGGGCGCAAGTGAGTGGTCCAATGTTGGTCCGGTTTTGGTTCTTGTGAACGTTGGCATGGATAGGTTGCTAATTTACACTCTCGGGCGTAATAGAACAAAATAATTAGGTTTTACTCTTTGTTCGATTGAATGAGAAAAAGTACTCGTTTCCAAAGTTGTACCGATAGGGCGCAATTGATTAGTCTAATGTTAGTCCGGTTTGTTTCTTGTGAACGTTGGCATCGATAGGTTGCAAATTTACACTCTCGGGCGTAATAGAATAAAATAATAAGGTTTTTACTCATTGTTCGATTGAATGAGAAAATGTCTGTTTCCAAAGTTGTACCGATAGTGCGCAATTGAGTAGTCCAGTGTTGGTCGGTTTTGGTTCTTGTGAACGTTGGCATGGATAGGTTGCTAATTTACACTGTCGGGGCGTAATAGAACAAAATAATTAGGTTTTACTCTTTGTTCGATTGAATGAGAAAAAGTACTGTTTCCAAAGTTGTACTGATAGGGTGCAAGTGATTAGTCTAATGTTGGTCCGGTTTTGTTTCTTGTGAACGTTGGCATCGATAGGTTGCAAATTTACACTCTGGGCGTAATAGAACAAAATAATAAGGTTTTACTCATTGTTCGATTGAATGAGAAAATGTCTTGTTTCCAAAGTTGTACCGATAGTGCGCAATTGAGTAGTCCAGTTGTTGGTCGGTTTTGGTTCTTGTGAACGTTGGCATCGATAGGTTGCAAATTTACACTCTCGGGCGTAATAGAACAAAATAATTAGGTTTTACTCTTTGTTCGATTGAATGAGAAAAGTACGTTTCCAAAGTTTTACCGATAGGGCGCAAGTGAGTAGTCCAATGTTGGTCGGTTTTGGTTCTTGTGAACGTTGGCATGGATAGGTTGCTAATTTACACTGTCGGGCGTAATAGAACAAAATAATTAGGTTTTACTCTTTGTTCGATTGAATGAGAAAAAGTACTGCTTTCCGAAGTTTTACCGATAGGGCGCAAGTGAGTAGTCCAGTTGTTGGTCCGGTTTTGGTTCTTGTGAACGTTGGCATGGATAGGTTGCAAATTTACACTCTCGGGGCGTAATACAACAAAATAATTAGGTTTTACTCATTGTTCGATTGAATGAGAAAATGTACTGTTTCCAAAGTTGTACTGATAGTGCGCAATTGAGTAGTCTAACGTTGTTCCCGTTTTGGTTCTTCTGAACGTTGGCATTGATAGGTTGCAAATTTACACTCTCGGGGCGTAATAGAACAAAATAATTAGGTTTTACTCTTTGTTCGATTGAATGAAGAAATCTTGTTTCCAAAGTTTTCTTGATAGGGCGCAAGTGAGTAGTCCAATGTTGGTCGATTTTGGTTCTTGTGAACGTTGGCATGGATAGGTTGCAAATTTACACTCTCGGGCGTAATAGAACAAAATAATTAGGTTTTACTCATTGTTCGATTGAATGAGAAAATGTCTTGTTTCCAAAGTTGTGCGATAGTGCGCAATTGAGTAGTCCGATGTTGGTCGGTTTTGGTTCTTGTGAACGTTGGCATGGATAGGTTGCAAATTTACACTCTCGGGCGTAATAGAACAAAATAATTAGGTTTTACTCTTTGTTCGATTGAATGAGAAAAAATCTTGTTTCCAAAGTTATATTGATGGGCGCAATTGAGTAGTCTAATGTTCATCGGTTTTGGTTCTTGTGAACGTTGGCATCGATAGGTTGCAAATTTACACTCTCGGGCGTAATAGAACAAAATAATTAGGTTTTACTCTTTGTTCGATTGAATGAGAAAAATCTTGTTTCCAAAGTTTCTTGATAGGGCGCAAGTGAGTAGTCCAATGTTGGTCGGTTTTGGTTCTTGTGAACGTTGGCATGGATAGGTTGCTAATTTACACTCTCGGGCGTAATAGAACAAAATAATTAGGTTTTACTCTTTGTTCGATTGAATGAGAAAAATCTTGTTTAGAAGTTTTTGCGATAGGGCGCAAGTTAGTAGTCCGGTGTTCGTCGGTTTTGGTTCTTGTGAACGTTGGCATGGATAGGTTGCAAATTTACACTCTCGGGCGTAATACAACAAAATAATTAGGTTTTACTCATTGTTCGATTGAACGAGAAAATGTCTTGTTTCCAAAGTTGTGCGATAGTGCGCAATTGAGTAGTCTAATGTTGGTCCGCTTTTGTTTCTTGTGAACGTTGGCATCGATAGGTTGCAAATTAACACTCTCGGGCGTAATAGAACAAAATAATAAGGTTTTACTCATTGTTCGATTGAATGAGAAAAATCTTGTTTCCAAAGTTTCTTGATCCCAAGTGAGTTGTCCAATGTTGGTCGGTTTTGGTTCTTGTGAACATTGGCATGGATAGGTTGCAAATTTACACTCTCGGGCGTAATAGAACAAAATAATTAGGTTTTACTCATTGTTCGATTGAATGAGAAAATGTACTGTTTCCAAAGTTGTACTGATAGTGCGCAATTGAGTAGTCTAACGTTGTTCCCGTTTTGGTTCTTTTGAACGTTGGCATTGATAGGTTGCAAATTTACACTCTCGGGGC
This sequence comes from Aechmea fasciata, assembly GCA_025177825.1. Lineage (NCBI taxonomy): Eukaryota > Viridiplantae > Streptophyta > Magnoliopsida > Poales > Bromeliaceae > Aechmea > Aechmea fasciata. The sequence continues at coordinate 15,825,709 of CM045928.1, read as the reverse complement.
GTAATAGAACAAAATAATAAGGTTTTACTCATTGTTCGATTGAATGAGAAAATGTACTGTTTCCAAAGTTGTGCGATAGGCGCAATTGATTAGTCTAATGTTGGTCCGCTTTTGTTTCTTGTGAACGTTGGCATCGATAGGTTGCAAATTAACACTCCGGGCGTAATAGAACAAAATAATAAGGTTTTACTCATTGTTCGATTGAATGAGAAAAAGTACTGTTTCCAAAGTTTTACTGATCCCTGCAAGTGAGTTGTCCAATGTTGGTCCGGTTTTGGTTCTTGTGAACGTTGGCATGGGTAGGTTGCAAATTTACACTCTCGGGGCGTAATAGAACAAAATAATTAGGTTTTACTCATTGTTCGATTGAATGAGAAAATGTCTGTTTCCAAAGTTGTACTGATAGTGCGCAATTGAGTAGTCTAACGTTGTTCCCGTTTTGGTTCTTTTGAACGTTGGCATCGATAGGTTGCAAATTTACACTCTCGGGGCGTAATAGAACAAAATAATAAGGTTTTACTCATTGTTCGATTGAATGAGAAAATGTACTGTTTCCAAAGTTGTACTGATAGGGCGCAACTGAGTAGTCTAATGTTGGTCCGGTTTTGGTTCTTGTGAACGTTGGGATCGATAGGTTGCAAATTTACACTCTCGGGGCGTAATAGAACAAAATAATTAGGTTTTACTCTTTGTTCGATTGAATGAGAAAATGTACTGTTTCCAAAGTTATACTCATGTTGCGCAATTGAGTAGTCTAATGTTGGTCCCGTTTTGGTTCTTGTGAACGTTGGCATCGATAGGTTGCAAATTTACACTCTCGGGGAGTAATAGAACAAAATAATTAGGTTTTACTCATTGTTCGATTGAATGAGAAAAATCTTGTTTCCAAAGTTTTCGATAGGGCGCAAGTGAGTGACTCAATGTTGGTCGGTTTTGGTTCTTGTGAACGTTGGCATGGATAGGTTGCAAATTTACACTCTCGGGGCGAATAGAACAAAATAATTAGGTTTTACTCATTGTTCGATTGAATGAGAAAATGTACTGTTTCCAAAGTTGTACTGATAGTGCGCAATTGATTAGTCTAACGTTGTTCCCGTTTTCGTTCTTGTGAACGTTGGCATCGAGAAGTTGCAAATTTACACTCTCGGGGCGGAATAAAACAAAATAATAAGGTTTTACTCATTGTTCGATTGAATGAGAAAATGTCTTGTTTCCAAAGTTATACTCATGGTGCGCAATTGAGTAGTCTAATGTTGGTCCCGTTTTGGTTCTTGTGAACGTTGGCATCGATACGTTGCAAATTTACACTCTCGGGGCATAATAGAACAAAATAATTAGGTTTTACTCTTTGTTCGGTTGCATGAGAAAATGTCTTGTTTCCAAAGTTATACTCGTATGTTGCGCAATTGAGTAGTCTAATGTTGGTTCCGTTTTGGTTCTTGTGAACGTTGGCATCGATAGGTTGCAAATTTACACTCTCGGGGCGTAATAGAACAAAATAATTAGGTTTTACTCTTTGTTCGATTGAATGAGAAAAATCTTGTTTCCAAAGTTATCGATAGGGTGCAATTGAGTAGTCCAATGTTGGTCCGGTTTTGGTTTTTGTGAATGTTGTCATGGATAGGTTGCAAATTTACACTCTCGGGGCGTAATAGAACAAAATAATTAGGTTTTACTCTTTGTTCGATTGAATGAGAAAAAGTACTGTTTCCAAAGTTATACTGATAGGGCGCAATTGAGTAGTCTAATTTTCATCCGGTTTTGGTTCTTGTGAACGTTGGCATAGATAGGTTGCAAATTTACACTCTCGGGGCGTAATAGAACAAAATAATTAGGTTTTACTCTTTGTTCGATTGAATGACAAAAATCTTGTTTCCAAAGTTTCTTGCGATAGGGCGCAAGTGAGTAGTCCAATGTTGGTCCGGTTTTGGTTCTTGTGAACGTTGGCATGGATAGGTTACTAATTTACACTCTCGGGGCGTAATAGAACAAAATAATTAGGTTTTACTCATTGTTCGATTGAATGAGAAAAAGTACTGTTTCCAAAGTTGTCTTGATAGTGTGCAATTGAGTAGTCTAACGTTGGTCCGTTTTGGTTCTTGTGAAGGTTGGCATCGATACGTTGCAAATTTACACTCTCGGGGCATAATAGAACAAAATAATTAGGTAGAACAAAATAATTAGGTTATACTCTTTGTTCGATTGAATGAGAAAATCTTGTTTCCAAAGTTTTGCGATAGGGCGCAAGTGAGTAGTCCAATGTTGGTCGGTTTTGGTTCTTGTGAACGTTGGCATGGATAGGTTGCTAATTTACACTCTCGGGCGTAATAGAACAAAATAATTAGGTTTTACTCTTTGTTCGATTGAATGAGAAAAAATCTTGTTTCCAAAGTTGTGCGATAGGCGCAATTGATTAGTCTAATGTTAGTCGGTTTTGTTTCTTGTGAACGTTGGCATCGATACTTTGCAAATTTATACTCTCGGGGCATAATAGAATAAAATAATAAGGTTTTACTCTTTGTTCGATTGAATGAGAAAAAGTACTGTTTCCAAAGTACATGCGATAGTGCGCAATTGAGTAGTCCAGTGTTGGTCCGGTTTTGGTTCTTGTGAACGTTGGCATGGATAGGTTGCTAATTTACACTCTCGGGGCGTAATAGAAAAAAATAATTAGGTTTTACTCTTTGTTCGATTGAATGAGAAAAATCTTTGTTTCCAAAGTTGTATTGATAGGCGCAATTGATTAGTCTAATGTTGGTCGGTTTTGTTTCTTGTGAACGTTGGCATCGATAGGTTGCAAATTTACACTCTCGGGCGTAATAGAACAAAATAATAAGGTTTTACTCATTGTTCGATTGAATGAGAAAATGTCTTGTTTCCAAAGTTGTGCGATAGTGCGCAATTGAGTAGTCCGGTGTTGGTCGGTTTTGGTTCTTGTGAACGTTGGCATCGATAGGTTGCAAATTTACACTCTCGGGCGTAATAGAACAAAATAATTAGGTTTTACTCTTTGTTCGATTGAATGAGAAAATCTTGTTTCCAAAGTTTTGCGATAGGGCGCAAGTGAGTAGTCCAATGTTGGTCGGTTTTGGTTCTTGTGAACGTTGGCATGGATAGGTTGCTAATTTACCTTTGTCGGGCGTAATAGAACAAAATAATTAGGTTTTACTCTTTGTTCGATTGAATGAGAAAAATCTTGTTTAGAAGTTTCTTGATAGGGCGCAAGTGAGTAGTCCGGTGTTGGTCCGGTTTTGGTTCTTGTGAACGTTGGCATGGATAGGTTGCAAATTTACACTCTCGGGCGTAATACAACAAAATAATTAGGTTTTACTCATTGTTCGATTGAATGAGAAAATGTCTTTGTTTCCAAAGTTGTGCGATAGTGCGCAATTGAGTAGTCTAACGTTGTTCCCGTTTTGGTTCTTCGAACGTTGGCATTGATAGGTTGCAAATTTACACTCTCGGGCGTAATAGAACAAAATAATTAGGTTTTACTCTTTGTTCGATTGAATGAGAAAAATCTTTGTTTCCAAAGTTTTGCGATAGGGCGCAAGTGAGTAGTCCAATGTTGGTCGATTTTGGTTCTTGTGAACGTTGGCATGGATAGGTTGCAAATTTACACTCTCGGGCGTAATAGAACAAAATAATTAGGTTTTACTCATTGTTCGATTGAATGAGAAAATGTCTTGTTTCCAAAGTTGTGCGATAGTGCGCAATTGAGTAGTCCGGTGTTGGTCGGTTTTGGTTCTTGTGAACGTTGGCATGGATTGGTTGCAAATTTACACTCTCGGGGCGTAATAGAACAAAATAATAAGGTTTTACTCCTTGTTGGATTGAATGAGAAAATGTACTGTTTCCAAAGTTGTACTGATGGGGCGCAATTGAGTAGTCTAATGTTCATCCGGTTTTGGTTCTTGTGAACGTTGGCATCGATAGGTTGCAAATTTACACTCTCGGAGCGTAATAGAACAAAATAATTAGGTTTTACTCTTTGTTCGATTGAATGAGAAAATGTACGATTTCAAAGTTGTGCGATAGGGCGAAATTGATTAGTCTAATGTTGGTCCGCTTTTGTTTCTTGTGAACGTTGGCATCGATAGGTTGCAAATTAACACTCCCGGGGCTTAATAGAACAAAATAATAAGGTTTTACTCATTGTTCGATTGAATGAGAAAAATCTTGTTTCCAAAGTTTCTTGATCCACCAAGTGAGTTGTCCAATGTTGGTCGGTTTTGGTTCTTGTGAACGTTGGCATGGATAGGTTGCAAATTTACACTCTCGGGCGTAATAGAACAAAATAATTAGGTTTTACTCATTGTTCGATTGAATGAGAAAATGTCTTGTTTCCAAAGTTGTATGCGATAGTGCGCAATTGAGTAGTCTAACGTTGTTCCCGTTTTGGTTCTTTTGAACGTTGGCATTGATTGGTTGCAAATTTACACTCTCGGGGCGTAATAGAACAAAATAATAAGGTTTTACTCATTGTTCGATTGAATGAGAAAATGTACTGTTTCCAAAGTTGTACTGATAGGGCGCAAGTGATTAGTCTAATGTTGGTCCGCTTTTGTTTCTTGTGAACATTGGGATCGATAGGTTGCAAATTTACACTCTCGGGGCGTAATAGAACAAAATAATAAGGTTTTACTCATTGTTCGATTGAATGAGAAAATGTCTTTGTTTCCAAAGTTATACTCATGTTGCGCAATTGAGTAGTCTAATGTTGGTCCGTTTTGGTTCTTGTGAACGTTGGCATCGATAGGTTGCAAATTTACACTCTCGGGGACTAATAGAACAAAATAATTAGGTTTTACTCTTTGTTCGATTGAATGAGAAAAGGTACTGTTTCCAAAGTTTTACTGATAGGGCGCAAGTGAGTGACTCAATGTTGGTCCGGTTTTGGTTCTTGTGAACGTTGGCATGGATAGGTTGCAAATTTACACTCTCGGGCGTAATAGAACAAAATCATTAGGTTTTACTCATTGTTCGATTGAATGAGAAAATGTACTGTTTCCAAAGTTGTACTGATAGTGCGCAATTGAGTAGTCTAACGTTGTTCCCGTTTTGGTTCTTCTGAACGTTGGCATCGATAGGTTGCAAATTTACACTCTCGGGGCGTAATAGAACAAAATAATAAGGTTTTACTCATTGTTCGATTGAATGAGAAAATGTACTGTTTCCAAAGTTATACTCGTAGTGCGCAATTGAGTAGTCTAATGTTGGTCCGTTTTGGTTCTTGTGAACGTTGGCATCGATAGGTTGCAAATTTACACTCTCGGGCGTAATAGAACAAAATAATTAGGTTTTACTCATTGTTCGATTGAATGAGAAAATGTACTGTTTCCAAAGTTATACTCATGTTGCGCAATTGAGTAGTCTAATGTTGGTCCCGTTTTGGTTCTTGTGAACGTTGGCATCGATAGGTTGCAAATTTACACTCTCGGGGTGTAATAGAACAAAATAATTAGGTTTTTTACTCTTTGTTCGATTGAATGAGAAAAAATACTGTTTCCAAAGTTATACTGATAGGGTGCAATTGAGTAGTCCAATGTTGGTCCGGTTTTGGTTCTTGTGAACGTTGGCATGGATAGATGGCAAATTTACACTCTCGGGCGTAATAGAACAAAATAATTAGGTTTTACTCTTTGTTCGATTGAATGAGAAAAATCTTGTTTCCAAAGTTATGCGATAGGGCGCAATTGAGTAGTCTAATTTTCATCCGGTTTTGGTTCTTGTGAACGTTGGCATCGATAGGTTGCAAATTTACACTCTCGGGGCGTAATAGAACAAAATAATTAGGTTTTACTCTTTGTTCGATTGAATGACAAAAATCTTGTTTCCAAAGTTTTGCGATAGGGCACAAGTGAGTAGTCCAATGTTGGTCCGGTTTTGGTTCTTGTGAACGTTGGCATGGATAGGTTACTAATTTACACTCTCGGGGCGTAATAGAACAAAATAATTAGGTTTTACTCATTGTTCGATTGAATGAGAAAATGTACTGTTTCCAAAGTTGTACTGATAGTGTGCAATTGAGTAGTCTAACGTTGGTCCCGTTTTGGTTCTTGTGAAGGTTGGCATCGATAGGTTGCAAATTTACACTCTCGGGGCGTAATAGAACAAAATAATTAGGTTATACTCTTTGTTCGATTGAATGAGAAAAAGTACTGTTTCCAAAGTTTTGCGATAGGGCGCAAGTGAGTAGTCCAATGTTGGTCCGGTTTTGGTTCTTGTGAACGTTGGCATGGATAGGTTGCTAATTTACACTCTCGGGCGTAATAGAACAAAATAATTAGGTTTTACTCTTTGTTCGATTGAATGAGAAAAATCTTGTTTCCAAAGTTGTACTGATAGGGTGCAATTGATTAGTCTAATGTTAGTCCGGTTTTGTTTCTTGTGAACGTTGGCATCGATAGGTTGCAAATTTACACTCTCGGGGCGTAATAGAACAAAATAATAAGGTTTTACTCATTGTTCGATTGAATGAGAAAATGTCTTTTTCCAAAGTTGTGCGATAGTGCGCAATTGAGTAGTCCGGTGTTGGTCGGTTTGGTTCTTGTGAACGTTGGCATGGATAGGTTGCTAATTTACACTCTCGGGGCGTAATAGAACAAAATAATTAGGTTTTACTCTTTGTTCGATTGAATGAGAAAAAGTACTGTTTCCAAAGTTGTATTGATAGGGCGCAATTGATTAGTCTAATGTTGGTCCGGTTTTGTTTCTTGTGAACGTTGGCATCGATAGGTTGCAAATTTACACTCTCGGGGCGTAATAGAACAAAATAATAAGGTTTTACTCATTGTTCGATTGAATGAGAAAAAGTACTGTTTCCAAAGTTTTACTGATCCCTGCAAGTGAGTTGTCCAATGTTGGTCCGGTTTTGGTTCTTGTGAACATTGGCATGGGTAGGTTGCAAATTTACACTCTCGGGGCGTAATAGAACAAAATAATTAGGTTTTACTCATTGTTCGATTGAATGAGAAAATGTACTGTTTCCAAAGTTGTACTGATAGTGCGCAATTGAGTAGTCTAACGTTGTTCCCGTTTTGGTTCTTTTGAACGTTGGCATTGATAGGTTGCAAATTTACACTCTCGGGGCGTAATAGAACAAAATAATAAGGTTTTACTCATTGTTCGATTGAATGAGAAAATGTACAGTTTCCAAAGTTGTACTGATAGGGCGCAATTGATTAGTCTAATGTTGGTCCGCTTTTGTTTCTTGTGAACGTTGGGATCGATAGGTTGCAAATTTACACTCTCGGGGCGTAATAGAACAAAATAATAAGGTTTTACTCATTGTTCGATTGAATGAGAAAATGTACTGTTTCCAAAGTTATACTCATGTTGCGCAATTGAGTAGTCTAATGTTGGTCCCGTTTTGGTTCTTGTGAACGTTGGCATCGATAGGTTGCAAATTTACACTCTCGGGGAGTAATAGAACAAAATAATTAGGTTTTACTCTTTGTTCGATTGAATGAGAAAAGTACTGTTTCCAAAGTTTTACTGATAGGGCGCAAGTGAGTAGTCCAATGTTGGTCCGGTTTTGGTTCTTGTGAACGTTGGCATGGATAGGTTGCAAATTTACACTCTCGGGGCGTAATAGAACAAAATAATTAGGTTTTACTCATTGTTCGATTGAATGAGAAAATGTACTGTTTCCAAAGTTGTACAGATAGTGCGCAATTGAGTAGTCTAACGTTGTTCCCGTTTTGGTTCTTTTGAACGTTGGCATCGATAGGTTGCAAATTTACACTCTCGGGGCGTAATAGAACAAAATAATAAGGTTTTACTCATTGTTCGATTGAATGAGAAAATGTACTGTTTCCAAAGTTATACTCATGGTGCGCAATTGAGTAGTCTAATGTTGGTCCCGTTTTGGTTCTTGTGAACGTTGGCATCGATAGGTTGCAAATTTACACTCTCGGGGCGTAATAGAACAAAATAATTAGGTTTTACTCTTTGTTCGATTGAATGAGAAAATGTACTGTTTCCAAAGTTATACTCATGTTGCGCAATTGAGTAGTCTAATGTTGGTCCCGTTTTGGTTCTTGTGAACGTTGGCATCGATAGGTTGCAAATTTACACTCTCGGGGTGTAATAGAACAAAATAATTAGGTTTTTTACTCTTTGTTCGATTGAATGAGAAAAAGTACTGTTTCCAAAGTTATACTGATAGGGTGCAATTGAGTAGTCCAATGTTGGTCCGGTTTTGGTTTTTGTGAATGTTGTCATGGATAGGTTGCAAATTTACACTCTCGGGGCGTAATAGAACAAAATAATTAGGTTTTACTCTTTGTTCGATTGAATGAGAAAAGTACTGTTTCCAAAGTTTTACTGATAGGGCGCAAGTGAGTAGTCTAATTTTCATCCGGTTTTGGTTCTTGTGAACGTTGGCATAGATAGGTTGCAAATTTACACTCTCGGGGCGTAATAGAACAAAATAATTAGGTTTTACTCTTTGTTCGATTGAATGACAAAAAGTACTGTTTCCAAAGTTTTACTGATAGGGCACAAGTGAGTAGTCCAATGTTGGTCCGGTTTTGGTTCTTGTGAACGTTGGCATGGATAGGTTACTAATTTACACTCTCGGGGCGTAATAGAACAAAATAATTAGGTTTTACTCATTGTTCGATTGAATGAGAAAATGTCTTTTCCAAAGTTGTACTGATAGTGCGCAATTGAGTAGTCTAACGTTGGTCCCGTTTTGGTTCTTGTGAAGGTTGGCATCGATAGGTTGCAAATTTACACTCTCGGGGCGTAATAGAACAAAATAATTAGGTTATACTCTTTGTTCGATTGAATGAGAAAAAGTACTGTTTCCAAAGTTTTACTGATAGGGCGCAAGTGAGTAGTCCAATGTTGGTCCGGTTTTGGTTCTTGTGAACGTTGGCATGGATAGGTTGCTAATTTACACTCTCGGGGCGTAATAGAACAAAATAATTAGGTTTTACTCTTTGTTCGATTGAATGAGAAAAAGTACTGTTTCCAAAGTTGTACTGATAGGGCGCAATTGATTAGTCTAATGTTAGTCCGGTTTTGTTTCTTGTGAACGTTGGCATCGATAGGTTGCAAATTTACACTCTCGGGGCGTAATAGAATAAAATAATAAGGTTTTACTCATTGTTCGATTGAATGAGAAAATGTACTGTTTCCAAAGCTGTACTGATAGTGCGCAATTGAGTAGTCCAGTGTTGGTCCGGTTTTGGTTCTTGTGAACGTTGGCATGGATAGGTTGCTAATTTACACTCTCGGGGCGTAATAGAACAAAATAATTAGGTTTTACTCTTTGTTCGATTGAATGAGAAAATGTACTGTTTCCAAAGTTGTATTGATAGGGCGCAATTGATTAGTCTAATGTTGGTCCGGTTTTGTTTCTTGTGAACGTTGGCATTGATAGGTTGCAAATTTACACTCTCGGGGCGTAATAGAACAAAATAATAAGGTTTTACTCATTGTTCGATTGAATGAGAAAATGTACTGTTTCCAAAGTTGTACTGATAGTGCGCAAGTGAGTAGTCCAGTGTTGGTCCGGTTTTGGTTCTTGTGAACGTTGGCATGGATAGGTTGCAAATTTACACTCTCGGGGCGTAATAGAACAAAATAATTAGGTTTTACTCTTTGTTCGATTGAATGAGAAAAGTACTGTTTCCAAAGTTTTACTGATAGGGCGCAAGTGAGTAGTCCAATGTTGGTCCGGTTTTGGTTCTTGTGAACGTTGGCATGGATAGGTTGCTAATTTACCTTTGTCGGGCGTAATAGAACAAAATAATTAGGTTTTACTCTTTGTTCGATTGAATGAGAAAAATCTTTAGAAGTTTTACCGATAGGGCGCAAGTGAGTAGTCCAGTGTTGGTCGGTTTTGGTTCTTGTGAACGTTGGCATGGATAGGTTGCAAATTTACACTCTCGGGCGTAATACAACAAAATAATTAGGTTTTACTCATTGTTCGATTGAATGAGAAAATGTACTGTTTCCAAAGTTGTACTGATAGTGCGCAATTGAGAAGTCTAACGTTGTTCCCGTTTTGGTTCTTGTGAACGTTGGCATTGATAGGTTGCAAATTTACACTCTCGGGCGTAATAGAACAAAATAATTAGGTTTTACTCTTTGTTCGATTGAATGAGAAAAAGTTTCCAAAGTTTTACTGATAGGGCGCAAGTGAGTAGTCCAATGTTGGTCCGGTTTTGGTTCTTGTGAACGTTGGCATGGATAGGTTGCAAATTTACACTCTCGGGGCGTAATAGAACAAAATAATTAGGTTTTACTCATTGTTCGATTGAATGAGAAAATGTCGTTTCCAAAGTTATGCGATAGTGCGCAATTGAGTAGTCCGGTGTTGGTCCGGTTTTGGTTCTTGTGAACGTTGGCATGGATTGGTTGCAAATTTACACTCTCGGGGCGTAATAGAACAAAATAATTAGGTTTTACTCTTTGTTCGATTGAATGAGAAAAAGTACTGTTTCCAAAGTTATATTGATGGGGCGCAATTGAGTAGTCTAATGTTCATCCGGTTTTGGTTCTTGTGAACGTTGGCATCGATAGGTTGCAAATTTACACTCTCGGGGCGTAATAGAACAAAATAATTAGGTTTTACTCTTTGTTCGATTGAATGAGAAAATGTACAGTTTCCAAAGTTGTACTGATAGGGCGAAATTGATTAGTCTAATGTTGGTCCGCTTTTGTTTCTTGTGAACGTTGGCATCGATAGGTTGCAAATTAACACTCCCGGGGCTTAATAGAACAAAATAATAAGGTTTTACTCATTGTTCGATTGAATGAGAAAAATCATCGTTTCCAAAGTTTTACCGATCCTCGCAAGTGAGTTGTCCAATGTTGGTCCTTGGTTCTTGTGAACGTTGGCATGGATAGGTTGCAAATTTACACTCTCGGGCGTAATAGAACAAAATAATTAGGTTTTACTCATTGTTCGATTGAATGAGAAAATGTCTGTTTCCAAAGTTGTACTGATAGTGCGCAATTGAGTAGTCTAACGTTGTTCCCGTTTTGGTTCTTTTGAACGTTGGCATTGATTGGTTGCAAATTTACACTCTCGGGGCGTAATAGAACAAAATAATAAGGTTTTACTCATTGTTCGATTGAATGAGAAAATGTACAGTTTCCAAAGTTGTACTGATAGGGCGCAATTGATTAGTCTAATGTTGGTCCGCTTTTGTTTCTTGTGAACATTGGGATCGATAGGTTGCAAATTTACACTCTCGGGGCGTAATAGAACAAAATAATAAGGTTTTACTCATTGTTCGATTGAATGAGAAAATGTACTGTTTCCAAAGTTATACTCATGTTGCGCAATTGAGTAGTCTAATGTTGGTCCGCTTTTGGCTCTTGTGAACGTTGGCATCGATACGTTGCAAATTTACACTCTCGGGGATTATAAAAAAAAATAATTAGGGTTTACTCTTTGTTCGATTGAATGAGAAAAGTCTGCTTTCCAAAGTTTTACTGATAGGGCGCAAGTGAGTGACTCAATGTTGGTCCGGTTTTGGTTCTTGTGAACGTTGGCATGGATAGGTTGCAAATTTACACTCTCGGGGCGTAATAGAACAAAATAATTAGGTTTTACTCATTGTTCGATTGAATGAGAAAATGTACTGTTTCCAAAGTTGTACAGATAGTGCGCAATTGAGTAGTCTAACGTTGTTCCCGTTTTGGTTCTTTTGAACGTTGGCATCGATAGGTTGCAAATTTACACTCTCGGGGCGTAATAGAACAAAATAATAAGGTTTTACTCATTGTTCGATTGAATGAGAAAATGTACTGTTTCCAAAGTTATACTCATGGTGCGCAATTGAGTAGTCTAATGTTGGTCCCGTTTTGGTTCTTGTGAACGTTGGCATCGATAGGTTGCAAATTTACACTCTCGGGGCGTAATAGAACAAAATAATTAGGTTTTACTCTTTGTTCGATTGAATGAGAAAATGTACTGTTTCCAAAGTTATACTCATGTTGCGCAATTGAGTAGTCTAATGTTGGTCCCGTTTTGGTTCTTGTGAACGTTGGCATCGATAGGTTGCAAATTTACACTCTCGGGGTGTAATAGAACAAAATAATTAGGTTTTTTACTCTTTGTTCGATTGAATGAGAAAAAGTACTGTTTCCAAAGTTATACTGATAGGGTGCAATTGAGTAGTCCAATGTTGGTCCGGTTTTGGTTTTTGTGAATGTTGTCATGGATAGGTTGCAAATTTACACTCTCGGGGCGTAATAGAACAAAATAATTAGGTTTTACTCTTTGTTCGATTGAATGAGAAAAATCTTGTTTCCAAAGTTATGCGATAGGGCGCAATTGAGTAGTCTAATTTTCATCCGGTTTTGGTTCTTGTGAACGTTGGCATAGATAGGTTGCAAATTTACACTCTCGGGGCGTAATAGAACAAAATAATTAGGTTTTACTCTTTGTTCGATTGAATGACAAAAAGTACTGTTTCCAAAGTTTTACTGATAGGGCACAAGTGAGTAGTCCAATGTTGGTCCGGTTTTGGTTCTTGTGAACGTTGGCATGGATAGGTTACTAATTTACACTCTCGGGGCGTAATAGAACAAAATAATTAGGTTTTACTCATTGTTCGATTGAATGAGAAAATGTCGTTTCCAAAGTTGTACTGATAGTGTGCAATTGAGTAGTCTAACGTTGGTCCCGTTTTGGTTCTTGTGAAGGTTGGCATCGATAGGTTGCAAATTTACACTCTCGGGGCGTAATAGAACAAAATAATTAGGTTATACTCTTTGTTCGATTGAATGAGAAAAATACCATTTACAAAGTTTTACCGATAGGGCGCAAGTGAGTAGTCCAATGTTGGTCCGGTTTTGGTTCTTGTGAACGTTGGCATGGATAGGTTGCTAATTTACACTCTCGGGCGTAATAGAACAAAATAATTAGGTTTTACTCTTTGTTCGATTGAATGAGAAAAATCTTGTTTCCAAAGTTGTGCGATAGGGCGCAATTGATTAGTCTAATGTTAGTCGGTTTTGTTTCTTGTGAACGTTGGCATCGATAGGTTGCAAATTTACACTCTCGGGCGTAATAGAATAAAATAATAAGGTTTTACTCATTGTTCGATTGAATGAGAAAATGTCTTTGTTTCCAAAGTTGTGCGATAGTGCGCAATTGAGTAGTCCGGTGTTGGTCGGTTTTGGTTCTTGTGAACGTTGGCATCGATAGGTTGCAAATTTACACTCTCGGGGCGTAATAGAACAAAATAATTAGCTTTTACTCTTTGTTCGATTGAATGAGAAAAAGTACTGTTTCCAAAGTTTTACTGATAGGGCGCAAGTGAGTAGTCCAATGTTTGTCCGGTTTTGGTTCTTGTGAACGTTGGCATCGATAGGTTGCAAATTTACACTCTCGGGCGTAATAGAACAAAATAATAAGGTTTTACTCATTGTTCGATTGAATGAGAAAATGTACTTGCTTTCCAAAGTTGTATGCGATAGTGCGCAATTGAGTAGTCCAGTTGTTGGTCCGGTTTTGGTTCTTGTGAACGTTGGCATCGATAGGTTGCAAATTTACACTCTCGGGCGTAATAGAACAAAATAATTAGGTTTTACTCTTTGTTCGATTGAATGAGAAAAAGTACTGTTTCCAAAGTTTTACTGATCGCGCACGTGAGTAGTCCAATGTTGGTCTAGTTTTTGTTCTTGTGAACGTTGGCGTGGATAGGTTGCTAATTTACCTTTGTCGGGCGTAATAGAACAAAATAATTAGGTTTTACTCTTTGTTCGATTGAATGAGAAAAATCTTGTTTCCAAAGTTGTGCGATAGGGCGCAAGTGAGTAGTCCAGTGTTGGTCGGTTTTGGTTCTTGTGAACGTTGGCATGGATAGGTTGCAAATTTACACTCTCGGGCGTAATACAACAAAATAATTAGGTTTTACTCATTGTTCGATTGAATGAGAAAATGTCTGTTTCCAAAGTTGTACTGATAGTGCGCAATTGAGTAGTCTAACGTTGGTCCCGTTTTTGTTCTTCTGAACGTTGGCATTGATAGGTTGCAAATTTACACTCTCGGGGCGTAATAGAACAAAATAATTAGGTTTTACTCTTTGTTCGATTGAATGAGAAAAAGTACTGTTTCCAAAGTTTTACTGATAGGGCGCAAGTGAGTAGTCCAATGTTGGTCCGATTTTGGTTCTTGTGAACGTTGGCATGGATAGGTTGCAAATTTACACTCTCGGGGCGTAATAGAACAAAATAATTAGGTTTTACTCATTGTTCGATTGAATGAGAAAATGTACTGTTTCCAAAGTTGTACTGATAGTGCGCAATTGAGTAGTCCAGTGTTGGTCCGGTTTTGGTTCTTGTGAACGTTGGCATGGATTGGTTGCAAATTTACACTCTCGGGGCGTAATAGAACAAAATAATTAGGTTTTACTCTTTGTTCGATTGAATGAGAAAAAGTACTGCTTCCAAAGTTATATTGATGGGGCGCAATTGAGTAGTCTAATGTTCATCCGGTTTTGGTTCTTGTGAACGTTGGCATCGATAGGTTGCAAATTTACACTCTCGGGGCGTAATAGAACAAAATAATTAGGTTTTACTCTTTGTTCGATTGAATGAGAAAATGTACAGTTTCCAAAGTTGTACTGATAGGGCGCAATTGATTAGTCTAATGTTGGTCCGCTTTTGTTTCTTGTGAACGTTGGCATCGATAGGTTGCAAATTAACACTCCCGGGGCGTAATAGAACAAAATAATAAGGTTTTACTCATTGTTCGATTGAATGAGAAAAAGTACTGTTTCCAAAGTTTTACTGATCCCTGCAAGTGAGTTGTCCAATGTTGGTCCGGTTTTGGTTCTTGTGAACGTTGGCAAGGATAGGTTGCAAATTTACACTCTCGGGGCGTAATAGAACAAAATAATTAGGTTTTACTCATTGTTCGATTGAATGAGAAAATGTACTGTTTCCAAAGTTGTACTGATAGTGCGCAATTGAGTAGTCTAACGTTGTTCCCGTTTTGGTTCTTTTGAACGTTGGCATTGATAGGTTGCAAATTTACACTCTCGGGGCGTAATAGAACAAAATAATAAGGTTTTACTCATTGTTCGCTTGAATGAGAAAATGTCGCTTTCCAAAGTTGTACTGATAGGGCGCAATTGATTAGTCTAATGTTGGTCCGCTTTTGTTTCTTGTGAACGTTGGGATCGATAGGTTGCAAATTTACACTCTCGGGGCGTAATAGAAAAAAATAATAAGGTTTTACTCATTGTTCGATTGAATGAGAAAATGTACTGTTTCCAAAGTTATACTCATGTTGCGCAATTGAGTAGTCTAATGTTGGTCCCGTTTTGGTTCTTGTGAACGTTGGCATCGATAGGTTGCAAATTTACACTCTCGGGGAGTAATAGAACAAAATAATTAGGTTTTACTCTTTGTTCGATTGAATGAGAAAAGTACTGTTTCCAAAGTTTTACTGATAGGGCGCAAGTGAGTAGTCCAATGTTGGTCCGGTTTTGGTTCTTGTGAACGTTGGCATGGATAGGTTGCTAATTTACACTGTCGGGGCGTAATAGAACAAAATAATTAGGTTTTACTCTTTGTTCGATTGAATGAGAAAAATCTGTTTCCGAAGTTTTACCGATAGGGCGCAAGTGAGTAGTCCGTGTTGGTCCGGTTTTGGTTCTTGTGAACGTTGGCATGGATAGGTTGCAAATTTACACTCTCGGGCGTAATACAACAAAATAATTAGGTTTTACTCATTGTTCGATTGAATGAGAAAATGTACTGTTTCCAAAGTTGTACTGATAGTGCGCAATTGAGTAGTCTAACGTTGTTCCCGTTTTGGTTCTTCTGAACGTTGGCATTGATAGGTTGCAAATTTACACTCTCGGGGCGTAATAGTACAAAATAATTAGGTTTTACTCTTTGTTCGATTGAATGAGAAAAAGTACTGTTTCCAAAGTTTTACTGATAGGGCGCAAGTGAGTAGTCCAATGTTGGTCCGATTTTGGTTCTTGTGAACGTTGGCATGGATAGGTTGCAAATTTACACTCTCGGGGCGTAATAGAACAAAATAATTAGGTTTTACTCATTGTTCGATTGAATGAGAAAATGTACTGTTTCCAAAGTTGTACTGATAGTGCGCAATTGAGTAGTCCAGTGTTGGTCCGGTTTTGGTTCTTGTGAACGTTGGCATGGATAGGTTGCAAATTTACACTCTCGGGGCGTAATAGAACAAAATAATTAGGTTTTACTCTTTGTTCGATTGAATGAGAAAAGTCCGTTTCCAAAGTTATACTGATAGGGCGCAATTGAGTAGTCTAATGTTCATCCGGTTTTGGTTCTTGTGAACGTTGGCATCGATAGGTTGCAAATTTACACTCTCGGGGCGTAATAGAACAAAATAATTAGGTTTTACTCTTTGTTCGATTGAATGAGAAAAAGTACTGTTTCCAAAGTTATACTGATAGGGCGCAACTGAGTAGTCCAATGTTGGTCGGGTTTTGGTTCTTGTGAACGTTGGCATGGATAGGTTGCTAATTTACACTCTCGGGGCGTAATAGAACAAAATAATTAGGTTTTACTCTTTGTTCGATTGAATGAGAAAAAGTACTGTTTCCGAAGTTTTACTGATAGGGCGCAAGTTAGTAGTCCAGTGTTCGTCCGGTTTTGGTTCTTGTGAACGTTGGCATGGATAGGTTGCAAATTTACACTCTCGGGGCGTAATACAACAAAATAATTAGGTTTTACTCATTGTTCGATTGAACGAGAAAATGTACTGTTTCCAAAGTTGTACTGATAGTGCGCAATTGAGTAGTCTAATGTTGGTCCGCTTTTGTTTCTTGTGAACGTTGGCATCGATAGGTTGCAAATTAACACTCCCGGGGCGTAATAGAACAAAATAATAAGGTTTTACTCATTGTTCGATTGAATGAGAAAAAGTACTGTTTCCAAAGTTTTACTGATCCCTGCAAGTGAGTTGTCCAATGTTGGTCCGGTTTTGGTTCTTGTGAACATTGGCATGGATAGGTTGCAAATTTACACTCTCGGGGCGTAATAGAACAAAATAATTAGGTTTTACTCATTGTTCGATTGAATGAGAAAATGTACAGTTTCCAAAGTTGTACTGATAGTGCGCAATTGAGTAGTCTAACGTTGTTCCCGTTTTGGTTCTTCTGAACGTTGGCATCGATAGGTTGCAAATTTACACTCTCGGGGCGTAATAGAACAAAATAATTAGGTTTTACTCTTTGTTCGATTGAATGAGAAAAAGTACGCTTTCCAAAGTTGTACCGATAGTAATTGATTAGTCTAATGTTGGTCCGCTTTTGGTTCTTGTGAACGTTGGCATCGATAGGTTGCAAATTAACACTCCCGGGGCGTAATAGAACAAAATAATAAGGTTTTACTCATTGTTCGATTGAATGAGAAAAAGTACTGTTTCCAAAGTTTTACTGATCCCTGCAAGTGAGTTGTCCAATGTTGGTCCGGTTTTGGTTCTTGTGAACATTGGCATGGATAGGTTGCAAATTTACACTCTCGGGGCGTAATAGAACAAAATAATTAGGTTTTACTCATTGTTCGATTGAATGAGAAAATGTACTGTTTCCAAAGTTGTACTGATAGTGCGCAATTGAGTAGTCTAACGTTGTTCCCGTTTTGGTTCTTTTGAACGTTGGCATCGATAGGTTGCAAATTTACACTCTCGGGGCGTAATAGAACAAAATAATAAGGTTTTACTCATTGTTCGATTGAATGAGAAAATGTACAGTTTCCAAAGTTGTACTGATAGGGCGCAATTGATTAGTCTAATGTTGGTCCGCTTTTGTTTCTTGTGAACGTTGGGATCGATAGGTTGCAAATTTACACTCTCGGGGCGTAATAGAACAAAATAATAAGGTTTTACTCATTGTTCGATTGAATGAGAAAATGTACTGTTTCCAAAGTTATACTCATGTTGCGCAATTGAGTAGTCTAATGTTGGTCCCGTTTTGGTTCTTGTGAACGTTGGCATCGATAGGTTGCAAATTTACACTCTCGGGAGTAATAGAACAAAATAATTAGGTTTTACTCTTTGTTCGATTGAATGAGAAAAATCTGTTTCCAAAGTTTTACTGATAGGGCGCAAGTGAGTGACTCAATGTTGGTCCGGTTTTGGTTCTTGTGAACGTTGGCATGGATAGGTTGCAAGTTTTCACTCTCGGGGCGTAATAGAACAAAATAATGAGTTTTTACTCTTTGTTCGATTGAATGAGAAAATGTATCGTTTCCAAAGTTGTACAGATAGTGCGCAATTGAGTAGTCTAACGTTGTTCCCGTTTTGGTTCTTTTGAACGTTGGCATCGATAGGTTGCAAATTTACACTCTCGGGGCGTAATAGAACAAAATAATAAGGTTTTACTCATTGTTCGATTGAATGAGAAAATGTAGCGTTTCCAAAGTTATACTCATGGTGCGCAATTGAGTAGTCTAATGTTGGTCCCGTTTTGGTTCTTGTGAACGTTGGCATCGATAGGTTGCAAATTTACACTCTCGGGGAGTAATAGAACAAAATAATTAGGTTTTACTCTTTGTTCGATTGAATGAGAAAAAGTACTGTTTCCAAAGTTATACTCATGTTGCGCAATTGAGTAGTCTAATGTTGGTCCCGTTTTGGTTCTTGTGAACGTTGGCATCGATAGGTTGCAAATTTACACTCTCGGGGCGTAATAGAACAAAATAATTAGGTTTTTACTCTTTGTTCGATTGAATGTGAAAAAGTACTGTTTCCAAAGTTATACTGATAGGGCGCAATTGAGTAGTCCAATGTTGGTCCGGTTTTGGTTTTTGTGAATGTTGTCATGGATAGGTTGCAAATTTACACTCTCGGGGCGTAATAGAACAAAATAATTAGGTTTTACTCTTTGTTCGATTGAATGAGAAAAAGTACTATTTCCAAAGTTATACTGATAGGGCGCAATTGAGTAGTCTAATTTTCATCCGGTTTTGGTTCTTGTGAACGTTGGCATAGATAGGTTGCAAATTTACACTCTCGGGGCGTAATAGAACAAAATAATTAGGTTTTACTCTTTGTTCAATTGAATGACAAAAAGTACTGTTTCCAAAGTTTTACTGATAGGGCACAAGTGAGTAGTCCAATGTTGGTCCGGTTTTGGTTCTTGTGAACGTTGGCATGGATAGGTTACTAATTTACACTCTCGGGGCGTAATAGAACAAAATAATTAGGTTTTACTCATTGATCGATTGAATGAGAAAATGTCGTTTCCAAAGTTGTACCGATAGTGTGCAATTGAGTAGTCTAACGTTGGTCCCGTTTTGGTTCTTGTGAAGGTTGGCATCGATAGGTTGCAAATTTACACTCTCGGGGCGTAATAGAACAAAATAATTAGGTTATACTCTTTGTTCGATTGAATGAGAAAAGTACTGTTTCCAAAGTTTTACTGATAGGGCGCAAGTGAGTAGTCCAATGTTGGTCCGGTTTTGGTTCTTGTGAACGTTGGCATGGATAGGTTGCTAATTTACACTCTCGGGGCGTAATAGAACAAAATAATTAGGTTTTACTCTTTGTTCGATTGAATGAGAAAAAGTACTGTTTCCAAAGTTGTACTGATAGGGCGCAATTGATTAGTCTAATGGTGGACCGGTTTGGTTCTTGTGAACGTTGGCATCGATAGGTTGCAAATTTACACTCTCGGGGCGTAATAGAACAAAATAATAAGGTTTTACTCATTGTTCGATTGAATGAGAAAATGTACTGTTTCCAAAGTTGTACTGATAGTGCGCAATTGAGTAGTCCAGTGTTGGTCCGGTTTTGGTTCTTGTGAACGTTGGCATGGATAGGTTGCAAATTTACACTCTCGGGGCGTAATAGAACAAAATAATTAGGTTTTACTCTTTGTTCGATTGAATGAGAAAAAGTACTGTTTCCAAAGTTGTACTGATAGGGCGCAATTGATTAGTCTAATGTTGGTCCGGTTTTGTTTCTTGTGAACGTTGGCATCGATAGGTTGCAAATTTACACTCTCGGGGCGTAATAGAACAAAATAATAAGGTTTTACTCATTGTTCGATTGAATGAGAAAATGTACTGTTTCCAAAGTTGTACTGATAGTGCGCAATTGAGTAGTCCAGTGTTGGTCCGGTTTTGGTTCTTGTGAACGTTGGCATCGATAGGTTGCAAATTTACACTCTCGGGGCGTAATAGAACAAAATATTTAGGTTTTACTCTTTGTTCGATTGAATGAGAAAAGTACTGTTTCCAAAGTTTTACTGATAGGGCGCAAGTGAGTAGTCCAATGTTGGTCCGGTTTTGGTTCTTGTGAACGTTGGCATGGATAGGTTGCTAATTTACACTCTCGGGGCGTAATAGAACAAAATAATTAGGTTTTACTCTTTGTTC
This sequence comes from Aechmea fasciata, assembly GCA_025177825.1. NCBI lineage: Eukaryota > Viridiplantae > Streptophyta > Magnoliopsida > Poales > Bromeliaceae > Aechmea > Aechmea fasciata. The sequence continues at coordinate 15,805,363 of CM045928.1, read as the reverse complement.
GATTGAATGAGAAAAAGTACTGTTTCCGAAGTTTTACTGATAGGGCGCAAGTGAGTAGTCCAGTGTTGGTCCGGTTTTGGTTCTTGTGAACGTTGGCATGGATAGGTTGCAAATTTACACTCTCGGGGCGTAATACAACAAAATAATTAGGTTTTACTCATTGTTCGATTGAATGAGAAAATGTACTGTTTCCAAAGTTGTACTGATAGTGCGCAATTGAGTAGTCTAACGTTGTTCCCGTTTTGGTTCTTCTGAACGTTGGCATCGATAGGTTGCAAATTTACACTCTCGGGGCGTAATAGAACAAAATAATTAGGTTTTACTCTTTGTTCGATTGAATGAGAAAAAGTACTGTTTCCAAAGTTTTACTGATAGGGCGCAAGTGAGTAGTCCAATGTTGGTCCGATTTTGGTTCTTGTGAACGTTGGCATGGATAGGTTGCAAATTTACACTCTCGGGGCGTAATAGAACAAAATAATTAGGTTTTACTCATTGTTCGATTGAATGAGAAAATGTAATTTTTCCAACGTTATACTCACGGTGCGCAATTGAGTAGTCCAATGTTGGTCCGGTTTTGGTTCTTGTGAACGTTGGCATGGATAGGTTGCAAATTTACACTCTCGGGGCGTAATAGAACAAAATAATTAGGTTTTACTCTTTGTTCGATTGAATGAGAAAAAGTACTGTTTCCAAAGTTATATTGATGGGGCGCAATTGAGTAGTCTAATGTTGGTCCGGTTTTGGTTCTTGTGAACGTTGGCATCGATAGGTTGCAAATTTACACTCTCGGAGCGTAATAGAACAAAATAATTAGGTTTTACTCTTTGTTCGATTGAATGAGAAAAAGTACTGTTTCCAAAGTTGTACTGATAGGGCGAAATTGATTAGTCTAATGTTGGTCCGCTTTTGTTTCTTGTGAACGTTGGCATCGATAGGTTGCAAATTAACACTCCCGGGGCGTAATAGAACAAAATAATAAGGTTTTACTCATTGTTCGATTGAATGAGAAAAAGTACTGTTTCCAAAGTTTTACTGATAGGGCGCAAGTGAGTTGTCCAATGTTGGTCCGGTTTTGGTTCTTGTGAACGTTGGCATGGATAGGTTGCAAATTTACACTCTCGGGGCGTAATAGAACAAAATAATTAGGTTTTACTCATTGTTCGATTGAATGAGAAAATGTACTGTTTCCAAAGTTGTACTGATAGTGCGCAATTGAGTAGTCTAACGTTGTTCCCGTTTTGGTTCTTTTGAACGTTGGCATTGATTGGTTGCAAATTTACACTCTCGGGGCGTAATAGAACAAAATAATAAGGTTTTACTCATTGTTCGATTGAATGAGAAAATGTACAGTTTCCAAAGTTGTACTGATAGGGCGCAATTGATTAGTCTAATGTTGGTCCGCTTTTGTTTCTTGTGAACATTGGGATCGATAGGTTGCAAATTTACACTCTCGGGGCGTAATAGAACAAAATAATTAGGTTTTACTCATTGTTCGATTGAATGAGAAAAGGTACTGTTTCCAAAGTTATACTCATGTTGCGCAATTGAGTAGTCTAATGTTGGTCCCGTTTTGGTTCTTGTGAACGTTGGCATCGATAGGTTGCAAATTTACACTCTCGGGGACTAATAGAACAAAATAATTAGGTTTTACTCTTTGTTCGATTGAATGAGAAAAAGGACTGTTTCCAAAGTTTTACTGATAGGGCGCAAGTGAGTGACTCAATGTTGGTCCGGTTTTGGTTCTTGTGAACGTTGGCATGGATAGGTTGCAAATTTACACTCTCGGGGCGTAATAGAACAAAATAATTAGGTTTTACTCATTGTTCGATTGAATGAGAAAATGTACTGTTTCCAAAGTTGTACAGATAGTGCGCAATTGAGTAGTCTAACGTTGTTCCCGTTTTGGTTCTTTTGAACGTTGGCATCGATAGGTTGCAAATTTACACTCTCGGGGCGTAATAGAACAAAATAATAAGGTTTTACTCATTGTTCGATTGAATGAGAAAATGTACTGTTTCCAAAGTTATACTCATGGTGCGCAATTGAGTAGTCTAATGTTGGTCCGGTTTTGGTTCTTGTGAACGTTGGCATCGATAGGTTGCAAATTTACACTCTCGGGGCGTAATAGAACAAAATAATTAGGTTTTACTCTTTGTTCGATTGAATGAGAAAATGTACTGTTTCCAAAGTTATACTCATGTTGCGCAATTGAGTAGTCTAATGTTGGTCCCGTTTTGGTTCTTGTGAACGTTGGCATCGATAGGTTGCAAATTTACACTCTCGGGGTGTAATAGAACAAAATAATTAGGTTTTACTCTTTGTTCGATTGAATGAGAAAAAATACTGTTTCCAAAGTTATACTGATAGGGTGCAATTGAGTAGTCCAATGTTGGTCCGGTTTTGGTTTTTGTGAATGTTGTCATGGATAGGTTGCAAATTTACACTCTCGGGGCGTAATAGAACAAAATAATTAGGTTTTACTCTTTGTTCGATTGAATGAGAAAAATACTGTTTCCAAAGTTATACTGATAGGGCGCAATTGAGTAGTCTAATTTTCATCCGGTTTTGGTTCTTGTGAACGTTGGCATAGATAGGTTGCAAATTTACACTCTCGGGGCGTAATAGAACAAAATAATTAGGTTTTACTCTTTGTTCGATTGAATGAGAAAAAGTACTGTTTCCAAAGTTTTACTGATAGGGCACAAGTGAGTAGTCCAATGTTGGTCCGGTTTTGGTTCTTGTGAACGTTGGCATGGATAGGTTACTAATTTACTCTCTCGGGGCGTAATAGAACAAAATAATTAGGTTTTACTCATTGTTCGATTGAATGAGAAAATGTACTGTTTCCAAAGTTGTACTGATAGTGTGCAATTGAGTAGTCTAACGTTGGTCCCGTTTTGGTTCTTGTGAAGGTTGGCATCGATAGGTTGCAAATTTACACTCTCGGGGCGTAATAGAACAAAATAATTAGGTTATACTCTTTGTTCGATTGAATGAGAAAAGTACTGTTTCCAAAGTTTTACTGATAGGGCGCAAGTGAGTAGTCCAATGTTGGTCCGGTTTTGGTTCTTGTGAACGTTGGCATGGATAGGTTGCTAATTTACACTCTCGGGGCGTAATAGAACAAAATAATTAGGTTTTACTCTTTGTTCGATTGAATGAGAAAAAGTACTGTTTCCAAAGTTGTACTGATAGGGCGCAATTGAGTAGTCTAATGTTAGTCCGGTTTTGTTTCTTGTGAACGTTGGCATCGATAGGTTGCAAATTTACACTCTCGGGGCATAATAGAATAAAATAATAAGGTTTTACTCATTGTTCGATTGAATGAGAAAATGTACTGTTTCCAAAGTTATACTCATGGTGCGCAATTGAGTAGTCCAATGTTGGTCCGGTTTTGGTTCTTGTGAACGTTGGCATGGATAGGTTGCTAATTTACACTCTCGGGGCGTAATAGAACAAAATAATTAGGTTTTACTCTTTGTTCGATTGAATGAGAAAAAGTACTGTTTCCAAAGTTGTACTGATAGGGCGCAATTGATTAGTCTAATGTTGGTCCGGTTTTGTTTCTTGTGAACGTTGGCATCGATAGGTTGCAAATTTACACTCTCGGGGCGTAATAGAACAAAATAATAAGGTTTTACTCATTGTTCGATTGAATGAGAAAATGTCTGTTTCCAAAGTTGTATGATAGTGCGCAATTGAGTAGTCCAGTGTTGGTCGGTTTTGGTTCTTGTGAACGTTGGCATCGATAGGTTGTAAATTTACACTCTCGGGGCGTAATAGAACAAAATAATTAGGTTTTACTCTTTGTTCGATTGAATGAGAAAAAGTACTGTTTCCAAAGTTTTACTGATAGGGCGCAAGTGAGTAGTCCAATGTTGGTCCGGTTTTGGTTCTTGTGAACGTTGGCATGGATAGGTTGCAAATTTACACACTCGGGGCGTAATAGAACAAAATAATTAGGTTTTACTCTTTGTTCGATTGAATGAGAAAAAGTACTGTTTCCAAAGTTATAGTGATAGGGCGCAATTGAGTAGTCGAAGGTTGGTCCGGTTTTGGTTCTTGTGAACGTTGGCATGGATAGGTTGCAAATTTACACTCTCGGGGCGTAATACAACAAAATAATTAGGTTTTACTCATTGTTCGATTGAATGAGAAAATGTACTGTTTCCAAAGTTGTACTGATAGTGCGCAATTGAGTAGTCTAACGTTGTTCCCGTTTTGGTTCTTGTGAACGTTGGCATCGATAGGTTGCAAATTTACACTCTCGGGCGTAATAGAACAAAATAATTAGGTTTTACTCTTTGTTCGATTGAATGAGAAAAAGTATCGTTTCCAAAGTTTTACCGATAGGCGCAAGTGAGTAGTCCAATGTTGGTCCGGTTTTGGTTCTTGTGAACGTTGGCATGGATAGGTTGCAAATTTACACTCTCGGGGCGTAATAGAACAAAATAATTAGGTTTTACTCATTGTTCGATTGAATGAGAAAATGTACTGTTTCCAAAGTTGTACTGATAGTGCGCAATTGAGTAGTCCAGTGTTGGTCCGGTTTTGGTTCTTGTGAACGTTGGCATGGATTGGTTGCAAATTTACACTCTCGGGGCGTAATAGAACAAAATAATTAGGTTTTACTCTATGTTCGATTGAATGAGAAAAAATCTTTCCAAAGTTATATTGATGGGCGCAATTGAGTAGTCTAATGTTCATCCGGTTTTGGTTCTTGTGAACGTTGGCATCGATAGGTTGCAAATTTACACTCTCGGAGCGTAATAGAACAAAATAATTAGGTTTTACTCTTTGTTCGATTGAATGAGAAAAAGTACTGTTTCCAAAGTTGTACTGATAGCGAAATTGATTAGTCTAATGTTGGTCCGGTTTTGGTTCTTGTGAACGTTGGCATGGATACGTTGCGAATATACACTCTCGGGGCATAATAGAACAATATAATTGGGTTTTACTCATTGTTCGATTGAATGAGAAAAAGTACTGTTTCCAAAGTTTTACCGATCCTGCAAGTGAGTTGTCCAATGTTGGTCGGTTTTGGTTCTTGTGAACGTTGGCATGGATAGGTTGCAAATTTACACTCTCGGGCGTAATAGAACAAAATAATTAGGTTTTACTCATTGTTCGATTGAATGAGAAAATGTACGTTTCCAAAGTTGTACTGATAGTGCGCAATTGAGTAGTCTAACGTTGTTCCCGTTTTGGTTCTTTTGAACGTTGGCATTGATTGGTTGCAAATTTACACTCTCGGGGCGTAATAGAACAAAATAATAAGGTTTTACTCATTGTTCGATTGAATGAGAAAATGTACAGTTTCCAAAGTTGTACTGATAGGGCGCAATTGATTAGTCTAATGTTGGTCCGCTTTTGTTTCTTGTGAACATTGGGATCGATAGGTTGCAAATTTACACTCTCGGGGCGTAATAGAACAAAATAATAAGGTTTTACTCATTGTTCGATTGAATGAGAAAATGTAATGTTTTCAAAGTTATACTCATGTTGCGCAATTGAGTAGTCTAATGTTGGTCCCGTTTTGGTTCTTGTGAACGTTGGCATCGATAGGTTGCAAATTTACACTCTCGGGGACTAATAGAACAAAATAATTAGGTTTTACTCTTTGTTCGATTGAATGAGAAAAGGTACTGTTTCCAAAGTTTTACTGATAGGGCGCAAGTGAGTGACTCAATGTTGGTCCGGTTTTGGTTCTTGTGAACGTTGGCATGGATAGGTTGCAAATTTACACTCTCGGGGCGTAATAGAACAAAATAATTAGGTTTTACTCATTGTTCGATTGAATGAGAAAATGTACTGTTTCCAAAGTTGTACCGAGATAGTGCGCAATTGAGTAGTCTAACGTTGTTCCCGTTTTGGTTCTTTTGAACGTTGGCATCGATAGGTTGCAAATTTACACTCTCGGGGCGTAATAGAACAAAATAATAAGGTTTTACTCATTGTTCGATTGAATGAGAAAATGTACTGTTTCCAAAGTTATACTGATAGTGCGCAATTGAGTAGTCTAATGTTGGTCCCGTTTTGGTTCTTGTGAACGTTGGCATCGATAGGTTGCAAATTTACACCCTCGGGCCGTACTAGAACAAAATAGTTATGTTTTACTCTTTGTTCGATTGAATGAGAAAATGTATCGTTTCCAAAGTTATACTCATGTTGCGCAATTGAGTAGTCTAATGTTGGTCCCGTTTTGGTTCTTGTGAACGTTGGCATCGATAGGTTGCAAATTTACACTCTCGGGGTGTAATAGAACAAAATAATTAGGTTTTTTACTCTTTGTTCGATTGAATGAGAAAAAGTACTGTTTCCAAAGTTATACTGATAGGGTGCAATTGAGTAGTCCAATGTTGGTCCGGTTTTGGTTTTTGTGAATGTTGTCATGGATAGGTTGCAAATTTACACTCTCGGGGCGTAATAGAACAAAATAATTAGGTTTTACTCTTTGTTCGATTGAATGAGAAAAAATACTGTTTCCAAAGTTATACTGATAGGGCGCAATTGAGTAGTCTAATTTTCATCCGGTTTTGGTTCTTGTGAACGTTGGCATAGATAGGTTGCAAATTTACACTCTCGGGGCGTAATAGAACAAAATAATTAGGTTTTACTCTTTGTTCGATTGAATGACAAAAAGTACTGTTTCCAAAGTTTTACTGATAGGGCACAAGTGAGTAGTCCAATGTTGGTCCGGTTTTGGTTCTTGTGAACGTTGGCATGGATAGGTTACTAATTTACACTCTCGGGGCGTAATAGAACAAAATAATTAGGTTTTACTCATTGTTCGATTGAATGAGAAAATGTACTGTTTCCAAAGTTGTACTGATAGTGTGCAATTGAGTAGTCTAACGTTGGTCCCGTTTTGGTTCTTGTGAAGGTTGGCATCGATAGGTTGCAAATTTACACTCTCGGGGCGTAATAGAACAAAATAATTAGGTTATACTCTTTGTTCGATTGAATGAGAAAAGTACGTTTCCAAAGTTTTACCGATAGGGCGCAAGTGAGTAGTCCAATGTTGGTCCGGTTTTGGTTCTTGTGAACGTTGGCATGGATAGGTTGCTAATTTACACTCTCGGGCGTAATAGAACAAAATAATTAGGTTTTACTCTTTGTTCGATTGAATGAGAAAAATACGTTTCCAAAGTTGTGCGATAGGGCGCAATTGATTAGTCTAATGTTAGTCCGGTTTTGTTTCTTGTGAACGTTGGCATCGATAGGTTGCAAATTTACACTCTCGGGGCGTAATAGAATAAAATAATAAGGTTTTACTCATTGTTCGATTGAATGAGAAAATGTACTGTTTCCAAAGTTGTACTGATAGTGCGCAATTGAGTAGTCCAGTGTTGGTCCGGTTTTGGTTCTTGTGAACGTTGGCATGTATAGGTTGCAAATCTACACTATCGGGCGTAATAGAACAAAATAATTAGGTTTTACTCTTTGTTCGATTGAATGAGAAAATCGTTTCCAAAGTTGTATTGATAGGCGCAATTGATTAGTCTAATGTTGGTCCGGTTTGTTTCTTGTGAACGTTGGCATCGATAGGTTGCAAATTTACACTCTCGTAATAGAACAAAATAATAAGGTTTTACTCATTGTTCGATTGAATGAGAAAATGTACTGTTTCCAAAGTTGTACTGATAGTGCGCAATTGAGTAGTCCAGTGTTGGTCCGGTTTTGGTTCTTGTGAACGTTGGCATGGATAGGTTGCAAATTTACACTCTCGGGGCGTAATAGAACAAAATAATTAGGTTTTACTCTTTGTTCGATTCAATGAGAAAAAGTACTGTTTCCAAAGTTTTACTGATAGGGCGCAAGTGAGTAGTCCAATGTTGGTCCGGTTTTGGTTCTTGTGAACGTTGGCAAGGATAGGTTGCTAATTTACACTCTCGGGGCGTAATAGAACAAAATAATTAGGTTTTACTCTTTGTTCGATTGAATGCGCAAAAGTGCTGTTTCCAAATCTATACTGATAGTGCGTACTTGAGTAGTCCCATGTTGGTCCGGTTTTGGTTCTTGTGAACGTTGGCATGGATAGGTTGCAAATTTACACTCTCGGGGCGTAATAGAACAAAATAATTAGGTTTTACTCATTGTTCGATTGAATGAGAAAAAGTACTGTTTCCAAAGTTATACTGATAGGGCGCAATTGAGTAGTCTAACGTTGTTCCCGTTTTTGTTCTTCTGAACGTTGGCATTGATAGGTTGCAAATTTACACTCTCGGGGCGTAATAGAACAAAATAATTAGGTTTTACTCTTTGTTCGATTGAATGAGAAAAATCTGTTTCCAAAGTTTTACCGATAGGGCGCAAGTGAGTAGTCCAATGTTGGTCCGGTTTTGGTTCTTGTGAACGTTGGCATGGATAGGTTGCAAATTTACACTCTCGGGGCGTAATAGAACAAAATAATTAGGTTTTACTCATTGTTCGATTGAATGAGAAAATGTACTGTTTCCAAAGTTGTACTGATAGTGCGCAATTGAGTAGTCCAGTGTTGGTCCGGTTTTGGTTCTTGTGAACGTTGGCATGGATTGGTTGCAAATTTACACTCTCGGGGCGTAATAGAACAAAATAATTAGGTTTTACTCTTTGTTCGATTGAATGAGAAAAAGTACTGTTTCCAAAGTTTTATTGATGGGGCGCAATTGAGTAGTCTAATGTTCGTCCGATTTTGGTTCTTGTGAACGTTGGCATCGATAGGTTGCAAATTTACACTCTCGGGGCGTAATAGAACAAAATAATTAGGTTTTACTCTTTGTTCGATTGAATGAGAAAAAGTACTGTTTCCAAAGTTGTACTGATAGGGCGCAATTGAGTAGTCTAATGTTGGTCCGCTTTTGTTTCTTGTGAACGTTGGCATCGATAGGTTGCAAATTAACACTCCCGGGGCGTAATAGAACAAAATAATAAGGTTTTACTCATTGTTCGATTGAATGAGAAAAAGTCTTTCCAAAGTTTTACTGATCCCTGCAAGTGAGTTGTCCAATGTTGGTCCGGTTTTGGTTCTTGTGAACGTTGGCATGGATAGGTTGCAAATTTACACTCTCGGGGCGTAATAGAACAAAATAATTAGGTTTTACTCATTGTTCGATTGAATGAGAAAATGTACTGTTTCCAAAGTTGTACTGATAGTGCGCAATTGAGTAGTCTAACGTTGTTCCCGTTTTGGTTCTTTTGAACGTTGGCATTGATAGGTTGCAAATTTACACTCTCGGGGCGTAATAGAACAAAATAATAAGGTTTTACTCTTTGTTCGATTGAATGAGAAAATGTACTGATTTCCAAAGTTGTACCGATAGGCGCAATTGATTAGTCTAATGTTGGTCCGCTTTTGTTTCTTGTGAACGTTACATCGATAGGTTGCAAATTTACACTCTCGGGGCGTAATAGAAAAAAATAATAAGGTTTTACTCCTTGTTCGATTGAATGAGAAAATGTACTGTTTCCAAAGTTATACTCATGTTGCGCAATTGAGTAGTCTAATGTTGGTCCCGTTTTGGTTCTTGTGAACGTTGGCATCGATAGGTTGCAAATTTACACTCTCGGGGAGTAATAGAACAAAATAATTAGGTTTTACTCTTTGTTCGATTGAATGAGAAAAAGTACTGTTTCCAAAGTTTTACTGATAGGGCGCAAGTGAGTGACTCAATGTTGGTCCGGTTTTGGTTCTTGTGAACGTTGGCATGGATAAGTTGCAAATTTACACTCTCGGGGCGTAATAGAACAAAATAATTAGGTTTTACTCATTGTTCGATTGAATGAGAAAATGTACTGTTTCCAAAGTTGTACAGATAGTGCGCAATTGAGTAGTCTAACGTTGTTCCCGTTTTGGTTCTTTTGAACGTTGGCATCGATAGGTTGCAAATTTACACTCTCGGGGCGTAATAGAACAAAATAATAAGGTTTTACTCATTGTTCGATTGAATGAGAAAATGTTTTGTTTCCAAAGTTATACTCATGGTGCGCAATTGAGTAGTCTAATGTTGGTCCCGTTTTGGTTCTTGTGAACGTTGGCATCGATAGGTAGCAAATTTACACTCTCGGGGCGTAATAGAACAAAATAATTAGGTTTTACTCTTTGTTCGATTGAATGAGAAAATGTACTGTTTCCAAAGTTATACTCATGTTGCGCAATTGAGCAGTCTAATGTTGGTCCCGTTTTGGTTCTTGTGAACGTTGGCATCGATAGGTTGCAAATTTACACTCTCGGGGTGTAATAGAACAAAATAATTAGGTTTTTTACTCTTTGTTCGATTGAATGAGAAAAAGTACTGTTTCCAAAGTTATACTGATAGGGTGCAATTGAGTAGTCCAATGTTGGGCCGGTTTTGGTTTTTGTGAATGTTGTCGTGGATAGGTTGCAAATTTACACTCTCGGGGCGTAATAGAACAAAATAATTAGGTTTTACTCTTTGTTCGATTGAATGAGAAAAAGTACTGTTTCCAAAGTTATACTGATAGGTCGCAATTGAGTAGTCTAATTTTCATCCGGTTTTGGTTCTTGTGAACGTTGGCATAGATAGGTTGCAAATTTACACTCTCGGGGCGTAATAGAACAAAATAATTAGGTTTTACTCATTGTTCGATTGAATGAGAAAATGTACTGTTTCCAAAGTTGTACTGAAGTTGCGCAATTGAGTAGTCCAGTGTTGGTCCGGTTTTGGTTCTTGTGAACGTTGGCATGGATAGGTTGCTAATTTACACTCTCGGGGCGTAATAGAACAAAATAATTAGGTTTTACTCTTTGTTCGATTGAATGAGAAAAAGTACTGTTTCCAAAGTTGTACTGATAGGGCGCAATTGAGTAGTCTAATGTTGGTCCGGTTTTGTTTCTTGTGAACGTTGGCATCGATAGGTTGCAAATTTACACTCTCGGGGCGTAATAGAACAAAATAATTAGGTTTTACTCATTGTTCGATTGAATGAGAAAATGTACTGTTTCCAAAGTTTTACTGATAGTGCGCAATTGAGTAGTCCAGTGTTGGTCCGGTTTTGGTTCTTGTGAACGTTGGCATCGATAGGTTGCAAATTTACACTCTCGGGGCGTAATAGAACAAAATAATTAGGTTTTACTCTTTGTTCGATTGAATGAGAAAAGTACTGTTTCCAAAGTTTTACTGATAGGGCGCAAGTGAGTAGTCCAATGTTGGTCCGGTTTTGGTTCTTGTGAACGTTGGCATGGATAGGTTGCTAATTTACACTGTCGGGGCGTAATAGAACAAAATAATTAGGTTTTACTCTTTGTTCGATTGAATGAGAAAAAGTACTGTTTCCGAAGTTTTACTGATAGGGCGCAAGTGAGTAGTCCAGTGTTGGTCCGGTTTTGGTTCTTGTGAACGTTGGCATGGATAGGTTGCAAATTTACACTCTCGGGGCGTAATACAACAAAATAATTAGGTTTTACTCATTGTTCGATTGAATGAGAAAATGTCTTGTTTCCAAAGTTGTACCGATAGTGCGCAATTGAGTAGTCTAACGTTGTTCCCGTTTTGGTTCTTCCGAACGTTGGCATGGATAGGTTGCAAATTTACACTCTCGGGGCGTAATAGAACAAAATAATTAGGTTTTACTCTTTGTTCGATTGAATGAGAAAAAGTACTGTTTCCAAAGTTTTACTGATAGTGCGCAAGTGAGTAGTCCAATGTTGGTCCGATTTTGGTTCTTGTGAACGTTGGCATGGATAGGTTGCAAATTTACACTCTCGGGGCGTAATAGAACAAAATAATTAGGTTTTACTCATTGTTCGATTGAATGAGAAAATGTCGTTTCCAAAGTTGTACCGATAGTGCGCAATTGAGTAGTCCAGTGTTGGTCCGGTTTTGGTTCTTGTGAACGTTGGCATGGATTGGTTGCAAATTTACACTCTCGGGGCGTAATAGAACAAAATAATTAGGTTTTACTCTTTGTTCGATTGAATGAGAAAAAGTACGCTTCCAAAGTTATATTGATGGGCGCAATTGAGTAGTCTAATGTTCATCGGTTTTGGTTCTTGTGAACGTTGGCATCGATAGGTTGCAAATTTACACTCTCGGGGCGTAATAGAACAAAATAATTAGGTTTTACTCTTTGTTCGATTGAATGAGAAAATGTACAGTTTCCAAAGTTGTACTGATAGGGCGCAATTGATTAGTCTAATGTTGGTCCGCTTTTGTTTCTTGTGAACGTTGGCATCGATAGGTTGCAAATTAACACTCCCGGGGCGTAATAGAACAAAATAATAAGGTTTTACTCATTGTTCGATTGAATGAGAAAAAGTACTGTTTCCAAAGTTTTACTGATCCCTGCAAGTGAGTTGTCCAATGTTGGTCCGGTTTTGGTTCTTGTGAACGTTGGCATGGATAGGTTGCAAATTTACACTCTCGGGGCGTAATAGAACAAAATAATTAGGTTTTACTCATTGTTCGATTGAATGAGAAAATGTACTGTTTCCAAAGTTGTACTGATAGTGCGCAATTGAGTAGTCTAACGTTGTTCCCGTTTTGGTTCTTTTGAACGTTGGCATTGATAGGTTGCAAATTTACACTCTCGGGGCGTAATAGAACAAAATAATAAGGTTTTACTCATTGTTCGATTGAATGAGAAAATGTACAGTTTCCAAAGTTGTACTGATAGGGCGCAATTGATTAGTCTAATGTTGGTCCGCTTTTGTTTCTTGTGAACGTTGGGATCGATAGGTTGCAAATTTACACTCTCGGGGCGTAATAGAAAAAAATAATAAGGTTTTACTCATTGTTCAATTGAATGAGAAAATGTACTGTTTCCAAAGTTATACTCATGTTGCGCAATTGAGTAGTCTAATGTTGGTCCCGTTTTGGTTCTTGTGAACGTTGGCATCGATAGGTTGCAAATTTACACTCTCGGGGAGTAATAGAACAAAATAATTAGGTTTTACTCTTTGTTCGATTGAATGAGAAAAAGTACTGTTTCCAAAGTTTTACTGATAGGGCGCAAGTGAGTGACTCAATGTTGGTCCGGTTTTGGTTCTTGTGAACGTTGGCATGGATAGGTTGCAAATTTACACTCTCGGGGCGTAATAGAACAAAATAATTAGGTTTTACTCATTGTTCGATTGAATGAGAAAATGTACTGTTTCCAAAGTTGTACTGATAGTGCGCAATTGAGTAGTCTAACGTTGTTCCCGTTTTGGTTCTTTTGAACGTTGGCATCGATAGGTTGCAAATTTACACTCTCGGGGCGTAATAGAACAAAATAATAAGGTTTTACTCATTGTTCGATTGAATGAGAAAATGTACTGTTTCCAAAGTTATACTCATAGTGCGCAATTGAGTAGTCTAACGTTGGTCCCGTTTTGGTTCTTGTGAACGTTGGCATCGATAGGTAGCAAATTTACACTCTCGGGGCGTAATAGAACAAAATAATTAGGTTTTACTCTTTGTTCGATTGAATGAGAAAATGTCTTTCCAAAGTTATACTCATGGTGCGCAATTGAGTAGTCTAATGTTGGTCCCGTTTTGGTTCTTGTGAACGTTGGCATCGATAGGTTGCAAATTTACACTCTCGGGGTGTAATAGAACAAAATAATTAGGTTTTACTCTTTGTTCGATTGAATGAGAAAAAGTACTGTTTCCAAAGTTATACTGATAGGGTGCAATTGAGTAGTCCAATGTTGGTCCGGTTTTGGTTTTTGTGAATGTTGTCATGGATAGGTTGCAAATTTACACTCTCGGGGCGTAATAGAACAAAATAATTAGGTTTTACTCTTTGTTCGATTGAATGAGAAAAAGTACTGTTTCCAAAGTTATACTGATAGGGCGCAATTGAGTAGTCTAATGTTCATCCGGTTTTGGTTCTTGTGAACGTTGGCATAGATAGGTTGCAAATTTACACTCTCGGGGCGTAATAGAACAAAATAATTAGGTTTTACTCTTTGTTCGATTGAATGAGAAAAAGTACTGTTTCCAAAGTTTTACTGATAGGGCGCAAGTGAGTAGTCCAATGTTGGTCCGGTTTTGGTTCTTGTGAACGTTGGCATGGATAGGTTGCTAATTTACACTCTCGGGGCGTAATAGAACAAAATAATTAGGTTTTACTCATTGTTCGATTGAATGAGAAAATGTACTGTTTCCAAAGTTGTACTGATAGTGTGCAATTGAGTAGTCTAACGTTGGTCCCGTTTTGGTTCTTGTGAAGGTTGGCATCGATAGGTTGCAAATTTACACTCTCGGGGCGTAATAGAACAAAATAATTAGGTTATACTCTTTGTTCGATTGAATGAGAAAAGTACTGTTTCCAAAGTTTTACTGATAGGGCGCAAGTGAGTAGTCCAATGTTGGTCCGGTTTTGGTTCTTGTGAACGTTGGCATGGATAGGTTGCTAATTTACACTCTCGGGGCGTAATAGAACAAAATAATTAGGTTTTACTCTTTGTTCGATTGAATGAGAAAAAGTACTGTTTCCAAAGTTGTACTGATAGGGCGCAATTGATTAGTCTAATGTTGGTCCGGTTTTGTTTCTTGTGAACGTTGGCATCGATAGGTTGCAAATTTACACTCTCGGGGCGTAATAGAACTAAATAATAAGGTTTTACTCATTGTTCGATTGAATGAGAAAATGTACTGTTTCCACAGTTATGCGGATAGTGCGCAATTGAGTAGTCCAGTTGTTGGTCGGTTTGGTTCTTGTGAACGTTGGCATGGATAGGTTGCTAATTTACACTCTCGGGCGTAATAGAACAAAATAATTAGGTTTTACTCTTTGTTCGATTGAATGAGAAAAGTACTGCTTTCCAAAGTTGTACCGATAGGGCGCAATTGATTAGTCTAATCTTTGGTCCGGTTTTGTTTCTTGTGAACGTTGGCATCGATAGGTTGCAAATTTACACTCTCGGGCGTAATAGAACAAAATAATAAGGTTTTACTCATTGTTCGATTGAATGAGAAAATGTACTTGTTTCCAAAGTTGTACCGATAGTGCGCAATTGAGTAGTCCAGTTGTTGGTCCGGTTTTGGTTCTTGTGAACGTTGGCATGGATAGGTTGCAAATTTACACTCTCGGGCGTAATAGAACAAAATAATTAGGTTTTACTCTTTGTTCGATTGAATGAGAAAAAGTCTTTTCCAAAGTTATATTGATGGGCGCAATTGAGTTGTCTAATGTTCATCGGTTTTGGTTCTTGTGAACGTTGGCATCGATAGGTTGCAAATTTACACTCTCGGGGCGTAATAGAACAAAATAATTAGGTTTTACTCTTTGTTCGATTGAATGAGAAAAGTACTGTTTCCAAAGTTTTACTGATAGGGCGCAAGTGAGTAGTCCAATGTTGGTCCGGTTTTGGTTCTTGTGAACGTTGGCATGGATAGGTTGCTAATTTACACTCTCGGGGCGTAATAGAACAAAATAATTAGGTTTTACTCTTTGTTCGATTGAATGAGAAAAAGTACTGTTTCCGAAGTTTTACTGATAGGGCGCAAGTGAGTAGTCCAGTGTTGGTCCGGTTTTGGTTCTTGTGAACGTTGGCATGGATAGGTTGCAAATTTACACTCTCGGGGCGTAATACAACAAAATAATTAGGTTTTACTCATTGTTCGATTGAATGAGAAAATGTACTGTTTCCAAAGTTGTACTGATAGTGCGCAATTGAGTAGTCTAACGTTGTTCCCGTTTTGGTTCTTCTGAACGTTGGCATCGATAGGTTGCAAATTTACACTCTCGGGGCGTAATAGAACAAAATAATTAGGTTTTACTCTTTGTTCGATTGAATGAGAAAAAGTACTGTTTCCAAAGTTTTACTGATAGGGCGCAAGTGAGTAGTCCAATGTTGGTCCGGTTTTGGTTCTTGTGAACGTTGGCATGGATAGGTTGCAAATTTACACTCTCGGGGCGTAATAGAACAAAATAATTAGGTTTTACTCATTGTTCGATTGAATGAGAAAATGTACTGTTTCCAAAGTTGTACTGATAGTGCGCAATTGAGTAGTCCAGTGTTGGTCCTGTTTTGGTTCTTGTGAACGTTGGCATGGATAGGTTGCAAATTTACACTCTCGGGGCGTAATAGAACAAAATAATTAGGTTTTACTCTTTGTTCGATTGAATGAGAAAAAGTACTGTTTCCAAAGTTATACTGATGGGGCGCAATTGAGTAGTCTAATGTTCGTCCGGTTTTGGTTCTTGTGAACGTTGGCATCGATAGGTTGCAAATTTACACTCTCGGGGCGTAATAGAACAAAATAATTAGGTTTTACTCTTTGTTCGATTGAATGAGAAAAAGTACTGTTTCCAAAGTTGTACTGATAGGGCGCAATTGATTAGTCTAATGTTGGTCCGGTTTTGTTTCTTGTGAACGTTGGCATGGATTGGTTGCTAATTTACACTCTCGGGGCGTAATAGAACAAAATAATTAGGTTTTACTCTTTGTTCGATTGAATGAGAAAAAGTACTGTTTCCAAAGTTGTACTGATAGGGCGCAATTGATTAGTCTAATGTTGGTCCGGTTTTGTTTCTTGTGAACGTTGGCATCGATAGGTTGCAAATTTACACTCTCGGGGCGTAATAGAACAAAATAATAAGGTTTTACTCATTGTTCGATTGAATGAGAAAATGTACTGTTTCCAAAGTTGTACTGATAGTGCGCAATTGAGTAGTCCAGTGTTGGTCCGGTTTTGGTTCTTGTGAACGTTGGCATGGATAGGTTGCTAATTTACACTCTCGGGGCGTAATAGAACAAAATAATTAGGTTTTACTCTTTGTTCGATTGAATGAGAAAAAGTACTGTTTCCAAAGTTGTACTGATAGGGCGCAATTGATTAGTCTAATGTTGGTCCGGTTTTGTTTCTTGTGAACGTTGGCATCGATAGGTTGCAAATTTACACTCTCGGGGCGTAATAGAAGAAAATAATAAGGTTTTACTCATTGTTCGATTGAATGAGATAATGTCTTTCCAAAGTTGTGCGATAGTGCGCAATTGAGTAGTCCAGTGTTGGTCGGTTTTGTTTCTTGTGAACGTTGGCATGGATAGGTTTCAAATTTACACTCTCGGGGCGTAATACAACAAAATAATTAGGTTTTACTCATTGTTCGATTGAATGAGAAAATGTACTCTTTCCAAAGTTGTACTGATAGTGCGCAATTGAGTAGTCCAGTGTTGGTCCGGTTTTGGTTCTTGTGAACGTTGGCATGTATAGGTTGCAAATTTACACTCTCGGGGCGTAATAGAACAAAATAATTAGGTTTTACTCTTTGTTCGATTGAATGAGAAAAAGTACTGTTTCCAAAGTTATATTGATGGGGCGCAATTGAGTAGTCTAATGTTCATCCGGTTTTGGTTCTTGTGAACGTTGGCATCGATAGGTTGCAAATTTACACTCTCGGGGCGTAATAGAACAAAATAATTAGGTTTTACTCTTTGTTCGATTGAATGAGAAAAAGTACTGTTTCCAAAGTTATACTGTTAGGGCGCAACTGAGTAGTCTAATGTTGGTCCGGTTTTGTTTCTTGTGAACGTTGGCATGGATTGGTTGCTAATTTACACTCTCGGGCGTAATAGAACAAAATAATTAGGTTTTACTCTGTTCGATTGAATGAGAAAAATACTGCATTTCCAAAGTTGTGCGATAGGGCGCAATTGATTAGTCTAATGTTGGTCCGGTTTTGTTTCTTGTGAACGTTGGCATCGATAGGTTGCAAATTTACACTCTCGGGGCGTAATAGAACAAAATAATAAGGTTTTACTCATTGTTCGATTGAATGAGAAAAAGTACTTGTTTCCAAAGTTGTACCGATAGTGCGCAATTGAGTAGTCCGGTGTTGGTCGGTTTGGTTCTTGTGAACGTTGGCATGGATAGGTTGCTAATTTACACTCTCGGGCGTAATAGAACAAAATAATTAGGTTTTACTCTTTGTTCGATTGAATGAGAAAAATCTTGTTTCCAAAGTTGTACCGATAGGGCGCAATTGATTAGTCTAATGTTGGTCGGTTTTGTTTCTTGTGAACGTTGGCATCGATAGGTTGCAAATTTACACTCTCGGGCGTAATAGAACAAAATAATAAGGTTTTACTCATTGTTCGATTGAATGAGAAAATGTCTTGTTTCCAAAGTTGTACCGATAGTGCGCAATTGAGTAGTCCAGGTGTTGGTCGGTTTTGGTTCTTGTGAACGTTGGCATGGATAGGTTGCAAATTTACACTCTCGGGCGTAATAGAACAAAATAATTAGGTTTTACTCATTGTTCGATTGAATGAGAAAATGTCTTGTTTCCAAAGTTGTACCGATAGTGCGCAATTGAGTAGTCCAGTTGTTGGTCGGTTTTGGTTCTTGTGAACGTTGGCATGGATAGGTTGCAAATTTACACTCTCGGGCGTAATAGAACAAAATAATTAGGTTTTACTCTTTGTTCGATTGAATGAGAAAAATCTGTTTCCAAAGTTATATTGATGGGCGCAATTGAGTAGTCTAATGTTCATCCGGTTTTGGTTCTTGTGAACGTTGGCATCGATAGGTTGCAAATTTACACTCTCGGGCGTAATAGAACAAAATAATTAGGTTTTACTCTTTGTTCGATTGAATGAGAAAAATCTTGTTTCCAAAGTTGAGCGATAGGGCGCAATTGATTAGTCTAATGTTGGTCGGTTTTGTTTCTTGTGAACGTTGGCATGGATTGGTTGCTAATTTACACTCTCGGGCGTAATAGAACAAAATAATTAGGTTTTACTCTTTGTTCGATTGAATGAGAAAAATCTTGTTTCCAAAGTTGTACCGATAGGGCGCAATTGATTAGTCTAATGTTGGTCGGTTTTGTTTCTTGTGAACGTTGGCATCGATAGGTTGCAAATTTACACTCGGGGCATAATAGAACAAAATAATAAGGTTTTACTCATTGTTCGATTGAATGAGAAAATGTCTGTTTCCAAAGTTGTACCGATAGTGCGCAATTGAGTAGTCCGGTGTTGGTCGGTTTTGGTTCTTGTGAACGTTGGCATGGATAGGTTGCTAATTTACACTCTCGGGCGTAATAGAACAAAATAATTAGGTTTTACTCTTTGTTCGATTGAATGAGAAAAATCTTGTTTCCAAAGTTGTACTGATAGGGCGCAATTGTTTAGTCTAATGTTGGGTCGGTTTTGTTTCTTGTGAACGTTGGCATCGATAGGTTGCAAATTTACACTCTCGGGGCGTAATAGAACAAAATAATAAGGTTTTACTCATTGTTCGATTGAATGAGAAAATGTACTGTTTCCAAAGTTGTACTGATAGTGCGCAATTGAGTAGTCCAGTGTTGGTCCGGTTTTGGTTCTTGTGAACGTTGGCATGGATAGGTTGCTAATTTACACTCTCGGGGCGTAATAGAACAAAATAATTAGGTTTTACTCTTTGTTCGATTGAATGAGAAAAAGTACTGTTTCCAAAGTTGTACTGATAGGGCGCAATTGATTAGTCTAATGTTGGTCCGGTTTTGTTTCTTGTGAACGTTGGCATCGATAGGTTGCAAATTTACACTCTCGGAAGGTGATAGAACAAAATAATAAGGTTTTACTCATTGTTCGATTGAATGAGAAAATGTCTTGTTTCCAAAGTTTTATTTATAGTGCGCAATTGAGTAGTCCAGTGTTGGTCCGGTTTTGGTTCTTGTGAACGTTGGCATGGATAGGTTGCTAATTTACACTCTCGGGGCGTAATAGAACAAAATAATTAGGTTTTACTCTTTGTTCGATTGAATGAGAAAAAGTACTGTTTCCAAAGTTATACTGATAGGGCGCAATTAAGTAGTCTAATGTTCATCCGGTTTTGGTTCTTGTGAACGTTGGCATCGATAGGTTGCAAATTTACACTCTCGAGGCGTAATAGAACAAAATAATTAGGTTTTACTCTTTGTTCGATTGAATGAGAAAAGTACTGTTTCCAAAGTTTTACTGATAGGGCGCAAGTGAGTAGTCCAATGTTGGTCCGGTTTTGGTTCTTGTGAACGTTGGCATGGATAGGTTGCTAATTTACACTCTCGGGGCGTAATAGAACAAAATAATTAGGTTTTACTCTTTGTTCGATTGAATGAGAAAATGTACTGTTTCCAAAGTTTTACTGATAGGGCGCAAGTGAGTAGTCCAGTGTTGGTCCGGTTTTGGTTCTTGTGAACGTTGGCTTGGATAGGTTGCAAATTGACACTCTCGGGGCGTAATACAACAAAATAATTAGGTTTTACTCATTGTTCGATTGAATGAGAAAATGTACTGTTTCCAAAGTTGTCGATAGTGCGCAATTGAGTAGTCCGTGTTGGTTCGGTTTTGGTTCTTGTGAACGTTGGCAGGGATATGTTGCTAATTTACACTCTCGGGGCGTAATAGAACAAAATAATTAGGTTTTACTCATTGTTCGATTGAATGAGAAAAATCACTGTTTCCAAAGTTGTACCGATAGGCGATAGGGCGCAATTGATTAGTCTAATGTTGGTCCGGTTTTGTTTCTTGTGAACGTTGGCATCGATAGGTTGCAAATTTACACTCTCGGGGCGTAATAGAACAAAATAATAAGGTTTTACTCATTGTTCGATTGAATGAGAAAATGTACTGTTTCCAAAGTTGTACTGATAGTGCGCAATTGAGTAGTCCAGTGTTGGTCCGGTTTTGGTTCTTGTGAACGTTGGCATGGATAGGTTGCAAATTTACACTCTCGGGGCGTAATAGAACAAAATAATTAGGTTTTACTCTTTGTTCGATTGAATGAGAAAAAGTACTGTTTCCAAAGTTATATTGATAGGGCGCAATTGAGTAGTCAAATGTTCATCCGGTTTTGGTTCTTGTGAACGTTGGCATCGATAGGTTGCAAATTTACACTCTCGGGGCGTAATAGAACAAAATAATTAGGTTTTACACTTTGTTCGATTGAATGAGAAAAGTACTCTTTCCAAAGTTTTACTGATAGGGCGCAAGTGAGTAGTCCAATGTTGGTCCGGTTTTGGTTCTTGTGAACGTTGGCATGGATAGGTTGCTAATTTACACTCTCGGGGCGTAATAGAACAAAATAATTAGGTTTTACTCTTTGTTCGATTGAATGAGAAAAAGTACTGTTTCCAAAGTTTTACTGATAGGGCGCAAGTGAGTAGTCCAATGTTGGTCCGGTTTTGGTTCTTGTGAACGTTGGCTTGGATAGGTTGCAAATTCACACTCTCGGGGCGTAATACAACAAAATAATTAGGTTTTACTCATTGTTCGATTGAATGAGAAAATGTACTGTTTCCAAAGTTGTACTGATAGTGCGCAATTGAGTAGTCTAACGTTGGTCCCGTTTTGGTTCTTGTGAACGTTGGCATCGATAGGTTGCAAATTTACACTCTCGGGGCGTAATAGAACAAAATAATTAGGTTTTACTCTTTGTTCGATTGAATGAGAAAAAGTACTGTTTCCAAAGTTTTACTGTTAGGGCGCAACTGAGTAGTCTAATGTTGGTCCGGTTTTGGTTCTTTTGAACGTTGGCATGGATAGGTTGCAAATTTACACTCTCGGGGCGTAATAGAACAAAATAATTAGGTTTTACTCATTGTTCGATTGAATGAGAAAATGTACTCTTTCCAAAGTTGTACTGATAGTGCGCAATTGAGTAGTCCAGTGTTGGTCCGGTTTTGGTTCTTGTGAACGTTGGCATGTATAGGTTGCAAATTTACACTCTCGAGGCGTAATAGAACAAAATAATTAGGTTTTACTCTTTGTTCGATTGAATGAGAAAAAGTACTGTTTCCAAAGTTATACTGATAGGGCGCAATTGAGTAGTCTAATGTTCATCCGGTTTTGGTTCTTGTGAACGTTGGCATCGATAGGTTGCAAATTTACACTCTCGGGGCGTAATAGAACAAAATAATTAGGTTTTACTCTTTGTTCGATTGAATGAGAAAAAGTACTGTTTCCAAAGTTGTACTGATAGGGCGCAATTGATTAGTCTAATGTTGGTCCGGTTTTGTTTCTTGTGAACGTTGGCATGGATTGGTTGCTAATTTACACTCTCGGGGCGTAATAGAACAAAATAATTAGGTTTTACTCTCTGTTCGATTGAATGAGAAAAAAATCATTTCCAAAGTTGTGCGATAGGGCGCAATTGATTAGTCTAATGTTGGTCCGGTTTTGTTTCTTGTGAACGTTGGCATCGATAGGTTGCAAATTTACACTCTCGGGGCGTAATAGAACAAAATAATAAGGTTTTACTCATTGTTCGATTGAATGAGAAAAAGTACTGTTTCCAAAGTTGTACTGATAGTGCGCAATTGAGTAGTCCAGTGTTGGTCCGGTTTTGGTTCTTGTGAACGTTGGCATGGATAGGTTGCTAATTTACACTCTCGGGGAGTAATAAAACAAAATAATTAGGTTTTACTCTTTGTTCGATTGAATGAGAAAATGTACTGTTTCCAAAGTTATACTCATGGTGCGCAATTGAGTAGTCTAACGTTGGTCCGGTTTTGTTTCTTGTGAACGTTGGCATCGATAGGTTGCAAATTTACACTCTCGGGGCGTAATAGAACAAAATATTAAGGTTTTACTCATTGTTCGATTGAATGAGAAAATGTACTGTTTCCAAAGTTGTACTGATAGTGCGCAATTGAGTAGTCCAGTGTTGGTCCGGTTTTGGTTCTTGTGAACGTTGGCATGGATAGGTTGCTAATTTACACTCTCGGGGCGTAATAGAACAAAATAATTAGGTTTTACTCTTTGTTCGATTGAATGAGAAAATGTACTGTTTCCAAAGTTGTACTGATAGGGCGCAATTGATTAGTCTAATGTTGGTCCGGTTTTGTTTCTTGTGAACGTTGGCATCGATAGGTTGCAAATTTACACTCTCGGGCGTAATAGAACAAAATAATAAGGTTTTACTCATTGTTCGATTGAATGAGAAAATGTCTGTTTCCAAAGTTGTACCGATAGTGCGCAATTGAGTAGTCCGGTGTTGGTTCGGTTTTGGTTCTTGTGAACGTTGGCATGGATAGGTTGCTAATTTACACTCTCGGGCGTAATAGAACAAAATAATTAGGTTTTACTCTTTGTTCGATTGAATGAGAAAAATCTTGTTTCCAAAGTTGTACTGATAGTGCGCAATTGATTAGTCTAATGTTGGTCCGGTTTTGTTTCTTGTGAACGTTGGCATCGATAGGTTGCAAATTTACACTCTCGGGGCGTAATAGAACAAAATAATAAGGTTTTACTCATTGTTCGATTGAATGAGAAAATGTCTTGTTTCCAAAGTTGTACTGATAGTGCGCAATTGAGTAGTCCAGTGTTGGTCCGGTTTTGGTTCTTGTGAACGTTGGCATGGATAGGTTGCAAATTTACACTCTCGGGGCAAAATAATTAGGTTTTACTCTTTGTTCGATTGAATGAGAAAAAGTACTGTTTCCAAAGTTATATTGATGGGGCGCAATTGAGTAGTCTAATGTTCATCCGGTTTTGGTTCTTGTGAACGTTGGCATCGATAGGTTGCAAATTTACACTCTCGGGGCGTAATAGAACAAAATAATTAGGTTTTACACTTTGTTCGATTGAATGAGAAAAGTACTCTTTCCAAAGTTTTCGATAGGCGCAAGTGAGTAGTCTAATGTTGGTCCGGTTTTGGTTTTTGTGAACGTTGGCATGGATAGGTTGCTAATTTACACTCTCGGGGCGTAATAGAACAAAATAATTAGGTTTTACTCTTTGTTCGATTGAATGAGAAAAAGTACTGTTTCCAAAGTTTTACTGATAGGGCGCAAGTGAGTAGTCCGGTGTTGGTCTCGTTTTGGTTCTTGTGAACGTTGGTATGGATAGGTTGCAAATTTACACTCTCGGGGCGTAATAGAACAAAATAATTAGGTTTTACTCATTGTTCGATTGAATGAGAAAATGTACTGTTTCCAAAGTTGTACCGATAGTGCGCAATTGAGTAGTCTAACGTTGTTCCCGTTTTGGTTCTTCGAACGTTGGCATCGATAGGTTGCAAATTTACACTCTCGGGGCGTAATAGAACAAAATAATTAGGTTTTACTCTTTGTTCGATTGAATGAGAAAAAGTACTGTTTCCAAAGTTTTTCTAATAGCGCGCAAGTGAGTAGTCCAATGTTGGTCCGGTTTTGGTTCTTGTGAACGTTGGCATCGATACGTTGCAAATTTACACTCTCGGGGCGTAATAGAACAAAATAATTAGATTTTACTCATTGTTCGATTGAATGAGAAAACGTACTGTTTCCAAAGTTATACTGATAGGGCGCAACTGAGTAGTCTAATGTTTGTCCGGTATTGGTTCTTGTGAACGTTGGCATCGATACGTTGCAAATTTACAACTCGGGGCGTAATAGAACAAAATAATTAGGTTTTACTCATTGTTCGATTTAATGAGAAAACGTACTGTTTCCAAAGTTATACCGATAGGCGTAACCGAGTAGTCTAATGTTGGTCCGGTTTTGGTTCTTGTGAACGTTGGCAACGATACATTGCAAATTTACACTCTCGGGGCGTAATAGAACAATATAATTAGGTTTTACTCATTGTTCATTTGAATGAGAAAATGTCTTGTTTCCAAAGTTATACCGATAGGAACTGAGTAGTCTATTGTTGGTCCGGTTTTGGTTCTTGTGAACGTTGGCATCGATACGTTGCAAATTTACACTCTCGGGGTGTAATAGAAGAAAATAATTAGGTTTTACTCATTGTTCGATTGAATGAGAAAACGTACTGTTTCCAAAGTTATACTGATAGGGCGCAATTGAGTAGTCGAATGTTGGTCCGGTTTTGGTTCTTGTGAACGTTGGCATCGATACGTTGCAAATTTACACTCTCGGGGCGTAATAAAACAAAATAATTAGGTTTTACTTATTGTTCGATCGAATGAGAAAATGTACTGTTTCCAAAGTTATAC
The DNA here is from genome assembly GCA_025177825.1 of Aechmea fasciata. Classification (NCBI taxonomy): domain Eukaryota; kingdom Viridiplantae; phylum Streptophyta; class Magnoliopsida; order Poales; family Bromeliaceae; genus Aechmea; species Aechmea fasciata. The sequence goes on along the minus strand of CM045928.1, from coordinate 15,780,536 downwards.
TGATAGGGCGCAATTGAGTAGTCTAATGTTGGTTCGGTTTTGGATGTTGTGAACGTTGGCATCGATACGTTGCAAATTTACACTCTCGGGACGTAATAGAACAAAATAACTAGGTTTTTCTCTTTGTTCGATTGAATGAGAAAAAGTACTGTTTCCAAAGTTATACTGATAGTGCGCAGTTGAGTAGTCTAATGTTGGTCCGGTTTTGGTTCTTGTGAACGTTGGCATCGATAGGTTGCAAATTTACACTCTCGGAGCGTAATAGAACAAAATAATTTGGTTTCACTCTTTGTTCGATTGAAAGAGAAAAAGTACTGTTTCCAAATTTATACTGATAGGGCGCAATTGAGTAGTCCAATGTTGGTCCGGTTTTGGTTCTTGTGAACGTTGGCATTGATAGGTTGCAAATTTACACTCTCGGGGCGTAATAGAACAAAATAATTAGGTTTTACTCATTGTTCGATTGAATGAGAAAATGTACTGTTTCCAAAGTTATACTGAGAGGGCGCAACTGAGTAGTCTAATGTTGGTCCGGTTTTGGTTCTTGTGAACTTTGGCATCGATACGTTGCAAATTTAAACTATCGGGGCCTAATAGAACAAAATAATTAGGTTTTATTCATTGTTCGATTGAATGAGAAAATGTACTGTTTCCAAAGTTATACTGATAGGGCGCAACTGAGTTGTCTAATGTTGGTCCGGTATTGGTTCTTGTGAACGTTGGCATCGATACGTTGCAAATTTACAATCTCGGGGCGTAATAGAACAAAATAATTAGGTTTTACTCTTTGTTCGATTGAATGAGAAAAAGTAATGTTTCCAAAGTTATAATGATAGGGCGCAATTGAATTGTCACGCCCCAAGCCCGATCCTTTTGGCCGGTTCGAGAGCGTCAAACAGACGCCGAACGGACAGAGTCTCCTCTATCCGCCCAAGGCTCAACATGTACAGATAGAGTATAAAAGTTTGCACTTGCGGAAGCATACGCAAAGGCTTGCACGAAGACAAGCAACAGCCAATAGTGAAAGTACTATTAATACATACAAGTAACATGATTAATTGCAATCACATACATGCATAATTCTTACAACTTTGCATTCTTTAAAAGACTACCATTCTTTACATTCTTTGCATCATTTCTTTTTACATCTCATAGTCTTCAAAGATAAAGCTTAAATACATTTGATATTAGCATCTACCATCATCAAATACAAAAGATGATACAAAAGGTAATGCAACTATAACAAAAGTAAAGTACTCGGGCGGTCTCTACCTAGGGCGCGATGCCTTTCCCGCGATCGTTGGCCGGCTCACTCGGTCCCGGCTGCGTGAAAATAGTGGGGTGAGAACTACAACAAAGCTCCCTGGGTTCGGCAACCAACCACGCCGACTTTCCCACTAGGTCTAACTCAAGCGTAATAGAAAGAAAGGTAAGATAAGAACCAAACTATCAAATGCAACTAATACGCTTGAAAGTAAAGATAATATGCTCAAACTGTAAAACATGCAAGATCATAAGTTCAATACCCAATCTCTTGGCTAACCCGTGGGTTTCGCCTCAACAAGACTCAACCAAACTCAAAATCCCATAGTATACCGGGAGGCTCAATCGACCCGTTGGGACCGTCCTCGGGAAAACTCATTCCCCCGGAAAACTCATTCCGGTGGTGACCTACTCCGAGCGCACCGCTCGAAGGGGAGCTACCGCCCTCGAGCAAGGACTATATGGTGAGTACGATCAATCCTTAACTTTAAGGATTCTAAATCTCAATCATTCCTTGCCTTCAAGGAGAACTCATGTTCATATGACCCTTACTCTAAGGTTATTGTCAAATGTCAATCTCATGACTCTACTAGTGTTATATACACTACAAGTTCTTGTTCTTGCTCTTTGATGTCACACATGTTGTCTAAGTATTCTAGACTCATCTTTGTCACATCCTCTAATACATGTCCAATGTCGCATTCACTTATCAATTACACTACTTGTTCTTTAGCATGCATATATATATAGGGTTCTTGTTCTTTGTCATATAATCTCATACAATTACATCTCATGCATTTGAACTCACAAATTGCAATATAACTCATAATTTACCCTATCATGCATTATGCTCAACATATATAGAATGCTCAAAAGTGACACATAGACTTAGAAAGAATTTCGGTGTCCTTGGAATGCACCACCCACCTTCTAAAATTATGGATGGTTTGCCCGTCGAGTTTCGTAGCTAACCGAGGCCTATTTTACAATCTGCGCAGTGAACAGATTTCACATCAGGCTAACTTACATAGCAACTCATAGATAGGCTTTTCGTTTAATTAAACGGAGTTGTCCCACGCGTCGGGGATACCCCCAATTAGGTTTCTACAAGGTCAATTTGACCCTAGAACCTCTATGGCAAAAAGCCCCAAATTTGGTGCTCTATCCAAGCCCTATGCAAAACCCTAGGTTTTGATCTCTTAAACAAGCAAAAGAGAGCTTGTTGTTACTCTTAGAGTTCATCTAGAACAATTTAAACCATCATTAGGGCCTCTACTTGAAACCCTAAGAATCCACCATGAGAGGACCTTGAGCTTTCATGGGTTTTCATGGAGCTCAAGCCTCTACTAGGCTTCTACACCAAAGAGAAGACTCAAAACTCTAAGTTCCTTGCTTAAAACCCAAACCCTAGTCTAGGTTTACCATGAAACCTCACCTTGGCCCAAGCTCCACCTTGTAGGAGAGCTTCTAGGTCTTCCCCAAGCTCCAAATCCTCCAAGATCACCTCCTCCAAGCTCCTTCTCCAACTTCTCCAAGCTCTAGGAGAGGTTTTCTAGAGAGAGAAAGAGAGGAAATGAAAGAGAGTGGTGAGGGAGTGAATGGCTGTGAAGAGGTAAGCTATTGGGTATATATTGTGTTGTGACAATTGCCAAAAAGCCTCTCCATTCACGAAAATTACAAACTGCTCGGGCGCGGTTTCGTGTTCAGTCGGACACGGCCATGGGATTCGGATCCGAAAGCTGGGGTTACGGGACTTAGCCATTTTTTCTGCGATTTCGCGAGGGTGGACCGGTCTGGCCTCCCCGATCCGGATCCCGAGAGCGGGATTTTCGGGACTTAGCCAATTTTTTTTTGGCTGATTTCGCATGGGTGGACCGGTCCTGGCCTCCTGATCCGGATCCCGAGAGCAGGATTTTCAGGACTTAGCCAATTTTTTTTTGGCTGATTTCGCAGGGGTGGACCGGTCCTGGCCTCCTGATCCGGATCCCGAGAGCAGGATTTTCAGGACTTAGCCAATTTTTTTGGCTGATTTCGCATGGGTGGACCGGTCCTGGCCTCCTGATCCGGATCCCGAGAGCAGGATTTTCGGGACTTAGCCAATTTTTTTGGGCGATGCGGCTAGGCTTGTGGCATCCGGACTCCACTGTGGGGTCCGGACCCGACAAGCTCCAAATGCGAAATTTTCCAGTTGCGGTTTCTTGCTCCTCGGGTCCGTTTTCACTTCACACAAGTTCTAAAACTCTTAGAACCTTGTGGCACTTGTCTCACTCCGCGTTCGCTCATTTTGACAGAACTCGGCACGTTTTACGAGGAAGTGGGTTGTTACATTCTCCACCCCTTAGAATTAGTTTCGTCCGCGAAACTAACCTATTTACAATCTAGATTCATACCTTAATCCAGATTCTCGAATAAATGGGGATAGTGCTCCCGCATTACGCTCTCGAGCTCCCACGTAGCTTTCCGGTCGTTGTGTTCGCTCCAACGGACCTTGACATACGGAATCCTCCGGTTCCGTAGCTTTCTTTCTTCTCGACCGATTATGTATGCTGGGAACTCATCATAAGTCATATCCTCCTGAATCTCTGATGGTATATACGAGAGAATATGATCGGGATCATGAACATACTTGCGGAGGTTGGATACATGGAATACATCATGAACTCCCGCAAGCCTCGGTGGTAATGCTAGTTTGTAAGCCACCGCTCCGATTCGTTCCAAAATTTCAAACGGTCCAATATACCGAGGACTTAATTTCCCTCGGATTCCAAACCGTTTAACTCCCCGTGTTGGCGAAACCTTTAGGAATACATGCTCGCCGACATCAAACTCAACATCTTTTCTTCGTTTGTCGGCATAACTCTTATGCCGCGATTGCGCCGTCGCAAGTCGTTGGCGAGCAAGGCGAACTTTCTCTTCCGCCTCCCGCACTACGTCCGGGCCAAGAACAGATTTCTCGCCCACGTCGCTCCAATGAATTGGAGAGCGACACTTTCTTCCATAAAGGGCCTCGAATGGCGCCATCGCGATACTTTCTTGATAACTGTTATTGTATGCGAACTCCGCCATCGGTATATGGTCGTGCCAATTGCCCTTGTAGTCGAATACACACGCCCGTAGCATATCCTCAAGTATTTGGATTGTCCTCTCCGATTGTCCGTCACTTTGAGGATGGAATGCCGTGCTAAAGTCGAGCCGTGTGCCCAACGCTTCTTGTAGGCTCCTCCAAAAGTGAGAAGTGAACCTCGGGTCCCGATCCGATACGATAGACGCCGGAACCCCGTGAAGTCTCACAATCTCATCAATGTAAACTTGAGCCAACTTGTCCCACGACCAAGTAATATGAATCGGAAGGAAATGCGCCGACTTCGTTAACCGGTCCACGACCACCCAAATTGCATCGTGTCCCCTTGAGATCGAGGCAATCCGGTCACAAAGTCCATAGCGATATTTTTCCATTTCCAAACGGGTATAGGTAAGCTTTGTAACTTTCCCGCCGAAACCGCCGCTCCGCCTTTACTTGTTGGCAAGTAAGACATTGCGCAACAAATTCTCCAATGTCTTTCTTCATGCCGGCCACCAATATTGCAACTTTAGGTCTTGATACATTTTGGTGCCGGGTGGATACTATAAGGAGATTGATGCGCCTCTTGCATAATCGCCTTACGGAGATCCTTATTCTTGGGTACACACCAACGATTTCGAAATCGTAGTGTGCCGTCGGTCCCAATGCCAAAGTCATCGGCACTACCGCTTTCTACCTCGCCGCGCACCTTCTGGAGATACTCATCGGAAGTCTGCAATTCCTTGATCCTCTCCAATAAGGTCGGTTGCACCACTAAGGTGGCAAGTGTAGCCGGCACTCCCGGCGCTACTACTTCCAATCCAAGCCGTTGCATCTCCTTTTGCAACAACGGTTGGGGTGTAATCGCCGAGGCTAAGTTCTCTCCCGATTTTCTACTTAGCGCATCGGCTACGACATTTGCTTTTCCGGGGTGGTATAAAATCGTGACATCATAGTCCTTTAACAGCTCTAACCACCGCGCCGCATATTTAGCTCTTTTTGGGTGAACAAATACTTAAGGCTTTTGTGATCCGTGTAGATCTCGCAATGTTCACCGTACAAGTAATGCCTCCACAACTTTAGCGCGAAAATCACCGCGGCTAACTCCAAGTCATGAACCGGGTAGTTCTTCTCATAAGGTTTCAATTGGCGCGAAGCATAAGCTATAACTCGCCCATTTTGCATCAAGACACACCCGAGTCCAATGTAGGAAGCATCACCGTACACGACGTATGTCTCCCCACGTCGGTAAAGCAAGCACGGGTCGTCGTTAACCTTTCTTTTAACTCTTTGAAGCTTCGATCGCAATCTTCGCTCCAAACATACTTGACTCCTTTGTGGGTAAGGCGCGTTAGCGGAGTGGATATTTTGGAGAACCCCTCCACGAACCGCCGATAATAACCCGCAAGTCCAAGGAAACTGCGGATTTCCGTTGCGCTCGTCGGGCGAGGCCAATCTTTAATTGCCTCTACTTTCTTCGGGTCCACCGAGATACCCTCACCCGAAACCACATGTCCTAGGAAAGTAACCTCCGCAAGCCAAAATTCACATTTCTTCAACTTGGCATATAACTTCTCTTTTCGGAGTATTTCCAAGACAAGTCTCAAGTGCTCCTCGTGTTCTTCCTCGGTCCGAGAATATACCAATACGTCGTCAATGAAGACCACGACGCATCGGTCCAATAGCGGACGGAAGACACGGTTCATTAAGTCCATAAATGCCGCTGGGGCATTAGTAAGCCCGAATGGCATTACCGTGAACTCGTAATGGCCATACCGCGTACGGTACGCCGTTTTATGCACATCCTTGGGCCGTATCTTCAACTGATGATACCCCGACTGAAGGTCTATTTTAGAATACACCTTCGACCCTCGCAATTGATCGAATAAGTCGTCGATCCTTGGCAATGGATACTTGTTCTTTATTGTTACCTTGTTCAACTCGCGATAATCCACGCAGAGTCGAAGTGTGCCATCTTTCTTCTTGACGAAAAGCACAGGAGCTCCCCACGGAGACACGCTCGGCCTCACAAAGCCTTTGTCGAGCAAGTCTTCCAATTGCGCTTTAAGCTCCTTTAGTTCTACCGGTGCCATTCTATACGGAGCCTTCGAAATCGGCGCCGCCCAGAATCAAGTCAATAACGAATTCAACTTCCCGGTCTGTTGGCAATCCCGGTAATTCCGTAGGAAACACATCCGGGTACTCGCACGCCACCCGAATGCCCACAAGGTCTGGGTGTTCCTTTCGGTCATCTACGATGGTCGCCAAATAGGCTTTACAACCACCCTTTATCATCTTCCTTGCCCTAACCGTGGATATGGTCGCTGCAAAGCGCGCACCCTTACACGCTCGATACACCATTTCCTCTTGATTTGGCTCACGAAAAGTGATCACCCTTCTCTCGCAGTCGATGACCGCATAATACTTGGTAAGCCAGTCTAGCCCCAAGATCACGTCAAACGACCACAACCGAGTTAGCACTAGCATATCGATCGGCATGACCCAATCACCTATCTGGACTGGACACGCCGGACACTCGTCGTAGACTGTATAGGCGTGCTCAGGGGATTTAATATCCCAACCTTCCTCATCATGTAAAACCTCTAAGTCATGAGCACTAGCAAACGATGCACTTATAAATGAATGCGATGCACCAGTGTCGAATATAGCTTGAGCTCTCGCTCCATTGATAGAAATAATACCTGCTACAATGTCGTCGGGAGCTGGAGCCTGCTCTTCCACCTGAGTAGCAAAAACCCGCCCACTCGGTGCTCTCGATGCCTCACGGTGGCGCGACGATGATGAGCGCCCGGCCGCTATAGGTGGTGGCGGTCCATCACCGCCTCGGCGTAGAAGGAGTCGATCCGACGGTGCGAAGATCCCCGGCTCGGGCACTCTCGAATCATGTGCCCGGTGTTACGGATTTTATGTTGGCATATTTCGTGAAGTGAGTCCGGAGTCTTGAAGGTTTAAAGAAGAAGAGATGAAGATCGAAGACTCGCATACTCAAAACATGAATCCACAATGCTCGGTAAGTTCAAATATTATTGATGATGATTTATAAATATTTAAAAGTGTTTGGAAGACTTAGGATGTTTTTAAATTGAATATATGGACAAAATTGATTTTAAACAGGTTTTCAAATCCTAGTCTATCTCTATGTTTTCTAATTGATTTTAAATAGGTTTTCAAATCCTAGTCTATCTCTATGTTTTCTAATTGATTTTAAACAGGTTTTCAAATCCTAGTCTATCTCTAATTTTATTTTCAAAATTAGATTTTCACAATCCTAGTCTACTTCTAAGTCTTCTAAATCTATAAATAAGCGATGGGGGTTCCATTAATTCATATGCTTAGAGTTTAGACCATTATGAAACCCTAGAAACTTGTTGGGTGCTCTCTTTCTTTCTTCAACAACAAGTTTCTATCGGATCAATTCTTGAAACCCTAATTTCTCGTTCTTCATGGAGAATTGATCTGGCTATTGCTTAGAAACATCTTCTACGGTCCTTTAATGATTATCTAAGCAATAAATCATCACCGATCGTATCGTTCTTGCTCCGGACGGAGTGCGCTCGTGGATTCGAGTGGCGTCGTGGATTCGGCGTGATCGGAGGCTTCGTGGATTCGAAGTGGAGGCGTTCGTGGATTCGAACGTGGGCGTGGACAACCGGCGGCGTGCGCGAGATCCGAAGAAGATAAAGAGAGGTTTGAGTCCGTGGATTCGGTAAATCACCTTATAATCTTTTATTCTTAGTGGATTGTTATCGCGTGTTGGTCCCGTGGGTTTTTTACTCCGAGTTGGAGTTTTCCCACGTAAATCTCGGTGTGCTTTTTATTTTCCGCATTTATTTTTATTGCATCGAGATTTGTGGTTTTCGGTCTCTACACCTATTCACCCCCCTCTAGGTGTTGGATACAATCTAGATAGATCCTTGGGGCTACCCCATAACTCACAATTGGTATCAGAGCGGGATCTAGATATATTGCTATCTAATGGCAGAAGAGTTAGTAGGTGTGTTGCAAACTTACGATATGACTTTTCCTACTAACCAATCTTCTTCCAAGTCTTTTTCTCAAAGTAGAGGGATTGCGTTGAAAACATCAAAAGAAGAAGACGTGGACTCGGATTCCGGCGATGAGGAATCAAATGACGAGGAATTAGCGGAAGCATACAATCAACTTCTTGTTGAGTCGCGGAAGATGGCGAAACTCAATAAAAAGTTGAGGCGTCGTTTATTCGATCTTGAAGAAGAGAACAAGAATTTGAAGACCACGAATAATGCTCTTGAGGAGGAACGGGAATCAATCTTGAATAATAATTTGGTCCTCCAAAAGAAGCTAGAAGAATCGGATTTAATGATCAAATCTACTACGGATAAAGTTGGATTTTTGGAGCATCAATTTGAGGAAACATACAAATCCAACAAAGCATTGACCGAGCAAGTCCATCAACTCAAGTCCGATATTCAAAAGTTTTCTTCGGGATCGAAGAAATTGGATAACATGCTCGGATTGGGTCAAACGAGCAAGTTAGGTCTTGGATACGAACGGACATATGTTGAGAAGGATCAAAAGATGACATCGAAAGTCTCAATAAGTTTGAAGGAAAATGTGTGTCATAGATGTGGCATCAAAGGACACATCAAAAAGAGTTGCCCGAACAAAAATTTCAAGTCTCAATCGGCAACTTCGAAACGACAATTGGTATCATCTACAACTCAGCTTCCCCCACGGAATCAAAAGAAAAATCAATTGAGTCGAGTGCATCAAGCAAACCGTGACTCATATGTGAACCGGAAATCAAAGCCACAAGCGAATCGGACATCTAAGCCTCAACGTCAATATCGATCGAACCCACAACCGAACCGGATTTCTAAGTCGAAACAACATGCGGTTTGGGTTTCTAAGCCTCAAGGACAACATCAAAAGAGAAAACAACTTGAACCTAACGTCAACAAGTCAAGACAACCAAAGATCCGACAAGTTTGGATCCGGAAAGGTGATATCTTTCCTTATTCCTCGTCTTAGTATATTTTTATTTTTGTAATGCTTTGATAGGTGTTTCTTGCATAATTTTTCTTCATTGCATTACATATTTAGACGAGGTTTGATATTTAAAATTTTGATTTGAAAATCGTTTTTGAGGAAAGGTTTTTGGGGAGTTTTAAATTTGATTGAAAATTTTTGAGAAGGGAGATGATTGAAAATCATTAAATTGGTGAAATTAAAGGTTTTTCAAAGAGCCTTAACTGGTATTTAACGTCAATTCAAATTGAATTAAATTCATATTAATTATCGATTTTACTCCACCTTTTATTATTTTGACGATAATTTAATATGTGATTTCTTAATACATACATTCATCAAAATTTTAAAATTAATTTTAATCTCTTAGTAATTAATTCATCTTGATAATGAATGTTGAATATAATTGATGGATATTTGCTAATCGACTAAGATTCGTCAAAATTATTTTCAATTATGAGATTGTCTAATTTAGGGGGAGTTTGAATTATTAAAAAAAAGGGAGAAACGCCTATGTTTAAAAGATGTGGAAAGAGTTACATTCAAAAGGAGTGTGAAAACTACCACCACATGTAGGAAAGAGCTACCACTCCGGTCGTCCGGTACGTGTGTGAAGTTACCACATGAGTAATTATATAAAAAACCGAAAAGGTTGAGAAAAAAATATATGTGAATATTTTAGAATTTTCGGCGTTATAAGGTGGTAGATTGAAAAAGATGCTCAAAGAGCCACCCCCGGTGTTTATTAGCTAAATCTCTATTTTGAACGGGTTGCGACAAATTGGTGTCAATTTTGCTAAATTTCTAGAAATTATTTTTCATCAATTTGCATCTTGATAACTTTAAATAATTAGATTATTCTTAATATCAAATTTTGATGTTTTGATCTCTTTTGAAATCAAATAATATTTTATCTTCATCATAATGATTTTTGGAGTACAACTTTTAATTTTTATGAAATTAATCTAATTTTGAAGGATTTTTTAGGAAACAAGGCAAAATTTTTTTTGACGAGGAGGATACGGAGTGATTTTACCTTTTTGAGCCTCATTATCTATATTTTATCTTTTCTCTCCTAGGACTATGTCTAGTTTGTTTATTTTTTGTATCTAGATTTTTAACTATGACATGACTAATTTCTTTTTACTATTTTTTTTCTCTCTATTTGTATTTTTTTTTTGGTCATTTTTGACAAAAAGGGGGAGAAGAATTGGAAACTTGAATTGAATTTCAAAAGGAGAGATTTTGAATTGAATTTCAAAAGGAAGAGATTTTCATGAACAACCTTGAATTGAATTTCAAAAGGAGAGATTTTCATGAACAAAGGGGAGAGATTTTCATTTTCATATTTTTTCTACTAACTTTGTTTGTGAACTTTGTTCGTGGAGAAAGTAATCTAATTGCAGATCATTGAAGACTTCAAGACTCCTAAATGTGTCTAAGTCATAGAGTTTGTTTAGGAGTTGCAAAATTGTAATTTTGTATTTCTCTTTGGGTCTTTCACGCGAGAAATTTATTGTTTCGGTGATAGCAATGAATTTCATTTTTGGTGAGTTGAGCGTTGTGAGTATTTTTATGTAATTTTGGATTTTGTCAAGAAATTGCCAAAGGGGGAGATTGTTACGGATTTTATGTTGGCATATTTCGTGAAGTGAGTCGAGTCTTGAAGGTTTTAAGAAGAAGAGATGAAGATCGAAGACTCGCATACTCAAAACATGAATCCACAATGCTCGGTAAGTTCAAATATTATTGATGATGATTTATAAATATTTAAAAGTGTTTGGAAGACTTAGGATGTTTTTAAATTGAATATATGGACAAAATTGATTTTAAACAGGTTTTCAAATTCTAGTCTATCTCTATGTTTTCTAATTGATTTTAAATAGGTTTTCAAATCCTAGTCTATCTCTATGTTTTCTAATTGATTTTAAACAGGTTTTCAAATCCTAGTCTATCTCTAATTTTATTTTCAAAATTAGATTTTCACAATCCTAGTCTACTTCTAAGTCTTCTAAATCTATAAATAAGCGATGGGGGTTCCATTAATTCATATGCTTAGAGTTTAGACCATTATGAAACCCTAGAAACTTGTTGGGTGCTCTCTTTCTTTCTTCAACAACAAGTTTCTATCGGATCAATTCTTGAAACCCTAATTTCTCGTTCTTCATGGAGAATTGATCGGCTATTGCTTAGAAACATCTTCTACGGTCCTTTAATGATTATCTAAGCAATAAATCATCACCGATCGTATCGTTCTTGCTCCGGACGGAGTGCGCTCGTGGATTCGAGTGGCGTCGTGGATTCGGCGTGATCGGAGGCTTCGTGGATTCGAAGTGGAGGCGTTCGTGGATTCGAACGTGGGGCGTGGACAACCGGCGGCGTGCGCGCGATCCGAAGAAGATAAAGAGAGGTTTGAGTCCGTGGATTCGGTAAATCACCTTATAATCTTTTATTCTTAGTGGATTGTTATCGCGTGTTGGTCCCGTGGGTTTTTTACTCCGAGTTGGAGTTTTCCCACGTAAATCTCGGTGTGCTTTTTATTTTCCGCATTTATTTTTATTGCATCGAGATTTGTGGTTTTCGGTCTCTACACCTATTCACCCCCCTCTAGGTGTTGGATACAATCTAGATAGATCCTTGGGGCTACCCCATAACTCACACCCAGGTTTACCGCACTTGTAGCACTTCCCTTCTCGCTGCGAGCATGTCGCCGGCTGATGGTTGCCGCCGCAGATAACACAACGGAAGGGTCTCCCGCCCTTCGCCGTCGTCGGGGATACCGAGGGGGTTTCTTAGCATTTGGCCGCCCCGCACCACCCGCCGCTCGCTTTGCCTTTCTCTTTACTCTCCGCCATGGCCTCGCGCTCCTCCCGAGCATAGGCGCTGCCGTGCTCCGCAGATAGAGCCCGGTCGAAGACCTCCGCAAAGGTCGTGAGGTGGAAAAGTTGCACCGCCTCATAAATCCTCGGCCGAAGTCCTCGCAAGAACCAATCGGCCCGATCCCGGTCGTCACGTACAACGTCCGGGACACAATCAATGATGTGGGAGAACTCTAGCTCATAGTCCGCCACAGAGCGGTCTCCCTGTCTCAACTTGCGGAATTTCTCGTGCATCTTCCGCTTCACGGAGTCGGGGAAGTAGTTCGAAAATACCGCTCTCTTGAACTCCTCCCACAACATTGGCGGTAGATCGGGTGACCGATCCCGCTTTACTCGCTTCCACCACGCCTTCGCCGCCTTGTCTAGGCAATGGGTGGCGAAGTGTACTTTGTCTTTCTCCGGGGTGTTGAAGTCCTCGAAGATTGTTTGCATGGAGTCGACCCACGACTCCACGATCACGGTTCCACCACTCCTCCCTCGAAGATAGGTGGCTTGAATTTCATGAACTTAACGAGCGCCGCCAATGTGCGCTCCCGTTCGTCGTTCGTCGCGCTACCGGGTCTCAAGTCCCCCGATCCGCCCGAATAGCAGAATCGGTACGGCCGCAATCGGGCCGCCGCCGCCGCACCATCGACCACGGCGCATCCTAGCAGAGGTGTAGGGTGCTCGCCCCCGCCCGCGCCGCCGTTTGCCGCCGCTCCAATGTCTAGCCGCCGAATTTGCTCGCCTTGAGCCCTTACGGACTCGCCTTGTTGCCGCACTACGCCGATAAGCGCGCCATCTCGCTTCCTCAAGCCCCCGCCGCCGCCGCCGCGGATGCACAGAGCCGCAATAGGTGCCGCACTCGGTGCCGCACTCGGTTCCTCCGGCATCGACCTTGTCCGGGTCGACCACGAGGTGCCATTGCTTCCCGAAAAGAAGCAACTCACATTAGACACTTGACCCACATACTCTGATAAACCCAATCCGGCGAAAGCAAACCAACGCATTTATCTTCATTCCCAAGTATCATGTCGTCGCCGCCGATCACAACACAAGGAATAGAAAACAAATAGCAACTTACAATTAGTCCCTAAGTAACTTAGAGACATAATAACTTTAACCCAATCACATGCTTTTGCTATACTTGTTCAACGTCACTCACGTTTCCTAGGTCCTTAAGGTCTTTTCCATTTCCTATGGCCCCTAGGTCCATCCTAGCTTCAACGTCACTCACGTTTCCTAGGTCCTTAAGGTCTTTTCCATTTCCTATGGCCCCTAGGTCCATCCTAGCTTTTACTTTTTGGCTTTATACCCGCTCTGATACCATTTTATCTGTCCCGCCCCAAGCCCGATCCTTTTGGCCGGTTCGAGAGCGTCAAACAGACGCCGAACGGACAGAGTCTCCCCTATCCGCCCAAGGCTCAACATGTACAGATAGAGTATAAAATTTTGCACTTGCGGAAGCATACGCAAAGGCTTGCACGAAGACAAGCAACAGCCAATAGTGAAAGTACTATTAATACATACAAGTAACATGATTAATTGCAATCACATACATGCATAATTCTTACAACTTTGCATTCTTTAAAAGACTACCATTCTTTACATTCTTTGCATCATTTCTTTTTACATCTCATAGTCTTCAAAGATAAAGCTTAAATACATTTGATATTAGCATCTACCATCATCAAATACAAAAGATGATACAAAAGGTAATGCAACTATAACAAAAGTAAAGTACTCGGGCGGTCTCTACCTAGGGCGCGATGCCTTTCCCGCGATCGTCGGCCGGCTCACTTGGTCCCGGCTCTGTGAAAATAGTGGGGTGAGAACTACAACAAAGTTCCCAGTGGGTTCGGCAACCAAACACGCCGACTTTCCCACTAGGTCTAACTCAAGCGTAATAGAAAGAAAGGTAAGATAAGAACCAAACTATCAAATGCAACTAATACGCTTGAAAGTAAAGATAATATGCTCAAACTGGAAAACATGCAAGATCATAAGTTCAATACCCAATCTCTTGGCTAACCCGTGGGTTTCGCCTCAACAAGACTCAACCAAACTCAAAATCCCATAGTATACCGGGAGGCTCAATCGACCCGTTGGGACCGTCCTCGAAAACTCATTCCCCCGGAAAACTCATTCCAGTGGTGACCTACTCCGAGCGCACCGCTCGAAGGGGAGCTACCGCCCTCGAGCAAGGACTATATGGTGAGTACGATCAATCCTTAACTTTAAGGATTCTAAATCTCAACTGCTCCTTGCCTTCAAGGAGAACTCATGTTCATATGACCCTTAACTCTAAGGTTATTGTCAAATGTCAATCTCATGACTCTACTAGTGTTATATACACTACAAGTTCTTGTTCTTGCTCTTTGATGTCACACATGTTGTCTAAGTATTCTAGACTCATCTTTGTCACATTCTCTAATACATGTCCAATGTCGCATTCACTTGTCAATTACACTACTTGTTCTTTAGCATGCATATATATATAGGGTTCTTGTTCTTTGTCATATAATCTCATACAATTACATCTCATGCATTTGAACTCACAAATTGCAATATAACTCATAATTTACCCTATCATGCATTATGCTCAACATATATAGAATGCTCAAAAGTGACACATAGACTTAGAAAGAATTTCGGTGTCCTTGGAATGCACCACCCACCTTCTAAAATTATGGATGGTTTGCCCGTCGAGTTTCGTAGCTAACCGAGGCCTATTTTACAATCTGCGCAGTTAACAGATTTCACATCAGGCTAACTTACATTAGCAACTCATAGATAGGCTTTTCGTTTAATTAAACGGAGTTGTCCCACGCGTCGGGGATACCCCCAATTAGGTTTCTACAAGGTCAATTTGACCCTAGAACCTCTATGGCAAAAAGCCCCAAATTTGGTGCTCTATCCAAGCCCTATGCAAAACCCTAGGTTTTGATCTCTTAAACAAGCAAAAGAGAGCTTGTTGTTACTCTTAGAGTTCATCTAGAACAATTTAAACCATCATTAGGGCCTCTACTTGAAACCCTAAGAATCCACCATGAGAGGACCTTGAGCTTTCATGGGTTTTCATGGAGCTCAAGTCTCTACTAGGCTTCTACACCAAAGAGAAGACTCAAAACTCTAAGTTCCTTGCTTAAAACCCAAACCCTAGTCTAGGTTTACCATGAAACCTCACCTTGGCCCAAGCTCCACCTTGTAGGAGAGCTTCTAGGTCTTCCCCAAGCTCCAAATCCTCCAAGATCACCTCCTCCAAGCTCCTTCTCCAACTTCTCCAAGCTCTAGGAGAGGTTTTCTAGAGAGAGAAAGAGAGGAAATGAAAGAGAGTGGTGAGGGAGTTAAGGGCTGTGAAGAGGTAAGCTATTGGGTATATATTGTGTTGTGACAATTGCCAAAAAGCCTCTCCATTCACGAAAATTACAAACTGCTCGAACTGGGCAGTTTTCGTGTTCAGGGTCCGGACCTGGCCATGGGATTCGGATCCCGAAAGCTGGGGTTCTGGGACTTAGCCATTTTTTTCTGCTGATTTCGCAGGGGTGGACCGGTCCTGGCCTCCTGATCCGGATCCCGAGAGCAGGATTTTCAGGACTTAGCCAATTTTTTTGGCTGATTTCGCATGGGTGGACCGGTCCTGGCCTCCTGATCCGGATCCCGAGAGCAGGATTTTCAGGACTTAGCCAATTTTTTTTGGCTGATTTCGCATGGGTGGACCGGTCCTGGCCTCCTGATCCGGATCCCGAGAGCAGGATTTTCAGGACTTAGCCAATTTTTTTTTTGGCTGATTTCGCATGGGTGGACCGGTCCTGGCCTCCTGATCCGGATCCCGAGAGCAGGATTTTCAGGACTTAGCCATTTTTTTGGCCGATGCGCCGCTAGGCTTGTGGCATCCGGACTCCACCTGGTGGGTCCGGACCCAGCAAGCTCCAAATCTGAAATTTTTCCAGATTTGCAGTTTCTTGCTCCTCGGGTCCCGTTTTCACTTCACACAAGTTCTAAAACTCTTAGAACCTTGTGGCACTTGTCTCACTCCGCGTTCCGCTCATTTTGACGAACTCGGCACGTTTTACGAGGAAGTGGGTTGTTACATTCTCCACTCCTTAGAATTAGTTTCGTCCGCGAAACTAACCTATTTACAATCTAGATTCATACCTTACTCCAGACTCTCGAATAAATGGGGTTAGTGCTCCCGCATCACGCTCTCGCGCTCCCACGTAGCCTCCTGGTCGTTGTGTTCGCTCCAACGGATTTGACATACGGAATCCTCCGGCTCCGTACCTTCCTTTCTCCTCGACCGATTATGTATGCCGGGAACTCATCATAAGTCATATCCTCCTGAGTCTCTGATGGTATATACGAGAGAATATGATCGGGATCATGAACATACTTGCGGAGGTTGGATACATGGAATACATCATGAACTCCCGCAAGCCTCGGTGGTAATGCTAGTTTGTAAGCCACCGCTCCGATTCGTTCCAAAATTTCAAACGGTCCAATATACCGAGGACTTAATTTCCTCGGATTCCAAACCGTTTAACTCCCCGTGTTGGCGAAACCTTTAGGAATACATGCTCGCCGACATCAAACTCAACATCTTTTCTTCGTTTGTCAAGATAACTCTTATGCCGCGATTGCGCCGTCGCAAGTCGTTGGCGAGCAAGGCGAACTTTCTTTCCGCCTCCCGCACTACGTCCGGGCCAAGAACGATTTCTCGCCCACGTCGCTCCAAAGAATTGGAGAGCGACACTTTCTTCCATAAAGGGCCTCGAATGGCGCCATCGCGATACTTTCTTGATAACTGTTATTGTATGCGAACTCCGCCATCGGTATATGGTCGTGCCAATTGCCCTTGTAGTCGAATACACACGCCCGTAGCATATCCTCAAGTATTTGGATTGTCCTCTCCGATTGTCCGTCACTTTGAGGATGGAATGCCGTGCTAAAGTCGAGCCGTGTGCCCAACGCTTCTTGTAGGCTCCTCCAAAAGTGAGAAGTGAACCTCGGGTCCCGATCCGATACGATAGACGCCGGAACCCCGTGAAGTCTCACAATCTCATCAATGTAAACTTGAGCCAACTTGTCCCCCGACCAAGTAATATGAATCGGAAGGAAATGCGCCGACTTCGTTAACCGGTCCACGACCACCCAAATTGCATCGTGTCCCCCTTGAGATCGAGGCAATCCGGTCACAAAGTCCATAGCGATATTTTTCCATTTCCAAACGGGTATAGGTAAGCTTTGTAACTTTCCCGCCGGAAACCGCCGCTCCGCCTTTACTTGTTGGCAAGTAAGACATTGCGCAACAAATTCTCCAATGTCTTTCTTCATGCCCGGCCACCAATATTGCAACTTTAGGTCTTGATACATTTTGGTGCCGCCCGGGTGGATACTATAAGGAGATTGATGCGCCTCTTGCATAATCGCCTTACGGAGATCCTTATTCTTGGGTACACACCAACGATTTCGAAATCGTAGTGTGCCGTCGGTCCCAATGCCAAAGTCATCGGCACTACCGCTTTCTACCTCGCCGCGCACCTTCTCGGAGATACTCATCTAAGTCCGCAATTCCTTGATCCTCTCCACTAGGGTCGGCTGCACCACTAAGGTGGCAAGTGTAGCCGGCACTCCCGGCGCTACTACTTCCAATCCAAGCCGTTGCATCTCCTTTTGCAACAACGGTTGGGGTGTAATCGCCGAGGCTAAGTTCTCTCCCGATTTTCTACTTAGCGCATCGGCTACGACATTTGCTTTTCCGGGTGGTATAAAATCGTGACATCATAGTCCTTTAACAAATTCTAACCACCGCATTGCCGCATATTTAGCTCTTTTTGGGTGAACAAATACTTAAGGCTTTTGTGATCCGTGTAGATCTCGCAATGTTCACCGTACAAGTAATGCCTCCACAACTTTAGCGCGACAATCACCGCGGCTAGCTCCAAGTCATGAACCGGGTAGTTCTTCTCATAAGGTTTCAATTGGCGCGAAGCATAAGCTATAACTCGCCCATTTTGCATCAAGACACACCCGAGTCCAATGTAGGAAGCATCACTGTACACGACGTATGTCTCCCCCGGCGTCGGTAAAGCAAGTACCGGGGTCGTCGTTAACCTTTCTTTTAACTCTTTGAAGCTTCGATCGCAATCTTCGCTCCAAACATACTTGACTCCTTTGTGTGTAAGGCGCGTTAGCGGAGTGGATATTTTGGAGAACCCCTCCACGAAACGCCGATAATAACCCGCAAGTCCAAGGAAACTGCGGGTTTCCGTTGCGCTCGTGGGGCGCGGCCAATCTTTAATTGCCTCTACTTTCTTCGGGTCCACCGAGATACCCTCACCCGAAACCACATGTCCTAGGAAAGTAACCTCAGAAAGCCAAAATTCACATTTCTTCAACTTGGCATATAACTTCTCTTTTCGGTGTATTTCCAAGACAAGTCTCAAGTGCTCCTCGTGTTCTTCCTCGGTCCGAGAATATACCAATACGTCGTCAATGAAGACCACGACGCATCGGTCCAATAGCGGACGGAAGACACGGTTCATTAAGTCCATAAATGCCGCTGGGGCATTAGTAAGCCCGAATGGCATTACCGTGAACTCGTAATGGCCATACCGCGTACGCGCCGTTTTATGCACATCCTTGGGCCGTATCTTCAACTGATGATACCCCGACTGAAGGTCTATTTTAGAATACACCTTCGACCCTCGCAATTGATCGAATAAGTCGTCGATCCTTGGCAATGGATACTTGTTCTTTATTGTTACCTTGTTCAACTCGCGATAATCCACGCAGAGTCGAAGTGTGCCATCTTTCTTCTTGACGAAAAGCACAGGAGCTCCCCACGGAGACACGCTCGGCCTCACAAAGCCTTTGTCGAGCAAGTCTTCCAATTGCGCTTTAAGCTCCTTTAGTTCTACCGGTGCCATTCTATACGGAGCCTTCGAAACTGGCGCCGCCCCAGGAATCAAGTCAATAACGAATTCAACTTTCCGTCCGGTGGCAATCCCTAACTCCGTCGGAAACACATCCGGGTACTCGCACGCCACCCGAATGCCCACAAGGTCTGGGTGTTCCTTTCGGTCATCTACGATGGTCGCCAAATAGGCTTTACAACCACCCTTTATCATCTTCCTTGCCCTAACCGTGGATATGGTCGCTGCAAAGCGCGCACCCTTACACGCTCGATACACCATTTCCTCTTGATTTGGCTCACGAAAAGTGATCACCCTTCTCTCGCAGTCGATGACCGCCTAATACTTGGTAAGCCAGTCTAGCCCCAAGATCACGTCAAACGACCACAACCGAGTTAGCACTAGCATATCGATCGGCATGACCCAATCACCTATCTGGACTGGACACGCCGGACACTCGTCGTAGACTGTATAGGCGTGCTCAGGGGATTTAATATCCCAACCTTCCTCATCATGTAAAACCTCTAAGTCATGAGCACTAGCAAACGATGCACTTATAAATGAATGCGATGCACCAGTGTCGAATATAGCTTGAGCTCTCGCTCCATTGATAGAAATAATACCTGCTACACTGTCGTTGGGAGCTGGCGCCTGCTCCTCCACCTGAGTGGCAAAAACCCGCCCACTCGGCGCTCTCGATGCCTCGCCGGCGCGCGACGATGATGAGCGCCCAGCCGCTATGGGTGGTGGCAGTCCCATCAGCTGCCTCGGCGTAGAAGGAGCTGATGCTGCTGACGGTGCAGAAGATCCCCAGCTCGGGCACTCTCGAATCATGTGCCCAGGCTGACCGCACTTGTAGCACTTCCCTTCTCGCTGCGAGCATGTCGCCGGCTGATGGTTGCCGCCGCAGATAACACAACGGAAGGGTCTCCCGCCCTTCTGCTGCTGTCGGGGATACCGAGGGGGTTTCTTAGCGTTTGGCCGGCCCCCGGCACCACCCGCCGCTCGCTTCTTGCCTTTCTCCTTACTCTCCGCCATGGCCTCGCGCTCCTCCCGAGCATAGGCGCTGCCGTGCTCCGCAGATAGAGCCCGGTCGAAGACCTCCGCAAAGGTCGTGAGGTGGAAAAGTTGCACCGCCTCATAAATCCTCGGCCGAAGTCCTCGCAAGAACCAATCGGCCCGATCCCGGTCGTCACGTACAACGCCCGGGACACAATCAATGATGTGGGAGAACTCTAGCTCATAGTCCGCCGCGAGCGGTCTCCCGTCTCAACTTGCGGAATTTCTCGTGCATCTTCCGCTTCACGAGTCGGGGAAGTAGTTCGAAAATACCGCTCTCTTGAACTCCTCCCACAACATTGGCGGTAGATCGGGTGACCGATCCCGCTTTACTCGCTTCCACCACGCCTTCGCCGCCTTGTCTAGGCAATGGGTGGCGAAGTGTACTTTGTCTTTCTCCGGGTGTTGAAGTCCTCGAAGATTGTTTGCATGGAGTCGACCCACGACTCCACGACCGCCGGTTCCACCACTCCTCCCTCGAAGATAGGTGGCTTGAATTTCATGAACTTAATGAGCGCCGCCAATGTGCGCTCCCGTTCCTCGTCGTCGTCGCGCGCTACGGGGTCCGAAGTCCCCGATCCGCCCGAATAGCCGTGAATCGGTACGGCCGCAATCGGGCCGCGCCGCCGCACCATCGACCACGGTCGGCATCCCAGCGTGAGGAGGTGTAGGGTGCTCGCCTCCCGCCCGCGCCGTTTGTCGCCGCTCCAATGTCTCCCGGAGCCGTCGAATTTGCTCGCCTTGAGCCCTTACGGACTCGCCTTGTTGCCGCACTACGCCGATAAGCGCGCCATCTCGCTTCCTCAAGCCCCCGCCGCCGCCGCCGGGCCGCGGGTTGCACAGAGCCGCAATAGGTGCCGCACTCGGTGCCGCACTCGGTTCCTCCGGCATCGACCTTGTCCGGGTCGACCACGAGGTGCCATTGCTTCCCGAAAAGAAGCAACTCACATTAGACACTTGACCCACATACTCTGGATAAACCCAATCCGGCGAAAGCAAACCGCATTTATCTTCATTCCCAAGTATCATGTCGTCGCCGCCGATCACAACACAAGGAATAGAAAACAAATAGCAACTTACAATTAGTCCCTAAGTAACTTAGAGACATAATAACTTTAACCCAATCACATGCTTTCGCTATACTTGTTCAACGTCACTCACGTTTCCTAGGTCCTTAAGGTCTTTTCCATTTCCTATGGCCCCTAGGTCCATCCTAGCTTCAACGTCACTCACGTTTCCTAGGTCCTTAAGGTCTTTTCCATTTCCTATGGCCCCTAGGTCCATCCTAGCTTTTACTTTTTGGCTTTATACCCGCTCTGATACCATTTTATCTGTCACGCCCCAAGCCCGATCCTTTTGGCCGGTTCGAGAGCGTCAAACAGACGCCGAACGGACAGAGTCTCCCCTATCCGCCCAAGGCTCAACATGTACAGATAGAGTATAAAATTTTGCACTTGCGGAAGCATACGCAAAGGCTTGCACGAAGACAAGCAACAGCCAATAGTGAAAGTACTATTAATACATACAAGTAACATGATTAATTGCAATCACATACATGCATAATTCTTACAACTTTGCATTCTTTAAAAGACTACCATTCTTTACATTCTTTGCATCATTTCTTTTTACATCTCATAGTCTTCAAAGATAAAGCTTAAATACATTTGATATTAGCATCTACCATCATCAAATACAAAAGATGATACAAAAGGTAATGCAACTATAACAAAAGTAAAGTACTCGGGCGGTCTCTACCTAGGGCGCGATGCCTTTCCCGCGATCGTCGGCCGGCTCACTTGGTCCCGGCTCTGTGAAAATAGTGGGGTGAGAACTACAACAAAGTTCCCAGTGGGTTCGGCAACCAACCACGCCGACTTTCCCACTAGGTCTAACTCAAGCGTAATAGAAAGAAAGGTAAGATAAGAACCAAACTATCAAATGCAACTAATACGCTTGAAAGTAAAGATAATATGCTCAAACTGTAAAACATGCAAGATCATAAGTTCAATACCCAATCTCTTGGCTAACCCGTGGGTTTCGCCCTCAACAAGACTCAACCAAACTCAAAATCCCATAGTATACCGGGGAGGCTCAATCGACCCGTTGGGACCGTCCTCGGGAAAACTCATTCCCCTGGAAAACTCATTCCAGTGGTGACCTACTCCGGAGCGCACCGCTCGAAGGGGGAGCTACCGCCCTCGAGCAAGAACTATATGGTGAGTACGATCAATCCTTAACTTTAAGGATTCTAAATCTCAATCTGTTCCTTGCCTTCAAGGAGAACTCATGTTCATATGACCCTTACTCTAAGGTTATTGTCAAATGTCAATCTCATGACTCTACTAGTGTTATATACACTACAAGTTCTTGTTCTTGCTCTTTGATGTCACACATGTTGTCTAAGTATTCTAGACTCATCTTTGTCACATCCTCTAATACATGTCCAATGTCGCATTCACTTATCAATTACACTACTTGTTCTTTAGCATGCATATATATATAGGGTTCTTGTTCTTTGTCATATAATCTCATACAATTACATCTCATGCATTTGAACTCACAAATTGCAATATAACTCATAATTTACCCTATCATGCATTATGCTCAACATATATAGAATGCTCAAAAGTGACACATAGACTTAGAAAGAATTTCGGTGTCCTTGGAATGCACCACCCACCTTCTAAAATTATGGATGGTTTGCCGTCGAGTTTCGTAGCTAACCGAGGCCTATTTTACAATCTGCGCAGCTTAACGTATTTCACATCGTGCTAACTTACATAGCAACTCATAGATAGGCTTTTCGTTTAATTAAACGGAGTTGTCCCACGCGGGATACCCCCAATTAGGTTTCTACAAGGTCAATTTGACCCTAGAACCTCTATGGCAAAAAGCCCCAAATTCGGTGCTCTATCCAAGCCCTATGCAAAACCCTAGGTTTTGATCTCTTAAACAAGCAAAAGAGAGCTTGTTGTTACTCTTAGAGTTCATCTAGAACAATTTAAACCATCATTAGGGCCTCTACTTGAAACCCTAAGAATCCACCATGAGAGGACCTTGAGCTTTCATGGGTTTTCATGGAGCTCAAGCCTCTACTAGGCTTCTACACCAAAGAGAAGACTCAAAACTCTAAGTTCCTTGCTTAAAACCCAAACCCTAGTCTAGGTTTACCATGAAACCTCACCTTGGCCCAAGCTCCACCTTGTAGGAGAGCTTCTAGGTCTTCCCCAAGCTCCAAATCCTCCAAGATCATCTCCTCCAAGCTCCTTCTCCAACTTCTCCAAGCTCTAGGAGAGGTTTTCTAGAGAGAGAAAGAGAGGAAATAAAAGAGAGTGGTGAGGGAGTGAATGGCTGTGAAGAGGTAAGCTATTGGGTATATATTGTGTTGTGACAATTGCCAAAAAGCCTCTCCATTCACGAAAATTACAAACTGCTCGAACTGGGCAGTTTTCGTGTTCAGGGTCCGGACCTGGCCATGGGATTCGGATCCCGAAAGCTGGGGTTCTGGGACTTAGCCATTTTTTCTCGCCGATTTCGCAGGTGGACCGGTCTGGCCTCCCGATCCGGATCCCGAGAGCAGATTTTCGGGACTTAGCCAATTTTTTTTGGCCGATTTCGCATGGGTGGACCGGCCTCCCCGATCCGGATCCCGAGAGCAGGATTTTCAGGACTTAGCCAATTTTTTTTTTGGCTGATTTCGCATGGGTGGACCGGTCCTGGCCTCCTGATCCGGATCCCGAGAGCAGGATTTTCAGGACTTAGCCAATTTTTTTGGCTGATGCGGCTGCTAGGCTTGTGGCATCCGGACTCCACCTGTGGTGTCCAGACCCAGCAAGCTCCAAATCTGAAATTTTTCCAGATTTGCAGTTTCTTGCTCCTCGGGTCCCGTTTTCACTTCACACAAGTTCTAAAACTCTTAGAACCTTGTGGCACTTGTCTCACTCCGCGTTCCGCTCATTTTGACAGAACTCGGCACGTTTTACGAGGAAGTGGGTTGTTACATGAATAGTCCAATGTTGGTCCGGTTTTGGTTCTTGTGAACGTTGGCATTGATAGGTTGCAAATTAACGCTCTCGGGGAGTAATAGAACAAAATAATTAGGTTTTACTCTTTGTTCGATTGAATGAGAAAAAGTACTGTTTCCAAAGTTATACTGATAGGGCACAATTGAGAAGTCCAATGTTGGTCCGGTTTTGGTTCTTATGAACGTTGGCATTGATAGGTTGCAAATTTACACTCTCGGGGCGTAATAGAACAAAATAATTAGGTTTTACTCATTGTTCGATTGAATGAGAAAATGTACTGTTTCCAAAGTTATACTGAGAGGGCGCAACTGAGTAGGCTAATGTTGGTCCGGTTTTGGTTCTTGTGAACTTTGGCATCGATACGTTGCAAATTTACACTCTCGGGGCCTAATAGAAAAAAATAATTAGGTTTTACTCATTGTTCGACTGAATGAGAAAATATCCTTCCAAAGTTATACTGATAGGGCGCAACTGAGTAGTCTAATGTTGGTCCGGTTTTGGTTCTTGTGAACGTTGGCATCGATACGTTGCAAATTTACACTCTCGGGGCGTAATAGAACAAAATAATTAGGTTTTACTCTTTGTTCGATTGAATGAGAAAAAGAACTTTTTCCAAAGTAATACTGTTTGGGCGCAACTGAGTAGTCTAATGTTGGTCCGGTTTTGGTTCTTGTGAACGTTGGCAACGATACGTTGCAAATTTACACTCTCGGGGCGTAATAGAACAAAATAATTAGGTTTTACTCATTGTTCGATCGAATGAGAAACGATCGTTTCCAAAGTTATACCGATAGGCGCAACGAGTAGTCTAATGTTGGTCGGTATTGGTTCTTGTGAACGTTGGCATCGATACGTTGCAAATTTACAACTCGGGGCGTAATAGAACAAAATAATTAGGTTTTACTCATTGTTCGATTTAATGAGAAAACGTACTGTTTCCAAAGTTATACTGATAGGGCGCAACTGAGTAGTCTAATGTTGGTCCGGTTTTGGTTCTTGTGAACGTTGGAATCGATACGTTGCAAATTTACACTCTCGGGGCGTAATAGAACAAAATAATTAGGTTTTACTCATTGTTCGATCGAATGAGAAAATGTACTGTTTCCAAAGTTATACTGATAGAGCGCAACTGAGTAGTCTATTGTTGGTCCGGTTTTGGTTCTTGTGAACGTTGGCATCGATACGTTGCAAATTTACACTCTCGGGGCGTAATAGAACAAAATAATTAGGTTTTACTCATTGTTCGATTGAATGAGAAAACGTACTGTTTCCAAAGTTATACTGATAGGGCGCAATTGAGTAGTCGAATGTTGGTCCGGTTTTGGTTCTTGTGAACGTTGGCATCGATACGTTGCAAATTCACACTCTCGGGGCGTAATAAAACAAAATAATTAGGTTTTACTTATTGTTCGATCGAATGAGAAAATGTACTGTTTTCAAAGTTATACTGATAGGGCGCAACTGAGTAGTCTAATGTTGGTCCGGTTTTGGTTCTTGTGAACGTTGGCATCGATAGGTTGCAAATTTACACTCTCGGGGCGAAATAGAACAAAATAATAAGGTTTTAATCATTGTTCGATTTAATGAGAAAATATACTGTTTCCAAAGTTGTGCTGATACGGCGCAATTGATTAGTATAATGTTGGTCCGGTTTTGTTTTTTGTGAACGTTGGCATCGATAGGTTTAAAATTTACACTCTCGGGGCATAATAGAACAAAATAATAAGGTTTTACTCATTGTTCGATTGAATGAGAAAATGTACTGTTTCCAAAGTTATACTGATACTGCGCAATTGAGTAGTCTAACGTTGGTCCGGTTTTGGTTTTTGTGAACGTTGGCATCGATAGGTAGCAAATTTACACTCTCGGAGAGTAATAGAACAAAATAATTAGGTTTTACTCATTGTTTGATTGAATGAGAAAATGTACTGTTTCCAAAGTTATATTGATAGGGCGCAACTGAGTAGTCTAATGTTGGTCCGGTATTGGTTCTTGTGAACGTTGGCATCGATACGTTGCAAATTTACAATCTCGATGTGTAATAGAACAAAATAATTAGGTTTTACTCATTGTTCGATTGAATGAGAAAATGTACTGTGTCCAAAGTTATACAGATAGGGCGCAACTGAGTAGTCTAATGTTGGTCCGGTTTTGGTTCTTGTGAACTTTGGCATCGATACGTTGCAAATTTACACTCTCGGGGCGTAATAGAACAAAATAATAAGGTTTTACTCATCGTTCGATTGAATGAGAAAATGTACTGTTTCCAAAGTTATACTGATAGTGCGCAGTTGAGTAGTCTAATGTTGGTCCGGTTTTTGTTCTTGTGAACGTAGACAACGATACGTTGCCAATATACACTCTCGGGGTATAATAGAACAATATAATTGGGTTTCACTCTTTGTTCGGTTGAATGAGAAAAAGTACTGTTTCCAAAGTTATACTGTTAGGGCGCAACTGAGTAGTCTAATGTTGGTCCGGTTTTGGTTTTTGTGAACGTTGGCATCGATACGTTGCAAATTTACACTCTCGGGGCGTAATAGAACCAAATAATTAGGTTTTACTCTTTGTTCGATTGAATGTGAAAAAGTACTGTTTCCAAAGTTATACTGATAGTGTAAGGATGTGAATTCTCGAAATCCGAGAGTTGCACCACGTTTAGAATCGACTGATTGTCGAATGGATGGACTTCAGAAAGTTCGAAGTTGATCCGAAGGCAAAAAGTGCATCGGAGTTGCTCCCGGTGAAGTTCGGAAGCTTTCGGGCGTTTTTGTGCGCGTAGGCGCGAAAACGGAACCCGAAAAGCTATGTTGGGTCGTGAGCTAAATCCGGCATTAGCGTGGATGAAAAGATGATGAAAACCTGTTCGAAAACATGTTTGCAAAGTCTCGGTTGGATTTGAAAAGAATCGGATGCCAAACGAGCGAAAACGGAGAATAAACGACGAAAAGCTGAAAATTTGGCTAAGTCCTTGGAGTGGGCTGATGGTCCTTGGGGGGACCGGTCTCTGAAAAGGAGACCGGTCTCGGAAGGTCATCCGCGAGAGCGAGCTCTCGGGACCGGTCTCGTAAGGGGAGACCGGTCTCCGGTGCGCAGAGTGGAGCAAGGCTCTCCGGGACCGGTCCCGGGTTAGGGAGACCGGTCCCCGAGCCCGAAAAATGCCCGATTGGTGCGGTTGCATAGTTGAGGGTCCTTTTAGCATCTTGTTACAATAGAGCTTATAGAGGGTACCACTCTCTCTCTCCCTGTTATTTCCTCACCTCCCTCACCCGATCACTCTCCTCTCTCTCTCTCTAGCAGCAAATAGAAGGAGAAGAGGATAGAAGAAAGAGAAGGAGAAAAAGGTTGAGATTTTGGTGGAGAAGCATACTTAGAGGAAGATCCTTGGAGTCTTCTTCTTCCTCTCCACCATTGGAGCTCACCATAGAGGTAAGCCCTAGAGAGCTTTCATGGTAGCTTCTTCTAGAGTGTTTTGTACCTCTTAGAAATAATTTTCTTGGAACCCTAGCTTCTCTAAGAAGTGATCTACACGGTCGATTTGAGCTCTAGCGCAAGATTTTGCTCGGGGCAGTTTCTAGGGCTCAAATTGGGGGTTTTCTAAATATGAGGTTTTGATCTCTTTTAACCTCATTTCTAACATATTGTTAGGTCCACGAACGCGTGCGAGGCGACGGTTCGTCGATTCGGCGAACGGTTTAAGCGATCCGAGCCAAACGAAGGCTTTCAGCTTCGATATTGGGCCGGGGAGTCAAAGTAGTGGTTAGAAGCGTCGAGAGCGGCATTCTAACCTCGTGGAACATCCCAAAAGGTGGGGGTGCTTTACCGAAGCCGTTGGGCTCCCTTTTATGACTAAGTAAATATTGGTCATATTGCACATATATGTACATAGGTATATAGTTTTCATGCATGATAGGGTTGGTATGATTAAATGACTATTCTAGTGTGCCTCCTTATCGTGCGTGACTATGGTGTTGCATTAGGACATAGGAGTATGCTTGCATACCTTCCTTATCGTGCGGCACCATAGGCTTGCATTTGGACATAGGAAGCAAAGGAATGAGTATAATGACATCGAACCCTAGAGACAAGAACTATGATTTAGTTATGCATGATTGCCACCTAGAGATATATGAATCAAGTATAGAACTTGATGAATGACAATGACAACATGACTTTATGATATTGTGCAATAACTTAGTGTAAAGAACACTAGAGCTATATGAACCAAGCATAGAACTTGATGAATGACAATGACATATGACATAGTGTAGCGACACTAGTGACATGAACCAAGTAAACAACTTGACGACATTGACATGGAAACATAGTGTATAGAACACTTATGCATGATTCCCCTGTGTTGGATGCCCTTGTATGGATGCCCTCCAAAGTGGAGGAGATGATCATACTCACACAGTCTGCTCAGCGCTCGTGGTTGGTCGCTCCACACGAGTAGTGCGAGTCTCCGGAGGTCTTGGCACGTGATTCGATAGGGATAGCCTATGTGGGGTCCCGAGGGATAGCCTATGTGGGGTCCCGCAGACAACCCATGAGGTTGAATGTGTTGAGTCGTGGGCGTGCCTACGGGCTAGCCATGGATTGGGTAACAAACTCCAAAGAGTTATGAGATTGGGTACAAAAGTACATATTGAGCCTGATAGAATTGCAATTTACTTGTTAGAGTTCTATTAGCATGTTGGTGGTTACGGCTAGAGCATTACTCTTACCTTATTGTTACAGCAAAGTAGTTATTGCATTTCTTCTATTATGCTTTACTTACCGTATTTACACTTTAAGATAAATATCTATCCGCTATTGCCTGCTTAGACCTAGTGGGGAGATCGGTGGGGTCGGTGGCCGAGCCCACTGGGAACTAAGGAAGTTAGTTCTCACCCCACTCTATTACAGGTGCAAGTTCGCGGGCGGCTGGTGAGGATCGCGGTAAGGGCATCGCGCCCTAGTTGATAGAGGCCGCCATTTGCATTAGAACCTTCCCGATATCATTTTAGTATAGTCTTATGAACAAGAAAAGAATGTATATTTTGGATATGTAATGACTTATGTGTTTTGGGGAAAAGAACATGTATATTCATTTTGGTGAAAGAATGTAAAGAGATGTAAACAAATGTTGAATGATTGTAATAGATAGATTCTTCTCTCTTTATATTACTTGTATAAAATACTTGTACCTTGCTCTTGTTGTCGTTCGCACCTTTAGGTGCATCTTCTTGTCATGTATGATATAGAATTAAATCTCCTGGGTGATTCTTTGTACGTGACTTGTTGTTGAGCCTTGGGCGGACGGGAGGTGTCGTCCGTTCGGCGCTCGATCGCGTCCCCGAACCGAACCGAATTGGTAGCGGTCTCGGGGCGTGACAGGTAATCTTTTGGTATCAGAGCAACTAAGAGCAAGTAAAGAGAGAGTCTAGGATGGACCTAGGAAACCCTAGGACGGTAAACCCTAAGGCTAATAGGTGCGTGAGCGAAACGTGGACCTATGCCATGTGGCGGAAGTTAATACGATTGGGTCGAAGTATTGGTTGAGATATCTCTAGTTGTGAATAGAGATGGATTCAAGGGTATTAGTTCTTGGCTTAAAGTGCTTGTGTTGGGCGGCCGACAACATGACACCGAGAGTCTAGAATGAGTACACTTGTGTGCTTCCGCCTAATTTTTAAATGTTGAGTCTCGTAGATTGTTAATTACGAGTAAGTCGATGGGTTAAGATAACTAACCCGGTTATTGCGTTTCAGGAACTAATGCCTCCGAGACGCTACACGCGTAGGTCGGGTCCGGCATCGTCGTCGGGAGACCCGGATCTACCTGGACCTCCTTTGGCGCCCGAGTCGACGGGCCCTAGCGAGGTGCAGAGTTACGACGCGAGATGACCGCGTTGACGGGTCGTTTGATCGGCTCCGGAGCTAATGGAGCAACGAGATAGCGGCGACGGCCGCGGCGGCCGAGAATCGTACTCCACCCGCGCCCTCAGTACACGTACCTGAGGCGGCTGAAGGCGAGGGTGTGGCAGCAGTTCCGGTGGCGGCGTGTCCTCCGCCGGCAAGTGCACTTCCGGCGGCGTCGGGTTCGGCAACCCCCGATGCTTCGGCCGAGGAGACGGAACAAGGGCGACTGTTGACGGCCCTTATTCGATTCATGAAGTTCCACCCACCAATCTTTGAGGGCGGACAAGTGGCGCCGGAGATAGTGGAGTCATGGATTGACTCAATGGAAATGATGTTCGAGGACTTTAACACCTCGGAGCAAAACAAGGTCTACTTCGCCACACATTGTCTTGAGAAGACGGCGAAGGTGTGGTGGAAGCGATTGAAGCGAGATCGACCTTCTGATCTCCCACCTATCACCTGGGAGGAGTTCAAGAGGGAGATGTATGCAAATTACTTCCCGGACACAGTGAAGCGAAAGTTGCAGGAGAAGTTCAGAACCTTAGTGCTAAAAGGGTTGAAGGATTTTGACGTGATATTGGGCATGGACTGGCTTTCGAAATACTATGCGTCGATTGACTGTAAAGAGAAAGTGATAACGTTTCGTGAGCCAGGACAAGAGGAACTTGTTTACAAGGCGTGTAAGAGTTCTTGCTTCGCCGCGACAGTGTCGGCGACGAGAGCGAGGAAGCTTGTTAGTAGCGGTTGCGCCGCCTATATGGCGACCGTTGTAGAAGTTGAGCGAGTGACCCCGACACTCGAGGAACTATCAGTAGTTCGAGAGTTCCCCGACGTATTTCCTGCCGAATTACCGGAATACCGCCAGAACGGGAGATCGAGTTTGTAATCGACTTGGTTCCCGGAACCGCGCCGATTTCGAAGGCTCCATATCGGATGGCGCCGGCGGAATTAAAAGAGTTGAGGGCTCAATTGTTGGATCTCCTTGATAAGGAATTTATCCGCCGAGTGTATCGCCGTGGGGAGCCCCCGTGTTGTTTGTGCGAAAGAAGGATGGGACATTCCGACTCGCGTGGACTATCGCGAATTGAACAAGGTCACGATCAAGAACAAGTATCCGCTGCCTCGAATCGATGACTTGTTTGATCAATTGCAGGGGTCGAGTGTCTATTCCAAGATTGACCTCCAATCGGGCTATCATCAGTTGAGGATTAAGCCGGAGGATGTTCAGAAAACCGCATTCCGCACGCGGTATGGACACTATGAATTCACGGTGATGCCGTTTGGGCTCACGAATGCCCCGGCAGCGTTCATGGACTTAATGAACCGCGTCTTCAGAAAGTATTTAGATCAGTTTGTGGTAGTCTTCATAGATGACATACTGGTCTATTCCCGCAGTGACGGGGAACATGCGGAGCATTTACGCTTAGTACTTCAAATCCTTCGGGAGGAGAAGTTATATGCCAAACTGAAGAAGTGCGACTTTTGGCTGAGGGAAGTTGCATTTCTGGGGCATGTTATTTCCGAGGGCGGAATTTCTGTTGACCCGAGGAAAATAGAGGCAATCAAGGATTGGCCGCGCCCTACGAATGTCACGGAAGTCCGAAGCTTTGTGGGCTTAGCGGGCTATTATAGGCGGTTCGTGGAAGGTTTCTCGAAAATTGTAATTCCACTTACCCGTCTAACGAAGAAAGGCACCAAGTTCGTTTGGAGCGACGAGTGCGACCGGAGTTTCCAAGAGTTGAAGGATAGATTGACTTCGACTCCGGTGCTCGCGTTGCCGGTGCAAGGCGAAGACTTCGTGGTTTATAGCGACGCGTCTTATTCAGGCTTGGGGTGTGTTCTGATGCAGGGCGGGAAGGTAATCGCATATGCGTCCCGTCAATTGAAGACCTACGAGAAGAACTACCCTATCCATGACTTAGAGCTAGCCGCTGTGGTATTTGCTCTTAAGTTGTGGAGGCACTACTTGTATGGCGCGCGTTGCGAAATATACACGGACCACAAAAGTCTGAAGTATTTGTTTACGCAGAAAGAGCTGAATATGCGCCAACGGCGGTGGTTGGAGTTATTAAAGGATTATGATGTCTCGATCCTTTACCACCCCGGGAAAGCGAATGTAGTCGCCGATGCTCTCAGCAGAAAATCGGTAGAGAACCTTGCATTGAAGGTTACGGCTCAAGATCCTCTATGCCGGGAGATGAGACGGCTAGATCTTGAGGTAGTAGCTCCAGAAGTACCGGCTATTTTAGCGGCTCTTATTGTTACACCGACCTTGTTGGAGCGGATCAAGAGTCTTCAATCCGCGGACCCTAATCTCCAAAAGGTGCGGCGCGACATTGAGAGCGGACACGGTGGCGACTTCACCATAGATGCCGTGGGTGCACTCCGATTCCGTAACCGGTGGTGTGTACCCGAGAATGAAGAGGTCCGAAAGCTGATTTTGGAGGAAGCTCATCGGGCTCCTTATAGTATTCACCCGGGCGGCACCAAAATGTACAGAGACCTAAAGATGCGATGCGGTGGCGGGGATGAAGGCCGACATTGGACGCTATGTGGCTCAATCTTTAGTATGTCAGCAAGTAAAAGCAGAGCGCCAATACCCCGCGGGGAAGCTTCAGAGCCTACCTATCCCAGTTTGGAAATGGGAAGATATCGCGATGGATTTCGTGGTCGGATTGCCTCGTTCGACGGGCGGCCACGACGCGATTT
Organism: Aechmea fasciata; assembly: GCA_025177825.1. Lineage (NCBI taxonomy): Eukaryota > Viridiplantae > Streptophyta > Magnoliopsida > Poales > Bromeliaceae > Aechmea > Aechmea fasciata. Next base: position 15,747,716 of record CM045928.1, on the reverse strand, counting down.
GGGTGATTGTGGACCGTATGTCAAAGTCGGCGCACTTTTTACCGATCCACACGACATGGTCAGGTGAGAAACTGGCGCAGGTATATCTTGATGAGGTGGTCAGATTGCATGGGGTGCCAAAGTCGATTGTGTCAGATCGAGATCCCCGATTCACCTCACATTTCTGGAAGAGCCTACAGGAAGCACTTGGCACACGACTCGAGTTCAGTACCGCGTTTCACCCTCAGACAGATGGACAGTCAGAGAGGACTATTCAGATTCTGGAGGATATGTTGCGGGCGTGTGTCATTGACTATAAAGGAAGTTGGGCCAAATATTTGCCAATGGCCGAGTTCGCCTACAATAATAGTTACCAAGCTAGTGTGGAGATGGCACCGTTTGAAGTCCTTTACGGGCGGAAATGCCGATCTCCTGTACATTGGGGTGATGTAGGTGAGCGGGCCATGGTTGGTCCCGAAGTGTTGCGGGAGGCGGAAGAAAAGTTCGCCTCGCTCGCCAACGGATGCTTACGGCGCAATCGAGACAAATGGGTTATGCGAATAAGCGTCGAAGAGACTTGGAATTCGCGGTAGGAGATCGCGTGTTCTTGAAGGTTTCGCCTATGAGAGGCGTGAGGCGGTTTGGAGTTCGAGGAAAGTTGAGTCCTCGATATATTGGGCCGTTTGAAGTGTTGGAACGTATTGGAGCGGTAGCATATCGGATTGCATTGCCGCCGCACCTAGCGGACGTTCACAACGTGTTTCACATTTCCAACCTTCGGAAATATGTTCACAATCCCGAACATGCCATGATGTTTGAACCGCCGGAGCTTCAAGAGGACTTGAGCTATGAAGAGTTTCCGGTGGCAATTATTGCTCGGGAGGTGCGCAAGTTACGGAATCGCGAAATTCCTTATGTTCGAGTTCGGTGGAGCAATCACGACGATCGTGAAGCCACTTGGGAGCTCGAGAGCGAGATGAAGATGCATCATCCTCATTTATTCGAGGAGTGAGGTATGGATTTAAGTTTAAGTTTAAGTTTAAGTTTGATTTAAGGGTTCGTTTCGAGGACGAAACTCTTTTTTTAAGACGGGGAGGATGTAAGGATGTGAATTCTCGAAATCCGAGAGTTGCACCACGTTTAGAATCGATCGATTGTCGAATGGATGGACTTCGAAAGTTCGAAGTTGATCCGAAGGCAAAAGTGGATCGGGGTGGCGCCGGTGAAGTTCGGAAGCTTTCGGGCGTTTTTGTGCGCGTAGGCGCGAAAACGGAACCCGAAAAGCTATGTTGGGTCGTGAGCTAAATCCGGCATTAGCGTGGATGAAAAGATGATGAAAACGTGTTCGAAAACATGTTTGCAAAGTCTCGGTTGGATTTGAAAAGAATCGGATGCCAAACGAGCGAAAACGGAGAATAAACGACGAAAAGCGGAAAATTTGGCTAAGTCCTTGGAGTGGGCTGATGGTCCCTGGGGGGACCGGTCTCTGAAAAGGGAGACCGGTCTCGGAAGGCTGTCCCGCGAGAGCAGGCTCTCGGGGACCGGTCTCGTAAGGGGGAGACCGGTCCCCAGCTGCGCAGAGTGGAGCAAGGCTCTCTGGGACCGGTCCTGGGTTAGGGAGACCGGTCCCTGAGCCCGAAAAATGCCCAGTTGGTGCAGTTTGCATAGTTGAGGGTCCTTTTAGCATCTTGTTACAATAGAGCTTATAGAGGGTACCACTCTCTCTCTCCCTGTTATTTCCTCACCTCCCTCACCCGATCACTCTCCTCTCTCTCTCTCTAGCAGCAAGAAGAAGGAGAAGAGGATAGAAGAAAGAGAAGGAGAAAAAGGTTGAGATTTTGGTGGAGAAGCATACTTAGAGGAAGATCCTTGGAGTCTTCTTCTTCCTCTCCACCATTGGAGCTCACCATAGAGGTAAGCCCTAGAGAGCTTTCATGGTAGCTTCTTCTAGAGTGTTTTGTACCTCTTAGAAATAATTTTCTTGGAACCCTAGCTTCTCTAAGAAGTGATCTACCCGATTTGAGCTCTAGCGCAAGATTTTGCTCGGGCAATTTCTAGGGCTCAAATTGGGGGTTTTCTAAATATGAGGTTTTGATCTCTTTTAACCTCATTTCTAACATATTGTTAGGTCCACGAACGCGTGCGAGGCGACGGTTCGTCGATTCGGCGAACGGTTTAAGCGATCCGAGCCAAACGAAGGCTTTCAGCTTCGATATTGGGCCGGGAGTCAAAGTAGTGGTTAGAAGCGTCGAGAGCGGCATTCTAACCTCGTGGAACATCCCAAAAGGTGGGGGTGCTTTACCGTTGGGCTCCCTTTTATGTCTAAGTAAATATTGGTCATATTGCACATATATGTACATATGTATATAGTTTTCATGCATGATAGGGTTGGTATGATTAAATGACTATTCTAGTGTGCCTCCTTATCGTGCGTGACTATGGTGTTGCATTAGGACATAGGAGTATGCTTGCATACCTTCCTTATCGTGCGGCACCATAGGCTTGCATTTGGACATAGGAAGCAAAGGAATGAGTATAATGACATCGAACCCTAGAGACAAGAACTATGATTTAGTTATGCATGATTGCCACCTAGAGATATATGAATCAAGTATAGAACTTGATGAATGACAATGACAACATGACTTTATGATATTGTGCAATAACTTAGTGTAAAGAACACTAGAGCTATATGAACCAAGCATAGAACTTGATGAATGACAATGACATATGACATAGTGTAGCGACACTAGTGACATGAACCAAGTAAACAACTTGACGACATTGACATGGAAACATAGTGTATAGAACACTTATGCATGATTCCCCTGTGTTGGATGCCCTTGTATGGATGCCCTCCAAAGTGGAGGAGATGATCATACTCACACACCGCCCGCTCGTGGTTGGTCGCTCCACACGAGTAGTGCGAGTCTCCTGGAGGTCTTGGCACGTGATTCGATAGGGATAGCCTATGTGGGGTCCCGAGGGATAGCCTATGTGGGGTCCCGCAGACAACCCATGAGGTTGAATGTGTTGAGTCGTGGGCGTGCCTACGGGCTAGCCATGGATTGGGTAACAAACTCCAAAGAGTTATGAGATTGGGTACAAAAGTATATATTGAGCATGATAGAATTGCAATTTACTTGTTAGAGTTCTATTAGCATGTTGGTGGTTACCTGGCTAGAGCATTACTCTTACCTTATTGTTACAGGCAAAGTAGTTATTGCATTTCTTCTATTATGCTTTACTTACCGTATTTACAGCTTTAAGATAAATATTTATCTGCTATTGCCTGCTTAGACCTAGTGGGGAGATCGGTGGGGTCGGTGGCCGAGCCCACTGGGAACTAAGGAAGTTAGTTCTCACCCCACTCCATTACAGGTGCGAGTTCGCGGGCGGCTGGTGAGGATCGCGGTAAGGGCATCGCGCCCTAGTTGATAGAGGCCGCCATTTGCATTAGAACCTTCCCGATATCATTTTAGTTTAGTCTTATGAACAAGAAAAGAATGTATATTTTGGATATGTAATGACTTATGTGTTTTGGGGAAAAGAACATGTATATTCATTTTGGTGAAAGAATGTAAAGAGATGTAAACAAATGTTGAATGATTGTAATAGATAGATTCTTCTCTCTTTATATTACTTGTATAAAATACTTGTACCTTGCTCTTGTTGTCGTTCGCACCTTTAGGTGCATCTTCTTGTCATGTATGATATAGAATTAAATCTCCTGGGTGATTCTTTGTACATGACTTGTTGTTGAGCCTTGGGCGGACAGGGGAGGTGCTGTCCGTTCGGCGCCTGATCGGCGTCCCCGAACCGAACCGAATTGGTAGCGGTCTCGGGGCGTGACAGATAGGGCGCAACTGAGTAGTCTAATGTTGGTCCGGTTTTGGTTCTTGTGAACTTTGGCATCGATACGTTGCAAATTTACACTCTCGGGGCCTAATAGAACAAAATAATTAGGTTTTACTCATTGTTCGATTGAATGAGAAAATGTACTGTTTCCAATGTTATACTGATAGGGCGCAACTGAGTAGTCGAATGTCGTTCCGGTTTTGGTTCTTGTGAACGTTGGCATCGATACGTTGTAAATTTACACTCTCGGGGCATAATAAAACAATATAATTAGGTTTTACTCTTTGTTCGAGTGAATGAAAAAAGTACTATTTCCAAAGTTATACTGATAGGGTGCAACTGAGTAGTCTAATGTTGGTCCGGTATTGGTTCTTGTGAACGTTAGCATCGATACGTTGCAAATTTACAATCTCTGGGCGTAATAGAACAAAATAATTAGGTTTTACTCATTGTTCGATTTAATGAGAAAATGTACTATTTCCAAAGTTATACTGATAGGGTGCAACTGAGTAGTCTAATGTTGGTCCGGTATTGGTTCTTGTGAACGTTAGCATCGATACGTTGCAAATTTACAATCTCTGGGCGTAATAGAACAAAATAATTAGGTTTTACTCATTGTTCGATTTAATGAGAAAATGTACTATTTCCAAAGTTATATTGATAGGGCGCAACTGAGTAGTCTAATGTTGGTCCGGTTTTGGTTCTTGTGAACGTTGGCATCGATAGGTTGCAAATTTACACTCTCGGGGCGTAATAGAACAAAATAATTAGATTTTACTCATTGTTCGATTGAATGAGAAAACGTACTGTTTCCAAAGTTATACTGATAGGGCGCAACTGAGTAGTCTAATGTTTGTCCGGTATTGGTTCTTGTGAACGTTGGCATGGATACGTTGCAAATTTACACTCTCGGGGCATAATAGAACAATATAATTAGGTTTTACTCTTTGTTCGATTGAATGAGAAAAAGTACTGTTTCCAACGTTATACTGTTAGGTCGCAACTGAGTAGTCTAATGTTGGTCCGGTTTTGGTTCTTGTGAACGTTGGCATCGATACGTTGCATATTTACACTCTCGTAATAGAACAAAATAATAAGGTTTTACTCATCGTTCGATTGAATGAGAAAATGTCGTTTCCAAAGTTATACCGATAGTGCGCAGCTTGAGTAGTCTAATGTTGGTCCGGTTTTGGTTCTTATGAACGTTGGCATCGATAGGTTGCAAATTTACACTCTCGGGGCGTAATAGAACAAAATAATTAGGTTTTACTCTTTGTTCGATTGAATGAGAAAAAGTACTGTTTCCAAAGTTTTACTGATAGGGCGCAATTGAATAGTCCAATGTTGGTCCGGTTTTGGTTTTTGTGAACGTTGGCATTGATAGGTTGCAAATTTACACTCTCGGGGCGTAATAGAACCAAATAATTAGGTTTTACTCTTTGTTCGATTGAATGTGAAAAAGTACTGTTTCCAAAGTTATACTGATAGGGCGCAACTGAGTAGTCTAATGTTGGTCCGGTTTTGGTTCTTGTGAACTTTGGCATCGATACGTTGCAAATTTACACTCTCGGGGCCTAATAGAACAAAATAATTAGGTTTTATCATTGTTCGATTGAATGAGAAAATGTACTGTTTCCAATGTTATACTGATAGGGCGCAACTGAGTAGTCGAATGTCGTTCCGGTTTTGGTTCTTGTGAACGTTGGCATCGATACGTTGTAAATTTACACTCTCGGGGCATAATAAAACAATATAATTAGGTTTTACTCTTTGTTCGATTGAATGAAAAAAGTACTATTTCCAAAGTTATACTGATAGGGTGCAACTGAGTAGTCTAATGTTGGTCCGGTATTGGTTCTTGTGAACGTTAGCATCGATACGTTGCAAATTTACAATCTCTGGTCGTAATAGAACAAAATAATTAGGTTTTACTCATTGTTCGATTTAATGAGAAAATGTACTATTTCCAAAGTTATACTGATAGGGTGCAACTGAGTAGTCTAATGTTGGTCCGGTATTGGTTCTTGTGAACGTTAGCATCGATACGTTGCAAATTTACAATCTCTGGGCGTAATAGAACAAAATAATTAGGTTTTACTCATTGTTCGATTTAATGAGAAAATGTACTATTTCCAAAGTTATATTGATAGGTGCAACTGAGTAGTCTAATGTTGGTCCGGTTTTGGTTCTTGTGAACGTTGGCATCGATACGTTGCAAATTTACACTCTCGGGACGTAATAGAACAAAATAATTAGATTTTACTCATTGTTCGATTGAATGAGAAAACGATCGTTTCCAAAGTTATACTGATAGGGCGCAACTGAGTAGTCTAATGTTTGTCCGGTATTGGTTCTTGTGAACGTTGGCATCGATACGTTGCAAATTTACAACTCGGGGCGTAATAGAACAAAATAATTAGGTTTTACTCTTTGTTCGATTGAATGAGAAAATGTACTGTGTCCAAAGTTATACTGATAGGGCGCAACTGAGTAGTCTAATGTTGGTCCGGTTTTGGTTCTTGTGAACTTTGGCATCGATACGTTGCAAATTTACACTCTCGGGGCGTAATAGAACAAAATAATAAGGTTTTACTCATCGTTCGATTGAATGAGAAAATGTACTGTTTCCAAAGTTATACTGATAGTGCGCAGTTGAGTAGTCTAATGTTGGTCCGATTTTTGTTCTTGTGAACGTTGGCATCGATAGGTTGCAAATTTACACTCTCGGGGCGTAATAGAACAAAATAATTAGGTTTTACTCTTTGTTCGATTGAATGAGAAAAAGTACTGTTTCCAAAGTTTTACTGATAGGGCGCAAGTGAGTAGTCCAATGTTGGTCCGGTTTTGGTTCTTGTGAACGTTGGCATTGATAGGTTGCAAATTTACACTCTCGGGGCGTAATAGAACAAAATAATTAGGTTTTACTCTTTGTTCGATTGAATGTGAAAAAGTACTGTTTCCAAAGTTATACTGATTGGGCACAATTGAGCAGTCCAATGTTGGTCCGGTTTTGGTTCTTGTGAATGTTGGCATTGATAGGTTGCAAATTTACACTCTCGGGGCGTAATAGAACAAAATAATTAGGTTTTACTCATTGTTCGATTGAATGAGAAAATGGTACTGTTTCCAAAGTTATACTGATAGGGCGCAACTGAGTAGTCTAATGTTGGTCCGGTTTTGGTTCTTGTGAACTTTGGCATCGATACGTTGCAAATTTAAACTCTCGGGGCGTAATAGAACAAAATAATTAGGTTTTACTCCTTGTTCGATTGAATGAGAAAATGTACTGTTTCCAAAGTTATATCGATAGGCGCAACCGAGTTGTCTAATGTTGGTCCTATTGGTTCTTGTGAACGTTGGCATCGATAGGTTGCAAATTTACAATCTCGGGGCGTAATAGAACAAAATAATTAGGTTTTACTCTTTGTTCGATTGAATGAGAAAAAGTAATGTTTCCAAAGTTATACTGATAGGGCGCAATTGAGTAGTCCAGTGTTGGTCCAGGTTTAGTTCTTGTGAACGTTGGCATTGATAGGTTGCAAATTAACGCTCTCGGGGAGTAATAGAACAAAATAATTAGGTTTTACTCTTTGTTCGATTGAATGAGAAAAGTACTGTTTCCAAAGTTATACTGATAGGGCACAATTGAGCAGTCCAATGTTGGTCCGGTTTTGGTTCTTATGAACGTTGGCATTGATAGGTTGCAAATTTACACTCTCGGGGCGTAATAGAACAAAATAATTAGGTTTTACTCATTGTTCGATTGAATGAGAAAATGTACTGTTTCCAAAGTTATACTGATAGGGCGCAACTGAGTAGTCAAATGTTGGCCCGATTTTGGCTCTTGTGAACCTTGGCCTCGATACGTTGCAAATTTACACTCCCGGGGCGTAATGGAACAAACTAATTAGGTTTTACTCATTGTTCGATTGAATGAGAAAATGTCGTTTCCAAAGTTATACTGATAGGGTGCAACTGAGTAGTCTAATGTTGGTCCGGTATTGGTTCTTGTGAACGTTAGCATCGATACGTTGCAAATTTACAATCTCGGGGCGTAATAGAACAAAATAATTAGGTTTTACTCATTGTTCGATTGAATGAGAAAATGTACTGTTTCCAAAGTTATACTGATAGGGCGCAACTGAGTAGTCTAATGTTGGTCCGGTTTTGGTTCTTGTGAACGTTGGCATCGATACGTTGCAAATTTACACTCTCGGGGCGTAATAGAACAAAATAATTAGATTTTACTCATTGTTCGATTGAATGAGAAAACGTACTGTTTCCAAAGTTATACTGATAGGGCGCAACTGAGTAGTCTAATGTTGGTCCGGTATTGGTTCTTGTGAACGTTGGCATCGATACGTTGCAAATTTACAACTCGGGGCGTAATAGAACAAAATAATTAGGTTTTACTCATTGTTCGATTTAATGAGAAAACGTACTGTTTCCAAAGTTATACTGATAGGGCGCAACTGAGTAGTCTAATGTTGGTCCGGTTTTGGTTCTTGTGAACGTTGGAATCGATACGTTGCAAATTTACACTCTCGGGGCGTAATAGAACAAAATAATTAGGTTTTACTCATTGTTCGATCGAATGAGAAAATGTACTGTTTCCAAAGTTATACTGATAGGGCGCAACTGAGTAGTCTATTGTTGGTCCGGTTTTGGTTCTTGTGAACGTTGGCATCGATACGTTGCAAATTTACACTCTCGGGGCGTAATAGAACAAAATAATTAGGTTTTACTCATTGTTCGATCGAATGAGAAAACGTACTGTTTCCAAAGTTATACTGATAGGGCGCAATTGAGTAGTCTAATGTTGGTCCGGTTTTGGTTCTTGTGAACGTTGGCATCGATACGTTGCAAATTCACACTCTCGGGGCGTAATAAAACAAAATAATTAGGTTTTACTTATTGTTCGATCGAATGAGAAAATGTACTGTTTTCAAAGTTATACTGATAGGGCGCAATTGAATAGTCTAATGTTGGTCCGGTTTTGGTTGTTGTGAACGTTGGCATCGATACGTTGCAAATTTACACTCTTGGGGCGTAATAGAACAAAATAATTAGGTTTTTCTCTTTGTTCGATTGAATGAGAAAAGTAGCTTTCCAAAGTTATACCGTGCGCGCAGTTGAGTAGTCTAATGTTGGTCCGGTTTTGGTTCTTGTGAACGTTGGCATCGATAGGTTGCAAATTTACACTCTCGGAGCGTAATAGAACAAAATAATTAGGTTTTACTCTTTGTTCGATTGAATGAGAAAAAGTACTGTTTCCAAAGTTATACTGATAGGGCGCAATTGAGTAGTCCAATGTTGGTCCGGTTTTGGTTCTTGTGAACGTTGGCATTGATAGGTTGCAAATTTACACTCTCGGGGCGTAATAGAACAAAATAATTAGGTTTTACTCATTGTTCGATTGAATGAGAAAATGGTATCGTTTCCAAAGTTATACCGATAGGCGCAACCGAGTAGTCTAATGTTGGTCCGGTTTTGGTTCTTGTGAACTTTGGCATCGATACGTTGCAAATTTAAACTATCGGGGCCTAATATAACAAAATAATTAGGTTTTACTCATTGTTCGATTGAATGAGAAAATGTACTGTTTCCAAAGTTATACTGATAGGGCGCAACTGAGTAGTCTAATGTTGGTCCGGTTTTGGTTCTTGTGAACGTTGGCAACGATACGTTGCAAATTTACACTCTCGGGGCGTAATAGAACAAAATAATTAGATTTTACTCATTGTTCGATTGAATGAGAAAACGTACTGTTTCCAAAGTTATACTGATAGGGCGCAACTGAGTAGTCTAATGTTTGTCCGGTATTGGTTCTTGTGAACGTTGGCATCGATACGTTGCAAATTTACAACTCGGGGCGTAATAGAACAAAATAATTAGGTTTTACTCATTGTTCGATTTAATGAGAAAACGTACTGTTTCCAAAGTTATACTGATAGGGCGCAATAGAATAGTCTAATGTTGGTCCGGTTTTTGTTCTTGTGAACGTTGGCAACGATACGTTGCAAATTTACACTCTCGGGGCGTAATAGAACAAAATAATTAGGTTTTACTCATTGTTCGATCGAATGAGAAAATGTACTGTTTCCAAAGTTATACTGATAGGGCGCAACTGAGTAGTCTATTGTTGGTCCGGTTTTGGTTCTTGTGAACGTTGGCATCGATACGTTGCAAATTTACACTCTCGGGGTGTAATAGAAGAAAATAATTAGGTTTTACTCATTGTTCGATTGAATGAGAAAACGTACTGTTTCCAAAGTTATACTGATAGGGCGCAATTGAGTAGTCTAATGTTGGTTCGGTTTTGGATGTTGTGAACGTTGGCATCGATACGTTGCAAATTTACACTCTCGGGACGTAATAGAACAAAATAACTAGGTTTTTCTCTTTGTTCGATTGAATGAGAAAAAGTACTGTTTCCAAAGTTATACGTATAGTGCGCAGATGAGTAGTCTAATGTTGGTCCGGTTTTGGTTCTTGTGAACGTTGGCATCGATAGGTTGCAAATTTACACTCTCGGAGCGTAATAGAACAAAATAATTTGGTTTCACTCTTTGTTCGATTGAAAGAGAAAAAGTACTGTTTCCAAATTTATACCGATAGGCGCAATTGAGTAGTCCAATGTTGGTCCGGTTTTGGTTCTTGTGAACGTTGGCATTGATAGGTTGCAAATTTACACTCTCGGGGCGTAATAGAACAAAATAATTAGGTTTTACTCATTGTTCGATTGAATGAGAAAATGGTACTGTTTCCAAAGTTATACTGATAGGGCGCAATTGAAAGTACCCAATGTTGGTCCTGCTTTGGTTCTTTCGAACGTTGGCATTGATAGGTTGCAAATTTACACTCTCGGGGCGTAATAGAACAAAATAATTAGGTTTTACTCATTGTTCGATTGAATGAGAAAATGGTACTGTTTCCAAAGTTATACTGATAGTGCGCAACCGAGTAGTCTAATGTTGGTCCTGGTTTGGTTCTTGTGAACTTTGGCATCGATACGTTGCAAATTTAAACTATCGGGCCTAATAGAACAAAATAATTAGGTTTTATTCATTGTTCGATTGAATGAGAAAATGTATCGTTTCCAAAGTTATACCGATAGGGCGCAATCCGAGTTGTCTAATGTTGGTCCGATTGGTTCTTGTGAACGTTGGCATCGATACGTTGCAAATTTACAATCTCGGGGCGTAATAGAACAAAATAATTAGGTTTTACTCTTTGTTCGATTGAATGAGAAAAAGTAATGTTTCCAAAGTTATAATGATAGGGCGCAATTGAATAGTCCAATGTTGGTCTGGTTTTGGTTCTTGTGAACGTTGGCATTGATAGGTTGCAAATTAACGCTCTCGGGGAGTAATAGAACAAAATAATTAGGTTTTACTCTTTGTTCGATTGAATGAGAAAAAGTACTGTTTCCAAAGTTATACTGATAGGGCACAATTGAGCGTACCCAATGTTGGTCCTGCTTTGGTTCTTATGAACGTTGGCATTGATAGGTTGCAAATTTACACTCTCGTAATAGAACAAAATAATTAGGTTTTACTCATTGTTCGATTGAATGAGAAAATGGTACTGCTTTCCAAAGTTATACCGATTGGGCACAATTGAGCACCCAATGTTGGTCCGGTTTTGGTTTTTGTAAACGTTTGCATGGATAGGTTGCAAATTTACACTCTCGGGGCGTAATAGAACAAAATAATTAGGTTTTACTTATTGTTCGATCGAATGAGAAAATGTACTGTTTCCAAAGTTATACTGATAGGGCGCAGTTGAGTAGTCTAATGTTGGTTCGGTTTTGGATGTTGTGAACGTTGGCATCGATACGTTGCAAATTTACACTCTCGGGACGTAATAGAACAAAATAACTAGGTTTTTCTCTTTGTTCGATTGAATGAGAAAAGAAATACTGCTTTCCAAAGTTATACCGATAGTGCGCATTGAGTAGTCTAATGTTGGTCCGGTTTTGGTTCTTGTGAACGTTGGCATCGATAGGTTGCAAATTTACACTCTCGGAGCGTAATAGAACAAAATAAATAGGCTATACTCATTGTTCGATTGAAAGAGAAAAGTACTGCTTTCCAAATTTATACCGATAGGCGCAATTGAGTAGTCCAATGTTGGTCCGCTTTGGTTCTTGTGAACGTTGGCATTGATAGGTTGCAAATTTACACTCTCGGGGCGTAATAGAACAAAATAATTAGGTTTTACTCATTGTTCGATTGAATGAGAAAATGGTACTGTTTCCAAAGTTATACTGATTGGGCACAATTGAGCAGTCCAATGTTGGTCCGGTTTTGGTTCTTGTGAATGTTGGCATTGATAGGTTGCAAATTTACACTCTCGGGGCGTAATAGAACAAAATAATTAGGTTTTACTCATTGTTCGATTGAATGAGAAAATGGTTTCCAAAGTTATACCGATAGGCGCGAGTAGTCTAATGTTGGTCCGGTTTGGTTCTTGTGAACTTTGGCATCGATACGTTGCAAATTTAAACTATCGGGGCCTAATAGAACAAAATAATTAGGTTTTATTCATTGTTCGATTGAATGAGAAAATGTACTGTTTCCAAAGTTATACTGATAGGGCGCAACTGAGTTGTCTAATGTTGGTCCAGTATTGGTTCTTGTGAACGTTGGCATCGATACGTTGCAAATTTACAATCTCGGGGCGTAATAGAACAAAATAATTAGGTTTTACTCTTTGTTCGATTGAATGAGAAAAAGTACTGTTTCCAACGTTTTACTGATAGGGCGCAAGTGAGTCGTCCAATGTTGGTCTGGTTTTGGTTCTTGTGAACGTTGGCATTGATAGGTTGCAAATTAACGCTCTCGGGGAGTAATAGAACAAAATAATTAGGTTTTACTCTTTGTTCGATTGAATGAGAAAAAGTACTGTTTCCAAAGTTATACTGATTGGGCGCAACTGAGCAGTCTAATGTTGGTCCGGTTTTGGTTCTTATGAACGTTGGCATTGATAGGTTGCAAATTTACACTCTCGGGGCGTAATAGAACAAAATAATTAGGTTTTACTCATTGTTCGATTGAATGAGAAAATGTCTTGTTTCCAAAGTTATACCGATAGGCGCAACCGAGTAGTCAAATGTTGGCCCGATTTTGGCTCTTGTGAACTTTGGCATCGATACGTTGCAAATTTACACTCTGGGCCTAATAGAACAAAATAATTAGGTTTTACTCATTGTTCGATTGAATGAGAAAATGTCTTGTTTCCAAAGTTATACCGATAGTGTGCAACCGAGTAGTCTAATGTTGGTCGGTATTGGTTTTTGTGAACGTTAGCATCGATACGTTGCAAATTTACAATCTCGGGCGTAATAGAACAAAATAATTAGGTTTTACTCATTGTTCGATTTAATGAGAAAATGTACTATTTCCAAAGTTATACTGATAGGGGGCAACTGAGTAGTCTAATGTTGGTCCGGTTTTGGTTCTTGTGAACGTTGGCATCGATACGTTGCAAATTTACACTCTCGGGGCGTAATAGAACAAAATAATTAGGTTTTACTCATTGTTCGATTGAATGAGAAAACGTACTGTTTCCAAAGTTATACTGATAGGCGCAATCGAGTAGTCTAATGTTGGTCCTATTGGTTCTTGTGAACGTTGGCATCGATACGTTGCAAATTTACAACTCGTAATAGAACAAAATAATTAGGTTTTACTCATTGTTCGATTTAATGAGAAAACGATCGTTTCCAAAGTTATACCGATAAAGTAATCGAGTAGTCTAATGTTGGTCCTGCTTTGGTTTTTGTGAACGTTGGAATCGATACGTTGCAAATTTACACTCTCGGGGCGTAATAGAACAAAATAATTAGGTTTTACTCATTGTTCGATCGAATGAGAAAATGTACTGTTTCCAAAGTTATACTGATAGAGCGCAACTGAGTAGTCTATTGTTGGTCCGGTTTTGGTTCTTGTGAACGTTGGCATCGATACGTTGCAAATTTACACTCTCGGGGCGTAATAGAACAAAATAATTAGGTTTTACTCATTGTTCGATTGAATGAGAAAACGTACTGTTTCCAAAGTTATACTGATAGGGCGCAATTGAGTAGTCGAATGTTGGTCCGGTTTTGGTTCTTGTGAACGTTGGCATCGATACGTTGCAAATTCACACTCTCGGGGCGTAATAAAACAAAATAATTAGGTTTTACTTATTGTTCGATCGAATGAGAAAATGTATCGTTTTCAAAGTTATACCGATAGGCGCAATTGAATAGTCTAATGTTGGTCCGGTTTGGTTGTTGTGAACGTTGGCATCGATACGTTGCAAAATTTACACTCTTGGGATGTAATAGAACAAAATAATTAGGTTTTTCTCTTTGTTCGATTGAATGAGAAAAGTACTTGTTTCCAAAGTTATACCGATAGTGCATTGAGTAGTCTAATGTTGGTCCGGTTTTGGTTCTTGTGAACGTTGGCATCGATAGGTTGCAAATTTACACTCTCGGAGCGTAATAGAACAAAATAATTAGGTTTTACTCTTTGTTCGATTGAATGAGAAAAGTATCGTTTCCAAATTTATACCGATAGTGCGCAATTGAGTAGTCCAATGTTGGTCCTGCTTTGGTTCTTGTGAACGTTGGCATTGATAGGTTGCAAATTTACACTCTCGGGCGTAAAAAAAAAAAATAAATAGGTTTTTCTCATTGTTCGATTGAATGGGAAAATGGTACTGTTTCCAAAGTTATACTGATAGGGCGCAACTGAGTAGTCTAATGTTGGTCCGGTTTTGGTTCTTGTGAACTTTGGCATCGATACGTTGCAAATTTAAACTATCGGGGCCTAATATAACAAAATAATTAGGTTTTACTCATTGTTCGATTGAATGAGAAAATGTACGTTTCCAAAGTAACGAGTAGTCTAATGTTGGTCCGGTTTTGGTTCTTGTGAACGTTGGCAACGATACGTTGCAAATTTACACTCTCGGGGCGTAATAGAACAAAATAATTAGATTTTACTCATTGTTCGATTGAATGAGAAAACGTACTGTTTCCAAAGTTATACTGATAGGGCGCAACTGAGTAGTCTAATGTTTGTCCGGTATTGGTTCTTGTGAACGTTGGAATCGTTACGTTGCAAATTTACAACTCGGGGCGTAATAGAACAAAATAATTAGGTTTTACTCATTGTTCGATTTAATGAGAAAACGTACTGTTTCCAAAGTTATACTGATAGGGCGCAACTGAGTAGTCTAATGTTGGTCCGGTTTTGGTTCTTGTGAACGTTGGCAACGATACGTTGCAAATTTACACTCTCGGGGCGTAATAGAACAAAATAATTAGGTTTTACTCATTGTTCGATCGAATGAGAAAATGTACTGTTTCCAAAGTTATACTGATAGGGCGCAACTGAGTAGTCTATTGTTGGTCCGGTTTTGGTTCTTGTGAACGTTGGCATCGATACGTTGCAAATTTACACTCTCGGGGTGTAATAGAAGAAAATAATTAGGTTTTACTCATTGTTCGATTGAATGAGAAAACGTACTGTTTCCAAAGTTATACTGATAGGGCGCAATTGAGTAGTCGAATGTTGGTCCGGTTTTGGTTCAAGTGAACGTTGGCATCGATACGTTGCAAATTCACACTCTCGGGGCGTAATAAAACAAAATAATTAGGTTTTACTTATTGTTCGATCGAATGAGAAAATGTACTGTTTCCAAAGTTATACTGATAGGGGCGTATTGAGTAGTCTAATGTTGGTTCGGTTTTGGATGTTGTGAACGTTGGCATCGATACGTTGCAAATTTACACTCTCGGGACGTAATAGAACAAAATAACTAGGTTTTTCTCTTTGTTCGATTGAATGAGAAAAAGTACTGTTTCCAAAGTTATACTGATAGTGCGCAGTTGAGTAGTCTAATGTTGGTCCGGTTTTGGTTCTTGTGAACGTTGGCATCGATAGGTTGCAAATTTACACTCTCGGAGCGTAATAGAACAAAATAATTTGGTTTCACTCTTTGTTCGATTGAAAGAGAAAAAGTACTGTTTCCAAATTTATACTGATAGGGCGCAATTGAGTAGTCCAATGTTGGTCCGGTTTTGGTTCTTGTGAACGTTGGCATTGATAGGTTGCAAATTTACACTCTCGGGGCGTAATAGAACAAAATAATTAGGTTTTACTCATTGTTCGATTGAATGAGAAAATGGTACTGTTTCCAAAGTTATACTGATAGGGCGCAACTGAGTAGTCTAATGTTGGTCCGGTTTTGGTTCTTGTGAACTTTGGCATCGATACGTTGCAAATTTAAACTATCGGGGCCTAATAGAACAAAATAATTAGGTTTATTCATTGTTCGATTGAATGAGAAAATGTACTATTTCCAAAGTTATACTGATAGGGCGCAACTGAGTTGTCTAATGTTGGTCCGGTATTGGTTCTTGTGAACGTTGGCATCGATACGTTGCAAATTTACAATCTCGGGGCGTAATAGAACAAAATAATTAGGTTTTACTCTTTGTTCGATTGAATGAGAAAAAGTAATGTTTCCAAAGTTATAATGATAGGGCGCAATTGAATAGTCCAATGTTGGTCTGGTTTTGGTTCTTGTGAACGTTGGCAATGATAGGTTGCAAATTAACGCTCTCGGGGAGTAATAGAACAAAATAATTAGGTTTTACTCTTTGTTCGATTGAATGAGAAAAAGTACTGTTTCCAAAGTTATACTGATAGGGCACAATTGAGCAGTCCAATGTTGGTCCGGTTTTGGTTCTTATGAACGTTGGCATTGATAGGTTGCAAATTTACACTCTCGGGGCGTAATAGAACAAAATAATTAGGTTTTACTCATTGTTCGATTGAATGAGAAAATGTACTGTTTCCAAAGTTATACTGATAGGGCGCAACTGAGTAGTCTAATGTTGGCCCGATTTTGGCTCTTGTGAACTTTGGCATCGATACGTTGCAAATTTACACTCTCGGGGCCTAATAGAACAAAATAATTAGGTTTTACTCATTGTTCGATTGAATGAGAAAATGTACTGTTTCCAAAGTTATACTGATAGGGCGCAACTGAGTAGTCTAATGTTGGTCCGGTATTGGTTCTTGTGAACGTTAGCATCGATACGTTGCAAATTTACAATCTCGGGGCGTAATAGAACAAAATAATTAGGTTTTACTCATTGTTCGATTTAATGAGAAAATGTACTATTTCCAAAGTTATACTGATAGGGGGCAACTGAGTAGTCTAATGTTGGTCCAGTTTTGGTTCTTGTGAACGTTGGCATCGATACGTTGCAAATTTACACTCTCGGGGCGTAATAGAACAAAATAATTAGATTTTACTCATTGTTCGATTGAATGAGAAAACGTACTGTTTCCAAAGTTATACTGATAGGGCGCAACTGAGTAGTCTAATGTTGGTCCGGTATTGGTTCTTGTGAACGTTGGCATCGATACGTTGCAAATTTACAACTCGGGGCGTAATAGAACAAAATAATTAGGTTTTACTCATTGTTCGATTTAATGAGACAATGTACTGTTTCCAACGTTATACTGATAGGGCGCCATTGAATAGTCTAATGTTGGTCTGGTTTTTGTTCTTGTGAACGTTGGCATCGATAGGTTGCAAATTTACACTCTCGGGGCGTAATAGAACAAAATAATTAGGTTTTACTCATTGTTCGATTGAATGAGAAAATGTCGTTTCCAAAGTTATACCGATAGCGCAAATCGAGTAGTCTATTGTTGGTCGGTTTTGGTTCTTGTGAACGTTGGCATCGATACGTTGCAAATTTACACTCTCGGGGCGTAATAGAACAAAATAATTAGGTTTTACTCATTGTTCGATTGAATGAGAAAACGTACTGTTTCCAAAGTTATACTGATAGGGCGCAACTGAGTAGTCTAATGTTGGTCCGGTTTTGGTTCTTGTGAACGTTGGCAACGATACGTTGCAAATTTACACTCTCGGGGCGTAATAGAACAAAATAATTAGGTTTTACTCATTGTTCGATCGAATGAGAAAATGTCTCGTTTTCAAAGTTATACCGATAGGCGCAATTGAATAGTCTAATGTTGGTCCCGGTTTGGTTGTTGTGAACGTTGGCATCGATAGGTTGCAAATTTACACTCTCGGGGCGGAATAGAACAAAATAATTAGGTTTTACTCTTTGTTCGATTGAATGAGAAAAAGTACTGTTTCCAAAGTTATACTGATAGTGCGCAGTGGAGTAGTCTAATGTTGGTCCGGTTTTGGTTCTTGTGAACGTTGGCATCGATAGGTTGCAAATTTACACTCTCGGAGCGTAATAGAACAAAATAATTAGGTTTTACTCTTTGTTCGATTGAATGAGAAAAAGTACTGTTTCCAAAGTTATACTGATAGGGCGCAATTGAGTAGTCCAATGTTGGTCCGGTTTTGGTTCTTGTGAACGTTGGCATTGATAGGTTGCAAATTTACACTCTCGGGGCGTAATAGAACAAAATAATTAGGTTTTACTCATTGTTCGATTGAATGAGAAAATGGTCTTGTTTCCAATGTTATACCGATAGGCGCAATCGAGTAGTCTAATGTTGGTCGGTTTTAGTTCTTGTGAACGTTGGCATCGATACGTTGCAAATTTACACTCTCGGGGCGTAATAGAACAAAATAAGTAGGTTTTACTCTTTGTTCGATTGAATGAGAAGAGGTAATGTTTCCAAGGTTATCCTGATAGGGTGCAATTGCGTCGTCCAATGTTGGTCCTGTTTTGGTTCTTGTGAACGTTGGCATCGATACGTTGCAAATTCGTAATAGAACAAAATAATTAGGTTTTACTCATTGTTCGATTGAATGAGAAAATGTACTGTTTCCAAAGTTATACTGATAGGGCGCAATTGAGTAGTCTAATGTTGGTCCGGTTTTTGTTCTTGTGAACGTTGGCATCGATACGTTGCAAATTTACACTCTCGGGGCGTAATAGAACAAAATAATTTGGTTTTACTCATTGTTCGATTGAAAGAGAAAATGTCGTTTCCAAAGTTATACCGATAGTAACCGAGTAGTATAATGTTAGTCGGTTTTGGTTCTTGTGAACTTTGGCATCGATACGTTGCAAATTAATTTACACTCTCGGGGCCTAATAGAACAAAATAATTAGGTTTTACTCATTGTTCGATTGAATGAGAAAATGGTACTGTTTCCAAAGTTATACTGATAGGGCGCAACTGAGTAGTCTAATGTTGGTCCGGTTTTGGTTCTTGTGAACTTTGGCATCGATACGTTGCAAATTTAAACTATCGGGGCCTAATATAACAAAATAATTAGGTTTTACTCATTGTTCGATTGAATGAGAAAATGTACTGTTTCCAAAGTTATACTGATAGGGCGCAACTGAGTAGTCTAATGTTGGTCCGGTTTTGGTTCTTGTGAACGTTGGCATCGATACGTTGCAAATTTACACTCTCGGGGCGTAATAGAACAAAATAATTAGATTTTACTCATTGTTCGATTGAATGAGAAAACGATCGTTTCCAAAGTTATACGATAGAATCGAGTGGTCTAATGTTTGTCCGGTTTTGGTTCTTGTGAACGTTGGAATCGATACGTTGCAAATTTACAACTCGGGGCGTAATAGAACAAAATAATTAGGTTTTACTCATTGTTCGATTTAATGAGAAAACGATCGTTTCCAAAGTTATACGATAAAGAATCGAGTAGTCTAATGTTGGTCGGTTTTGGTTCTTGTTAACGTTGGCAACGATACGTTGCAAATTTACACTCTCGGGGCGTAATATAACAAAATAATTAGGTTTTACTCATTGTTCGATTGAATGAGAAAATGTACTGTTTCCAAAGTTATACTGATAGGGCGCAACTGAGTAGTCTATTGTTGGTCCGGTTTTGGTTCTTGTGAACGTTGGCATCGATACGTTGCAAATTTACACTCTCGGGGCGTAATAGAAGAAAATAATTAGGTTTTACTCATTGTTCGATTGAATGAGAAAACGATCGTTTCCAAAGTTATACCGATAGCGCAATTGAGTAGTCTAATGTTGGTCCGGTTTTGGTTCTTGTGAACGTTGGCATCGATACGTTGCAAATTTACACTCTCGGGGCGTAATAAAACAAAATAATTAGGTTTTACTCATTGTTCGATTGAATGAGAAAATGTACTGTTTCCAAAGTTATACTGATAGGGCGCAATTGAGTAGTCTAATGTTGGTTCGGTTTTGGATGTTGTGAACGTTGGCATCGATACGTTGCAAATTTACACTCTCGGGACGTAATAGAACAAAATAACTAGGTTTTTCTCTTTGTTCGATTGAATGAGAAAAAGTACTGTTTCCAAAGTTATACTGTTTGGGCACAACTGAGTAGTCTAATGTTGGTTCGGTTTTGGTTCTTGTGACCGTTGGCATCGATACGTTGCAAATTTACACTCTCGGGGCGTAATAGAACAAAATAATTAGGTTTTACTCTTTGTTCGATTGAAAGAGAAAAAGTACTGTTTCCAAAGTTTTACTGATAGGGCGCAATTGAGTAGTCCAATGTTGGTCCGGTTTTGGTTCTTGTGAACGTTGGCATTGATAGGTTGCAAATTTACACTCTCGGGGCGTAATAGAACAAAATAATTAGGTTTTACTCATTGTTCGATTGAATGAGAAAATGGTACTGTTTCCAAAGTTATACTGATAGGGCGCAACTGAGTAGTCTAATGTTGGTCCGGTTTTGGTTCTTGTGAACTTTGGCATCGATACGTTGCAAATTTAAACTATCGGGGCCTAATAGAACAAAATAATTAGGTTTATTCATTGTTCGATTGAATGAGAAAATGTACTGTTTCCAAAGTTATACTGATAGGGCGCAACTGAGTTGTCTATTGTTGGTCCGGGATTGGTTCTTGTGAACGTTGGCATCGATACGTTGCAAATTTACAATCTCGGGGCGTAATAGAACAAAATAATTAGGTTTTACTCTTTGTTCGATTGAATGAGAAAAAGTAATGTTTCCAAAGTTATAATGATAGGGCGCAATTGAATAGTCCAATGTTGGTCTGGTTTTGGTTCTTGTGAACGTTGGCATTGATAGGTTGCAAATTAACGCTCTCGGGGCGTAATAGAACAAAATAATTAGGTTTTACTCTTTGTTCGATTGAATGAGAAAAAGTACTGTTTCCAAAGTTATACTGATAGGGCACAATTGAGCAGTCCAATGTTGGTCCGGTTTTGGTTCTTATGAACGTTGGCATTGATAGGTTGCAAATTTACACTCTCGGGGCGTAATAGAACAAAATAATTAGGTTTTACTCATTGTTCGATTGAATGAGAAAATGTACTGTTTCTAAAGTTATACTGATAGGGCGCAACTGAGTAGTCTAATGTTGGCCCGATTTTGGCTCTTGTGAACTTTGGCATCGATACGTTGCAAATTTACACTCTCGGGGCCTAATAGAACAAAATAATTAGGTTTTACTCATTGTTCGATTGAATGAGAAAATGTACTGTTTCCAAAGTTATACTGATAGGGTGCAACTGAGTAGTCTAATGTTGGTCCGGTATTGGTTTTTGTGAACGTTAGCATCGATACGTTGCAAATTTACAATCTCGGGGCGTAATAGAACAAAATAATTAGGTTTTACTCATTGTTCGATTTAATGAGAAAATGTACTATTTCCAAAGTTATACTGATAGGGGGCAACTGAGTAGTCTAATGTTGGTCCGGTTTTGGTTCTTGTGAACGTTGGCATCGATACGTTGCAAATTTACACTCTCGGGGCGTAATAGAACAAAATAATTAGATTTTACTCATTGTTCGATTGAATGAGAAAACGTACTGTTTCCAAAGCTGTACTGTTAGGGCCCAACAGAGTAGTCTAATGTTTGTCGGTATTGGTTCTTGTGAACGTTGGCATCGATACGTTGCAAATTTACAACTCGGGGCGTAATAGAACAAAATAATTAGGTTTTACTCATTGTTCGATTGAATGAGAAAACGCATCTTTCCAAAGTTATACCGATGGGCGCAAATCGAGTAGTCTAATGTTGGTCCGGTTTTGGTTCTTGTGAACGTTGGAATCGATACGTTGCAAATTTACACTCTCGGGGCGTAATAGAACAAAATAATTAGGTTTTACTCATTGTTCGATCGAATGAGAAAATGTACTGTTTCCAAAGTTATACTGATAGAGCGCAACTGAGTAGTCTATTGTTGGTCCGGTTTTGGTTCTTGTGAACGTTGGCATCGATACGTTGCAAATTTACACTCTCGGGGCGTAATAGAACAAAATAATTAGGTTTTACTCATTGTTCGATTGAATGAGAAAACGATCTTTGTTTCCAAAGTTATACCGATAGGGCGTAATTGAGTAGTCGAATGTTGGTCGGTTTTGGTTCTTGTGAACGTTGGCAACAAAAGGTTGCAAATTTACACTCTCGGGGCGTAATAAAACAAAATAATTAGGTTTTACTCTTTGTTCGATTGAATGAGAAAATGTCGTTTTCAAAGTTATACTGATAGGGCGCAATTGAGTAGTCTAATGTTGGTCCGGTTTTGGTTGTTGTGAACGTTGGCATCGATACGTTGCAAATTTACACTCTCGGGGCGTAATAGAACAAAATAATTAGGTTTTTCTCTTTGTTCGATTGAATGAGAAAAATCTTGTTTCCAAAGTTATACCGATAGTGCGATTGAGTAGTCTAATGTTGGTCCGGTTTTGGTTCTTGTGAACGTTGGCATCGATACGTTGCAAATTTACACTCTGAGCGTAATAGAACAAAATAATTAGGTTTTACTCTTTGTTCGATTGAATGAGAAAAAGTCTCGTTTCCTAAGTTATACTGATAGGGCGCAATTGAGTAGTCCAATGTTGGTCCGGTTTTGGTTCTTGTGAACGTTGGCATTGATAGGTTGCAAATTTACACTCTCGGGGCGTAATAGAACAAAATAATTAGGTTTTACTCATTGTTCGATTGAATGAGAAAATGGTGTTTCCAATGTTATACCGATAGGCGTAACCGAGTAGTCTAATGTTGGTCGGTTTTGGTTCTTGTGAACTTTGGCATCGATACGTTGCAAATTTAAACTATCGGGGCCTAATATAACAAAATAATTAGGTTTTACTCATTGTTCGATTGAATGAGAAAATGTACTGTTTCCAAAGTTATACTGATAGGGCGCAACTGAGTTGTCTAATGTTGGTCCGGTATTGGTTCTTGTGAACGTTGGCATCGATACGTTGCAAATTCACACTCTCGGGGCGTAATAAAACAAAATAATTAGGTTTTACTTATTGTTCGATCGAATGAGAAAATGTACTGTTTTCAAAGTTATACTGATAGGGCGCAATTGAATAGTCTAATGTTGGTCCGGTTTTGGTTGTTGTGAACGTTGGCATCGATACGTTGCAAATTTACACTCTCGGGGCGTAATAGAACAAAATAATAAGGTTTTTCTTTGTTCGATTGAATGAGAAAAAGTCGTTTCCAAAGTTATACCGATAGTGCGCATTGAGTAGTCTAATGTTGTTCCCGTTTTGGTTCTTGTGAACGTTGGCATCGATAGGTTGCAAATTTACACTCTCGGAGCGTAATAGAACAAAATAATTAGGTTTTACTCTTTGTTCGATTGAATGAGAAAAAGTACTGTTTCCAAATTTATACTGATAGGGCGCAATTGAGTAGTCCAATGTTGGTCCGGTTTTGGTTCTTGTGAACGTTGGCATTGATAGGTTGCAAATTTACACTCTCGGGGCGTAATAGAACAAAATAATTAGGTTTTACTCATTGTTCGATTGAATGAGAAAATGGTACTTGTTTCCAATGTTATACCGATAGGCGAATCGAGTAGTCTAATGTTGGTCCGGTTTTGGTTCTTGTGAACTTTGGCATCGATACGTTGCAAATTTAAACTATCGGGGCCTAATATAACAAAATAATTAGGTTTTACTCATTGTTCGATTGAATGAGAAAATGTACTGTTTCCAAAGTTATACTGATAGGGCTCAACTGAGTAGTCTAAGGTGTGTCCGGTATTGGTTCTTGTGAACGTTGGCATCGATACGTTGCAAATTTACAATCTCGGGGCGTAATAGAACAAAATAATTAGGTTTTACTCATTGTTCGATTGAATGAGAAAATGTACTGTTTCCAAAGTTATACTGATAGGGCGCAACTGAGTAGTCTAATGTTGGTCCGGTTTTGGTTCTTGTGAACGTTGGCATCGATACGTTGCAAATTTACACTCTCGGGGCGTAATAGAACAAAATAATTTGGTTTTACTCATTGTTCGATTGAAAGAGAAAATGTACTGTTTCCAAAGTTATACTGATAGGGCGCAACTGAGTAGTATAATGTTAGTCCGGTTTTGGTTCTTGTGAACTTTGGCATCGATACGTTGCAAATTAATTTACACTCTCGGGGCCTAATAGAACAAAATAATTAGGTTTTACTCATTGTTCGATTGAATGAGAAAATGTACTGTTTCCAATGTTATACTGATAGTGCGCAATTGAGTAGTCTAATGTTGGTCCGGTTTTGGTTCTTGTGAACGTTGGCATCGATAGGTTGCAAATTTACACTCTCGGGGCGAAATAGAACAAAATAATAAGGTTTTACTCATTGTTCGATTTAATGAGAAAATATACTGTTTCCAAAGTTGTACTGATACGGGGCAATTGATTAGTATAATGTTGGTCCGGTTTTGTTTTTTGTGAACGTTGGCATCGATTGGTTTCAAATTTACACTCTCGGGGCATAATAGAACAAAATAATTAGGTTTTACTCATTGTTCGATCGAATGAGAAAATGTACTGTTTCCAAAGTTATACTGATAGGGCGCAACTGAGTAGTCTATTGTTGGTCCGGTTTTGGTTCTTGTGAACGTTGGCATCGATACGTTGCAAATTTACACTCACGGGGCGTAATAGAACAAAATAATTAGGTTTTACTCATTGATCGATTGAATGAGAAAACGTACTGTTTCCAAAGTTATACTGATAGGGCGCAATTGAGTGTCTAATGTTGGTCCGGTTTTGGTTCTTGTGAACGTTGGCATCGATACGTTGCAAATTCACACTCTCGGGGCGTAATAAAATAAAATAATTAGGTTTTACTTATTGTTCGATCGAATGAGAAAATGTACTGTTTCCAAAGTTATACTGATAGGGCGCAATTGAGTAGTCTAATGTTGGTTCGGTTTTGGTTGTTGTGAACGGTGGCATCGATACGTTGCAAATTTACACTCTCGGGGCGTAATAGAACAAAATAATTAGGTTTTTCTCTTTGTTCGATTGAATGAGAAAAAGTACTGTTTCCAAAGTTATACTGATAGGGCGCAGTTTAGTAGTCTTATGTTGGTCCGGTTTTGGTTCTTGTGAACGTTGGCATCGATAGGTTGCAATTTTACACTCTCGGGGCGTAATAGAACAAAATAATTAGGTTTTACTCATTGTTCGATTGAATTAGAAAATGGTCTGTTTCCAAAGTTATACCGATATAACCGAGTAGTCTAATGTTGGTCCGGTTTTGGTTTTTGTGAACTTTGGCATCGATACGTTGCAAATTTAAACTATCGGGGCCTAATAGAACAAAATAATTAGGTTTTACTCATTGTTCGATTGAAAGAGAAAATGTACTGTTTCCAAAGTTATACTGATAGGGCGCAACTCAGTTGTCTAATGTTGGTCCGGTATTGGTTCTTGTGAACGTTGGCATCGATACGTTGCAAATTTACAATCTCGGGGCGTAATAGAACAAAATAATTAGGTTTTACTTATTGTTCGATTGAATGAGAAAATGTAATGTTTCCAAAGTTATACTGATAGGACGCAATTGAGTAGTCTAATGTTGGTCCGGTTTTTGTTCTTGTGAACGTTGGCATCGATACGTTGCAAATTTACACTCTCGGGGCGTAATAGAACAAAATAATTTGGTTTTACTCATTGTTCGATTGAAAGAGAAAATGTACTGTTTCCAAAGTTATACTGATAGGGCGCAACTGAGTAGTCTAATGTTAGTTCGGTTTTGGTTCTTGTGAACTTTGGCATCGATACGTTGCAAATTAATTTACACTCTCGGGGCCTAATAGAACAAAATAATTAGGTTTTACTCATTGTTCGATTGAATGAGAAAATGTACTGTTTCCAATGTTATACTGATTGTGCGCAATTGAGTAGTCTAATGTTGGTCCGGTTTTGGTTCTTGTGAACGTTGGCATCGATAGGTTGCAAATTTACACTCTCGGGGCGAAATAGAACAAAATAATAAGGTTTTAATCATTGTTCGATTTAATGAGAAAATATACTGTTTCCAAAGTTGTGCTGATACGGCGCAATTGATTAGTATAATGTTGGTCCGGTTTTGTTTTTTGTGAACGTTGGCATCGATAGGTTTAAAATTTACACTCTCGGGGCATAATAGAACAAAATAATAAGGTTTTACTCATTGTTCGATTGAATGAGAAAATGTACTGTTTCCAAAGTTATACTGATATCGCGCAATTGAGTAGTCTAACGTTGGTCCGGTTTTGGTTTTTGTGAACGTTGGCATCGATAGGTAGCAAATTTACACTCTCGGAGAGTAATAGAACAAAATAATTAGGTTTTACTCATTGTTCGATTGAATGAGAAAATGTACTGTTTCCAAAGTTATACTGATAGGGCGCAACTGAGTAGTCTAATGTTGGTCCGGTATTGGTTCTTGTGAACGTTGGCATCGATACGTTGCAAATTTACAATCTCGATGTGTAATAGAACAAAATAATTAGGTTTTACTCATTGTTCGATTGAATGAGAAAATGTACTGTGTCCAAAGTTATACAGATAGGGCGCAACTGCGTAGTCTAATGTTGGTCCGGTTTTGGTTCTTGTGAACTTTGGCATCGATAGGTTGCAAATTTACACTCTCGGGGCGTAATAGAACAAAATAATAAGGTTTTACTCATCGTTCGATTGAATGAGAAAATGTACTGTTTCCAAAGTTATACTGATAGTGCGCAGTTGAGTAGTCTAATGTTGGTCCGGTTTTTGTTCTTGTGAACGTTGGCATCGATAGGTTGCAAATTTACACTCTCGGGGCGTAATAGAACAAAATAATTAGGTTTTACTCTTTGTTCGATTGAATGAGAAAAAGTACTGTTTCCAAAGTTTTACTGATAGGGCGCAATTGAATAGTCCAATGTTGGTCCGGTTTTGGTTTTTGTGAACGTTGGCATTGATAGGTTGCAAATTTACACTCTCGGGGCGTAATAGAACAAAATAATTAGGTTTTACTCTTTGTTCGATTGAATGAGAAAAAGTACTGTTTCCAAAGTTTTACTGATAGGGCGCAACGAGTAGTCTAATGTTGGTCCGGTTTTGGTTCTTGTGAACTTTGGCAACGATACGTTGCAAATTTACACTTTCGGAGCCTAATAGAACAAAATAATTAGGTTTTATCATTGTTCGATTGAATGAGAAAATGTACTGTTTCCAATGTTATACTGATAGGGCGCAACTGAGTAGTCGAATGTCGTTCCGGTTTTGGTTCTTGTGAACGTTGGCATCGATACGTTGTAAATTTACACTCTCGGGGCATAATAAAACAATATAATTAGGTTTTACTCTTTGTTCGATTGAATGAAAAAAGTACTATTTCCAAAGTTATACTGTAAGGGCGCAACTGAGTAGTCTAATGTTAGTACGGTTTTTGTTCTTGTGAACGTTGGCATCGATACGTTACAAATTTACACTCTCGGGGCGTAATAGAACAAAATAATTAGGTTTTACTCATCTTTCGATTGAATGATAAAATGTACTGTTTCTAAAGTTATACTGATAGGGCGCTACTGAGTAGTCTAATGTTGGTCTAGTTTTGGTTCTTGTGAACGTTGGCATCGAAAGGTTGCAAATTTACACTCTCGGGGCGTAAAAGAACAAAATAATTTGGTTTTACTCATTATTCGATTTAATGAGAAAATGTACTGTTTCCAAAGTTTTACAGATAGGGCGTAATTGAGTAGTCTAATGTTGGTCCGGTTTTGGTTCTTGTGAACGTTGGCATCGGTAGGTTGCAAATTTACACTCTCGGCGCGTAATAGAACAAAATAATTAGGTTTTACTCATTGTTCGATTGAATGAGAAAATGTACTGTTTCCAAAGTTATACTGATAGGGCGCAATTGAGTAGTGTAATGTTGGTCCGGTTTTGGTTCTTGTGAACGTTGGCATCGATAGGTTACAAATTTACACTCTCGGGGCGTAATAGAACAAAATAATTAGGTTTTACTCTTTGTTCGATTGAATGAGAAAAAGTACTGTTTCCAAAGTTATGCGATAGCGCAATTGAGTAGTCCAATGTTGGTCCGGTTTTGGTTCTTGTGAACGTTGGCATTGTTAGGTTGCAAATTTACACTCTCGGGGCGTAATAGAACAAAATAATTAGGTTTTACTCTTTGTTCGATTGAATAAGAAAAAGTACTGTTTCCAAAGTTATACTGATAGGGCGTAACTGAGTAGTCTAATGTTGGTCCGGTTTTGGTTCTTGTGAACTTTGGCATCGATACGTTGCAAATTTACACTCTCGGGGCCTAATAGAACAAAATAATTAGATTTTACTCATTGTTCGATTGAATGAGAAAATGTACTGTTTCCAATGTTATACTGATAGTGCGCAACTGAGTAGTCGAATGTCGTTCCGGTTTTGGTTCTTGTGAACGTTGGTATCGATACGTTGTAAATTTACACTCTCGGGGCATAATAAAACAATATAATTAGGTTTTACTCTTTGTTCGATTGAATGAAAAAAAGTACTATTTCCAAAGTTATACTGTAAGGGCGCAACTGAGTTGTCTAATGTTAGTACGGTTTTTGTTCTTGTGAACGTTGGCATCGATACGTTACAAATTTACACTCTCAGGGCGTAATAGAACAAAATAATTAGGTTTTACTCATTGTTCGATTGAATGATAAAATGTACTGTTTCAAAAGTTATATTGATAGGGCGCAACTGAGTAGTCTAATGTTGGTCCAGTTTTGGTTCTTGTGAACGTTGGCATCGATAGGTTGCAAATTTACACTCTCGGGGCGTAAAGGAACAAAATAATTTGGTTTTACTCATTGTTCGATTTAATGAGAAAATGTACTGTTTCCAAAGTTGTACAGAAAAGGCGTAATTGAGTAGTCTAATGTTGGTCCGGTTTTGGTTCTTGTGAACGTTGGCATCGATAGGTTGCAAATTTACACTCTCGCGCGTAATAGAACAAAATAATTAGGTTTTACTCATTGTTCGATTGAATGAGAAAATGTACTGTTTCCAAAGTTATACTGATAGGGCGCAATTGAGTAGTCTAATGTTGGTCCGGTTTTGGTTCTTGTGAACGTTGGCATCGATACGTTGCAAATTCACACTCTCGGGGCGTAATAAAATAAAATAATTAGGTTTTACTTATTGTTCGATCGAATGAGAAAATGTACTGTTTCCAAAGTTATACTGATAGGGCGCAATTGAGTAGTCTAATGTTGGTTCGGTTTTGGTTGTTGTGAACGGTGGCATCGATACGTTGCAAATTTACACTCTCGGGGCGTAATAGAACAAAATAATTAGGTTTTTCTCTTTGTTCGATTGAATGAGAAAAAGTACTGTTTCCAAAGTTATACTGATAGGGCGCAGTTGAGTAGTCTTATGTTGGTCCGGTTTTGGTTCTTGTGAACGTTGGCATCGATAGGTTGCAATTTTACACTCTCGGGGCGTAATAGAACAAAATAATTAGGTTTTACTCATTGTTCGATTGAATTAGAAAATGGTACTGTTTCCAAAGTTATACTGATAGGGCGCAACTGAGTAGTCTAATGTTGGTCCGGTTTTGGTTTTTGTGAACTTTGGCATCGATACGTTGCAAATTTAAACTATCGGGGCCTAATAGAACAAAATAATTAGGTTTTACTCATTGTTCGATTGAAAGAGAAAATGTACTGTTTCAAAGTTATACTGATAGGGCGCAACTCAGTTGTCTAATGTTGGTCCGGTATTGGTTCTTGTGAACGTTGGCATCGATAGGTTGCAAATTTACAATCTCGGGGCGTAATAGAACAAAATAATTAGGTTTTACTCATTGTTCGATTGAATGAGAAAATGTACTGTTTCCAAAGTTATACTGATAGGGCGCAACTGAGTAGTCTAATGTTGGTCCGGTTTTAGTTCTTGTGAACGTTGGCATCGATACGTTGCAAATTTATACTCTCGGGGCATAATAGAACAAAATAATTAGGTTTTACTCTTTGTTCGATTGAATGAGAAAAAGTACTGTTTCCAAAGTTATACTGATAGGGCGCAACTGAGTAGTCTAATGTTAGTTCGGTTTTGGTTCTTGTGAACTTTGGCATCGATACGTTGCAAATTAATTTACACTCTCGGGGCCTAATAGAACAAAATAATTAGGTTTTACTCATTGTTCGATTGAATGAGAAAATGTACTGTTTCCAATGTTATACTGATTGTGCGCAATTGAGTAGTCTAATGTTGGTCCGGTTTTGGTTCTTGTGAACGTTGGCATCGATAGGTTGCAAATTTACACTCTCGGGGCGAAATAGAACAAAATAATAAGGTTTTAATCATTGTTCGATTTAATGAGAAAATATACTGTTTCCAAAGTTGTGCTGATACGGCGCAATTGATTAGTATAATGTTGGTCCGGTTTTGTTTTTTGTGAACGTTGGCATCGATAGGTTTAAAATTTACACTCTCGGGGCATAATAGAACAAAATAATAAGGTTTTACTCATTGTTCGATTGAATGAGAAAATGTACTGTTTCCAAAGTTATACTGATACTGCGCAATTGAGTAGTCTAACGTTGGTCGGTTTTGGTTTTTGTGAACGTTGGCATCGATACGTTGCAAATTTACACTCTCGGGGCAGAATAGAACAAAATAATTAGGTTTTACTCATTGTTTGATTGAATGAGAAAATGTACTGTTTCCAAAGTTATATTGATAGGGCGCAACTGAGTAGTCTAATGTTGGTCCGGTATTGGTTCTTGTGAACGTTGGCATCGATACGTTGCAAATTTACAATCTCGATGTGTAATAGAACAAAATAATTAGGTTTTACTCATTGTTCGATTGAATGAGAAAATGTACTGTGTCCAAAGTTATACTGATAGGGCGCAACTGAGTAGTCTAATGTTGGTCCGGTTTTGGTTCTTGTGAACTTTGGCATCGATACGTTGCAAATTTACACTCTCGGGGCGTAATAGAACAAAATAATAAGGTTTTACTCATCGTTCGATTGAATGAGAAAATGTACTGTTTCCAAAGTTATACCGATAGTGCGCGATTGAGTAGTCTAATGTTGGTCCGGTTTTGGTTCTTGTGAACGTTGGCATCGATAGGTTGCAAATTTACACTCTCGGGGCGTAATAGAACAAAATAATTAGGTTTTACTCTTTGTTCGATTGAATGAGAAAAAGTACTGTTTCCAAAGTTTTACTGATAGGGCGCAATTGAATAGTCCAATGTTGGTCCGGTTTTGGTTTTTGTGAACGTTGGCATTGATAGGTTGCAAATTTACACTCTCGGGGCGTAATAGAACAAAATAAATTGGTTTTACTCTTTGTTCGATTGAATGTGAAAAAGTACTGTTTCCAAAGTTATACTGATAGGGCGCAACTGAGTAGTCTAATGTTGGTCCGGTTTTGGTTCTTGTGAACTTTGGCATCGATACGTTGCAAATTTACACTCTCGGGCCTAATAGAACAAAATAATTAGGTTTTATCATTGTTCGATTGAATGAGAAAATGTCTTGTTTCCAATGTTATGCGATAGAGGCGCAACCGAGTAGTCGAATGTCGTTAGGTTTTGGTTCTTGTGAACGTTGGCATCGATACGTTGTAAATTTACACTCTCGGGGCATAATAGAACAATATATCTTTGTTCGATTGAATGAGAAAAAGTACTGTTACCAAAGATATACTGTTAGGGCGTAACTGAGTAGTCTAATGTTGGTCCGGTTTTTGTTCTTGTGAACGTTGGCATCGATACGTTACAAATTTACACTCTCGGGGCGTAATAGAACAAAATAATTAGGTTTTACTCATCTTTCGATTGAATGATAAAATGTACTGTTTCTAAAGTTATACTGATAGGGCGCTACTGAGTAGTCTAATGTTGGTCTAGTTTTGGTTCTTGTGAACGTTGGCATCGAAAGGTTGCAAATTTACACTCTCGGGGCGTAAAAGAACAAAATAATTTGGTTTTACTCATTATTCGATTTAATGAGAAAATGTACTGTTTCCAAAGTTTTACAGATAGGGCGTAATTGAGTAGTCTAATGTTGGTCCGGTTTTGGTTCTTGTGAACGTTGGCATCGGTAGGTTGCAAATTTACACTCTCGGGGCGTAATAGAACAAAATAATTTGGTTTTACTCATTGTTCGATTGTGAGAAAATGTACTGTTTCCAATGTTATACAGATAGGGCGCAACTGAGTAGTGTAATGTTGGTCCGGTTTTGGTTCTTGTGAATGTTGGCATCGATAGGTTACAAATTTACACTCTCGGGGCGTAATAGAACAAAATAATTAGGTTTTACTCTTTGTTCGATTGAATGAGAAAAATAATGGTTTCAAAGTTATACTGATAGGGCGCAATTGAGTAGTCCAATGTTGGTCCGGTTTTGGTTCTTGTGAACGTTGGCATTGTTAGGTTGCAAATTTACACTCTCGGGGCGTAATAGAACAAAATAATTAGGTTTTACTCATTGTTCGATTGAATAAGAAAAAATCTTGTTTCCAAAGTTATGCGATAGCGCAATTGAGTAGTCTAATGTTGGTCCGGTTTTGGTTCTTGTGAACTTTGGCATCGATACGTTGCAAATTTACACTCTCGGGGCGTAATAGAACAAAATAATAAGGTTTTACTCATCGTTCGATTGAATGAGAAAATGTACTGTTTCCAAAGTTATACTGATAGTGCGCAGTTGAGTAGTCTAATGTCGTTCCGGTTTTGGTTCTTGTGAACGTTGGTATCGATACGTTGTAAATTTACACTCTCGGGGCATAATAAAACAATATAATTAGGTTTTACTCTTTGTTCGATTGAATGAAAAAAGTACTATTTCCAAAGTTATACTGTAAGGGCGCAACTGAGTAGTCTAATGTTAGTACGGTTTTTGTTCTTGTGAACGTTGGCATCGATACGTTACAAATTTACACTCTCGGGGCGTAATAGAACAAAATAATTAGGTTTTACTCATTTTTCGATTGAATGATAAAATGTACT
Source organism: Aechmea fasciata (assembly GCA_025177825.1). Taxonomy (NCBI): domain Eukaryota; kingdom Viridiplantae; phylum Streptophyta; class Magnoliopsida; order Poales; family Bromeliaceae; genus Aechmea; species Aechmea fasciata. The sequence continues at coordinate 15,714,675 of CM045928.1, read as the reverse complement.
GTTTCCAAAGTTATACTGATAGGGCGCTACTGAGTAGTCTAATGTTGGTCTAGTTTTGGTTCTTGTGAACGTTGGCATCGATAGGTTGCAAATTTACACTCTCGGGGCGTAAAAGAACAAAATAATTTGGTTTTACTCATTATTCGATTTAATGAGAAAATGTCTTTGTTCCAAAGTTTCTGAGATAGGGCGTAATTGAGTAGTCTAATGTTGGTCCGGTTTTGGTTCTTGTGAACGTTGGCATCGGTAGGTTGCAAATTTACACTCTCGGCGCGTAATAGAACAAAATAATTAGGTTTTACTCATTGTTCGATTGAATGAGAAAATGTACTGTTTCCAAAGTTATACTGATAGGGCGCAATTGAGTAGTGTAATGTTGGTCCGGTTTTGGTTCTTGTGAATGTTGGCATCGATAGGTTACAAATTTACACTCTCGGGGCGTAATAGAACAAAATAATTAGGTTTTACTCTTTGTTCGATTGAATGAGAAAAAGTACTGTTTCAAAGTTATACTGATAGGGCGAAATTTAGTAGTCCTATGTTGGTCCGGTTTTGGTTCTTGTGAACGTTGGCATCGATAGGTTGCAAATTTACACTCTCGGGGCGTAATAGAACAAAATAATTAGGTTTTACTCTTTGTTCGATTGAATAAGAAAAATCTTGTTTCCAAATTTATGCGATAGGCGCAATGAGTAGTCTAATGTTGGTCCGGTTTTGGTTCTTGTGAACTTTGGCATCGATACGTTGCAAATTTACACTCTCGGGCCTAATAGAATAAAATAATTAGGTTTTACTCATTGTTCGATTGAATGAGAAAATGTCTGTTTCCAATGTTATGCGATAGTGCGCAAGAGTAGTCGAATGTCGTTAGGTTTGGTTCTTGTGAACGAAGGCATCGATACGTTGTAAATTTACACTCTCGGGGCATAATAAAACAATATAATTAGGTTTTACTCTTTGTTCGATTGAATGAAAAAAAGTACTATTTCCCAAGTTATACTGTAAGGGCGCAACTGAGTAGTCTAATGTCAGTACGGTTTTTGTTCTTGTGAACGTTGGCATCGATACGTTACAAATTTACACTCTCAGGGCGTAATAGAACAAAATAATTAGGTTTTACTCATTGTTCGATTGAATGATAAAATGTACTGTTTCAAAAGTTATATTGATAGGGCGCAACTGAGTAGTCTAATGTTGGTCCAGTTTTGGTTCTTGTGAACGTTGGCATCGATAGGTTGCAAATTTACACTCTCGGGGCGTAAAAGAACAAAATAATTTGGTTTTACTCATTGTTCGATTTAATGAGAAAATGTCTTGTTTCCAAAGTTGTACGAGATAGGCGTAATTGAGTAGTCTAATGTTGGTCCAGTTTTGGTTCTTGTGAACGTTGGCATCGATAGGTTGCAAATTTACACTCTCGGGGCGTAATAGAACAAAATAATTAGGTTTTACTCTTTGTTCGATTGAATGAGAAAATGTACTGTTTCCAAAGTTATACTGATAGGGCGCAATTGAGTAGTGTAATGTTGGTCCGGTTTTGGTTCTTGTGAACGTTGGCATCGATAGGTTACAAATTACACTCTCGGGCGTAATAGAATAAAATAATTAGGTTTTACTCTTTGTTCGATTTAATGAGAAAAATCATTTCCAAAGTTATGCGATAGGCGCAATTGAGTAGTCTAATGTTGGATTTGGTTCTTGTGAACGTTGGCATCGATAGGTTACAAATTTACACTCTCGGGGCGTAATAGAACAAAATAATAAGGTTTTACTCATTGTTCGATTGAATGAGAAAAAGTACTGTTTCCAAAGTTATACTGATAGGGCGTAATTGAGTAGTCTAATGTTGGTCCGGTTTTGGTTCTTGTGAACTTTGGCATCGGTACGTTGCAAATTTACACTCTCGGGGCCTAATAGAACAAAATAATTAGGTTTTACACATTGTTCGATTGAATGAGAAAATGACGAGTGTATATACATATTTATTTTGCAAGTTGTATAATGCAAACTTGATGTAAATGACGAGTGTTGTAAAAGTTTAATAGTTAAGTGTTTCTCTCTTTATATACTTGTATCTCTTGCTCTAGTATGGTTAGCACTTTTCGTGCTTCGTTAGTCATGTATTAAAAGTTTTATTTCCTATGAATATTTTTGTACATTACTTGTTGTTGAGCCGTCGCTGGAGCGGGGAAAGTCTTTGTCCGTCCAGCGTCTATTTGACGAGCCCGTGCCAAATTGGCGGTCGCGAGCGTAATGTGAAATGCTTCTTCAAAATTATTTTAAAATTAGATCTGTTAAAATTTTATTTGTAAATATAGTCTTCGTTATATCGTAGGTGGTGAAAGCGGTGAATGGTTCACCGCATTCGTCAAATTTTTTTTTATGGAGAGAGAAAGCGGTGAATAATTCACCGTTTTTAAAAAGGATAAACAATGAAAGAATAAGAGAGAACGAAAGGGAAAAATAATTAAGGCGGTAAATAGTTCATCGCATTTAAAATAACTTTTAGCTGTAAGTAGAGTTTAAAAGCGGTAAATGATTCACCGTATTTAGAAATCTATTTCTATAAATAATTTTTTTATAAGACTTTTTTTATAACTGTAAAAATTGATAGGATTATATATAAAAAAAAGGGATAATTGCTTATATACCCCTCATGCGTATGAAAATATCCGATCTACCCCAGCAGTTATGTCCTGTTAAGTTAATCTAGGTTAAATGTAAGTTAAATATCTATCACAGTTAAAAAAAATTAAAATACCAATTTTGCCCTTAACTTAAGGGCAAATAAGAAAGGTTGGTGACGGTAGAGGGGTATATTGGAAAAGACCAAAAGTCGAAATACTTTTTGTGCCCCTGACTTTAAGGGCAAATAAAAAAGCCAGTAATGATAGAAGGATATATTTGAAAAGGGCAAAATAGTAATTTTACAGTGATAACAGAGTTATTTAATAGATTTTAACTCTAAGAGTATATTAAAAATAGGTTGGAGCGTGGGAGGGGTATTTTGATATTAGCCTTAAGAAGAGTAAATCGAAAAATCGAAAACTTTTCAAGTGTATATAAGCAATTGCCCCTAAAAAATTCCCAACAAGTAGGATTATTTTTTTTTTTTTTTTTTTTTGAGAGATAGGTAGGCGCTGGATGAAGGCACCGTGGGACGCCAACATACTACGGCTGAGATCTTTTGCTCGTAATGATGGACGGCAGATCCTTTCAGTAGCATATTTGGTATCCATGGGCTCGTCCGCATGGACATCCCTTGGCTTGTGTCTCGGTTGTCCTCACAGGAATTTCTATACGGACTCTCGCGTAGAGGATCACCCCCCCCTGCGCCCTGCGGCTACGGCCTCCGCCCTCCGCCGCCGCCCAGTCCGGGCGCCGCACGACCCTTGCCCCAAACCTTATCCAACCGATTTGCCGGTGATGAAACCCTAACCCTAATCCGACCAATTGGACCCTCGAAAAAAACAAATAAAATCTCGTAGGGCGGGGCGTTCTATTCCTCAATTTCCTCAGGTAATTTTCTTCTAATTCTCTCAATTGTTTTTTTTTTTTTTTTTTTTAATTTTCCATCGCAATTTCATGCATATGCTTCTTCTATTGGCCTTTGTAGAAGTAGTTTTGATGTGCAAATTAGTTTGTCACCACATGTATCGTGATTATTGTATCGTGATTATTACTTTTAAAGCTATGAATTCCTGATTCGGATCAGTTCAAATATGTATTTTTTTTTTCTTCTTTATTTGTCTTCTTTTATTTGTGTATTCGAAGGCATTGAGTGCTGAAATCTGTTTTTTTACCTATCCGCTGCGGCTTTGGTTTGTATTGATTTCGTCGATACTAATAATTGATCTTTTGATAAGCGCACAAAGTTTTTAGGTTAATTTGGGATGAGCTGCATCTACCTTTCACTCGGAACATCTGCATTGAGCTTTTGACATTTGTGCGGCATTATTCTTGTTGCCCAAATGTTTAACAAAATATTCATCATTAGTTTGGCCCCATTTTTTACTGCAATAAGCAGAAATCAGGAAAACAATATGTTGTTTGCTTATAACAATATAACCTAACCTACAGAGTAAGCTAACCTACAGAGTAAGTGACATGGTGAAAATCAGTAAAACATTTCTTTTGGTCTAATACTTTTGTGGCTTCTTAGTATCATTTACTAAGAGGTTGCAGTCTCTTCTCAGAACAGAATGTACATCCACCGGATGGTTATACCTCTAGGTTTTATATAATTCCCACTTTGGTTTTTATGATATGATGAAGGAAAGATCTATCATAAAGCATTTGATCACTTCTGCTATGTTTCTGACCGCCGTGCTACGATCGCATTCACTTTGCTATTGTTTGTACTATGAGCTCATGGGATATCAGTTGGTTGACTTCTTTATATTGTGTTCTCCTTTTCCTGATTTTGGCCACTTCAAAGTTTTCCATTGACTCTTTTTTTTTTATTTTATTTTTTATTTTTTTATTTTCAATTATAGAATGGAATTGTCTGGTTCATCTTTAGACAATGAGTCGATAGAAACTTTTGAAGACTCGAGTGACAGAGAGGAAGATGATGGAGCGATACATAGAAGGCCAATGGGCCACGATTCGAGAGAAAATATGGCCGTACAAGAGTACCAAGCTTCGAAAGATGTTGAAGCTTGTAAAACATCAACGTTGACAGATCCGGGCGTAATAGATAAGCAAAAGGCGGCAATCGTAAACTCACAGTTGGAACCAGAAGTTGGTATGGCATTTCACTCAGAGGATCGAGCTTATTTCTTTTATAATAAATATGCTCAGCGAAAGGGTTTTAGCGTTCGGAAAGGCCATCTCGGTCGGAGAAAAGATGGGACTGTACGGAATAGAGTCTTCTTATGTAGCAATGAAGGTTCTCGTCAGAAACATAGTACACACTTGACGAAGAAACCCCGTGAAGCCGTCAGGACGAATTGTATGGCTCGCATTGAGTATAAAGTAAGTCGTGATGGCATTTGGGTTGTGAGCAAAATCATCTATGAGCACAACCATCCTCTCGTCAGGCCACATAAAGCACACCTACTAAGGTCTCACAGAAGGCTATTATTAGCACAGCAGGATGAGACAGGTGCTGTTGGAGAGAAACCTATTGAAGCTCTTGAATTTCCTTTAGAGGAGGCTCGTGAATCTGAAACTGTTGGGTTTCTTCTAAAGGATCAAAGCAGCTACTTGCACACCACGCGGATGAGAGAACTTGAGAAGGGAGATGCCCAAGTTCTTTTAGAGTTCCTGAAAGCTAAGCAGTTAGAGGATCCATCATTTTTCTATGCTATACAGCTTGATGACCGGGAACAGGTGACCAACGTCTTTTGGGCTGACGCACGATCAATTATTGATTACTCCTACTTTGGGGATGTCATCTTATTTGATACAACTTACCGCTTAAACAAGAGTGAGTTACCTTTTGCACCGTTCCTTGGAATAAACCACCATAAACAAGTTGTTGTGTTTGGTGCTGCTTTGTTGTTAGATGAAACAACAGAATCATTTATGTGGTTGTTTAAAACCTTTATGGTTGCGATGTCCGAACGGCAACCAAAGACTATATTTACCGATCATTGTGCTGCACTTTCAAGAGCTATTAGTGTGGCACTACCTGAGACTTGTCACCGCCTTTGTCTGTGGCATATAATACAAAATGCCAGCATACATATTTCTCATTTACACAACAGTGAGCCAAACTTTCTAAAGGAATTTAAGAATTGCATATATGAATGTCTCTCCGAGGAGGAATTTCATAATGGATGGGTTGATTTAGTCAACAAATATGATCTTGGTAGCAATTCATGGTTAGAAGATTTATATGCAGTACGAGATAAGTGGTCATTGATTTATCAGAAGAACTCATTTTGTGCTTCCATGACTACAGTTCGGTGGAGCGAAAGCATGAAGAATCACTTCAAAAAGCATTTCAATAGGAAGTTGCCCCTCAACAAGTTTATTGAGCTCTACCATAAGACATTGACACGCTTTCGTGAAAAGGAGCTCTTTGAAGATTATAAATCCAGGCAGACTAAACCAGTTCTGCTTGTTGACATGCCTATGTTGAATGAAGCAGCCGAAGCATATACTAGGACTATGTACAATGAATTTGAGGGAGAGTTTAAGAGCCAGCTTTCTTGTATTTGTGAACCAGTTGGTTTGAATGAGACTATATATACGTTTAAGGTTTCACTGACTGAAAATCGATGCTATGGCTTCGTCGAGTTCAACCCCTCTAATCTGTTAGTGACATGCAGCTGCAGGAAGTTTGAGACCGTAGGCATCCTGTGTATGCATGCTTTAAAAGTTCTCAATAATAACAATATTCTCCACCTTCCACCTCGATATGTACTGAAGAGGTGGACAAAATACGCAAATATTGAGGTAGTATCTGACAAAATCCGATATGTGGCTGATGTTGATGGCCAAGAACCTATGACATTGCAATATGTTCGTGTCTGGCGAAAGGCACTATCTATTGCAGTGAAGAGTGCTTTTTCTGAGGATGCCTTGCAAATATATGAAAGCGAACTTGATAAATTGATGGCTAAAGTGGAACATGTGTTGCATATGGCTCCTTTGAACAGACCAGCAGATGATGAAGATGTCACAGTTGTTGACAATATGCAACATAACACATTAGAAGCCAGAAAGAAGAAGCGCGGCAGGAAACCAAAGAGTGAATCCGAGAAGAGAAGGAAGAAACCACAAACTATTATAAGTTCTCTTGATACAACCACTCTTCAGCAGCCTCCACAGAATACTGTAAATGCAAGTATGCAAACAGTATTATCAATTCACTCAAGCTGACATCCATTAATCTCTGGGGTTTTTTTTGTAAATTTTTATCACAATTATTGCACGCAGGACAAAATGAGACTTCAGCTCAAGGAATGGTTGACGATCCATCGCGCATTCAATCTTATCATCAGAATGGACCCATATCATACTGTAATCCGATCCCAATGCAACCCACAGGATGCCCTTTCCCTCAAGAGACAGTCATCCCTACTCAGGTTTGATCACCTTCTGTTCTAGTATCCATTCTATTATCTGTGAGTATCATGTTTGGTAACTTATTTTTTGGATGGCTTTTTCACTGTTGTACTATAGGAATCTTTCCTACCTACACATGGAATATTTGACCATACAATCGCTCCACAAGGATCAAGCAATCCCAACATGGCATGGTGTAGTGCTAGGGGACCAGTTGGCATTCCCATGCCTGTTTTGCCTGGCCAGTCCAATTTTGTCAATTGGGTGGCTCAACCTCGCTCCATTCCAAATGTCACCATGCCGCACAATCACCTTGATCATCCAATGGTGCAATAGCCGTGGAAACACACTTATATTTCTCACTCTTAATATATAACTATTGCCTAAATTTAACCTTCTTTGTGCAGCATTCCACTGTTCCAACCCACCACCAGTCAATGTCCCGTAAGCTTAATTTTGACATCAATAAAGGTACAATTTACGACCTCTGAAACTAATATTGAGACCAAGTTATCGTGGATGAACTAACAAACTGTCATTTTCTGATAGGTAGTTAAGTAGGAATGGTGTAGAATATGCAATGTGATGGAGAGTGTTGTTGACTTCAGAGTGCTTGCTGACAAGGCGTAAATGCTGTTCTTCCTTCAACTTGCGGATGCATCAAGCTTGTACAATCTTGTGTTTAGCTTTTTCTCTGTCATAATTCCTAGGTTGCTTATTCTATAGCTAAATCCTATTCTCGTTATGCGAATGACTTAGTCATGCTTGTACAGACAGTTCTAACAGTTTACTAGTAAAGCTTGTCAAGTTCCATAAACTAGCAATAGCGCCTGATTTTAATGTTGCTGATATTTTAATAACCTATTTGCAGTTGATCCTTGATATTTTGTAGCTTCCGGTGATGCTCAATTACAATATTAGAACCATTCCGTATTTTTTTGGCTGCTTCAGATGTACCGTATTTTTTGACCTTTGAATATATTTATTAAGAGGAATGTCAAGAATTGTAACCAGTTATCCAAATGTGATCTAACTAGGATTTGACCCGTGCGATGCACGGATAATATAATAATATAAAATAACAAAAGTTATTATATAATGAAAAAAAAAATTCTAATTAATATTATATTTTTTTAACAAATAAAGAAATATACTATTAATCTTAATTATAGTACATATTAAAGTACAAAAGTTAGAGAAAAAAAATTATGGACCAAAGTAAATACTCAAATAAAAATTATGAACAAAGTCTCCTAATAAAATCGTAATTTGATTTAATTTGATATAATAGTGTTTCCTAATAAAATTCTTGTTAATTGTATATATAATTATATAATATTGGTATAATTTGTTAATTGGTATAATTTGATTTAATCTGATTTAATAGTGTTTCCTAATAAAATTGTTATTCTATATTTGAGTATTTAATTATAATAATAGTGTTTAATAGTGTTTCCTAATCAAATTCCAGATAATTGTTTAATTGGTATAATTTGACTTCATTTGAATTAATTTTAATTAATTTGGTTTAATTATATTTAATAGTGTTTCCTAATAAAATCGTAATTTGATTTAATTTGATATAATAGTGTTTCCTAATAAAATTCTTGTTAATTGTATATATAATTATATTTAATTGGTATAGTTTGTTAATTGGTATAATTTGATTTAATTTGATTTTTGATTTTTAATAATATAATTAATTTTAAATAATTTATAATTTGACTTAATTTGCTATATATAATTATATGTAATTGGTATAATTTGTTAATTAGTATAATTTGATTTAATTTGATTTAATAGTGTTTCCTAATTTGATTCTTTAATTAATTTGAATTAATTATAGAATAGAGTTAGATTTAATTTGAATTAATTAGAGCTTGACACGTGGCAAGCATATAGAATGCCACGTGTCAGATTTTCGCATAAGGATCATTAAGGGTTCTACTTTAGTATATAGTAATAGATTTGGTCTTTCATTGAGTTAGTATAGCAGCAGATGCACTGAACTAAACTTGCTAGGAACTGGAAAAGAGAAGAAGGTGGACGCTGATGATCATGATATTTTTTGCATAATTTCTGGCATTAGGAATTTTTAGTAATATGGAAAAGGACGAAATTAAGATAGACAGATTCAGCAAAATAGATGGAATTATAAAGGTGACGTATTGAAATAATATATGTAAAATGGAAGTCGCAGCGTAAAACTGAAAGGTTTTTAATGGAATTCTTAAGAAGATGCCTAGTCATATTAAGAGAGTATCAAGAGGTTCTTGAGTTTATGCAGGTCGAAGCTTAGCATCAAAGAAAAACTGGCAATTGAATAGTGATGTGTAAATTATTAGTACTTGTTACTATGTAGTACTACAAAAGAATGTCATAATTAAAGATTTGCAGTTTCAGCAGTAAATAGTCTATTTTGGTCAAAATGGATTGATTTCGGCTGAATGAATTTACAAATGTATGGATTTCAGATTTTCTGGTGAAATTATTTAATTTTCACCGTAAACTACTGTAGTTTCTAGCAAAAATGATGAGTTTGACTGATTTCCTCTCTCGATATCAAATTCCATTCCATAGATATTCTGATGTTGTATTGATAACCATGACTTTCCTATTCTAATGCTTGTTACAGGATTGAGAGGTCAAGCCAATTATCGCTCACTTTGTACTACTCTATGGTTAGTACTTATGATATCGACTAACTACTGTACGTTTTCTCCATTCTATTCTTCTAAATTACCCTCTCTTTTAGGTTATGATTGTTCATCTGTGGTGGTGTTCAAGAAATATGATTCTCTTTTCAGTTGCTCGGACGTGCTCTAATCTGTGCGTGTACTGTGCTTCAACACAATCAATAACATGATATTCGAGGTGTTGACAGCTAGAAATTTAACAAGTAGCTGAATTCGATCTGAAAGTTAGTATCATGGTCAAATTTGCGTCACCTGCATTTTTTTTCTTTTACAAGTCTGCATATAATATCTAATGTCGCGTGCCTTAAGGATGGCACATGGTATCCTGACCAAGGATTTAAGTGCCGTGGCACGGGGTCGTACCGGAAACTTGCCGGCACGGTACGGTGCGTGCCGAGCCGTGTCGATGCGTGCCGGTCAAAAAAATTCTTGTGTGCCGCCACATAATAGCATGAAATATTTATTTTCTTTAGCAACAAACTTTTCTAACTATTTATTATATCTTTTTATCATATCTTTTGAATTTTATTATGGAAATTACTTACTAATTTAAAAAATAGAGGGTTTTGAGCTGTGCCATCGGCGCGGGGTCTGTATCGTGCCGGTATCTTGTTGGCACGGTACGACATGGTGGATATGGCCCGTGCCGATGGGCACTTAAAACCTTGATCCTGACTTCCTCCTACTATACTTTACTATACTTTCATTGTTCTTTGCCGCAAAATATTGAATGTACATTACCATATTTCCACCTTATGTATGATGGATGGTTTACGAGTCATGGTTTAAGTAGGCTTGTTTTTTATTGTCACTTTCATTGTTAGAATAATAAGTTTAATGTTTTGGTTTAAACTAATAATCAATTCAGTTCAGTCTACTAATCATATTTTCCAGATTTGAAAGTGCACTTCTATTTCTTACCATTTTAGTATTTGTTTAATTCCTATATTTTTTTATCAATGCTATGATGACTTTTCCCCCTTCAATTTCGAGCATAATCTTTTTGGTTAACAGTTTATTACTTTGGCTACCTGCTGTTACAGGCTATTACTGTTTTGAGATTTGTAATATCTAATCACATATTATATAACAGATAAAGACGTTGGAGAGTGCCAGGATTGGTCACTGTTCAGATAGATATTAACCATTAGCGGTGTTGTTGCTTTTCTTTATTGATATTATCTAAAACACATTATGTATTCAACAGTGTTTTAAATAGTGGCCGCTATAGCGATTTTTAGGTGTTACCGCTACGCTATAATATATAAAGCGGTATATAGCGGTTCGGGTTCATAGCGGCCGCTTTAGCGGTGTAACGTCCGCTAAAGCGGCCGCTATATAGTCTGTAGAAAAGCGGGCGCTATGAGCCCAAGCCTTTAAAAAATGCAAACGGGTTAAAATAGCTTTTCGGTTCGGATCCTTAAATGAAATAAACCTTATTTCTAAGGGTTTGGAAGATAAAAAGGCGATCTGTTTTTAAAAGAGAAAAAGATATTGTCATTTTTTTGGTTTGCTAAATATTTTAAAGTTAATCTTAAATTCTTCATAGATAGTGACATTAAATATATAGGCTTGCAATACTAAAAAAAAAATGATTAGTTTTCTTTTCTTCAAAATTATATGTATTTTGTAAGAAACATAAACATATTAAATTTGCTTTTATGAAACCCGCTATGGGTTCATAGCGCCCGCTATCTGCTTTCTGCTATGAGACTCTCCAAACGCTATGTACCCGCTATCCACTATTTACAACCTTGCTTATACAAAGAGTATACTGCAGTGTGTATTGGTAACTACAGTGTGTGTTGGTAACATTGAAACATAACAATTCGCTTCTTTGTTAGTTAGTTATTAGAATATACGACCGATGGAATAAGAAGCTTCAGGACAGAGCGAGAAAGGAGATCATTGCCAATGATGCCGGGAGCTTAAGCGAATTGGGGCTCATGGTAAGAAATCCGACTTGCCATTGCTTCAATTCTTCCTTGTTGAGCGTGATTGCGGCTTTGATCAATCGAATCCATTTGAGTGATTCGAGTAGCAAATTTGCTTCTCTTATGTAATCTTCATCGGTGATCCTGCTAACGTCCTTTTGAACTTTGTAAATCTTATTGGAAGGTTCTCTTGCTGTGCATGACTAAAAGCAAAGTAGAAGATGCCTTTTCATTTCAGTTGTTCATTTATTTATTGGTTGGTATTGTGATTCTAATAGTAGATGATGGATGCTGAGTGCGTGCAGAGCTGTACTTATTTTTACATTTTTCACCACTTTTTTCAAACTTCAGAATTCTATGTGATTTATCTTCTGAAGATTAGTACTTTATGGATGTGTCTTGTCAATGTTCTCTCTTTTTTTTTCCACTCTCTTTTTCTATAAAGAATCTTCTTCATAGGCTTACACGGGAGCACGCTATCCGTTCAAAACTAGATTCAATCTTGGGTCATCCTGTCTGGAGGGAGGGTGCCTAATAAGTTTCGCATGCAATGCTAGTGCTTTGCCCTAAAGTGGTGTGTACATCTTACACCCTTTCCATTCAAATTCAAAAATTATTATTTATTACTTGTCATATCAATTTTTTAGTAAAGGTTATTTGAATTTTTGTGAATTTTAGAATGGGGATATAAGAACTACATCCTTTTTGGGGATGTGTAAGTAGAATTTCTCCATGCCTTGCTGTTGTTTTTATAGTTTTGGAGACAGTCGTACTGAATGAAGAATCCGTGCATCGCTTTGAATAGTTTTTTTTATATATAAATATCCTAATATAGTTAAATTTGAGGGGAAAGAAGTACAAAAGTTTGGAAGCAAAATTCTAGAGAAGAGAGAGCTTCATGTATTGTCAAATATATCGAAGTTGCTTGGCTAAAAATTCTAGTAAAGAGAGAGCTTCTGTAAACCCCTGGACTCACCGCAATTCGTCGGTGACGAAATTGCTCTGAGATGAGGACGGCGGCGGCGGGGATGATGGTTGATGCCGACTTGGTAATTGAGACAATTGAATGTAGAGTCGGAGGGAAAGAAGAGAAATAGAGAGGGTTGGAGGTAGAAGGATCAGTGGGAAAAAAGAATAGAGGTAAGTGTGGAGAGAGAGAATTGGGAAGAAAGAAAAGCTTATATTCCATTTCTTAATTCTTTGTTACATCTGCCAGGTATTTACTAGACTATTTAGTATTGAAATGAAAGTATTTACAACTTGAGGGATAAAGTTGCAAATAAGCAAAATTGTAGTTGTTGAGCAGGGAAACAAGGCCTTCTGCGCTGTCAGGGACCCCAACTTGCTGTGCTTATCGGTTTGAACTCGTGGTGCTTATCAGGTTGGCTCCGCTACTTTCGACCACCCGATCTGATTGTGGCGGCTTTAAGTTCTTCCACCCCTAAGGCCGGGAATTGCTGGATCTCCTTGTCGCCTCTTGCCTCCTCGCACTGTTGATAAAAGCCTAGTTTTGCTCGGTTGTCCTCCTCTTGTTGTTGCCGACCTCTAGTACCCCTTTCTCCTGAAGGATGTTTCCTCGAGGTTCTCCCAAGGCTCCTGCTTCCTGCATTTACTTATTCTTTATTATTGTTGTGACGCCCCAACTTCCCAGGGGGTCACCCATTCTAGGACTACTCCCGTTTTAGCACGCTTAACTCTCTTAACCTCTTGGGCCTTGCCACCACTCAAAATACTTAAGCCGGGTTAAGAGTTTAGCCCTATTATATCACATATATAGGACTATCTGGGGTCTCACAATCTCCCCACCATTAAGCCCTAACGTCCTCGTCAAGCTTAGACTCACAAGTATCAGGCGATGTCAGACTCGTCTCGCTAGCCCGTCATCCAGACCCTGGCTCAGTCGAGACTCATCTCACACTTCCGGCTGGTAATTAGCTCTGATATCATCTGTGACGCCCCAACTTCCCAGGGGGTCACCTATCCTAGGACTACTCCCGTCCTAACACGCTCAACTCTCTTAACCTCCTGGGCCTTGCCACCACCCAAAATGCTTAAGCCGGGTTAAGAGTTTAGCCCTATTATATCACATATATAGGACTATCTGGGGTCTCACAATTGTTCTTAGTTGATTCCCCCTATCTGCATGTCTTCATATGTATATGTTAACTACTATTCTTTTAATGGCAGATGTTACAACTCCCCCTTGCTTGAAAAGATCCTTGTCTTCAAGAATCAAAGTTCAAGAATTGGGATTTCAAGAACCAATAATCCTCCTAGCTTGCGGCCTCCCCGCCGAGGTTCTCCTTGTCACGCCCTGACCTCCGCCTATTTGGTCGGATTCGGGGACGCCGACAGACCGTCGAACGGACAGAGTCTCCCCTGTACGTCCTAGGTGTCGTAATCAATACAATTCAAGATGTTCCAACTAGGAACAGAATTCGACATACAGATTGCATAAGGAAGTATCGAAAACATAAAACAACTATACTATTACAAGCATTCATAGTTCTCTTGCATTTTACACTTTTACATTTACATTCAACTTCCACATTACAATCTAGTTATTACAAGTTTATTACAACTTTGTTTCTTTCACTTCTAACCCCTAAGCTAGACCACCTCGGGGTACCACTATCTATGGTCTCGAGATAGGGCGCTATCTACGGAGCTACGCCATTTCCTCGCGTCGCCGCGCCGCTCGCGTGTGAACCTGTACTCCCAAAAAAACAACACGAGGGTGAGAACTATTGTCTATAGTTTTCAGTGGGTACGGCCACCCAAGGGAAGAGCTCAACCCACCAGGTCCAAGGAGGCACTGTAACATATTAGTCCAACAAATATCCACAGATATATATATATATTATGCAACTTACGTCATCATGTTCATGCCTCTCAACATGCAATATGAATTTCATGCAATTTTATGCAAACATGCAACCAACTAGTAGATCAATTGGTACTACTTTCGATCCTGCTATCCATAGTTCGTGTCATCGGCTTCTAAGGTTTCTACTACCTTAGGTTCACAACTCAAGTCCAACTTGCTTCTAAGGTCTTTATAACCTTAGCACTTGCTATTCATTACTAGCTTATAAGGTTTCTACCACCTTAACTGTCACGCCCCGGGACCGCCAATTTGGTCGGTTCGGGCACGCCAACAGACGCCGAACGGACATAGCCTCCCCTGTCCGCCCAAGGCTCAACAACAACAACAAGTACATGTATAAAGAAATAAACATTTCCCAGGAGTACATTTCAATATACATGGCTTGCACGAGGGCAAGCAACATAAGCACAAGTGAAAGTAAACTATCTAAACCATTCATACATTGTATCTTGATTACTTTAAACCAAATACAAAGCTACATAATTATTACATTCATTCTTCCAATATATATTTTCATCTCTTAAATGAAATTTAATATATTTACATCTCAACATAACTTTATTACATTTCCTTTCGTCGACATAATAGATGAAATATACATACGGTGTCTCTATACACAATGCACGGTAGAACTCTACCTAGAGCACGATAACCATACCACGAGCACGATCGCCCCGCTCGCGCTAGAACCTGCATGGTTAGTGGGATGAGAACTACAACAAAGTTTCCAGTGGGCTAGGCCTCCAATCACACCGACTTTCCCACTAGGTCTATTTCAGGCATAATTTGAAAGGATAAGCAGATAATAACCAAACTATAATGCATACAACTAATATGCCTGAACAATAGTAAGAATGCTTATGCTCAACATAATAAATATGACGAATGCAAAATCTTGATCTCGTTACCCAATCTCAATACCCAACCTCATGGCTAGCTCGTAGCCGCTCAAGAACTCACAAACTCAAATCCCAGTATCGGGGAGACTACTACGACCCGACTCCCTCTAGGACGCTCATCCTGGTGACCTACTCCGGAGCGCACCGCTCGAGGCGGAGCTACCGCCCTCGAGCAAGGACTTATAGGCGAGTATGATCAAATCCTTGCTCCAAGGATTGAATCCAAATCCGTTCCTTAACTTTAAGGAAGACTTTGCACAATGACCCTTAACTTTAAGGCTTTTGTCATTTGTTCACATTCTTTATTCTTTGCATTCTTGTTCTTCGAGATCATGACCATGTCTTAACACTAACTCTAGTGTTCTTTGTTCTTTAGCATTCTTATTCTTATTCTTTTTCTTTGCATTCTTTGTTCTTTAACCACTAGGTTCTTTAACCACTAGATTCTTTGACCACTAGGTTCTTTAACCACTAGGTTCTTTAACCACTAGGTTCTTTGTCTCAACACATGCACATTAGTGTTCTTTACAATTCTCTAATGCCACTTGATCTATATGTCACTTTGTTCTTGTTCTTTAACCACTAGGTTCTTTGTTCTTTACACATGCATACATAAGGTTAACCACTAGGTTCTTTGTTCTTTGTTCACAATTCTTTTACATTTGCATCTTAACTTTAAGCATGCAATCACATTCTTTTATGCACAAAAGCACTATAACATACATGCTCAACAATTGACATATAGATATAAAGAGAAGTTCAGAGTTAGTGGAAGCACCCCCCACACTACAACAAAACTGAGCTAAAGCGACACTTTTAAGTGCCCCTAAAACCTAAAAAAAGTGCTGCTGGCAAAAATACCGACACTTAAAATAGTGTCGCTATATGTGCAGTCCCTAGGGTATATAGCGACACATATTAAAGTGTCGGTATATCCCAAAATAAGTGCTGCTATTTAGGGACACTTTTTTTTGTTTTAGAAGTGTCCCTAATTTGTTTAAAAAAATAATTTTTTTTTTATATAGTGACACTTTATAAGTGTCTCATTATAATTCAAAATATAATATTTTATTTATTTAAACATCTAGTCTAGTATTAAACTTTAGTTAAACTAATCTCACATACATTAAATCGATAAGACAAAAAAACAATGGGTAAGTTGCACCGTTGACCCCCGAATTTTTAGCGGAGTTTCACTTTACCCTCAAACTCTTAAAACGGTCATTTACCCCCCTATACTTTAATATTGCATCTTGTTACCCCTTCCGTCAGTTAAAGTTAACGGAGCTGAACGGGAGTTAACGGAAGGGTTAGGTTTTGGCGGAAAATCTACCGTCTAAACTGTCCTTTGTTCCAACCAACTCACTTTTATTCCTTAAAAACTCTTTTTTCTCCATTTCTATGCCCTCCAACTCTTCTTCTTATAGTTTTTGCATTCCAAAAACCGCCAAAACCTAACTCTTCCGTCAACTACCGTGCTCACTCCGTTAACTTTAATCGACGGAAGGCAACAAGATGCAATATTAAAGTATAGGGGGGTAAATGACCGTTTTAAGAGTTTGGGGGTAAAGTGAAACTCCGCCAAAAGTTCAGGAGGCAACTGTGCAATTTACCCAAAAAACAATCAACAAAATTTCTTAAATTCTTGTTAAAAAGATAAAACTAAAATCAAACATCCATACATCACAACAATAATATCCACTCATATGTTATAGTAATTATAACAAATCAAACTTTCTAATTGAAAGAAATACAAAAAATCAAAAATGGTATGATAACAAAATCAAAAAGTGTATAAACAAATTCTGGTCGGCTCCACGAATATATACTTGAACCTGCACATTGAATAACATTTGAATTAGTTCAAATTTGTGCAGAATTCTTGATTTGCCAAAACATAAAAAAAAAAAGAGACTTGTTGAAATTCTCGAGTCCTTGATTTGCTTATGTTTCTATAGGTATTCTTAGAGTTTGCTTGTGCGGTTTTGGAACAGATTTGGTTATTGAGAGAGCATATATGTATCCAATTTGGTCAACCAAGTTTAGAAATATACAATATACAATGCTAGAAGTTATATCATTTGATCAAACAACTTGTGTCTCTCAATAATATGGAACGATTGGCACGAAAATAAGCCTAATGAGAAAGCTAACAAGTTTAAAACACTGTGTGCCAACCCCTTTTAGCCCAAGCATTATTAATGCTAACATATTTTTACATTTTTCCTAGTACAGTTGGGCTACAATGCATATATGAGTAGATGGAGTATGTGCAAGCACGAAATAGATACCGAATACACATAATCAAGCACGTAAAGTGAAAATAAATGTACTCACTTTTAGCTACAACTCCTAGAGTAAGAACTCGTTACCACGGACAAAGAGATGATCAGAGTATGGATGGTTTTGGAATTCATTCTGCATTTTTGGCTGTCAGGGTGTATGATGCGGGTGTCTAGACATAGTTGAGGCCGCACGTTTTCCGAATATGATGGAAAGCGCAAAATGGTGAAAGGAAGTAAGAATTAGAAATAAAAAAATACAATCATCAGTGAAAAATAGATAATCTATTAAAAATAATATAACTTAAGTATAAAAAATGCACAGCTTTTATTCGATACATGATGATTTTTAACAAAGAGAAAAGACTTTAGAAAATTACCTGTAATCAAAGCCATCCTTTTAAACAAACAGAACTGACTATCGCACAATCTTTAACAGTTGAGTGAGCTATTATGTTTAATAGCATTACCAATTTCAGCTGACAGAGTACCTTCAGTCAAAAAAAAAAAAAAAAATTATTAAGAAGTCACAATCAAAATATAGTAGACATCAGAAAGGTAAACCTGTAGTGCGGCTTTCGTCGGAACACGGATTCGATGCTCGCAGGAGTACCGTGGAACATGCCTTTCACTTTGGACTCGAGGACAAAAGGAGTGAGATGCAGTGGCGCCACGAAAGGCGGCAAAAAATACAATATGCTAATATAGTAAGCAAAACTATCAGCAAATAACAGTCAAATTTACTTAAAACACAAGATGTACTCACGCATCAAGCCTTTCCCGTGTCTGAAAGGTGCTTCCAGATACGAGATCAAATGTATTTCGAGACCAGCTCTCATCATAAAGGCTCAGATCAAACGCAGTCCCGAGAAGCGAGAATGTTGCCAACTTAATTATGTGCTTATGACTCTAAAAATGAGAAAATGCAGCAAAAAAAAAAGAAAGAAATTATTGAGATTGAGATTTTCTTCTTGTCGACTAAAAAGTATACCAAAACTGATTTCTAAATAAGTTGGCATACGATCTTATACATTGGTCCTGTCTAATACCTAGACAGGACCAATGTATCACCAATTTTGCAGGAAATGATTCGACCATAATGCAGAACTAAAAGTAAATCATAAGAAGATGCAAATTAAGCATCACATTGACATCCGATAAACTAATATTGACTCGTATGAGGCACGAATATAATGATTAAAGCATGCAACGAAACCAAGTATAAACCAACAAGATTTGAAGTTAAAGAGTTATTAATTAGCTCAAATTAAATAAATTAAGAAAATAGATAGCAAAAATCAAAATTCTTAAAAGTTAGGTAGTTAGGTCAAAATTCTTAAAAGTTAGGTAGTTAATATATCTACTCCTAATTACTATCGAAGTCTTTTTATATATATGGTCTCTTAATTTGTTACTTGTTTACTTCTTG
This sequence comes from Aechmea fasciata, assembly GCA_025177825.1. NCBI lineage: Eukaryota > Viridiplantae > Streptophyta > Magnoliopsida > Poales > Bromeliaceae > Aechmea > Aechmea fasciata. The sequence continues at coordinate 15,695,531 of CM045928.1, read as the reverse complement.
AGAAAATTTATATATAACATTTACTAATTGTTCGTGGCCTAGAGGAGCACACAGATGGCTATTAATTAGATGAGTCACAATGTAACAGCTCAAAAATACAAACTTGACTTCTCATGACAAAGGAGCATACCTGATGCAATATGTAACAAAAATTGCTTAGTAGAATCCAACCCGACAATGTTGCAATGAATTGGTTTTTTAGCTTTATCTTTTCCTCGAGAAGATCCAAGATGTCGAAGGTCCACTAACAGAACCGGACACGGCGGTGCGGTTATCGCCGCACCGTGCCTTCATACGTGAGTAGCGACCACGGCTCCAGGAGGTACATCGGAAACAAGGTCGCCACTGACAACCTACAAAAATAAAATTTGATGAGAAAAAAGGGTTCAGACTTTAGAATTCCCTGAACAATTTTCACTTGGAACCGGTGTTCCTATAAACAGTCTAAATTATGACTAATATTGACAAAAAAAGGTTCAAAATAATAAAATTTCATCCATTTTACAGATGAACTTTTCACACAAATGCAGGGAATAGAACTGATATCTCCACACTTAAAATAAAGAGTCAAGGAGCGAACACCCAATTCAATTAAGTGGAGAACTTGCCTCAAAACACAAATACCCTGTTATCATGTTAGATCACCGATATCTCCATTCAAAAAGTTAAGCTGATAGAGAATGGTCGAATATAGCAAGAAAGGATCATGATTCATGGATCTAACTCATTGGACTCAAAACATATAGTTGGTGAATCAAATCATAAAGTCGCGAAATACTTAAGCTTAAGATATAATCAAACATAAATGCGACTTTACAAGAGGAGTCAAATCAAGAGTCCTCTACCTTGACGGTTGTTTCCGTGTGGTTGAAGAGTCCTCCAAACCACGATCAATTTCCATCTCATACTAGGCATTTGGAGTTATAATGGCAATATGACCGAAAATGTGAGAGGAAAAAATTAGTACCGCCGACGGCAATGGCAATGCAAGATCCTACGCCTAGCCTTGGACTACATTTTGAATCGTGTCACAAAAGAGCAGCATCATACTTTCCCAATAAAAACTATTCAGAATTTGAGACCGTGTCTAGGTTGTGAATCTCCTTGACGTAATTAAAGCCAAATTGCAATTACAATAATCCAAACAACCTAATACCACATATAGCAGCTAAATTGCAATTTCTAGAATCAAACCCATGGAATATCTAGTTAATCATTCTCATGAAAGCTGCAATATCTTCCCAGTAATCATACACGCTGTCGACAAAGAACATGCAATGCATTGTGACCGATGCCGAATAACAATTAACTTTCTTAGTGCCCGTCTAAGAATAGATACAAGAAAAGGGAAAGGTACACAAATACTCATCGAAGTTACATGAAAATCAAGTTACACAAATACTCATCGAAGTTACATGAAAATCAAGTTACACAAATACTCATCGAAGTTACATGAAAATCAAGTTACACAAAAGCAAATAGCTCCACATTAGGATACTAAGTCCAGGTTGTAACACAACCAAGAAAAAAGTGCTTGACTGCAGAGTAATGATATCCATCTAACTAATACTGCAACCAGATTAAAGTGCTTGTTTGACTTAACCTTTGGAATGCCTTCTCTACTCTAAGAAGCATCAAACCGGATGATTAGAACAAAAAAAATCTGGAGCTCTTCTTTGGGAAGGAAGCTAAAATGAGCTTCTTGACCCAAGATCAGAACCTAAAGTCGAAGAGTTTGCTTCTGCTGCAATAAAGAACTATTGGGATGAGGGTAGAGAGGTGCTAACAAAAAACTATTAGTGTCTTTTCTCTGCTGTGGCGTGCTCACCATAAGCAGAAAATTCAATTTAAACAGGGTTAGATTGAAACAGTAACAGAGACCAAATCAATCACATGCTCACCATAAGCAGGGTTATTGCTTTTTTACTAAGAAAACTTTCGCGATCTCGAACAAACTTCGTGAAAAACCATCAAATTTCGATCCATTCAGCATAAGATCAATAACCGAATCGAAATATCTCTAGAGTTCCGCGTCCTCACCTCGTCGGTTTCGTAATCGACGGAGCTTGGGGTACGCGATCGCACCTCCTCTTCCTCTTCCTCTTCCTCCTCCTCGATCCTCTTCTTCCCCCGCCGAACCCTTGCTCCCAATCTCGTCTCCCGCATCAGGATCGGGTTCGAGATCGGCATTCTTAAGCATCTCGAGCGTTCTCTGGCACTGCTCGAGCACCGCTTCTAGGGTGCGCCGCCGCACGCGGACTTGCTCCTCCTCCGGGCCACCGCGCGCTGCCGCGGCCTCTGTTTCGGCGGCCGAGGGGCCGCCGCGGCGGTGGAGGGAGAGGAGAGCGCGGCTCCGCCGCCGCCGCCGCCGCCTCCATGGCGACACCGTAGAAAACCCTAAGAAGGAAGGGATCGTGGAAGCCCCAACGGCATAAATTTCAACAAAGGGATATCCACCGCACCATGCGGAGCTCGAGCTCGGAGAGGGTCAGGAGAGTGGAGGGGGAGAAGAGGTCGACGCTGAGGCGTTCCTGTGAGGTCGACGCAGGGAAGGGGCGCAGTAGAGTAGGTTCGAGTTAGGGCTACATCGGAGGAGGAGAGCGAGGGCCTCTATAGGGTTTCGGGAGGTCGGGTGAGGAGAGAAGAGGGATACGAGACGACCCCCTTTTGTATTAACTTTTTTTTTTCTTTTTTTCTTTTTTCTGGTAATTGAGGTCTTTATTTGGACTTCATTAGTTTTTTTTTCTAATTTTAAATTTTGAACATACTGTGGGACACTTATACTAAAGTGTCCTATTTTTTTTTTCTAATTTTAAATTTTGAACATACTGTGGGACACTTATACTAAAGTGTCCCAAAAAAGTGTCGCTACAACCTAGTTTTGTTGTAGTGCCACCTTTTAATAGCGTTCCGATTGCTCGTCGTCACTTGCAATCGGCCTCCCGCGGCGCACGCCACACGGCTCGACCTAATCCATGCGCAACCACTGAACGACCTCCGATTCGCGATCCGACAATTAAAGGTCTTCGGTTTGTTGCCATGAGCTCACGATTCCATTTTCACGATTTTTGGAAACTTTCGCCGCATGCTGCAACCATTTTTACGTTGACGGCTTCAAACCTCAATATCTTCGCAACGGCTCGACGGATTGCCGAACCGACTTCACCAGCGCGTTTCGTTACCTAGCAATTAAGTTTACGGAGGGTCGAATTAGATCAAACCCTACTATTAGCGAAAATTACATTTCTAACCCTAGGTTTGCTACTATTGCAAAATTCACTATTATAGCTTTGGATTCAAGCAATAATCCTGTATTTAGCATGCTAGGATTCCTCTAAATCTGTTTTTAGAGCATATAAATCAAACCCTAAACACTTACCATCATTGTGAACGCCGCGACGAAAACACGTCGCTCCAACGGCCGCCCGAAAGCTCAATCCGTCGCTCCCAACGCGTTCACGAGCTCGCTCTCCGCCAACGCCGCGAATTTGGGCGAGAAATATAGAGAGATGAGAAAGATATTTAGAGAGAGAAAGAAGGGTTTCTCTTTCTCCTCCATGTGTGTGTGTGATGCTTTGGTGCTGCTCGGTTTGGAGGAGAAGAAGCAGCACCTTCTTTAATAAGCCTCCTAAGACACTATTCACACTATTCACACTTAACTTTCAACTAAAGCTTAGACATCTTCGCCTGTCCTTCTGAATGCCCGATTGAGCTCAAATTTGACAGTTATGTTCGTTTTTACATAACTTAACAGAAGAAATTTAAATCTTTCAGTTTCGACCCCGTTTGGTCACTGAAAGCCCTACCGAACTGTAATCTTTATCAGATAACATTCGGATTTTATTTCTCACCTTCCGGGTGTCAGAATGGCACGAAACTTTAAACCTAGTCTCGTAATAACAATCCTGACGTACGCCTCAGTTTTCATAATTTTCTGACACTGCATTTTCTGCTAATTTATCTGACTCGTCTCTCGTAAAAATTCTAAATCTTCTGTTTTCATTCCAATTTCAGCACAGGTCATCTCTGACTCATGCTCTACTTTTCTAAATCCAATAAAAATAGTATCTCACACTATTTTTATTTATTTTCATTCATATCTTTAAAATTCGGTATGTTACATTAACCAAGCTATCCATTCGACTCGGCCTCAAGTCAATCATCCGCGGACTACCGCGCATTGGCTGCTACAACAGCCCACCGCACTCTATGACTTAGCCCCTTGGTGGTGAAATCGTCGCACACGCCGAACATAGGCTCAAGTCACCTGGCAGCATAATCCACAAATCGACTTAACCATCTGGCGGCGAAATCGCCGCACACGCCAAACAATGGTTTAGCCCCGGGCGGCGAAATCGTTGCACACGCCCAACACCTCCTCTCGGTGTTCCATCAGTCTTGGGATTCCGGAATCAATTTTTCACATCTCAAGGGTAGTCACACACCCTATGCTGTCGACCTACCTAGGTTCGACCCATGCACATCCTAGTGGCCTCGCTACAACTATAATCCACAACCTAGGTTCAACCACTAGGTTCTATGTCATCTCTACCTAGATCTCAACTTCTAGGTTCACTTGTTCAACCTATGTTTACTAATATTAGGTTTAATGCCACTCATATCCAACCTATGTTCATAACATTAGGTTCATATCCAATTTATGTTTACTAACACTAGGTACCATGCCACTCGATCTAGTATATAGATATCCACATGCACATCTCATCTAGCATGTCCTATAACATATCAACATGCATTCACTTAGCTTTACTACATTAGGCCAAAATGCACTCTTCTAATATAACCACAACATGGCATCATGCATTCACTTAGTACTTATACATTATGTCAATATACATTCTTCTAGCATTTCTACACCATATCATCATGCATCCAATGGTAATTAGTATAGCATTCACCTTATGCATTTATATGTTTTACCATTAACTACCACATATGCATCAATAGCAAATCTCACTCCGCTTCGACATGGAAGTGAGCTAAACATTTCGGTGAGCACAAACTATCTCAAATCGCTTTCCGATGCTTGTAGTCACTTGCAATCGACCTCCCGCGGCACTCGTTATCCGGTTCGGTCCGATCTTGCAATTGATCACCAACCGTGCGTCAATCCGCAGCCTCGGGTTTTAAAGGGCTCCATCTAGATGCCGCGATACTAGGAATCTGTTTTCGTGATTTTTGGACGCCACTTCGGCCCTCCAGGCGGAAACGAAGCCGAAAACGTCCTTTTCGCCAATATCTTCGCGTAGGCTCGACGGATCGCCGAACCGACTTCGCCAACGCGTCGAAGTAACTAGCAATTAGGTTTGTATAGGTTCAATTTAAATCAAACCCAACTATATAGCAAAACCCCTTTTGGAAGCCCTAAGAAGCAATTATTATAAAATACCTAAAATCCACCCAAGATTTAAGCAATAATCATCTGATTAGCATCCTAGGATTCCACTAAAACCATTCTTAGAGCATATAAATGAAGCTCTAGAAATCCACCATCAAAGCCCTAGAAGCTTACCTCCAAAGCTTACTCCAAACACAAGGAAGAAGATGAAGAAGATGAAGCTCCACTCTCTTTGCTTCAATCTCCAACAAATTCCTCTTCTCTTGCCTTCCTTGATGAGAGAGAGAGAAAGAGAGTTTAGAGAGAGAGAGAGAAGGAGAGCTCTCTCTCTACCAATGTGTGTGTGGGTGTGTTCGGTTGAGGGAGGAAGAAGAAAAGAGGTCAAAACCCCTTTTTAAAGCAACCCCCAATACTAATTACCAAACTGTACCTCTGAACTGGGCATTTTCGCGCTTCAGGGTTCGAACCTTGAAGCTAGGGTCCGAACCCCGTAAGTCTAGAAAATCAGCATTTTTAAGGACTTTGCCAAATTTTTAGCATTTTCAGCCTTTGGTCTATTTTCGCTCGTTTTTGCTCGCAGGGCCCCCGATTCATCTCTAATCGTACCGAGACCCCTAAAACATGTTTTCAAGCACATTTAAACTCCCTTTTCATCGACGCCTTGCGGGGTTTCGGCCAAGGTCCAATCATAGCTTTTCGGGTTTCGTTTTCGCGCCTGACGCGCACCGAAAACGCCCAAATGCACCCGAACTTCACCGGAATTGCTCCGATAACTTTCCAAACTAATATACACCGTAACTTCATAATTTTAGAAGTTCGGTATGTTACACTCCTACTTGGCCAATACCTGGCTCACAGTGTTGTTTCCCTTCCTCACCATACGCCTGTCTAGTATCTTCTCTGTTCGTGTTAGAAGCTGTCCCTCATCTCCCACCAGGGGTGCCATAGGTGTATTTGCGGCCCCTGCTGGTGGGCTCTTCTTCAATTGCAATCCGTGGAAAGCCAGGTGGATCCGTGATCTTTTCGGCAGCTGCAGGGGTAGGCCACCTTGTCGATCCTTTCAATGATTTTGAACGGCTCAAAGTAGCGTGCTGTAAGCTTTAGGTTGTGGCGAACCGCAACGCCGACTTGGCGAAGGTTGCAACTCCAAGCATACGAAATCCCCTAACTGGTACTCTTTGTCTACTCTATTCTTGTCTGTGTTTTGCTTCATGCGAGTTTGGGCCAGTAGCAATTTTTCCCTTAACATATATGTCATCCCTTCTTATTCTTTCCCCCATTCTTGCACAGTTAGTGAGGCCTTGGTCCCCAAGTTGACCACCAAATAGTTAGGTGGGACGTGTCCGAATAGTGCTTGATAGGGTGTCATCCCGAAAGAACTGTGGTAGTTGGTGTTATACCACCACGGGCCAACGCGAGCCACCTGTGCCATTTGTGTGGGTGCTGGAAGCACATACACCTCAGGTAGGTCTCCAAACATCGATTAAGCCTTTCCGATTGCCCGTCTGTCTGTGGGTGATAAGCCGAACTCATTAGTAGCTTGACCCCCATCATTTTGAATAACTACTGCCAGAGTTGGCTCGTGAATACCTTGTCCCTGTTAGTTAATATGGTTCTCACCAACCTGTGCAGTCTAATATACTAAATCGAGGAAGGCCCTGACTACTTGTGAAGTTGTTAATGGGTGCGCCAGGGATATAAAATGAGCGTACTTGGTAAGCCGGTCAATCACCACTAGTATAGTGTTCGTGTTTTCAGTGGTACGGCTTCGATAAAATCCATGATAATTTCTTGCTAGGCTCTGGTTGGTATCGGAAAAGACTGTAGGAGCTCGACATAAGGCTAGTTGTCCGACTTGTTTTGCACGCATATCGTACATTCCCTCACTCACCTTTCCACGTCTTGTTTAAGTCCAAGCGAATGGAAGTACTATTTCGCGCTGGTATGCACCATGCCCCAGTGGCCACCCAAAGCTGAGGAATGTAGTTGGTCTAGTATGCTCCTTAGGATTTTCCTTTGGCTGCCCACATATATTCTGCCTTTATACCTCAATAATTCTTGATTATAAGTGTAGTTTTGGTGTTCCTTGGATTGTTGCTGTAGTACACTGGATTTTACTATATATGTTGTAAATAAAAATAGTGTGAGATGCTATTTTTATTGGACTTAGAGAAGTCAAAGATAAGTCGGAAATGACTTATGCTGAAATTGAAATGAAAATATATAATTTAGAATTTTATGTCAGGAGCGAGGATTATATTCCAGCTAAAAATTTTGTGTTAGAAAATTATGAAAATTTGAGAATATGTCGAAATAATTTTTCTGTGACTAGATTTGAAGTTTTTTGTCATTCTGACGCACAAGCAGTGAAAACGAAATTTGACTGTAATCTAAAGATTTTAGTCGGTAGAGCTTTCGGTGACCTAAAATGATTTAAAACAGAAAAGTTAAGATCACGTGCTTCTGATTGACTTTAATTGAGCATGACTAGCAAATTTAAGTGTAAATGGACATTCAGAAGGGCTCCAATTAGACGTATTAGATCTGAATAGGACTAAACTCGAAATTGGGATTGTGTTGGGGGGACCTATATGTAAACCCACACCATCTCTCTCTAGTTGTGCCCAACACGAGATGAGTGAGGAGAGGTTTCTCTTTCTCATTAGATCACACTCTTTCTTCTCTCTAACACCTCTCTCTCCCTTTCTCTTGTAATTGCTCCATCAAAAAGGAAAAAAATTGGAGAATTGGAAGCATCAAGTTGGAGAAGAAGCTTGTAGGAGCTCTCTAATGGTGGACCATGTTTCTTGACCATGATGCCTAAGGTGAGATTAATGGATTTGAGTTAGGAGTTGGATTAAGCCCTTTACAATTGATGTGATTGAGATCTCTATATGATTCCAAACTAGATTCGTTGAAGATTCAACATGGATTTTGGAGTGTTATTGATGAAATAGAAACCCTAGGTTGATAATTAGGGATTTTGTGGTTTTGGAGTTTTGAGTTAAATTGACCTTGTAAATCTCTAATTAAAGAGTAGCTCGACACGAGGTACTACTCCAATGTGGATTTCGGCGAGGTTATATTGTCTAATTGGGAGATTTTGTCGAATTTCATTCGTTAGGCTTGGGTCGAGCCAAATCGGTGTCGAAAATCGAATAGTTTGGAAATCCTAGCAATTGGTAATTAAACGAGGTGGGTGGTGCTCTCCAAAATGGTTGGATTTTTCATTCGTTGGGCATATATGTGTAGGTGTGAGATTGTGTATGATAAGGTTCAAATTACTTATTCTTTCTAGAAGCTTGCATGCCTCCTAAAAGATATGAATGATTGTAATGGAAAACTTGGAATTTAGGATGCATGAGTATGGTGCGTGTGAACCCTTGTGATACAAGAACTAGTTGATTTGTCATGTGTGTATATATGTGAAATTCTATGCATTTAGGGTTAATATTGTGATTAAGCTTTCAATTTTCTTACATGCTTCCTAAAATAGGATTGGACAAATTGGATTGAGAACTCGGACATTGGACGTATGCGGATTGGGTCATTGGACATTGGAACCCTATGAATGTAAAGAACTAGAATATACACTTAGAAAACATTGTGGAATGTTGGACATGAACTTAGTGGCATCTTTGACTAGTTGTTTGGATATAGAAAATAAAGTGAAATACTATCATTGTGAGTCTAAACATGAACCTAGAGACGGAAATATGGATTGGGTATCCTATTTTGCAAGTAGAGAATATGAATGTCGTCGTGTGTCATGATTGTATAAGTGAGTTTGTTGTCGTAGTTGCGCAAGATTTGAGATGAGCATATTAGGGATTGGTAGACCCCCGTGTGTTGTTACTGTTGTTACCTTAGTTAGTAGGGTGTCCTCGATGAGAGGACTGAATCATACTCACACATAGTATGTCCAGCTTATTGGTGGTCGTGACACCACAAGTAGTAAAGTCCGGAGCCCTCACACATGGGTTGAGGGTTATCTCTCCATAGACCCTGGTATCTGAGTGGGTTCGACCTTGCGGGCCCTGGTATATGAGTGGGTTCGACCTTCAGATGAGCCTGTAAGATTAGGTCATGAGGTAAAAGAGAAAGTCACTTGAGCATAGTAGATCTTGTCTTTAAGTATAGTAGTATCACACTACAACAAAACTGGGCTATAGCGACACTTTTAAGTGTCCCTAAAACTCAAAAAAAGTGCTGCTGGCAAAAATACCGACACTTAAAATAGTGTCGCTATATGTGCAGTCCCTAGGGTATATAGCGACACATAATAAAGTGTCGGTATATCCCAAAATAAGTGCTGCTGTTTAGCGACACTTTTTTGGGTTTTAGTCACACAAGAAAGAAAATTACAAGATACAAACAATCATAAAAGAATGCCGAAGTTCGACCTGACTCTTTGGTCAGAATCGACTCTGTCTCTCGAAACCATCCTCTCCACAAAAAGGAACACACACAGAGAGTAAATAGTACAATAAAAAAAGCGGAATGGTGAACCGAATACTCGTTCACTGAAACCGGCTCGTGTTCGCCATCATCATCATCATCATCCAAGAGTTAACAAAACAAGCGCAGAATAAAAGATTGAGTAGCATAATACAATCAATAACAAGAAGGTTTGTAGCTAAAAGACACAATGACTAGTATTGTTCTTAGAAACGTAATACATTCGCTACTAGAGCTATTCATTTGATCTTTCCAAACTCTGTTCCAAACTCTGAAAAGGGCCAGCAATTTGTCACGCCCGGTCTTTTTGTAAGTTAAACACAAATGAATTTTTTTTTTTTTTTTTTTTTTTTTTTTTTTTTTTTAACCTAACCTCAGTAGGCGCTGCATCCGCCACAAATATAGAGAATCCACTGTCCACACGGACCGAGTCTCCCCTGTATCTGCACGGCGTCGCGCAAGTACAAGTCCAACAGAATACAACCACAACTGAATACAAGGACGATTCTACGTCTACATATCCATACACCGTTCACCACAGATTCTCATTCAGGATTTAAACATAACCATATAAAACCTTTTTGAAACTGTTCCCTACACGAGAACTCTTTATCTTTTGAAAACACACTACCACGAGAGGTAGAAAACCTTTCAACTTTACAAAGATTTACAAATCCTTTTTATTCATTTACCAAAATAATATTTACTCAAGTAAATAAAACCAACTGAACCATATGAATATCAACAGAGGTAATGTCACGCCCCGAGACCGCTACCAATTTGGTTCGGTTCGAGAACGCCGATCAGGCGCCGAACGACAGACTCTCCCCGTCCGCCCAAGGCTCGACAACAAGTCATGTACAAAGAATTGCCCAGGAAATAAAATTCTACACCATACATGACAAAAGATGCACCTAAAGGTGCGAACAACAATAAGAGCAAGATACAAGTATTCCATACAAGTAATATAAAGAGAGAAGGATCTAACTATTACAATCATTCAACATTCGTTTACATTGTTTAACTTCAAAATATAATTACATGTTCATCTCCCAAAATATAGGTTACATCATTTCTTTATACAATTTTGACTCCAAAATATACCACGGGTGGCTCTAATGCAAGTAGGTGGCCACTATCAACTAGGGCGCGATGCCCTTACCGCGATCCTCCTCGACCGCCCGTGAGCTAGTACCTGTGATAGAGTGGGGTGAGAACTAACTTCCTTAGTTCCCAGTGGGCTCGGCCACCGACCCCACCGATCTCCCCACTAGGTCTAAGCAGGCAAAAGCAGGTAGATAGATAGATAGATAATTTAAAGCTGTAACTGCGGTAAGTAAAGCATGATATAAACAATGCAACTACTGCTATGCCTGAAACAACAAGATCATGATATAGTTATGAAATATCTATCATGCTACTATGTTCCAATCAAGTATGTATGAAATACTCATTAAGTTCTTATGTTATTACCCAATCCTTGGCTAGCCCGTAGGCACGCCCACGACTCAACACATTCAACCTCATGGGTTGTCTGGACCCACATAGGCTATCCCTCGGGACCCCACATAGGCTATCCCTATCGAATCACGTGCCAAGACCTCCGAGACTCGCACTACTCGTGTGGAGCGACCAACCACGAGCGCCGAGCGGTGTGTGAGTATGATCTTCTCCTCCATTTGGAGGGCATCCACGCGGGAAATCATACATAGGTGTTCTCTAACACTATGTCACATACCATTGTCATTCATCAAGTTCTATGCTTGGTTCTTGTAGCTCTAGTGTTCTTTACACTAAGTTCAATACCACTAGTCATCATGTGATCTACTTGGTATACATGTCACTAGTATTCTTTATACTATGTCATAATGTTAATCATCAAGTTGTATACTTGGTTCACATTCACATATCTCTAGTGTTCTTTACACTAAGTCATAACGTCATAACGTCAATTATCAAGCTCTATACTTGGTTCATGTATCTCTAGTTGATAATCATGCATAATTAAATTGTCTCTAGGGTTCAATGTCATTATACTCATTCCTTTGCTTCCTATGTCCAAATGCAAGCCTATGGTGCCGCACGATAAGGAAGGTATGCAAGCATACTCCTATGTCCTAATGCAACACCATAGTCACGCACGATAAGGAGGCACACTAGAATAGTCATTTAATCATACTAACCCTATCATGCATGAAAACTATATACATATGTACATATATATGCAATATGACCAATATTTACTTAGACATAAAAGGGAGCCCAACGGCTTCGGTAAGAAACCCCCACCTTTTGGGACGTTCCTTGAAGCAACAACGCCGCTTTCGTTGCCTCCAATGCCTACTTTGACTCCTCGGGTCAAAACCAAAGTGAAAGCCTTTGTTTGGCTCGGATCGCTTAAACCGTTCGCCGAATCGACGAACCGTCGCCTCGCACGCGTTCGTGGACCTAACAATATGTTAGAAATGAGGTTAAAAGAGATCAAAACCCCTTCCAAAGAAAAGCCCCAATTTGAGCCCTAGATTTTGCCCCGAGCAAAATCCCGCGTTAGAGCTCGAATCGACGGTGTAAATCACTTCTTAGAGATGCTAGGGTTCCATAAAAATTATCCCCAAAGGATAAAACCCCTCCTAGCAAAGTCTACCATGAAAGCTCACAAGAGCTTACCTCAAGTAGAAGCTCCAATGGTGGAGAGGAAGAAGATGAAGCTAAGGATCTTCCTCTTAGCTTGCTTCTCCACCAAAATCTCCTTCTACTTCTCCTTCTCCTTCTTCTATCCTCTTCTCCTTCTTGCTGTTAGAGAGAGAGAGGAGGGAAATGTGTGAAGAGGTGTGTGGGGGAAACGAGAAATGAGAGGGTGAAATGCCCTCTATAGGCTCTATTGTAACAAAATGCCAAAAGCCCCCTCAACAATTCAAACTGCACCAAACTGGGCATTTTCGGGGCAGGACCTGGACATCCCCTCAATGTCCTGGACGACTCTGCGAAATCCATTTTTGCCCATTTGACGACTTACGTGTCCTGGACGACATCCATTGTCCGGACGGCCATTGTCCGACGACTCTCTTGTCCGACCAGTGGGCCTCCTCGGCCCAACATTTAAGGACTTAGCCAAATTTCGGCGTTTTCGTTTCTTCTCGTTTCGCTCGTGTTCGCTCGTCTTGCCTCCGATTCTTTTCAAATCGCACCGAGACTTTCCAAACATGTTTTCGAACACTTTTTCATCATCTTTTCATCCACGCTAATGTCGGATTCAGCTCGCAACCCGACATAGCTCTTCGGGTTCCGTTTTCGCGCCTACGCGCACAAAAACGCCCGAAGGCTTCGAACTTCACCGGGAGCAACTCCGGTGCACTTTTTGCCTTCGGATCAACTTCGAACATCCCGAAGTCCATCCAATCGACAATCAGTCGATTCTAAACATGGTGCAACTCTCGGATTTCGAGAATTCACGGATTGGCTTACGAAAAACCCTCAGGTCAGTTTCTCCAGCGTACGGGATCCAGTCTTCACGGATTGTCCGGACAATGGATGTCCTGGACAGTCCTCATTGTCCGGATCCCGAGAGCTAGTATTTCGGGACTTAGCCGATTTTCTTCCCCTGCACAGCAGGGCTCCTTGTGGCATCCTGTCTCCATGGGATGTCCGGTCTCCACTGGCCAAAAGCTGAGAATGGAGCGGTTTGCACCATTTGCGATCGGGGTCTACTCTAATGCACTTTTTGGCTTAGAATCAGCTTCGATCTCTCCGATTCTCACCACTACGACACTTAGTCGATTCCGGATGAAGTACAATCCTCATGTTTTGAGAATTCACTTTCTTACAGGTAAAGAGGGTAATAACTAAACCAACAAACCGGGTCGGAAGCTCTATCGACTGCTACGTACGTGTCTCACGTCTCGTCTCAACCCTCACAACTCGCAAATACCTGAAAAATGGTGGGGGAGGTGAGAACATGTAAACATGTCTCCCTCCCGATGAAAAAAAAAAAAAAGATCTGTAAACCCTGAAAGATAGTAGTACTCACCAGAAACCAAAGGAGATAGATAAACAAATATATAAGCTGTGATATGAAAAGAACTACAGTAGCTACAACAGATAATGAGGAGCAATAAATAAACCTGCTACTGTATAGATATCAATGCTAAGAATGTCTCAAAGAAAGGAACCAGAAACTATACCCAATCTATGCCTGCTATATTGGTCCACAGACCTCAAAAACCCGGCTAAAGCCGGTGTCTAGGCCGAAGCCAACAACAAAGGCGTACACCGCCGAACTGTGATAGATGCTAGGGCGTACAACGCCGAACCTCGATCAACCAGATCGAAACACATGACAAGGGTGTCAATGTGTTGCCTGGACCCAAGGTCCACAGAGATGCAATATACAAAAGTAACCTGCTCTACATGTCTATCCATAACTATCCAAATGCAATCAACGGAATACGATAACCAAACGATAAACAAGCAATGACATGTAGAGACTAAAATACTGGAATAGAAAACAGGAGAAGGAAGTGAAACGCTCTCACCGACTACCAGCTCGAAGCACCCACCTGTAAAGATGTTGCGTCTGTCTCCTGGCTGCACTGAAAGTTAACCGGACCTAAGGAGGGTCCACCGAGTTAGTGTCTAACTCGCAAATAGGAAGCACTAAAACCCAACTCCACAAACAAACCCACGGAGATTGGTTTTCCGAAACCGATTACCGTAACTCGCCGAAAGTCCCGAAAATCGCACCGGGACTCCGCCGGGACCCACGAACTGTCCCGGAACGCACCGACTCGTGTCACAAGTCACCCACTGTCACAAAACACTCCTATTTGGATGTTTTGGCAGCAAACAAAAGATAACACTACTACACAAACATCGTCGAATAATTATACGAGTATGTGTTTCCGGAAGTGTCTATTTCGACACCGGAACCCACCGTCGCTCACCTGCCGTTTCCGGACCCTCAAAATGACACGGGTGATCAGCCAACAAGGCTCTGCGACGACGTAACTAAACCCTAAGCACCGTCGGAAAAAAACCAACCCAAAACGACGCGTTCCGTCGGCGAATTTTGCCGAGAAACAACCCGAAACCTAACTTCTCGATTCCCGTAAAGCTTGGGGCCTTGGACAATCAGTCCAGGGGTTGCCCACATCGCGTACACGCTGTTCACAGCGACCACAAATAGCAAAACTGCATAGAAGCCCATCAAAGTACGCGAAATCGCATTATTTCATGCGATTCCGGAGCTTTTATGGCCCAATATAAATAAACAGAGATCCGAAAACCCTACCAAGGCACCCGCTGATAGATTTCGGCGTGTCGGAGGCCGTGCTCACCTTTCGGAGCGAAGCCGGCCGCTGTGGGAAGCGCACGAGGGACACGAAAATCAAGAAATAACGCACACAGCGCGCAAAACATTAATTTCCCATTAATCAGGACATCGAAACCAACAATGGAGGTGATCATCGCGTTCGGCACGAAAAACCGTTGACCGTGCTCACCCTCCAAGGACAGAAAGCCCTAACGGATCTCCAAATAGGAGATCGAAACCCTAGATCACCAACCCAAAACAGAAAACAAGGCTTACCTATTGGGAGGGCTAGGGCTCGGTCGCCGGCGGCCGGGGTCGACGCGCCGGCCGGGGAGGGTGCGCCGGGTCGGGAGGTTCGAGAGGGAAGGATAGCCGCGGCGGGCGGCGGCGGTGGCGCGGCGGCGGCGATCAATGCGAGAAGCTCTCGGGTTCTAGGGTTCCCCGGCGCGATCCGGCGGCGGGGAAGGTCGGGCCGGCGGTGAAGCGGGCTGCGGGGACCAAGGGAGCGTGATGCTTCCCTTCTTGGGCCGCGGCGACGCTCGGTGGAGGAAGTGCCACCTCCTCGGTGCGCCTCAAAACCGGGCGGCCGCAGGGTGGGAGAAACGGCGGCCGGCGGCGCTCGGGGTCGCCGGGAAAGGCGCCGGGGTCTGGTGGTCGCCGGGACCGAAGGAAGCGGCGCGGCCGCGGGAGGGCGGCGGCGGCGCGGCGGAGCCGGGGTCACCTAGGCTCGGCACAGGTGACCTCCACGGCCCGCGAAGGCTGCGGCGGGCTGCGGCGGCGCTCCGGGACGGCAGCGCCGGCGGGGGAGGCGAGCCTCCGACGACTCTTGACCGGGGGAACACCGTGCTCGGGTTGGGAAAGGCTCCAAGATCCCAGATCTTTATAGAGGAGAAGATGTGGCCCGAGGTAATGGAAGGAGAGGGTTTAGACTGTTTTCCGGCGGCCGGGGAGGTCGCCGGAGGTCGGGGAAGGGTGCACGGGGTTGACTAGGGTGAGGGGAGGCGGCAAGGAGGCTATGGATCGCAAGGATTAGGTCTAGGGTTTGTATTTCCCATGAATACCCAACTATACATATATATATACAAGTGCACAATTGCACTTTAGCCCTTCAAACCCTACAATCCGAATCCTAATCCCTGTCAATAAGGTTAATATCCACTTACACCCCTCCACGTTCGAATTCGCGCGATTCGATTCATAAAATATTGGGGTTTCGCAGAATTTTCCGAATTTGCGCTTTTCTGCGAAGAAGTCACAATTCCCGGAGATCCGTGGGTCGGATTTCCGAACGGATTGTGCCAGCGCGTTCAGCACGACTGGGGCATCAAACCTAGCATCTTGTTTCGCTCGATTTGATCTCCGTTTCGCGACAAACCCATCTCTCTATCTTTTCCTTAATAACCAACTTATTAACATATATATTTTATATATGTAAAATCGTTCGGGACCCTTTTTCTCGACAACCGTGCATCGGAATTCAATTCCGTCAGTGCCAACGGTTCCAGAATATCCGAGCCGCTCGAAACGAGCTATTGGAAGCCTATGTTCGGAGTTCTGTACGCTCCGGAACCCTTCTCTACTTCCCGGTTCAACGAAACGCCGGAGTTACTATTCACTTTAAGTCGAACTTCCAGGTCGCGTAACTTTTTCGTTTTAGCTCATTTTCGCCTGAAATTTGACGTGTGCTCTCGTAATTAATTTACGCACAATAACATTTGAAATCAAATGTCAAATTCCATCAAGGTAAAAAGTCGGTTTATTACACAATTACACCTTAGTCGAGGGGACTCGAACTTGAACTTGTAGACCCGATTCCAAACTGCATGTAAGCTGCAAAAATCGAAAGGGCAAAGTAAAAACTTCTTCATCTATAGCAACATAGAATGACAGTGAAACGAAGAAACAGTAACAAGATCAAAATATGGAGATGCTTTTTTTGATATAGATTCATTCTGTGTATGTTGATGATGGTCCGTCTATGTCCTTGTTGAGAGATTAAAACATTCGTACAGTGTTAATCTATGCAATATAAAGGACAACGAATCAAGTCCATCAGCATAAGACTCTACACATACATTTCCGAAGGACAAAGTAAATATTCTGGCACATTTGAAGTATGTTAAAAATACCCAAACATTAGCATAAATTTAAGCAATTTGAAGTATGTTAAAAATACCCAAGCGATTCATGCACAAACAAGCAAGCGATCCGATTCATGCACAAACAAACAAGCAATCGATTCTCACAAGAGATTACACCCTAAATCCTCATGATAAGAAACCCTAGTATCGATCGAGCTTACCTTCTCCTTCTCTTCGTTCCGCACCTTTGTAGAAGCATTAAAAAATAATAATAAAAAAATAATAAAAATAATAAAAAAATAAAAAAAAGAAAAGAGAAGAAAGTAAAAAGAGAGGAAATTTGAATGTGATGATCCATGCACTTGGTGCATAGGAAAATTTGATTCAAATTATGAAAATGGTGCACGGGTCGATTTCACGCACCAGGTGTATGGCTGTTACACACATGCAATTTGGCAATTAGTCCTTTCCCTTTTGTATATTTGCAAAGTGATCCACGTCAGGTATATAAGTATGTTTTTGTACTAAAATACAATATAAGCAAATAGAAAGGATCAACTTGCAAATATCACCCCAATACTCCGCTCCATTACCCCACGATCGCCGCCATGAACCGCATCAACTACCCATCATCTTCTACAACTACCCACTTCCCCATTACCTCCTCCACAACCTCCCAACATCCCGGATCCCATCTGTACGATAAAAAAAGGAAAGGAGAGGAATCGAAGGAGATCGACTAAAAAAAAATCCAATTGGCGAGATTTTGATCTCTAAAAACTTTCTATTCCTGTTGACAAAAGCAAAAAAGAGAAATAAATCCCCAAACACCCCCTTTCTCACTCGGTAATAAAAAAAAAAAGAAAAAAAAAAACATAAAGCTCTCTCTATCTCTCTCTCTCTCTCTCTCTCTCTCTCTCTCTTGGTGAACCCGAGCTTCGAATTAGCACCTCCTCTATCGCGAAGCCCCGCTGTCGTGAAGCCCCCACCGTCGCAAAGCTCCGACGCCCGCGATCCAATCGTCGCGGAGTTCCTCCATCGCCACCTGTGGTCGTCGCGCGCCTCCTCTGTGCAGTCGTCGTCGCACGCCACCTTCCTCACTGCCGACGAGGCGCAGCCCCCTCGTCAATGCTTGCGACCCGTCGTGAAGCGCGGCTCCGCGCGCGCCATGTCGTCGCGAAGCGAGCCGAGGCGCGACCCTGTCGCGTCGCGATCTCGTCGAGAACCCGTCGTCGCGACCCGTCGCAAAGCTCCACGGAGCGTGGCGGAGCTCTCTGCGGCCTCGTCGGCGAAGCTCCTCGTCGCGGCCGCGCCTCCTCGACCCGCTGCGGCTCGCTTGCCACCGTGGCGTTCGCGACTCCTCAACCCGCCGTCGCGAAGCTCCGACGGCCCGCGCCGCACCTCGACGCCGTCGCCCGCGCCGAGCCCTCGGTCACCCACCACAACTCCGCCGCGCGCCACCTCCTCCTCCATCGCGGCTGCGAGCGCGTGCGCCCGCCCTGCGGCCCGAGTGGCTGCGCAGCCCGCAGCTGCGCACGGCTAGACTCGCGCGGCGCGCGGCCTACGCACGGCCGCGCGCAGCGCGCTGCTAGGCCGTGCGGCGCGCGCGGCCCTACGCGCAACCCGCGGAGCGCGTGGCTCGGGCCGCGCGGCGCTGCGTGGCTGCGCGGCTTGCGGGCGCGTGCGGCCCCATTGTCGCTCCTTTCCCCGGCCGCAACTCCGCCGCCTCAACTAGCCCTGCTCCGGGCCAGACAAAATCGCGGTGAGCGGTGCCCGGTCTTCTCGTGCCGCCGGGCGCTCGACTCCGGCGCACGCGCGCCTCAAAGCCATGCGGCCGCCTCGCGCTCGACTACTCTGCTCGAGCCCAAGGCCCTCCTCACCTCAACCCCGCCGCCGCGAGCTTCCCGAGCTGCGCCGCGGAGCTCATCGACTCGCGCCGCCGTCGGAGCTCCATGCAGGACCTCGGCCACCCTCGACTTGGCGAGCCCCTCGGCTACTCCGACGACGATCGAGCCGATCCGACGACGACAAAGCCGCTCCGCTCGGCTCCGATCCGATAACGACCGAGCCGCTCCGACGACGGCCGAGCGTGGTGCTTTGCCACCCGCCTCAACTTCGCTCCGATAGAGACGAAGACCGCCCGCCAAGTGCTCGACGACGAATCTGAGAGAGAGAGCGGTGCTCTCCTCTCAAATGAAGACCGCCCGCCAAGTGCTCGACGACGAATCTGAGAGAGAGAGCGGTGCTCTCCTCTCAAATGAAGATCGCCCGCCAAGTGCTCGACGGCGAATCTGAGAGAGAGAGCGGTGCTCTCCTCTCAAAAAGATCGCCCGCCAAGTGTTCAACGATGAATCTAAGAGAGGAGCGGTGCTCTTTTCTCAAATGAAGACCGCCCGCTAAGCGCTCGACGAACTTGAGATAGAGAACAATGTTCTCATCTCAAGTCAAGTTCGCCTACTAACCATTTGACGACGAACCCGAAAGAGAGAGCGGCGCTCTTCTCTCAAATTGCTCGACGGTGAATCATAAAGAAGCGATGCTCTCAATCATTTGACGAAATACTTTGTCGTCAATATGTTACTCCGTCGTCGACGTATCAATCACTTACTCGACGAAATGCCTAAGTCAATGCTAACGGGGAGCCAAAGAGAGAGAGTATTCCAATTAAAGAGAGAGGGAGCTTTGTTAAATCCACTTAAATCGAATTGGACATGATTCATAATTCATCTTAAATTGAAATATTGATTCATACTCCATTCGAATTGAGAATTTGAAAACAAAATTGCACATGAGATTTCTAATATTAACATCCTAATTTTGATCAAATTTCAAATAATTTCAAAATTGGGACTTGTATTAAACCCATATCAAACCCATTTACTTTAAGCCTATCCATATTAAACCCATAAACTAATACCCACATATCATTAACCTATACCCATTTAACCCAATAACCCATATATCCAATAACCCATTCATGAATCCAAAACCCATTAACCTATACCCATTTAACCCAAAATCCATTTAACCCAATACCCATTTACCCAAAGAGGCCCAAGCCCAAAGCCCACTTCGAAATTAAACCCATCAAAATAAACCTGTACACCCGGTCCATGAACCATGAACCATAAACCTGTACACCCGGTCCATGAACCATGAACCATAAACACACACTCGGTCCATGAACCATGAACCATAAACCTGTACACCCGGTCCATGAACCATGAACCATAAACACAGACACTCGGTCCATGAACCATGAACCATAAACGTACACCAGTCCATGAATCATGAACCATAAACCCATACACCAAGTCTATGAACCATGAACCAAAAAGACACCCGGTCCATGAACCATGAACCATAAATTTGTACACCAGGTCCATGAACCATGAACCATAAACCCGTACACCAGGTCCATAAACCATGAACCGTAAACCTGTACACTGAGTCCACAAACTATGAACCAAAACTATGGACCAATTCATACACCGAGTCCACAAACTATGGACCAATCCATACACCGAGTCTACAACCTATGAACCTATGTTCATGAACCATAAACCTATGAACCTATGTTCATAAACCATAAATCTATGAACCTATGTTCATGAACCATAAACCTATGAACCTATGTTCATAATCCATAAACCTATGAACCCAAGTTCATATATCATAAACCTATGAGCCTAAATTCATGAACCAAATCTCGAATACCCAATACCATAAACCTTATAACCCAACTTTTAAGTCCAAAACTAACTTCGACCGAAATGTCGTTAAACTAATCCAAATCTCAACTTCGACCGAAACGTCGTTAAACTAATCCTAAGTCTAAAACCCGATATCGACCGAAATGTCGTTAAACTAATCCAAATCCCACAACCGACCGAAACGTCGTTAAACTAAACCCAATTTCGACCGAAACGTCGTTAAACTAAATCTAAATCCAACCGAAATGTCGTTAAACTAATCCAAATCCCAACTTGACCGAAATGTCGTTAAACTAATCCAAACCCCAACTTGACCGAAATGTCGTTAAACTAAACCCAATTCCGACCGAAACGTCGTTAAACTAAACCTAAACCCAATTTCGACTGTAATGTCGTTAAACTAAACCTAAACTCAAATTCGACCGAAACGTCGTTAAACTAAACCTGAACCCAATCCCGACCGAAACGTCGCTAAACTAAACCCAATCCCAATATTGACCGAAATGTCGTTAAACTAAACCCAAACCCATTTTTAACAAATCATCTTATCCTCTAGCATACTAGAGCCAAATCACAACCATATTTGATCAAATTCTAATTATATGTTTAGAATTGATCAAATTATTTAATCAAATTAAATTTGTTGGACTCTAATGCTTTACTCGGAGTTCAAATAAATGAAATTAAGTTAGATTCCAATACATATACTTGGAGTTTAATTTAAATCAAATTTGACTAATCCTAATACATATAATTAGGATTCAGTTAACATTTCACCCTATGATGAACCCAAAACAAATGTGATTAAGCTCTAACACATAAATTTAGAGCCTAATTACACCAGACTCTAAAATATAAAATTAGAGTCTAATTCAAGATATTTGGGCTAATCCTAACATATACATTAGGATAAAAGCCTAAATTGAATGCCAAATCAAATTTTATTGGACTTTATCACATACATTTAAAGTTCAATTAACCAAATTAAACTCTAAATACATATAATTAGAGTTTAATTAAATCTGATTAAATCCCAAAGTATATATACAAATTTAATCAATCTTTCATCTTAGGGTGAATCATGTTGAGCTCCAAAACATATAGAGTCCAACAAAATTAATTTGACCATCTTAGAACATATAACTAAGATGAAATTAAACATTTTCTTTTACACTCTATTCATGTACACTGAGGGTATGCCCTTGGTTAAAGCCATGTAATTGAGCAATAAATTATAAATTTCCTTTTTGTCCAATTCCAGTTCATCTTCTAGCATTTCAGAGGTCTCTTAATCGAAGGTACCCTAACATTTTATAGGGGTAATTAACAATAGACGCTTGCGTTTATTGGAAGCCATGGATCCGCAATACCTGATAACCATACATATATAAATATTAATCTGAATCATGAATACTACCCCACGGGAAATTCAAGATAAATTTTACCGTGCGAGGTACGTCATTCGTGGTGGCAGACAAAATGGCACGCCCGGTGGGACTTGGCTTCTCCTTCCATCTTTGAGACCGATGATATGCTAATAGAATTGGACGGTAGATATTTAACCTATATTCATTATTTCCTTGCAGAAGAAATGGCACCAAAGAACACTGCTGCTGCTACTGGTTCGATGCTGATCAACGCTGGTCAGGTTTACCTACCAGCATCCGTCCTCACCATTGGAGCCGCTGGAGCTGCAATCCAGTTCGGCACCATCCCTGAGGAGGCTAGGGCTGCGGCTATGGCCCCCTTCAATGCTATCACCAGCACCAACAACGACAACGCTCTGGCTCCCTGCAAGAGCAATGCTGTGGTTCCCCGCCTTCCTTCTCGTGGGAGGCGCCCGAACGTCATCATCCCCAACCCTCCTCGCGTTCCAGTGAAGGAGAGGATGACCTCCAACTTTCCTCGCGTCCCCGTGAAGGAGAGGATGATCCCCAACTTTCCTCGCGTCCCCGTGAAGGAGAGGATGATTCCCAATCCTCCTCGTGTCCCCGTGAAGGAGAGGATAACGTCCCTTAGCACTTCAAAGAAAATGGAGTTGCAGGGTAGGTTGGTGTTCCTAAACAGAAATGAGGAAACATCGCCACCTGATATGGCATCTAAAGCGTCAGTCTTCAGTAGGTTGACGTTTCCCAAAGATACTCTATTGCCTGTGACAAAGGCATTTAAGAGAAATCTTCGCCGTACTTTGAAACGGCAAGAAAAGAATTCTCGACAAACCCAAGTTACTAGGGTTGTCGCTGGACCTGACGTTTTGGTCCACAACCGCTACGCACCTCTGAGATTTGTGAGAAAGAACTCACCTACGGCCGTTCTGCGCCCAGAGTCAGAAATGGCCCATTTAAAGCCTTATGTTGCAAGTCCTCGCTTGAGAAGCAATAGCGAGAACTCTGTATCCAAGCGGATATATAAAGCCTTTAAGGCTGCAAAGGGGAGGATGAACATAGAGAAAAAAATCGAGAAGCCGCAATGGCAGCGCAAGTCAACACCGTCATGGAAGCCCAAAACTATCACTCAAATCAAAGAAGAAAAATCTAAAAAATTGGAGATTCATACTGTGAGAGTTATAGGGCATACGCCAGCAACTGAAGCTGTTGATGAAGAAGAAACTATCCAGCAAATGCTTACGAGAGCTGCCGCAAGAAAAGCAGCAGAAGAGAGAGCAAGAGCTAAGGAAGCAAGCTCTTCGCAAAATATCATGAATAAAGATGATCTACCTGATGATCTACATGATCCACGAGAGGAAGAAGAAGTTGTGTTCTTCCCGAGGGATCCAAAAGATGCTATGATTGCATCATTGAGGAAGAAAGTTGACGAAAAAGATAGAGAAATCATAAATCTCTATAAGAAGATGGAAGAGGTCATGGATATGATGTTGACTATGCAGAAGCAAATGGAAGATCAACGGCATCAAACCAAGACTCTAGCTCGCACGGAAGCACATGTACCCCAAGTCATTGATGAACAGGCTAAAACAAGCATTCCTAAAGAGACTACTACCTCTTTGACTAAAGAAGAGATTCATAATCTGATCACTTCTCAAGTTAAAGAGACGGTAGCGGGGGCAAATCCGAAGCCGAAAGGGAAAGGACACCCTTATCTATCGGAATATGACAGTATACCTTTTCCAGACGGGTATCAAGTCCCTAAATTTAAAATGTTCTATGGTGTTGGTAATCCTGATCAACATCTAGCACATTTTAAAGCCATGTGTGGAAATACCGGGAGTAATGGACCTCTACTCTTGCGACAATTTTCACAAAGCTTATCTGGTATAGCTTTTGAATGGTACTACTCCCTCGAGGATGAGTCCATTAAAACTTGGGCCGACATGGAAGAAGCCTTCAAGGCAAAATTCGCCACCGTTAGCGATAAGATTACTATCGCTGATCTGGTAGCCACCAAACGAAGAAGAGATGAAACAATGCTAGATTACATTACAAGGTGGCGAAACCTAAGTATAAGGTGTGAGCAACCTCTAGACCAACCTCAAGCCTTTGGTCTTGTTATGGGCAATATTGATAACTTGATGGCTCCTTTCCTGTGCACATCTAGTTGTTCCACCTTCCACGAATTGATATTAAACGTCTCTAGACTGGAGAGAACTGATCCCCAAGTCTTAGTAAATGCACAAAAGACAAAAATGGATGATAACAAAAGAGTCGAGACGAAAATGGTACGAGCTAGAAAGACAAGCTAGACCGACCCTTACGAACATGATAGAGAAAGGTAAGAAGGCAATTACCTCTGCAGTCGAACAGACCCCTGTAAAACCTATGTTTTGGGGTAATAATCCAAAAGGGTTTTCTTTAGAGGAGTGAAGAAACAAAGTATACCCTTTCAAGCGGGAGAAAGTGAAGAAAATTTTTTACGATGCTGTTAAAAATGGTCTTCAACTGACCGAGCCAAAGAAGCCAGATGATGTAGGAAAAATTGATAATCCAAAATATTGCCTATATCATAGGCTAATTAGCCATCCAATCGAAGACTGTTGGGTTTTCAAAGACTGGGTTGAAAAACAATACAAAGCTGGCGAAATCACGCTTTCACAGTCAGTATTGTTAGAGACACCAGTCGAAAAGACCAATTTGATTGGTGTGGGTACTGAAAATATAGAAGAATGCGAGAATGAACTTCCTCCCGAGTTTTGGAATATATTCTTATCTAAGAAAACTCGGAAGATGATGAAATACTTAAAGGAGGTTCCAGGAATAAAGTGGCGAGGCCCTTTAAACCCAGAAGTGCAGTCTCAGGATAAGCCCATGCCTTCAACCAAAAAATTTAATACATCAGCTAAGTCGATACGCAGAATAACTCGGGCGAAGAAGAATAAGAAATTTGTTGAGCCGGCTGAACCTCAACATAAAAAGCGGCCTATCGAGGAACACATTGACTCGATGGAAGAATATAATCAAGTTGAAATAGAGCCTCTTCTGATTCATGATTTTATTTCCAAAGCAATAGAAGAGGCTAAGAAAAAGGACTTTGATAAAAAAGAACTTTCCGTCGAGGAGTGTAAAGAAGAAGGTGAGCCTTTTTGGGGAGAGACTTGCAGAGTCATCACCGCACGACGAGATGATGAAGAAATTATCTTTTCTGCTAGCCACCTTAGGGAACAAGAAAAGAACCTCAGAGAAGTTCATGACCAATTGGCAGAAATAAAAGAAATGACACGCTGCAACTTTCACAAGGTGAATGATAAAATATTGGACATGACAACGCAACTAAATGTGATGTTCTCTATGATGATTGGGATTGAGGCTAGAGTAGAACAATTAATGAAGATTACTCCTCCTCCTCAACAGTCCCAGTTGCAAAATAACAGAGAACGAGATATAGAGTTATTGCAGAGGCCTTCAACTCGATCTTTAAATCAACATTCACCCGAAACTTCTCAAAAAGATAAAGGAAAAGCCCCTCTTAAAGAAACCAGAAACATGGCTGGAAGGGAATGCCCGAGAATGATGCCGATAGAAGGAGTTAATTCTCAGTCTTCTAACAGCAAAAATACACCCATGTATTGCCATTTTCATCAAGTGAAAGGACATAACTTAGAAAACTGTCGCACTTTTCAATATACAAGAAGACCAAGAAATCAGTTTTCTCAAAGGGCAAGTGTCGAGCAAAATGTCAAAAGCACAATTCAGGAGAGACATAAGCACAAGACTATTCCTTACACACGGGAATCATGTCGTGTCATTACAATATCTGATGACGTGTCAGAAGGACCTGCACCGACTTTGGGGGCAAATCAACAGACATCCACACCAAACGATGATACTTATGTTGATCCTTTGGAATTATACGACACTTCAACTCACCGTGATCCAATGAAGATGTTGTATAGAATGGAGTGTCGCTTAATCAAAATGGAGGGAGAAATGAGAAGGCTCCACAATGAAGTTAGCCTTATAAAGATGAATGTGAACAGTATGGCTGGCGGTATAAAAGGCATAGATATTCAAATGAGAACCATAATAGATATGCTTAAAACGGATGCTACTGAAGCATCAAAAAGATGTCGGGTCGAGACGTGCCGAGTCATAACTACGCAAGCTGATCCTAGCAATCAAAGTCGACAAAAGCGAGTACAATGCAAGTTTCTATGAAGCACACATAATTGCTCAAGAACTTAAAAGAATGTCGACGAGAGGAAATGCAAGGCCATCCTCACGAAAAGAAGAAGAATCCAACCTCAAACCGGCGGTCGAGAGGTTCACCGAATAATGAAGCTCTAATCAAGGAAGGAAAAAGAAAATCATCTCGACGAGTTCTGTTCCTATCATAATACATGGGGGCACACCCTAGAATATAGCCGCCAGTGGAAAAAGATGCAGGATTCACCTGTGAACCAGGTGAAGCCAAAGATCAATCAACCGACAGATGCCGAGTCCAAAAATCAACGATGGAAGAAATATCTACCGCGATTTGAGAAACAACAATCCATGACTCTAGAAGAATTCAGAAAAGTATGTTATGATGCTTTTGATGATATGAAATTACGCTGTTTTTGGTGTGGAGCGAGAGGTCATGCTTATGATGTATGCGTGAAACTTCGGGACCATAGAAAAAACAAATTACAGCTCAAAGAGTCGTGTCGGGTAATAACAATCTCCGAAGAGCAATCTGAAGACTCTGTGAATCAAAGAAATAGGGTTAGACAGTCTGCTGATGCACTTGAAGATGGTGATAGTGCGTGGCTAGCATATAATACTCCAAGCAGGGATTGCGGCGCAAGGAGAATGGAGTATCGCCTTCTTGAGATAGACAATGATTTGAGAAGAGTGCAAATTGATGTACGCACTCTAGCAACAAACATAAACTGTGTTGCCATGGCAATAAAAAGCATGAAAGAACAATTAAAAGAGATACTCAATAAATTGAATACTCTTGAAAAGACCAGAGTCGAAACATGCCAAACTATTACCTGTGGTGTCGACTCTAATACCAAGGAAAATAAAGAAGCTGAGGATTCTCTCCAGATTACAGAAGTCCGGAAAAGTATTACCCGAAAGGCAAGGCGACCACAAAATAGTAAGGATAAAGAAATTCGGATAAATCAAGAGGCACCGACTTCATCAAATCAAGGAGATTATCAAAGATTGAGTATAACATACTTTCTCATCTAAGAAAAGTGACTGCCCTGAGAGTGTATATGATGCCCTGATGATGTCCAGAGAACTACGGGACGTACTCATTTACGCTTTACAAAATCCCGAGCCCTTTTATGCTCATTTTGCTGAGGTGAATATGAAAGAGGCATTATACTCCAGACATATCGCCAATGTCATTTTCACTGATGGGGACATCTTTGTTGGGAAGCCCCATCACAATAGGCCATTATATGTGGTGGGACAAGTGATGGAGAGAAGATTAATCGTATTTTAATCGATCCCGGATCCTCAATCAACATTTTGACTCTAAGAACTTTGAAAAGCCTAGCTCTGAATGTCGATCATTTATCCTCAGAAAGAATTTTGATTCAAGGCTTTAATCAACATAGCCAAAAAGCTCTCGGGTCGATCATTCTTCCTATCAAATTTGGAGCATTACGGACCGATGTAAAGTTCTATGTGATAAATGCAGATACTTCGTATAAAGCATTATTGGGACGGCCTTGGTTGCACGAGTATAACGTTGTCCCCTCCACTCTTCATCAATGTTTGAAATATATCAAGGATGGAGAAGAATTCAGAGTTGATGGTGATATATGCCCATTTGGAGTGCATGAGATACGATACGAAGATGCAAGATATTTTGCGGAATCTGAAAAAGATATAAAATTATCTCGCGAACTTGAAGAGGATAAAGTTCAGAGTGATAAAAAATCCTCAAAGGGAAAGATAAAAATTGAGGATAATAAAGAAAATACGATTCCACACTTCGGAAGTGATTCAGAAGATTCCGATGATGAAGAACAATTAAGAAAAATGTTGGAAACATTTTCTTCCAAGTTAAACATGCCCTGGGGAGAAGACTCATTAGAAGATGAAGAGATTTTCTTGACATCCGAATCAACATCCGAATCAAATATGTTCATAAGAACTCCTAAATTGATTGAGGATTTCCTAACTATTACTAGAGTCCCAGATGGACATATAAAGTCTCTTCATATAAATGAGCCAATAAAGGTGAATGATCTGAAAACCTTCTTTGTACCTCCTCGAGTTGAGAAAGTCAGGGGAAAAGAAAAAATAAAGAAAGGGATCCTCTTTTATAAGTCAGATGATTATAAACCCTCTGATCTTATCAAGCTCGACAACTCTGATGAGGAAATATATGAAGACGTCAACATACCAGCATACTTTTCGAAAAATCTCAAGAAAATGATGAATAGCTCAGGATTTCCTACAAGAAGATCACGGGCTAATCGAAAATATTTTCAGAGAATGTGGAATCCACCGCAAAAAAGAGTTGTGCTTCCAAATGGGCGAACAGTACATACAAGAGGGCTAGGATATCGTCAACCTGCTCAGGTGTCTTACAAAGAGAGCGTTGGAATAACAGCTTCTGAAACAGCTCAACTCAATCTCATGCCTCCGACGACAGAGGTAACCCATAATGATTCATCTGTCATACAACATACCTGCACTATGATTACAATAAAGGATATGGAGCAAGATGAGGACATTGAGCAAGTAAAAATAGAGCTTCTGGAATTAAAAGATGCTCCACAAGAGCTTGAGGACGGGGGGCAAGCCACCGTTGATGAGCTTTTAGAAATAAATTTGGGAACCGAGGAAGATCGAAGACCCACTTATATCGAATCGCTTTAAAAAGATCAAGATATGTTGAAAGCATTGTTGATAGAATATAAAGACTGCTTTGCTTGGACATATAAAGAAATGCCCGGTCTAGATCCAAGTGTAGCTGTTCATAAACTTGCTATTAGCCCAGATGTGGCTCCAGTTAAGCAAGCTCCAAGGAGGACAAGAGTTGACTTAGAAGAACAGATCATAACAGAAACTAAAAAGCTTATTGAAGCAGGGTTCATCAGAGAAGAAAAATATGCTGATTGGATCGCAAGCATAGTCCCAGTAAAGAAGAAAAATGGTCAAATTCGCGTGTGCGTCGACTTTCGAGATGTAAATAAAGCATGCCCAAAGGACGATTTTCCACTGCCAGTTACTGAACTAATGATCGACAACACTTCAAGTTACGATATGTTCTCTTTCATGGATGGTTCCTCTGGATATAACCAGATAAAGATGGCACCTGAGGACGAAAAGCACACTGCTTTTAGAACTCCAATTGGCATCTACTGTTATAAGGTTATGCCTTTTGGTCTAAAAAATGCAGGAGCCACTTATCAAAGGGCTATGACAGTAATTTTTGATGACTTGCTCCACAAAACTGTTGAGTGCTATGTTGATGATTTGGTTGTCAAAACTGTAAACAAAGCAAACCATTTTGAAGGCTTAAGAACAGTTTTCATCAGATTAAGAAAATATAATCTGAAAAATGAATCCTCTTAAATGTGCATTTGGAGTTTATTCGGGCAAATTCTTGGGGTTTATTGTTAGACATAGAGGAATTGAAATCGACCCAGCAAAAATTAAGGCCATCATGGAATTGCCGCCTCCAAAGAATTTGAAGCAATTGCGATCCTTTCAAGGAAGATTGGCATATATTCAAAGATTTATATCAAATCTATCTGGCAGAATTAAACCATTTTCTAAATTAGTGAAAAAGGATGCGCCTTTCATATGGGATGATGATTGTCAAACAGCATTTGAGGACATTAAGAGATATTTATTAAGTCCCCCAGTGCTTGCTGCCCCTATTCACGGCAGGCCATTAATTTTATATACATCGGCACTTGAAGGATCGCTCGGTGCACTTCTCGCTCAAAACAATGAAGAAGGGAAGGAAAATGCCTTATATTATCTCAGCAGGATGTTAGTGGGGGCAGAAAATTCCTACTCGCCAATCGAGAAGCCTTTGTCTAGCCCTTATATTTTGCCGTTAAGAAATTAAGACATTATATCTTTGGACCATAAAATCCACTTAATTTCGAAGGTGGAACCGCTAAAATTCCTAATGACAAGACCAGAATTGACTGGAAGCTTGGCGAAATGGGCTGTTATACTCCTCGAATTTGACATCACTTATGTGTCACAGAAAGCCATCAAAGGTCAAGCACTTGCTGATTTTCTAGCTGCGCACCCAATTCCAGATGACTCACCTTTGATCTGCGATTTGCCCGATGAGCACATCATGTTTACTATGGAAGATCAACCCTATTGGAAAATGTATTTCGATGGCGCGTCCTCAATTCAACCAGCTTTCAGTCCGAATATCCCTCAGATTAAGGCCGGGATAGGGTTAATCTTTGTAACACCTGAATGAGGCATTTTGAGATACTCATTAGCCCTTTCTGAGCCTCGCACGAATAACGAGGCTGAGTACGAAGCTCTTATTGCTGGTTTAGAAATTGCAATCCAGTTGAATATACAAAAATTGCATATCTATGGCGACTCCCAATTAATCATCAATCAAGTTGAAGGGGAGTTTAAAGTACATAAACCCGAGTTGGTCAAATATCAAACGAAGGTGAAATGTCTTATAAAGAAAATTCCATGTATAAATATAGAAAAAGTGTCCAAGGCTATGAATGGAAAAGCTGATGCCTTGGCTAAATTGGCTAAAAAGCTTGCTGATCCTACTATGGATGAAGTCCAAATAACTATACGGAATCGAAAAATATTGTCTCCGGCTGACTTAAATCGAGAAGAAGATACAAAGGAAGCTGAAGTTGCAACCATCGATACAGAAGATGATTGGAGAGAATCTTTCATCGATTTTCTCAAATATAATAAACTGCCAGAAGAAAAGTCAAGACATGCACAAATTAAGAAAAGAGCAATGCGATATATATTCGTTAATGATCAACTTTATCGCAGATCTTATGATCAATTATGGCTTAAATGTTTATCACCAAATGAGATTAAACAAGTTATGCATGAAGTTCATTCAGGCATTTGCGGTGCGCACCAATCAGGGCCAAAAATGCGTCTTAAAATCAAGCATTTGGGGTATTATTGGCCAACCATGATACAAGATTGTATGATGTATGCTAGAAAATGCCATCAATGTCAAATCCAGGGTGACTTCATTCATCGACATCCAAATCCCTTGCACCCTACAATTGCTTCATGGCCGTTTGATATGTGGGGAACAGATGTGATAGGACCTATCAATCCACCATCTTCCAGGGGGCATAATTCATTCTTGCTGCTACAGATTATTTTTCTAGATGGGTTGAGGCAATCTCGCTAAGAGAAGTAAAAGCAGACGATGTCGTCAAATTTTTTAGAGAAAATATTCTATATCGATTTGGAGTTCCAAGGCGGATTATATCTGATAATGGAACTGCCTTCAAGAGTTTCAAAGTCAGTAGATTTGCTACTCAACATAAAATTGATTGGAGGTATTCTTCGATATATAATGCCAGGGCTAATGGATTGGCTGAAGCTTTTAATAAGACTTTGATAAAGCTGTTAAAGAAAATTATCGGCAAAAATCCAAAAGAATGGCACATACGAATCATAGAAGCTCTTTGGGCCTATCGGACCACATACAGAACGCCAACTCAAGCAACACCCTACTCTTTGGTGTTCGGTGTTGAGGCAGTATTACCACTAGAAGTTGAATTGCCCTCATTGCGGATAGCAGTTCAACACGAGTTAACAAATGAAGAAAATGCTCTACTAAGGCTTGACGAGCTGGATGCATTAGATGAAACTCGGCTAACTGCCCAACAAAATCTGGAACTATATCAAGCCCAGATGGCAAGAGCATATAATAAGCTCACTCGGTACCGCACCTTTAATATTGGGGAGCTGGTGCTCGTTCTTCGTAGACCAATTATAATCAATAGACACACTGGAAGGAAATTTGATCCAAATTGGGAAGGCCCATATGTGGTGGAAAAAGTCTATGAAGGCGGCGCTTATCAATTAATTGATGCCAAAGGTGAAAGACCAATGCCACCTATCAACGGCCGCTTCTTAAAGAAATATTATGTATAAAAAAAAAAAAATAAATAAATAAATAAATAAAAAGAAAGAGTGGATGACATATTGTCTAATTTTTTAGATAATATGGGTAAAATATAAGCCACCAACGGACTCGATTGTCCACATCGGACTTCGAGGGTAAAATTGTATAAATTCCCGGCTGTGGTATAACCCCACAGGCAAAATTGGGATCCCCGCTGTGAGAAAACCTTTCGAGGTCCACAGGCAAAAGTTAGGGGAAGGTATCTGGTGAAAACCCATATGGGCGCCAGATTACCCAAGATATATTTTGCCTATGACGGAATGCTAACTCACCTTAGGGTCGGTTACGCGACAATTTCGATTGCTTCTCGAGGCAAAATAAATAAAAATTAATCCATGTTCCTTATGGGCGCCATACTGCCCAAGATATATTTTGCCTATGACGGAATGCTAACTCACCTTAGGGTCGGTTACGCGCAGCAATTTCGATTGCTTCTCGAGGCAAAATAAACAAAAATTAATCCATGTCCCCTATCACCCAAGATATATTTTGTCTATGACGGAATGCTAATTCACCTTAGGGTCGCTTATGCGAGCAATTTCGATTGCTTCCAGGCAAAATAAATAAAAATAATCCATATTTCCTAACCTGACCGCCATGTCGTTAAACTGAGCAATTTGATGTAAATTGACCGTCATGTCGTTAAACTGAGTAATCTGACCACCATGTCGTTAAACTGAGCAATTTGATGTAAATTGACCGCCATGTCGTTAAACTGAGTAATTAGACCGCCATGTCGTTAAAATGAGCAATTTGATGTAATATAACCGCCATGTCGTTAAACTGAGCAATTTGATGTAATATGACCGCCATGTCGTTAAACTGAGCAATTAAATATAATATGACCGCCATGTCGTTAAACTGAGCAATCTGATATAATTTGACCGCTATGTCGTTAAACTGAGCAACTGATGTAATTTGACCGGCATGTCGTTAAACTGAGCATATATATAGCATCAGAAGATGTTAATCAAAAAGATTTGGCGATGGGCACCTTTTCCAACTTGTTCAAATCCACAAGTTCGAAAACGTGGCGGGCATTTGTAGAAGCATTAAAAAATAATAATAAAAAAAATAATAAAAATAATAAAAAAATAAAAAAAAAAAAAAAGAGAAGGAAGTAAAAAGAGAGGAAATTTGAATGTGATGATCCATGCACTTGGTGCATAGGAAAATTTGATTCAAATTATGAAAATGGTGCACGGGTCGATTTCACGCACCAAGTGTATGGCTATTACACACATGCAATTTGGCAATTAGTCCTTTCCCTTTTGTATATTTGCAAAGTGATCCACGTCAGGTATATAAGTATGTTTTTGTACTAAAATACAATATAAGCAAAGAGAAAGGATCAACTTGCAAATATCACCCCAATACTCCGCTCCATTACCCCACGATCGGCGCCATGAACCGCATCAACTACCCATCATCTTCTACAACTACCCACTTCCCCCATTACCTCCTCCACAACCTCCCAACATCCATCTCGTGTACGATAAAAAGGAAAGGAGAGGAATCGAAGGAGATCGACTAAAAAAAAAAATCCAATTGGAAACTGAGATTTTGATCTCTAAAAACTTTCTATTCCCTGTTGACAAAAGCAAAAAAGAGAGAAGTAATTCCCCAAACTCCCTCTTTCTCTCTCGGTAATAAAAAAAAAGGAAAAAAAAACATAAAGCTCTCTCTCTCTCTCTCTCTCTCTCTCTCTCTCTCTCTCTTGGTGAACCCGAGCTTCGAATTAGCACCTCCTCTATCGCGAAGCCCCACTGTCGTGAAGCCCCCACCGTCGCAAAGCTCCGACGCCCGCGATCCAGTCGTCGCGGAGTTCCTCTATCGCCACCTGTGGTCGTCGCGCGCCTCCTCTGTGCAGTCGTCGTCGCACGCCACCTTCCTCACTGCCGACGAGGCGCAGCCCCGTCGTCAATGCTTGCAGCCCGTCGTGAAGCCGCGGCTCCGCCGCGCCATGTCGTCGCGAAGCACGCCCGAGGCGCAGCCTGTCGCGTCGCAGCCTCGTCGAGAACCCGTCGTCGCAGCCCCGTCGCAAAGCTCCACGGGCGTGGCGAGCTCTACCGCAGCCTCGACGGTGGAGCTCCTCCGTCGCGGCCGCGCTCCTCGACCCGCCGCGGCTCGCTGCCACCGTGGCGCTCGCGACGCTCAACCCGCCGTCGCGAAGCTCCGACGCCCGCGCCGCACCTCGACGCCGTCGCCCGCGCCGAGCCCTCGGTCACCCACCACAACTCCGCACGCGAGCCACCTCCTCCTCCATCGCGGCCGCAGCGCGTGCGCCCCGCCGCGGCCCGAGTGGCTCGCGCCGCCGCAGTCGCGCACGCCGCTGCTAGACTCGCGCCGCGTGGCCTACGCACGGCCCGCAGTCGCGCACACCGCTAGGCCCGTGCGGCGCGCGGCCTACGCGCGACCCGCGTGAGCGCGTGGCTCGGCCGCGCGCCGCTTGCGTGGCTCGCGCGGCTTGCGTGTGCGCATGCGGCCCCGCCGTCGCTCCTTTCCCGCCGCAACTCCGCCGCCTCAACTAGCCCTCTGCTCCGACCCGACAAACATCGCAGCCGAGCGGCGCCCGGTCTTCTCATGCCGCAGCCGCGCCTCGACTCCACCGCACCGCGCCGCCTCAAAGCCGCGCCGGCCGCCTCGCGCCGACTACTCGCTCGAGCCCAAGGCCCTCCTCACCTCAACCCCGCCGCCCGCGAGCTTCCCGAGCCTCGCCGCCCGAGCTCATCGACTCGCGCCGCCGCCCGAGCTCCATGCGGGACCTCGGCCACCCTAGACTTGGCGAGCCCCTTGGCTACTCCGACGACAATCGAGCCGATCCGACGACGACGGCCGCTCCGACGACGGCCGAGCGTGGTGCTTCGCCACCCGCTCGGCTCCGATCCGACGACGACGAAGCCGCTCCGATGACGGCCGAGCGTGGTGCTTCGCCACCCGCTCGGCTCCGATCCGATAACGACCGAGCCGCTCCGACGACGGCCGAGCGTGGTGCTTTGCCACCCGCCTCAACTTCGCTCCGATAGAGACGAAGACCGCCCGCCAATCTGAGAGAGAGAGCGGTGCTCTCCTCCCAAATGAAGACCGCCCGCCAAGTGCTCGACGACGAATCTGAGAGAGAGAGCGGTGCTCTCCTCTCAAATGAAGATCGCCCGCCAAGTGTTCGACGGCGGATCCGAAAGAGAGAGAGCGGTGCTCTCCTCTCACAAAAGACCGCCCGCCAAGTGCTCGACGACGAATCTGAGAGAGAGAGCGGTGCTCTCCTCTCAAATGAAGATCGCCCGCCAAGTGTTCGACGGCGGATCCGAAAGAGAGAGAGCGGTGCTCTCCTCTCAAAAAAGATCGCCCGCCAAGTGTTCAACGATGAATCTAAGAGAGGGAGCGGTGCTCTTTTCTCAAATGAAGACCGCCCGCTAAGCGCTCGACGGCGAACTTGAGATAGAGAACAATGTTCTCATCTCAAGTCAAGTTCGCCTACTAACCATTTGACGACGAACCCGAAAGAGAGAGCGGCGCTCTTCTCTCAAATTGCTCGACGGTGAATCATAAAGAGAGCGATGCTCTCAATCATTTGACGAAATACTTCGTCGTCAATATGTTACTCCGTCGTCGCCGCATCAATAGCCTACTCGCCGAAATGCATAAGTCAAAGATAACAGGGAGCCAAAGAGAGAGAGTATTCCAATTAAAGAGAGAGGAGCCTTGTTAAATCCACTTAAATCGAATTGGACATGATTCATAATTCATCTTAAATTGAAATATTGATTCATACTCCATTCGAATTGAGAATTTGAAAACAAAATTGCACATGAGATTTCTAATATTAACATCCTAATTTTGATCAAATTTCAAATAATTTCAAAATTGGGACTTGTATTAAACCCATATCAAACCCATTTACTTTAAGCCTACCCATATTAAACCCATAAACTAATACCCACATATCATTAACCTATACCCATTTAACCCAATAACCCATATATCCAATAACCCATTCATGAATCCAAAACCCATTAACCTATACCCATTTAACCCAAAATCCATTTAACCCAATACCCATTTACCCAAAGAGGCCCAAGCCCAAAGCCCACTTCGAAATTAAACCCATCAAAATAAACCTGTACACCCGGTCCATGAACCATGAACAATAAACCTGTACACCCGGTCCATGAACCATGAACCATAAACCTGTACACTCGGTCCATGAACCATGAACCATAAACCTGTACACCCGGTCCATGAACCATGAACCATAAACCTGTACACTCGGTCCATGAACCATGAACCATAAACCTGTACACCCAGTCCATGAATCATGAACCATAAACCCATACACCAAGTCTATGAACCATGAACCATAAACCTGTACACCCGGTCCATGAACCATGAACC
The DNA here is from genome assembly GCA_025177825.1 of Aechmea fasciata. Lineage (NCBI taxonomy): Eukaryota > Viridiplantae > Streptophyta > Magnoliopsida > Poales > Bromeliaceae > Aechmea > Aechmea fasciata. Next base: position 15,658,658 of record CM045928.1, on the reverse strand, counting down.
ATAAATTTGTACACCAGGTCCATGAACCATGAACCATAAACCCGTACACCAGGTCCATAAACCATGAACCGTAAACCTGTACACTGAGTCCACAAACTATGAACCAAAACTATGGACCAATCCATACACCGAGTCCACAAACTATGGACCAATCCATACACCGAGTCTACAACCTATGAACCTATGTTCATGAACCATAAACCTATGAACCTATGTTCATAAACCATAAATCTATGAACCTATGTTCATGAACCATAAACCTATGAACCTATGTTCATAAACCATAAACCTATGAACCCAAGTTCATATATCATAAACCTATGAGCCTAAATTCATGAACCAAATCTCGAATACCCAATACCATAAACCTTATAACCCAATTTTTAAGTCCAAAACTAACTTCGACCGAAATGTCGTTAAACTAATCCAAATCTCAACTTCGACCGAAACGTCGTTAAACTAATCCTAAGTCTAAAACCCGATATCGACCGAAATGCCTAAATCAATGCTAACGGGGAGCCAAAGAGAGAGAGTATTCCAATTAAAGAGAGAGGGAGCTTTGTTAAATCCACTTAAATCGAATTGGACATGATTCATAATTCATCTTAAATTGAAATATTGATTCATACTCCATTCGAATTGAGAATTTGAAAACAAAATTGCACATGAGATTTCTAATATTAACATCCTAATTTTGATCAAATTTCAAATAATTTCAAAATTGGGACTTGTATTAAACCCATATCAAACCCATTTACTTTAAGCCTATCCATATTAAACCCATAAACTAATACCCACATATCATTAACCTATACCCATTTAACCCAATAACCCATATATCCAATAACCTATTCATGAATCCAAAACCCATTAACCTATACCCATTTAACCCAAAATCTATTTAACCCAATACCCATTTACCCAAAGAGGCCCAAGCCCAAAGCCAACTTCGAAATTAAACCCATCAAAATAAACCTGTACACCCGGTCCATGAACCATAAACCTGTACACCCGGTCCATGAACCATGAACCATAAACCTGTACACCCGGTCCATGAACCATGAACCATAAACCTGTACACCCGGTCCATGAATCATGAACCATAAACCCATACACCAAGTCTATGAACCATGAACCATAAACCTGTACACCCGGTCCATGAACCATGAACCATAAATTTGTACACCAGGTCCATGAACCATGAACCATAAACCCGTACACCAGGTCCATAAACCATGAACCGTAAACCTGTACACTGAGTCCACAAACTATGAACCAAAACTATGGACCAATCCATACACCGAGTCCACAAACTATGGACCAATCCATACACCGAGTCTACAACCTATTAACATTTCACCCTATGATGAACCCAAAACAAATGTGATTAAGCTCTAACACATAAATTTAGAGCCTAATTACACCAGACTCTAAAATATGAAATTAGAGTATAATTCAAGATATTTGGGCTAATCCTAACATATACATTAGGATAAAAGCCTAAATTGAATGCCAAATCAAATTTTATTGGACTTTATCACATACATTTAAAGTTCAATTAACCAAATTAAACTCTAAATACATATAATTAGAGTTTAATTAAATCTAATTAAATCCCAAAGTATATATACAGAGAATTTAATCAATCTTTCATCTTAGGGTGAACCATGTTGAGCTCCAAAACATATAGAGTCCAACAAAATTAATTTGACCATCTTAGAACATATAACTAAGATGAAATTAAACATTTTCTTTTATACTCTATTCATGTACACTGAGGGTATGTCCTTGGTTAAAGCCATGTAATTGAGCAATAAATTATAAATTTTCTTTTTGTCCAATTCCAGTTCATCTTCAGCATTTCAGAGGTCTCTTAATCGAAGGTACCCTAATATTTTATAGGGGTAATTAACAATAGACGCTTGCGTTTATTGGAAGCCATGGATCCGCAATACCTGATAACCATACATATATAAATATTAATCTGAATCATGAATACTACCCCACGGGAAATTCAAGATAAATTTCACCGTGCGAGGTACGTCATTCGTGGTGGCAGACAACCTTCAATGCGCCGCGAGCACAGCCAGGAAGCGGTCGCCGGACTCCACCCCCAACACCGCCGCCGCCGCCTCGACGTTTGGTGCCAACTCCCCCGGCGACCGTGGCCTCTTCAGGTGGTACGGCGGAGGAGGAGGAGCGCGAGGGCCGATTTCTAGGGTTTCGATGGGTTTGGTGAGGGTAGAAAAGGTGAGAAGAGGTGGTGAGGGGGGGAAGAAGGATACGACCCAGGTGAGGGGAGAAAGAGGGATACGACGCGAAATATGTTTACGGGTTTGTAGAGCACTTTCCCAGGTTTTTTTTTTTTATTTTGTAATTGAGGTGTTTATTTGGGCCTTGCAATTTTTTTTAAAATTTTAAAAAAATTTAAATTTATTTGGAACACTTACACTAAAGTGTCACAAGAAAGTGTCGCTAAAACCTAGATTTGTTGTAGTGTCATATGACAGGTGACAAGTTGATTATGCCTCCTTCGTAGACGGTTTGGGTTAGGTTGAACAGTCATCTCCTCAACAGATTATCTAGAGAAGGGAGTTTGGCATGACTTCGCGTGAGCCGGAATGATTGGGTAAAAGGTAAAAATGGTAAACATCTTGAGCATAATAGCATTATTGTTTACCTAGCTTCGTTTGCGAAGGCATAGTAGGGTTTATTCCAGTTATGCATAGTGTAGTTATTGTACTGCTTTTCTGTTTATTTATGTACTTATGGCTTGATAGACCTAGTGGAAAAATCGACGAGGTCGACGGCAAAACCTACTAGGAACTTCTTTTAGTTCTCACTCCCTATTTTGAAGAGCCAACCATGGGCAAAGGTGCAAGTGTTGCGCCCTAGATAGCTTGGTCACCGCGTATAGGTCACCCGTGTACAAGTAAAAGAATGTAAAGGTTTATTTGAAATGGAAATGTAATTGGAAGTGTAATTGTATTTTGAGGAGTTTATGTATTATGTAAAGTGTGTTAAGGATTTTGTGTTGGCAAGTTTCGTGAATTGAGTCGGAGTCTTGAAGGATCGGAGCGGATCGAAGAACGGTGAAGAATCAAAGACTTCGAAGAAAGAGGAATTGGCTCACGATGAGAATCACGATGCCTAGGTAAGTTTTTAATTCATATTATGGTGATTCATACTTAGTTATAGGCATTAGAATCATAAATTATTGTTTATCGGATTAGAAATTAGGTTGAAACTTTGTAAATTTCGAGAATTGGAAAATTTAGTACCGAACTCGTACGGTACAACAAAAGTGGCTATACCTAAGATAAAGAACTTTTTCCATTACCTAATGGCCCTTCGAAAAAAATAATCTTTCGTCCTTGTGGAACTGAACTCATTCCCGTACGACGTATAGGTAAAAATCTGATTTTTCTCTAATCCGAATCTAATTGATTCTAAAGTCTATAAATAGGTTCTTAGGGTTCTCTAACTTCGTGCACTTGATCATAATACATGTTTGAGAAACCCTAGAGGCTAGGAATTCCTTCAAAACCTATTTTCTACTAGATAGCCTCTTTTAGGTCAAATCGAGACATAGTAAATCCTTCTCTATATGTCGATTTGATCTACGATTCATTTGGAGTTTTCTTCTTCGGTTTTCATCGATACTCCAACGAAGGATCACCATATTCATGATTCTATTCATGGTGGCGTCGTGGATTCGGCGTGATTGAAGACTTCGTGGATTCGGAGCGTGGCGTCGTGGATTCGGCGTATTGAAGACTTCGTGGATTCGAAGCAAGGCGTTTCGTGGATTCGGAACGTGGGCGTTCGTGGATTCGGACGTGATCGTGGACAACTCGGTGGAGTGCGCGGAGATCCATAAGAGAGTTAGAGAGGTTAAGTCCGTAGAGTCGGTAATCACCTTGTAATCTTTTCTCTTAGTGGATTGTTATTCGCGTGTTGGTCGTGGGTTTTACTCACGAGTTTGGAGTTTTCCACGTAAATCTCGGTGTCTTTTTTAATTTCCGCATTTATTTTTAAAGCATCGAGAATTTGTGTTTTTCGGCTGATACACCTATTCACCCCCCCTCTAGGTGTTGGTTGATACAATCTAGATAGATCCTTGGGGCTTCCCCATAACTCACAATTGGTATCAGAGCGGGATCTAGATTTATTTGTATCTAATGGCCGAAGGCGGTAACATCAATCGACCACCGTTCTTCGACGGCACGAATTATGCCTATTGGAAAGTTCGCACGAGAGCTTTTCTAATTGCAATCGAAGAACGGGTGTGGAAAGCAATTGAGTTCGGATGGAAACCTCCAACCGAAAAGGTCGATGATGTTGAGAAGCCTAAACCACGAGACAAGTGGACGAAAGATGAAAACGAGGCATCTTCGTTTAACGGCAAGGGCATAAACGCTTTATTTAATGCCTTGTCGCAAACGGAGTTTACTCGCGTGTCGGCTTGTGAAACCGCGAAAGAGATTTGGGATACTCTACAAGTTACGCATGAAGGAACAAGCTTAGTAAAGGTCCAAAAATTACAAATGCTTACTAGCAAATTCGATTCGATTTCTATGGACGAAAATGAGACCTTTACCGAGTACTATACGCGTCTACAAGACGTTGTAAATACATGCGCTAACTTGGGAGAGAAAATCCCGGAGTCAAAAGTCATTAGAAAAATTCTTCGAACTCTTCCGGAGCGTTTACGGGCAAAGGTTGCCGCAATCGAAACGGTTAAGCATCCGGATGAGATGAAAGTCGAAGAGTTAGTAGGCGCATTACAAACGTATGAGATGACTTTTCCTACTAATCAATCTTCTTCCAAGTCTTTTTCTAAAAGCACAGGGATGGCACTCAAATCAACAAAGGAAGAAGACGACGACACGGATTACGACGAGAATATTACGCTTGCGGATTTTGAACATCAATTGGCGCTCCTCACGAAGAAATTCCGACGGAACTTCCGAAAGAACAATGCTTCATCTTCGAAGAAAAAATCCTTTTCTAAACCTCCTTCTAATTCTAAATCAAAAGATAAAAAACTTGCAAAGTCTTCGAATGAAAAAGATGAATTTGAAGGGGAAATCCAATGCTTCAAGTGTAGAGGCTACGGCCATATTGCAACGGATTGTCCTTCAAAGAAGACATATAAACAAAAAGCTTTGCAAGCAAAAACTTGGGATGATTCTTCTTCGAGTGAATCATCGCCAAGTGATGAAGAAAATGATCATATTGCTTTAATTTCTAAGTCTTCTTTGCCTTCCTCTAATGCTATTTGTTTATCCTCTATTGATACTAATTCTAATGTTTCTATTTCGTCGCATGAATCGTCGAGCGAGAATGGCGAAAGCGAGGAGGAAGCAAACGACGAGGATATAGCGGAATCATACAATCAACTTCTTGTTGAATCACGGAAGATGGCTAAATTCAATAAGAAGTTGGAAAGTCGATTGTTGGAAATTGAAGAGGACAACAACAATATGAGGATCATGAATGAAGCTCTTGAGGAGGAACGGGAATCGATTTTTAATAACAATTCGGTCCTCCAAAAGAAGTTAGAAGAAGCGGAATTAACGATCAAATCTTATTTGGATAAGATTGGATTTTGGAGCAACAATTTAAGGAAACCTACACATCCAATCAAGTGTTAACCAAGCAAGTTTATCAACTCAAGTCGGACATTCAACAATTCTCTTCGGGTTCGAAAAAGTTGGATAACATGCTTGGGTTAGGTCAAACGAATAAACTTGGCATCGGATACGAACGGATATATGAAGAGAGGAATCAAAAGTCAACTACTAAAGTCTCAACAATTTCAAAAGAAGGTGTGTCACGGTGCGGCATCAAAGGACACATCAAGAAGAATTGCCCGAACAAGGATAAGAAAAATATTTTGGCACCTTCTACAACTAGACTTTCCCCACGAAATCAATTAGGATATCAATTGGGTCGAGTACCTTGTGCAAACCGGAAGTCTAAGCCTCAACGTCAATATCAACCGAAGAACCAAGCATCGAAACAATTAACGGTTGATGCAAATTCAAGGCAAATCAAACCTAACGTCGACAAGCAAAGACAACGAAAGATCCGACAAGTGTGGATTCGGAAAGGTGATATCTTTCCTTGTTATTCTTCTTAGCTTGTTTTTCGGTTATGTAATGCTTTGATAGGTGCATATTTCTTACTTTTATTCATTGCATTATATGCTTAGACGATTTTTGGTACTTATTGAATATTTTTGATGCTTGGTTTTCTTTTGTTTGAATATCGTCTTTGAGGAAAGGTAAAGGGGATTTTTTTAAAAAAAAATTTTTGAGAGCGGCAATGATTGAAACTTTTTAAAGTAGAGAGATTAAAGGTTTTTCAAAGAGAATTAACCGGTATTTAAAGTCAATTCAAATTGAATTAAATTCATATTAATTATTGATTTTACTTCACTTTTCATTATTTTGACGATAATTTATTATGTGATTTCTTTTTACATACTTTCATCAAAATTTTGAAATTAATTTTAATCACTTTGTATTTAATCCATCTTGGTAGTGAATGTTGAATATAATTGATGGATATTTTCTAATTGACTAAGATTCGTCAAAATTATTTTCAATTGTGAGATTGTCTAATTGAGGGGGAGTTTGTTTTATTTAAAAAAAAAAAAAAAACTCCTTAGTTTAAAAGAGGTGGAAAGAGTTACATCCGAAAGGAGTGTGAAAACTACCACCACATGTAGGAAAGAGCTACCACCCCTGGCCGTCCGCATCGTGTGAAGCTACCACGTGAGAAATTATGAGAAAAACCGGAAAAGGTTGGAAAAAAAAATGAATATTTTAGAATTTTTCGGTGATATAAGGTGATAGTTTTGAAGTAAAAGATGCTCAAAGAGCCACCCCCGGTGCTATATTAGTTAAATCTCTATTTTGAACGGGTTGCGACAAATTGGTGTCAATTTGGACAAATTTCTAGAAAATTATTATTTATCAATTCGCATCTTGATGATTTAAATAATTTTGATTGTTCTTAATATCAAATTTTGATGATATGATGTCATTTGAAATCATAGAATATTTTACTGTCATCATAATAATTTTTGACGTCAAATCATTAATTTTTCTGAAATTAATTTGATTTTTATGAATTTCTGCATGAAAAAGGCTATTTTTCGAAATACTGTTGCTTTGTACCGGTACAGATTCATCCCATACCGGTACAAAACACTGTACCGCGCGATATAACACCGGTAACGATTCATTATTCTCTCTCTCTACTCATTCAAAACGCTCTCTTTCTCTCTCTAAAGACACCCAGAGACCATATCTCTCAGATCTACGTAATTTCCACACAAAACAACAGGTATTTGGCTCAGCTTTGTTGATCAAACCCGTTTTATGCTTATTTTTCGAATATTCCGCGACCATGAATTGATCTCTGTATTTACTTGTTTCTATTGAAATTTTTTGCTGTAAATCAGTGATTGGTTATATATTCTTGCTTCTAGGACACTTAGAACACGTTTAAATCCAGTATTTTTCACAGATCTAAGTTCTAGATTCAATTATTATTGGAATTTCGGGAATATTGTTTGATCTCTTTTTCATTCATATTTGATGCAATTTTTTGGTGTAATTCACTATCCGAACTTCTAATGTTGCATCTAGAACACTTAGAACAGATAATAACCCATTATTTTCTTTGGCTTTGCGTTCTAGGGATCAATATTGGTGGAATTTCGGGATTTTTTGAAAATGTGCCAAATTTGATGAAATTTTCTGCATGATTCAAGTTTGTTATTGCTTTATTATTTATTCTTGAATTATTTGTGAATTTTTCACAATTTTTAGAGAATTTTTTCAAAAATGTGTTCATGTGAGGTTTTTTCACGTGTAGGAAAATGGCGTTTTCATTGATTTTGGTGCTTTTGGTGCTCATGGCCACGGGAGGTAGTCGTCGGAATGTCTCCAAGAGGACACGTGCTGCCGAGGAGTCCGAAGGATCTGATCCCGACTATCAGGTCGAGGGAGCTGAGGAGGTTGAAGAGGAGGAGGAAGAAGTTGAAGAGCCTGTGGCCCGTCCTGATAAAGGAAAGGGCATTGCTGGTGAGTCATCTCGAGGAGGTGGTTCACGTGCCCACGAGCGAAGAGCCAAGAGGATGGCAGAAGTTCCTTCTTCGAGGGCTCGTGCGTATTCTGCTAGAAGTTGTATTGCTGAGCGGCACGTCAACTTTCGGGATCTGATTGAGCGAGGTTCCCGAGTTCGGACGTCTCTTCTGAGAGCCCCGATAGAGCCGTTGGTAATGTTGGAGCTCGTACACCTTTTTGTGTGGAGCTCATTCGGGAGTTCTATTTGAGGGCGTGGTTCTTGCCGAGGACGAGAATACGAGCACTTATGTTTTTGAGACCTCGGTGCGTGGAAAGAGATTGGCCGTCACTCCATGATATTGGAGGACTCTTGGGGATGGTCGTTGATGTATCCGGACTTCACTACACCGTGGGCCATTCCGATCGTCGACTCAGGGATACGATTGTTGATGCCATTTGCAAGCCGGAGCTCGCACTGCTCGCTCAGTTGTTGAGTCGAAAGATCTACGTCCAGAGTATCATTTGCTATCACTGATTATGTGCTATAATGTTCAACCAACGATAGGAACCAAGAGGATTCGCTGGGATCGCCTAGTTCTGCTTTATTTGCTTGGACATCCAGAGCAGGCTTATGGTTTGAACATGAACATACCTTTCCTGATGTGGCAGAGGATGGTTTACGTGATACAGTCTTCGGCGCGGCGCGAGTTACTTCCGTTTCCTTTGTTGATCACGCGCATTCTACAGGCAAATGGAGTGGAGACTACATGCAATAAATATGATTATGGACTTGGGTCTATTGATGCAGTTACTTGGGCCAAGTCTGTTAGCACGTTGAAAACATTCCAACAGACCAAGGGACAACCGCCACATGCAGCATCAGCTCCACCTTCTCCACCTCCACATCCTGCGCCACAACATGCAGCACGTGCGACGCGTGAGGGTTCCTCGAGCTCAGGGGGAGCAGTCACTTTGGACTCACTACATCATGACGTTGGTAAACTTCATCATGAAGTCAGTTCTATCAAGACAGGGTTCAAGAGACTTGAAAAGGGAATTAAGCGACTACTTGAGAAGATGGGGTGTCAACATGATGATATATTTCCACAGACCTCATCCTATCAGCGATCTGCGTCTCGACAGCCGTTCCTGCCTGGTGTCGGACCAGACACTGCCGGGTCTGGATCTCCTGCTAGAGGAGATGACGATGATGACGAGGCTACTGAGTGACTTCTGCCTCGACTTCTTTCTCCTACTGATTTTTACTGCTTTTCTTAGGATTTTGTTTAGTTTACCTTTGCCTAGTACTTGATGTTTTCTCTTTTATTATGCATCTTGGTCTGTAATTATGATGTGCTTACTCTCTTTTTCTTAGTCTTTTTCTCTCTATTTACTGTTTCTTTTTGGCAATTTTTGACAAAAAGGGGGAGAAGAATAAATGAATGCTAAACAGGTAAGAAGGGAGGAGATATTCATGATAAATAAACGAAGGAGGAGACATGATGATTTTAAGGAGGAAGAAGGAGATAGTTGTGTAGGAAAGAAAAGTTGAAACGATAGAAAAGTTAAAGGACCAAGGACAAAAAGGGCGAAGATGAGAACAAAGACATTAATTGGTGATTGACTAATGTTCGATCTTCTATTTTATTTTGTAATTGTTTTTAAATCAAGACTTCAAGACTCCTAGTTGCGTCTAAGTCATAGAGTTTGTTTTAGGAGTTTTTGATGTACTTTTGGATTTCATATTGTATTTGGACAACACGCGAGAAGTTTAATGTTTTGGTGATGACATTGAACTTCGTTTCTCTTTATGATGTAATTTTAGTGAGCTTTTGTGTTTTGTCACGAAATTGCCAAGGGGGGAGGTTGTTAAGGATTTTGTGTTGGCAAGTTTCGTGAATTGACTCGGAGTCTTGAAGGATCGGAGCGGATCGAAGAACGGTGAAGAATCAAAGACTTCGAAGAAAGAGGAATTGGCTCACGATGAGAATCACGATGCCTAGGTAAGTTTTTAATTCATATTATGGTGATTCATACTTAGTTATAGGCATTAGAATCATAAATTATTGTTTATCGGATTAGAAATTAGGTTGGAACTTTGTAAATTTCGAGAATTGGAAAATTTACAAAGTATACCTGTCTGCAGGAACTTTGTGCAGTACAACAAAAGTGGCTATACCGGTACAGCAACTTTTTCCATTACCGGTAATGGCCCTTCGAAAAAAATAATCTTTCGTCCTTGTGGAACCTTAACCGATTCATTCTGTCTTACGTATAGGTAAAAATCTGATTTTTCTCTAATCCGAATCTAATTGATTCTAAAGTCTATAAATAGGTTCTTAGGGTTCTCTAACTTCGTTCACTTGATCATAATACATGTTTGAGAAACCTTAGAGGCTAGGAATTCCTTCAAAACCTATTTTCTACTAGATAGCCTCTTTTAGGTCAAATCGAGACATAGTAAATCCTTCTCTATATGTCGATTTGATCTACGATTCGTTTGGAGTTTTCTTCTTCGGTTTTCATCGATACTCCAACGAAGGATCACCATATTCATGATTCTATTCATGGTGGCGTCGTGGATTCGGCGTGATTGAAGACTTCGTGGATTCGGAGCGTGGCGTCGTGGATTCGGCGTATTGAAGACTTCGTGGATTCGAAGCAAGGCGTTTCGTGGATTCGGAACGTGGGCGTTCGTGGATTCGGACGTGATCGTGGACAACTCGGTGGAGTGCACGGAGATCCATAAGAGAGTTAGAGAGGTTAAGTCCGTGGAGTCGGTAATCACCTTGTAATCTTTTCTTTTAGTGGATTGGTATTCGCGTGTTGGTCCCGTGGGTTTTTTACTCCGAGTTTGGAGTTTTCCCACGTAAATCTCAGTGTGCTTTTTTATTTTCCGCATTTATTTTTAAAGCATCGAGAATTTGTGTTTTTCGGCCGATACACCTATTCACCCCCCTCTAGGTGTTGGTTGATACAATCTAGATAGATCCTTGGGGCTTCCCCATAACTCACAAAGTGAAAAAGTATATGTAAAATGTGAATGTTTCAATGTTGTGATAGTTAGGTTTACATTCTCGCTCTTGTAATATGCCCTCGTGCAAAAATGTATTATGTTATTTTTCCTGTGTGAAAATCAATGTACTTGTTTTGCTTACGCCTTGGGCGGACAGAAAAAATTTTGTCTGTTCGGCGGTCCGTGTACGTGCTCGAGCCGACCAAAGTGGTGGTCTCGGGACGTGACAGTAGCAGTAGCGCCTCAATGAGTTTTTGGCATCGGTCATCTCCTTGATAGCTTTTAATCATCTCTGAAATCCAGCTATGTGTAGCATATGGCTTTCCCGTAAAGCGTGTCGAGTTCCGTCAAAATGAGCAGGACCCGGAGTGGAGCGAGTAAGTGTGGGTTACGAGTGCTTTGGAACCGTGCGTAGCGAAACGGGGTCTTGGAAAAGCTAAGCGCAAGTACGGAGGAATTCCCAGGACTTGGAGCGACCAAGACCAGGACATCCGGGGATGTCCAGGATGCCCACAGTGCCCACGATGGAGAAAATTTGCTAAGTCCTGGAATTTCCCCTCACGGGATCCGGACATTGGCTCGAGACCGGACAACCCAAGACCGGACATTGGGGTCAGGACCGGTCTCAGCCTGCGAAAAATCTGAACATCGGCCAAGTCTTGGAAAACTAGCGTACGGGATCCAGACATGGGTCCGAGACCGGACAATCCGAGACCGGACCTGGAGGTCAAGACCGGACTTTGGCTGCGCAATGTGTAGAAAATTGGCTAAGTCCCGAAAGGAGGGCTTACGGGGTCCGGACATCCGACCAAGACCGGACATCCAACCCGAAAACTGCCCAGTTCTGGCAGAATGTAATTAAATGGGTTTGGAGGGCTATTGTGCTATTGTTACAACACAATATAGGCTTGGGCCCTCTTGTTCACAGCACACTTCACCCTCTCTCACATTTTTCTCATTTTCTCTCTCTAGAGGAGCTCTAGGGTTTGGAGAACTTGGAGAAGAAGAAGAAGAAGAAGGAGAAGGCTTTGGAGGCTTTGGAGCTTTTGGAGGCTTCTTGGAGCTCTCAGCACAAGACCTTGGTGGAGTTTGCTACAAGTGGTAGGTTTATGCAAGTTTGGTGCTAGGGTTTTGGTTTTAACCTAAGTTTTTGAGGTTTCTAGCTTTTTGCTAGTATTAGAGGTTGAGTGGAGCTATGAGCTCCATGAAATCTCTATGAGAGCTCAATTGCTCTCATGGTGGTTGGCTAGGGTTTGGTATAGACACCATAGAGATGGTTCTCATGGCTTGGAGATCATGTTAGAGAGCTTCCTAGGTAATCCTAAGCTATTATTTGCTTGTGGATGAGATCAATCTAGGAGCTATGTCAAGGTGACATGGTTAGGGTTTGGAAATTGGGGCTTTTGCCCTAGGGTGTTTCCAAGGTAAATTGACCTTGTGAAAACCTAATTGGGGGTATTCCCGACGCGTGGGACAACTCCGTTCGTTTAAACGAAAAGTCGATATAGAAGCTACTGTGTAAACTGGCCTGATTCGGGCTCTGTTTAAACTGCAGGTCTTAGACTAGGACTCGGTTGGTCGTGAAACTCGTAGAGCAACTCCACAAAAAAATTTTAAGGTGGGTGGTGCATTCCGGAATCATCGAATTCCCTTCTATGTCTATTTCACCTTTTTGAGCATTGTACATGTATATAGTAATTCATGCATGATAGGGTAGTTGGAAATTATGCAATGGTTGAACCTCTTTACTTTGTTACGAGTGTAGTTGAACTTAGTAAATGAAATGGAACCATAGAGGCATGAGAACTAGAACCCTACTTGTATGAATATGGAAATGGACTTGATCTTAGTCAACAAAGGTGATATTGAACATAGAGACGAGATTGGCATTGAGATAACCATAGTTAAACATTGTTTAACCTTAGGGGGATTATGGCAAGAATGAGATTAATGATATGGTAGTAATCTATCCATGGAATTGGCATTGAAAATAGTGGCTATGAATCCTCAATGTGAGGATTAGATCGACACTCTTGACAAGTCTTTGCTTGAGGGAGGTCGCTCCTCCTCAAGCGGTGAGTTCCGGAACAGTCACCTAGGGGATCGTGGCCCCGACGGACGGTCCCTCGGGTCTTGCAGGCTTAGAGCCTCCCCATTCGAGAGAGGAATTTTGGGTCTTGAGTTTGTTGGGGTTAACTATGTTAGCAAGCAAGATTGGGTAAAGAGCCAAAGAGAAATAAAGCAAAGTAGAGTAAGGGCATGCATGTATAGTTAATTTCAGATTACTTGATTATCCATCACTGACTCTTTCTTGCAGGCATAGTATTAGCATATATATATAGTTTGGTTACTATTTCATTTTCGTTGAAATACTTATGCCTGATTTAGACCTAGTGGGTAAGTCGGCGGGGTCGGTTGCCGAGCCCACTGGGAACTTCGTTGTAGTTCTCACACCACTAACCCTACAGGTCCTAGCGCGAGTGGGGCGGCGGAGGGCCGGGGCAAAGGGTTAGCGCCATAGCTAGTGGCCACCGGAGTACTGCATAGGCATTCCATTTTGAGTATATTTGTATCAACTACATTTTGTTGGTCTTAGTAGTCAAGTTGTAATCAATCACATATTTTGGTGGAATGGCAAATGTAAAAGAGATGATGTATTGAATGGAAAAGAATGTAATAGTTTTAGTTTACTTGTATTTGGTTAAATTGTAATCAAATATCTTGTATGTGGTATCTATTAGCTTAGAGCTTTTCCTTCCGCTGTGTTTGTTGCTTGCCCTCGTGCAAGCCTTGTATAATAGCAAATATCTATTGATTGCCTTATTATACTCGTAGTTGGGGCCTTGGGCGGGCAGGGGAGGCACTGTCTGTTTGACGTCTGTTGACGTAGCCCGAACCCGACCAAATAGGCGGGTAGCGAGGCGTGACACTAGGGATGGCTGTGGTTATAGCTGAACTCGACCCTTCTTCGGTTCCTCGCCTGGATAGGGAGTCTGCAGCTTTATTTTCCTTACCGGTCTTGTAGTGTATTACGTAGTCTAACCTAGGGCCGGCAAATGAGCGAGCCGGCTTGTGTTCGACTCGCGTTCGGCTCGATATTTGGCTCGCTCGAGCTCGGCTCGAATTAATTCCAAGCCGAGCTTGAGCCTAAATTTAGGCTCGAAATTAATTTCAAGCCGAGCTTGAGTATTACTAGGCTCGTTCGAATTAAGCTCGAAAAGCTCGAAAAGCTCGAATATATATATATATATATATATATATATATATATATATATATATATATATATATAGTCTACAATACCATTAATAGTACCAACCACTTATTTGTTAAGTTTTCGGTCATTGGATGATGAGATGTGTAGTTAGGATGATAGTGATTCTCTAGAATTGAGTGAGAGATTAGTTGAATAGTATAATCTAATAGGTGAAAATGGTCGGAGGATTAGATCTAATGATACAAAATTCGATAACACTACGCATTTTGTACAATCGATAATATAGTAGCCAGACTCTCTCTCTCTATATATATTCCGGCTACTATACTATCTATACTATTGATAGTACTGAGCATTTTGTGCAATCGAGTTTTCTACCGTTAGATTTACCTATATATATAGAGTTCAGCTACTGTACTACCGATAGTACCAAGCATTTGGTATTCTTGAGTTTCTGTAGTTAGATCTACCCCTTTGGCCAATTTCATCTGTTAGATCACACTATTCAACTAGCCACCTACTGAACCCCAGGGGGCTACTATCATCCTGACCGCCCATCCCTTCATACATACAAGGGCTGAAAACCTAATAGCAAGTCATTTGCACTATTAATATAGTATAGTAGTCTAAATATATGTATACTATTATAATATAGTGTAGGGCTACTATACTCTTATAAGTATAGATCTCTTTATACTTATAAATTTTCGGTCGTTGGATGTGCGATTAGGATGATAGTGGTCCCCTAAGATTGAAATAGTTAAAAGAATAAATCCAACGATCGAAAACTAATGAGTATAAATGGATCTATACTCAAAACAATATAGTAGAACTCTCTCTATATATAATTATATATAATATATACTTTAATTATTTAAAATAATATATATTATGTATTTTAATTCTATCTATATAGAATTTAGATTATTGGGCCCACAAAATCAAATCGGTAAAATTCTATTCTAATTGCTCTCTCTCTCTTTTTCACTTACTCGCAGAGTTATTTTTCCTAATTTTTATAATATTATGATATCGTATTCTATGCATTCATTTTATATATTGAGCTATTAGATATTTTTTGTATCAAATTTGAGATAATGTTTTATAAAAATTAAATTATAGATTGCACGATGTTAAAAATTTCAGGCGGCTCGTTTAGGGCTCGAGCTCGCTCGACTCGAAGTTAGACTCGCTCGAGCTCGGCTCGAATTAATTTCAAGCCGAGCTTGAGCCTAAATTTAGGCTCGAAATTAATTTCAAGCCAAGCTTGAGCTGAGGTAAGCTCGCTCGAGCTCGGCTCGTTTCCACCCCTAGTATAACCCCATCTGTTAAGGATTTTGTATTGGCAAGTTTCGTGAATTGAGTCGGAGTCTTGAAGAATCAGAGCGAATTGAAGAAGATCAAATAATCCAAGACTTCGAGAACTCAGAAACATCTCACCGCATGAATCACGATGCTAAGGTAAAGTTTTAATTCATGGTATGGTGATTCATATTTAGTTATAGACATTAGAATCATGAAAATCAAAGTTTAATGGATTAGAAAGTGCTTTGGAACTTTGTGAAACCCGAAACTTGAAAAAGCTGAAAATTATACTATGTACGGGTACATTTTGAAAGTGTACCGGTACAAAATGTGTACCGGTACAACCAGCAACTTATCACCGGTTACATCATTTCACAGGTTTTCTGTTCCGTCATTGTGTAACCGGTAACAGCTTAAAAATGTACCGATACACAATGTAAAAATCTGAAAAATTTCTAATCCGACTCCAATTGATTCTAAAGTTTATAAATAAGATATTGGGGGTCTCTAACATGATATAGAAAACAAAGCATCACGAAAATACATGTTTGAGAAACCCTAGAGGCTCGGATTTCATTTAAAACCTATTTTTTACTTGTTAACCTCTTTTAGGTCCAATCAAGATATTGTAATTTGATATCTATATGTCGATTTGATCGTTTCTTCGCTTGGAGTTTTCTCGGTTTTCATTGATACTCTAAGCGAAGGATCACCATAGTCATGATGCTCTTCATGAACGGCGTCGTGGATTCGGCGTGAGCGTCGTGGATTCGGCGTGATTGAAGGCGATTCTTGGATTCAGATCGTTGGCTCATGGATTCGAGTGGCGTGGTGGATTCGACGTGATCGAGGCTTCGTGGATTCGAAGTGGTGGCGTTCGTGGATTCGAACGTGAAGGGCGTGGACAACCCGGAGGATTGCGCGGAGATTCATAAGAGGTTAAGAGAGGTTAAGTCCGTAGAGTCGGTAATCACCTTGTAATCTTTTCTCTTAGTTAATTTTTTTTTTTGCGTGTTGGTCCCGTGGATTTTTTACTCCAAGTTGGAGTTTTCCTACGTAAATCTCGGTGTGCTTTTTATTTTCCGCATTTATTTTTATTGCATCGAGATTTGTAGTTTTTGGCCGTTACACCTATTCACCCCCCTCTAGGTGTTGGATGCAATCTAGATAGATCCTGGGGCAACCCAAAACTTACAATTGGTATCAGACTTACACCATCAACTTCACCATGCCATTCTGTTGTATCGTCGGCGTAATTCTTTGTTCTAGCAAGTATTTCAAGTTTTGATGGTCGGTTTTGATTATGAACCTTCGGAGGCTGAGGTAGTGTTTCCACTTGTTCACGGCCATCAATATTGCTATGAATTCTTTCTCGTAAGTCGACAATCCCAAGTTTTTTTTGCTGAAGGCCTTACTAAGGTAGGTTATCGGCTTTCCCTCTTGCGATAGAACGGCCCCCATTCCATGCTCGCATGCATCTACTTTGATGGTGAAGGTTTTAGTGTAGTCGGGCAAGGCTAGCACCGGAGCTCTTGTCGTCATCACTTCCTTCAAATTGTCAAATGCGGCTTGAGTCTCCGTTTTCCATCTAAACTGATCCTTCCTTAGCAACTCCATCAAGAGTTTGCTCAATTTTTCATAATCCTTGATGAATGTCCTGTAGTACCCTGTAATGCCTAAGAACCTTCTTAATCCCTTGAGCGAAGTGGGAACCGGCCAATTAATCATGGCTTCGACGTTGTTTGGATCTATGGTGACCCTAGTTTCTATTATAATATATCCCAAGTACTTGATCTTTTGCTGCTCGAACAAACATTTGGACCTCTTCGCAAATAGCCAATGCTCGTGAAGAATACCTAGCACTTTTGTTAAGTGTTCCTCGTGCTCCCTTAAGGTTTGCTATAAATCAGGATGTCGTCGAAGAATACGAACACAAATTTTCTGAGATACTTAGCAAAAATCTCATTCATCACATATTGGAAGGTGGTTGGCGCGTTGGTTAGCCCAAAAAGCATGACCAGAATCTTATAATGTCTCGAATGAGTCTGAAAGGTTGTTTTATAAACATCTTGCGTGCTCATCCGAATTTGATGGTAGCCGGCCCTCAAATCTAGCTTCGAAAAATGAATGGAGCCTACCAGTTCATCTAATAAATCATCAATTAGAAGGATAGGGTACTTATCTTTCATTGCGGCCTTATTAAGTTGTCGATTGTCAACACACAATCTCCAAGTGTTGTTCTTCTTCCTGACCAGAAATATAGGAGAAGTATAGAGGCTTGTGCTAGATGTGCCGGAAGAGGGCCCAAGGGTGGGGGATTACCCTGCCAGGTTCTCGAGCAAAGATAGAGGGAGGAAAAACAAATGTGAGGGAGAAGGAGAGATGTCACGCCCCGGGACCGGCGGAGGCCCTCCCGGTGCGTGTCCAGACCCGCCTACACATACCAGGCGTCTACAACAATAGCAATAAATAAGCCAGAAACAACAAGTATCTAGAGATATCAGAGCAAGTGTACAATTAGATTCTATAACAAGTAGGATGAAAGGAGAACTAAACCATTAAGATAAAACATAAAGTAAAACATCACAAAGTTCAAATACAAGTGCTAGGTATACAAAAATGGTGGTCTCTATACACGAGTACAAGATCTCTCGCTCTCTACATAGATACAAAAATAGAGAGTAAACCACCTATAGCTAAATCCCTCGCTAACTAGCTCGAGGCGATTCCTTTCCCGCGATCCCAAGCCTCTCCCGGAGTGGAAGGCTCTGAAAGAAGACAACAACAGAGGGTGTGAGAACTATAATCAATAGTTCCCAGTGGGCAATTGCTGACCTCCAGCGAAATGCACTACTAGGCTATAAAGGCATAAGTAGTAAATTCTAGCATCTAAAATAGAATGAACAACATGTATATTAAACATGAATAAAGTTTGTAAAATTACTATGCCACTACTTAGCACGATACTAAGCAAGTAATATTTCCAATTGTCATGAATAAGTATATCCAATGCATGAACAAGTATGTTCTACCATGTCAACCAAGTATACTATGCTACAAACATGTCCAAGATATCCAACTACTATAAACTATTTAGTAGTGATTGTCACATTCGTGATGTAATGTTATTAACCAATCTCAATTTGGAATCTACTCAAGTGTAGTCCGGTTTGTGCCGCCTAATTGCGCGTGGTAGTCCAACATTCCCCCGCTAGGAATGAGCCTATCCCACCCGGCCTAGTAGGCTTCTCAATATCGCACGAGCGAGCATAAGTCGCGTAGGCTAACTCCAGAGTGCCGGCTATATATGCAAACTTAGGGCACCCAAAATGGGGTTTTGTTAAGTATAGATGTTTGATCTCAATTGATCATGTTTAAACCTAATTGTTAGGTCTCTAAACGCGTTGGTGAAGACGGAATTACGTTTCGTCGAACGGGCTAAAAGATAGAGGCAAAACAAGATTGGCGGGGCTTCGTTTCGACCTAAGTGGCCGAGAAGACATCGAAGCAAGTGCCAAGGATCATCTTTAGGACCTCCACAATGCGAAACATCTTCGAAAGGTAGGGGTGTCATCCCGAAGTAACCGAACTCCTTTCTATGTCTTAGAAATACAGGAATTTTATCTCTTGCATGTTGCATTGTAGGATTGCATGTTTAACTCTTTCCTTATGCTTTCTAAATGTAAACCTAATGTACATGGAATACTTGGTGAATAGATAGGTGAGGATTGGGTCGAGACATCGGATCCTATAGTGCTAAAAGAGAGAGATGAACTCGATAGTTATTTAGTGATATAGATCGAGTGTCATATAAATGTTAAAGAACATGACGAGTGGCATTAAAGTAGTGTACTTGACACTAGAGGTTGAGAATCCCTAGAAAATGACTTGTGATCAAGAACTTAGTATAGCTAAGCACATGTGTATGATGGTCGGAATAGATGAGTTCCGAGAGAAATGTTGGCCCTAGTTCGTAGGGTATTCTCACGTGGAGAGGATAGATCAAGCTCACGGTCTGTATTTGGGATGGTATAGCCATCCATGTCGTCGAGTACTCGAGAGTGTCGCACGATCAGGACCACATGGAGGTCCACAGACAATCTCGGGTTTGAGTGCACATGGAGCCTCCTACCCAAAAAGAGATTTTTATGTGAGGCGTAGGCAAACCCAAGGGTTCGCCTCAGATTGGGTAAATGGAAAGAACTTTGTAATTGAACAATTACTTGTTGAACATAGAATGAACTTGGTAGCATGTTAGTAAACCTTTACTATATGATGCATGCATTCATTTACATGATTATGGGTATAGTAGTGTAACAACCCACTCTCTCGTAAAACGTGCCGAGTTCTGTCAAAATGAGCGGAACGCGGAGTGAGTCGAGAACACAAGGTTCTAAGTGTTTTGGAACTTGTGTGAAGTGAAAACGGGACCCGAGGAGCAAGAAACTGCAATTCTGCAAAAGTTGCAGAATAGGAGCAGTAGAGACCGGTCCCCATGCATGAAGACCGGATGCCACAAGCCTGGCAGCCGCAGCAGCCAAAAATTGGCTAAGTCCTGGAGTTTCTGCTTGCGGGATCCGGATCAGGAGGCTGAGACCGGACCACCCGAGATCGGACTCGAGGCCGAGACCGGTCCCCACCGCGAAATCGCAGAAAAATAGCTAAGTCCCGTAACCACGGCTTGCGGGATCCGGATCCCATGGCAGTGTCCGGATCTGAACCCGAAACCGCCGGTTTGAGCGGTTTGTAATTTTCGTGAATGGAGGGGTTTTTTGGCAATTGTCACAACACAATAAGTGCCCAATGGCTTCCTCCTTCACAGCCATTCACTCCCTCACCACTCTCTTTCATTTTCCCTCTTTCTCTCTCTAGAAAGGGAGCTCTAGGGCTTGGAGAAGAAGGAGAAGAAGGGGAAGAAGGCTTGGAGAAGGTGGATTGGAGGCTTTGGTGGTTCTAGAGGCTCTCCTACAAGGTGGAGCTTGGGCCAAGGTATAGTTTCATGGTAAACCTAGGCTAGGGTTTGGGTTTTAAGCAAGGAACTTATGGTTTTGGTCTTCTCTTTGGAGTAGAACCCTAGTAGAGGCTTGAGCTTCATGAAAACCCATGGAAGCTCAAGGTCCTCTCATGGTGGATCATTAGGGTTTCTTGTAGAGACTCTAAAAGTGGTTTAGATTGTTCTAGATGAACTCTTAGAGGTGTAACAAGCTTCCCTTTGCGTGCTTTAGAGATCAAAACCTAGGTTCTCACATAGGGTTTGGTAGAGCACCCAAATTTGGAGCTTTTTGCCATAGAGGTTTTAGGGTCAAATTGACCTTGTAGAAACCTAATTGGGAGTATCCCTGTCACGCCCCGAGATCCGCTACCAATTTGGTCCGGTTCGGGCGCGTCGAACAGACGCCGGACGGACAGCACCTCCCCTGTCCGCCCAAGGCTAAAGCAACGAGATCATGTACAACAAGTTCCCAGGAAACAACTTGAACACGTACAAGATCAAGCAACAACAACGAGAGCACCACCAGTGCTAAACATACAAGAGCAAGCATCACGAGTAATATACAAGTGAATAAAAGAGAGACACTAATCTATTACATCCATACACTTGCTTAATACAAATTGATTGTCATACAACTTCCAAAATATGAACATAAAGCTTACATCTTCCAGAATATAACATAAGATGTACAATCACTCAAAATGCCTCACCACCTATACATCATCTACTCTCCAATATACATATGGAAACTCTAATGCAAGTAGGAAGCATCTACTCACTAGCACTAGGGCGCTAAGCCCCTACCACGATCCTCAGCTGGCGCACTCGTACCTGTACCTGTAATAGTACCCCAACCACACGGGGTGAGAACTATATAAACTCGCCGCCGACCCCGCCGATCTTCCCACTAGGTCCAAGGAGGCACAGAAAGACAGATAGATAGATAGATAGATAGATATAATAGAAATCAGCAGCTATACTGTAAATAGAGATGCAATATCTTGCTATGCCTCAGGTCAATGTAATGCATAAACTCATAGTGAAAGCTAGCTACTATACCACTATGTTCAATGTCATCTTGCCACAACTTATTGTCATGCTAGTGTATTTCAACGATATAAGGAATTCAACTACAATATAGCTATACTGTCTATTACGTCTAAACGCGGTATGAATGCAAACCCTCTTATGCTATTCATGTTATGACTCAATTCATGACCCAATCCGTTAGGCTACCCCGCCTAAGACTTCAAGTCCCTTGACCCAATCCCTTAGGCTACCCCGCCTAAGTTTTCACATCTTGTGGTCATCTCACTTTACTAATCCCAGCACATAATCTCACTCTACTAATCTCAACTCATGTCTCGCAAGTCCTAGGTAAGGAGCTACCCCGCTCTTTACCCGACACAGTCTCACTCAGCCTATCTCAACTCATATCTCAAAGGTGAAGGAATAGTATGTTCACTCAGGGTCTGAGGCTAGATCCATTAGGCCATCTATTAGGCAACTATGCTCAACGACAATGTAACTCATAGTAAGGGCTAACTACCATACTACTATGCTCAAAGGTTTGCCATTTCTTTGTGAACCCAATCTCTTGGCTGGCCCGAGGGCTTGCCTCACTCTCGCGTCCCTTGTCTCGACAGCGAGGAGTCTAAACTGCTCAACCCGCCCGAGACCGTCTGTGGATAGCAAGCTACTAACCGGTCGTAGCTCCTACCGTAGCGTGTGTCTAATACTCCGGAGTGCCTGACGCCGCCCAACACCATCCGAAGCCGCTGTCGCTACCGTACCCACCGACGTCGCCACTCAGCTTGAGGCCGCAATCCACAATTAAGTGGTTGCTTTGGGATTAAGAGAGAGGAAACAAGAACTCTATTTACCTTTTCACCTTACCAAAAAATAATTTATTGAAAAAATAAATTTTTTCACATTTTCAAGAGAAATATTGTCTCTTTGCATCTCTTTCTCTCTCCCATCAAAAAATCTCTTTACTTTTTCACCTTTTTTTACCTTTTCAAGAGACAATCAAAGCTTCAAAAGCTCAGCTTCTATCTCCATTCCTTGGTTTTGATCTCATATAATTTTGAAGTTGGTTTCGATGAACAAAAGATTAATGTTTTGGGTTTTGGGTTTTGGGTTTTGTGTTAGCAAATATTTTGATATTGAGAAGTTAACGATTTTTTCGAATGTATTATATTTTAAATTTTTTAAAATAAATTTTACATTTTAAATTTAAATTTTAAGTAATTATATAATAATTAATTAAAATTGTATTTATTCGTAGCGAAGCGCGGGTTTTATATTAGTTCTGCATCTATTTGCTGGCACTGCTTAAAGCCTCTTTGATCTCATTTGGGCTTTGTATCTTACCAGTTGGTTAGAGCATGCAATTCAGTAACTTAATATTTAGTTTCTTGGTAGGCATATGTATTGCCTAATTAGGCAATGCAATGTAGAGAATGCAATTTTGAGTGCACTATACGAGGAAACAGGAAGAGCAACTTTCAAGATGAGAAGCTTATAGTATTTTAGTTGCAAGTAATTTTTTTGAGAATCTTACTGCTCTGCTAGGTATATGTATATGCTTGGAGAAGAGAGCATGAGAGGCTCTGATTCGGAGATGATATGCGTAGTAAAATGGTTCCTCAAAAGGTACAGCTCTTAGTTGGAGAAATCAAATACAGTATTAGAAGAGCAACATATATTCTTTATACAGGATAATGGAGAGATCATATGAAAATTCTTTATCTTTCATTGTTGAACTATCTAAGAAAAGTGGGACTCACAAAAGTGGGACTCACTAATTTGGACATGTAAGGGATACTCACGTGATTGATAAATGTTTTCTAGTGGTATTTTGTTTTTCTAGCAAGCTATTTAACAAGCTTAACTTATGTTAGTTTGGTTATCGACATTGACTCGTGTGCGCCAAGCTCTTTGACTAGAATTTTTATGTCTATTAAGGCTTTGTTTGGGACTGCGAAGATATTGCTTTACGTGAGGTGAGAAAGTACGATAAAAAGATGTCCTGTTTGTTTCCGCGGGATGAATCATTTAGAATATATTTTCTGCGATTCCACCGGAAAACTTAGAATCATATCTCTATTTCATCTTATAGTATCATATGAATCTCAATATCAAGTTGAGTCTAAGTCACTTTGAATGGAGTGGATGAGAGTATTAGTTGAGATTTTTAACATTTCTTTTTTCTTTTTGTGTTGGGCATCTGCCATTTAGCTCCAGTTTTGTGGAATTTTCTTCAAATTCAATAAATTTTTAGTATAAATTGATATTTTTTTTCTCCTTAAATCCAAAGAAAACCTAACATTACCACAACCAATTTGCGTAGGTTATATTATCATTTTCGTCAACTATTATATATATATATAAATATTTATATTCAATTTTCTTCTATAAAATCAACACGGCGCAACACACGAGTAACTACGCTAGTTTAGAATAAAACGGGAAGGACAATATATTCATAATGCAAAGAACAGCAAGAAAAGAACAAGATTACCGTCATTAATGAATTAAATGGGCGTTTGATTCGCATTATAGAAAAATCCCAGGGTTTTTGCTAGATTAAAAGAAAAAACTCCACCTAAAAACCAAATTACTGAAAATTTTAATATTCTTGCACTTAGTTCATACGGAAATTTCATCTTAGATCAGTTGAAAGATGAAACTGTAGTATTTGAGTTAACCATTTGGTTTCCTGCAATATAAACAATAATATAGAAAATTTGACAAAGTTACTCTTAGACTTAAAACGTTTATTGATTTATAGAAAAATTATTTACCATTAGAATGTAAGACAAAAAACATAATTTTAAAATTACCAAAAAAAAAAACAATCAAACTTAAATTTCATTACATGAGTTGGCGGTTCAAACTTTCAATTGTTTTTAAGCTCAGAAATTTCAAGAGTAATTTCCCAAGGAGTGAATTACTACCATCCGATTTATTGAATAAGGTGGTATGTGTGGTAACTGAAGAGGAATGGATAACAAGGGGCATTGTCTGGTCTTTCAGCTGCTATTGCGTGGAATTCTCGGAAAACCATGCTCCGGCTCTTCCTACTTCCTGTACACGACCAAACGAAATTAATCAGTTCAACATTGTACACATCGTAGTCTTTTTTTTTTAGCATAGTAAAAGATGAAGATAAAGAGTTGTGGGCAGTGGCGCAGCAGCCAGATTGCGCCATTGCTGTCTATATTTATTATTCCCCCCAGCTTAGCTCCTGCCACTTTGCTTTATAAATACGGAGACATGCAGAACAGGAAAAGTTAAGTGTGCAATCTGTTAAACTACAAAAGGCGTTTGATCTCAAACCCACACACGATATACGCGTATATTACGCACACACAAAAAGGACTTAAAAAGAAAGAAAAGGAAAAAAAAAAAAAAAAAAGGAATCCTACCAGCAAGCAGGAAAAAATGGTTCATCTCTTAATGCGGAGCGCCTCTTCAACCTTCCTTCCTGCACAAAGAAATAGTTGGTTAACATATTTACTAAGCAGTAAATTACACTTATCGAAGGTGCATTTCAAATATTTACAAATGTAAAGGTTCAAGGTTGATAATTCTCCTTAACGCATTGTGGATGCAAAAGCAAAAAGAGCAAATTGTATAGGTGCGTAAAAGTGGATGGACTTAAATGAGTGACAAAGAGGAAAAGAAGAACCACAAAAAGCATGCTAGCAAAATAACGTGCATACTTTCTCTTTCTCCGATCCCCCATGGTATTTCTCATGTCGGCCTTTGGGAGATTAGAGCTGGGTGCTCCCATAAACTGCATGGGCGACAGCGTGGATCCACCGGCAGTAGTCATAGGGGGCAATGATGCAGGAGGAGCTTGAGGGTGCCCAGGCACGGATGCAGGCACAGGTGGAGGGGGCACGGGAGGTGCAGTGGGTTCAGGAAGAGGGCGTGGTAGGATGTGCTTCAGTCTGTTGTTCCTGTAGTTTTTCCAAAAGAAGTACTGCTGCCGATGAGCCAGCTCCTGTCAAAATGTTGCTGAAGGTCCATAAAGTGGGACTAAATATGTTCATCAAACTAAGAGGAGACGAGAACTGAAAAAGAATTAAAAGAAAGACGTACAAACATAATGTATGAAAACAATCACCAAGCATGTTGCCTGATAAATAATGTAGTGTCAGTGCCTTTGGAGTGGACTGTGTACCTAGCGACTTCCCCAACCCTTATCTTAGAAAAGACTGGTGCACCAAGGCACTCTCTGTGATAACATCATTCCCAAAGAAGAAAATGTTATCCAGGAAGCATGCGTCATCCTCATAGATAAGCCTCTCGATTATAAATTTCTGACTTACAAATTAGAATACAAACAACAAAATTCTCAAAGAAAATGGCTGATGAAATTGACAACACAAATTCTTAAAAGGCTGATGAAATTGACAACACAAATTCTTAAAGAAAGCGTACAAGATTGAGATGACATTAAGCATACATTTATTGGGATAATAGAAAGGTCACCTTGCTTCCTGGGTGTGCCATCGCATTGCGGAAGTTTGCGTTTTGGAGAAGCTCTAGAAAGAAAAGGCAATGCGGATACCTAAATACATCAATAATAAATGTAATAATCGCAAATTACACATTCAAGCAACTATTCAATTAACAGATAGATAGAACAAACTAACAAAGGATAAAACAACAGAATATATCACGGCAAGCAAACATCTTCAAAATGGACTCATGTCATAGCAAAACTCACATTATAAATTTTATGTACTCAGGTCGTTGCCAGTATTGAAGGTACTTCAAGTACCCAATAAATGCCTCATCTTCAAAGTAACGATTTTGAGCTAGATCTGTCCCCCCCCCAAAAAAAAAAAAAGAAAACAAAAGGATACATCAGAAAGGTAAAATCTCTGGTTATTTTAAATAAAATATGATAATTTAAAATTTTCATAAACATTTACTTAATACATATGTTGTAGGGGGCACTTTTAAAATCTCCTTGGAGATTCCATCAGGTGGGTTGGTTACGTGAGTAACCAACAAACGCAACTCTGTCCAAGTGGATCGTCGAGTTCACCCCATTTGTTTTTAAATTAATCTACCAGATATTTTAAATAAAAATTTATTTTAATTTAAATTATTCTAAAGGATGGTTTTAATTATTTTACATGAGCAACCTTAGGCAGCTTCATATTCTATTTAAATGTTTTCTCATCCGACAGATGATATTTGATGTATAGGCTATATCAAATTCTTCCTACTTTGAGGTTTCCTTTTCCCTTTCTTACAGCATTTGTTTTCAACCCTATCCAAAACTTTAAGCGGTCAGAGTCTCTCAGTGTTTGAAATTCACTGGATTTCAACAATGCATATGACTTCCAACGTTGATGGGTTGTGATTGTATCTTGGTAAGTAGCGAGCAAAAGACAAATGTCTCCCATAAAAGGAGCCTGAAACTACTCTTAAGTGTGGCAAGCGCGCCTTCTCTAACACAGTCCACTTAACTTTTTTTAATTAATTAATAGTTTAAACAATTTTAAAATATTATATTCTACTTTTTCTAATTTCAAAGTAGATTTATTCGTAAAGTAGAGCATTGCATTTGATTGTTTACTTGCTATTTTTTGAGAATGTCGCCTCGTCATGATGATTTTAAAGCTAGAAATTCGTTGGATCTAATTTTCGAAGATGGCGACACCAAACACAACATTGACTCGCTTGGGCCTTTATGTCAGCAATAATCAATCTAGAATTGAAGATACACCGAAAGATTCATCCTCTAAAGAGAAGGATGATTCAACTTCCAATAAGAATGATGTCATCACTCAAGAGAAAGGACCCACCAAATCACCAAAAGAAATTAATTTCTTTTGTCATGATTGTCTTTTAAATGTATTATTTGATCAGCTTTATGACATGTATTGTACTACTTCATCTTCTAAATTTTGGAACACTTTAGAATCTACATATGGTGAAGAAAAGATATTGGCTTAGAGAAATGCACTGTTGATTCTTTCAATGACTATAAATGATTGATAATCATTTCATTATTGAACACACATATGAATTGCAAGATACTGTTGATACTTTGAAAGTATATGGCATTCACATATCTGACAAATATGTTATTGCCTCTATTATTGAAAAAGTATCACTGTGGAATTTGAGAAATTATTTATGCTTTGGAAGAATATCTGAAAAAGATGTTGCTCTATTATTGAAAAGTACCTCTTTACCTCTTATTTGATTGCACCATTTAGAATCAAGGAAAAAACAAAGAGATACAGGCAAATCTCAATTCAAGTAAGAGTCAATCAAATGTGAATTTAGTTGATATTACGAAAAAGTATAATGATCTTCCAATCGGAAAGACGTTCAAAGGAAAAATTAAAAATATGAAAAGTAATTTTCTTAAACCAAAGGGCAAATTAACTAAGATTCGGAAAGGAAAGAAGTGGTGGGTTTGTAGAAGAACTAATCATTTGGCCAAAGACTATTACTACCGAAAGCACAGTCTGATCACAAAAAGGAAAATAAAGGCCATGAGAATTTGCGCCCGCAAGTGAATTTAGTGGCCAACACTTATGCCCCCAATCCTCAGAGGTATGTGAGTGTATCCCCTGAAATTAATTGCATTAGTCTTTCCACAGATTGGTACTGGGGCAACTATGCATGTGTGCTTTTAATAAATCATATCTTTCTTGTTTCCAGGACCTTTGGAGGAAATGTAAACACGGGAAGTGAATCCACAACATATGTGCTTGGAGAAGGATGTGTGCATCTAAAGTAAACATCTGGGAATGAGAGAAGAAACTTGATTAGCAGATCAATGTTCGTACAATATGGTTATCATTTATTATTTGAATCTAATATTGTTATTTTAAGTTTTAACTAAGTTAGGGTCTTTTGTTGGAAAAGGTTATCTACATAATAGTTTGTTTATTGCATTTCCATCTTCCAATAGTAATACAGTTGTTTCTTTTTATTCAACATTTTTGACTGAATCTTTCTCTATTTGGCATGACAGATTAGGACAAGTACATAACAGAAAATTTGTGAGAATAATGAAAATGAATTTGATTCCAAAATCAGTTTCAGATTTTTCTTCCTAAGTATCATATTTTTTGCTCAAGCAAAACAACTTAGAAAACCTTTTAAATGGAATAGCAAAACAAAAAAAGTACTAGCTAAGGTGAAGATTATGTTTTATTATTTCTGGCTAACCGAACAACTTGTGGGGGAAAGCATTATTAAGTGCTTGCTATATAATTAATAGAGTTCACTACTAAATTGTGACCAAGCACCTGATCAATTGTAGAAAGTTAAAAAGCCTAACCTAAACTATTTTAGAGTTTGGGGTTGCTTAGCAAAAATTTCTGTTCCACAAAATTAAAAGAGAAAACTTGGTCTCAAATTGTGGATGGAGTTTTATCGGATATGCGATGAATAGTTCTGCATATAGAATCCTCATTATAAATTCTGAAACCAGAAAAATTTCTACTGACACTATTATGGAATCTAGAGATGTAATTTTGAAAATATATTTCCTATGAAAGGTTAGCAACTACTATAATATAAAGATTATACTAACATGAATGTGTCTTCAAATTCGGGGTTTTGGGCTACTAAGCCTACACAATTTTTTAATTGTAAAATAGGCATCGAAAATTTTTATTGTAAAAGTAGACCAAACAGTGATTTACCGATTTTTTCTAAAAGCGGTAAGTCATTCACCGCTTTTACCTAACTTGTATATTTTCTACATCCAAACTTCAAGAGATGAATAATATTAAATACAAAATAATTTTAACACTTTGAAGAAAGCGGTGAATGATTTACCGCATTTAGAAAGCAGTAATTCATTCATCGCATAGGCCTCATTTTGTAAATAAATTTTTTAGAGGACTATTTTTACAATTATAATGTTTTTTAAGTCTATGAATAAAAAAAATTCTTCAAATTATATACTATCCAATGAAATTGAATCTGAAAATCAATTGGGTGAGGCCGAGAGAATAAGGGAAAAACGAATTGTGGTGAAGGTTCCTACTTTCTCTTGATGGAAATTTTTGTTATTAAGAATAATAATCCTCTAACCTATAAGGATGCTATAAATTCAAATGCAAATAGTTTTGGAAAGAAACCATAAAAAGTGAAATAGATTCCATAATTGCTCATAATACTAGAGAGTGATATGCCAAATGGTTGCAAAACAATTGGGCGCAAATGATTATTTAGAAAAAAGTTTTAGCCAGATGGAATTGTAAAAGAAATAAAGAAATAATGCAAAGTTGGTTGCTAAGGTTTATACCGACAAAGAGCGAGTAGATTATTTTGATATATATATATATATATATATATATAGAGAGAGAGAGAGAGAGAGAGAGAGAGAGAGAGAGAGAGAGAGGCTGGTATAGTATCGGTAGCATGAAGACCTCCCATGCTACTAAGTTGTTTTCGATGATGCGGCTTCCAAATCGACGATCTGTTCCGTTAGACTTGATCACTATTAAAAGTATTTAGAAACTAAAATTCATAATTTTTCGACATCATTTGGCTAGTGATCAAAAGGTCTCAAAATTGACAATTTTAAAGGTATGTGATGCGTTTGTGAATTTAACGGTGTAAAACAATCCAAATCTTATGAAAATTTTATAGAAAATTCTTTTCACTATTTATAGTAAGATCAGTACCTCTGATTTTAAATTCAAGTCTTTTATCATTATTTTTTATGAGATTTTTATTTTCAACCTTTCATTTTTAGACTACTCGTTTGATAGGTAAATGATACCGAAAAACTATGAAGTTTAGTTTCCAAATATTTTTAATAGTGTAGATCAAGTCTAACGGAGCCGATCGTCGATTTGGAAGCCGCATCATTGAAAACAACTTGGTAACACAGAGGTCTCCGTACTACCGATAGTATACCACCTAACTTAGGACTCTATATATATATAGAGAGAGAGAGAGTCGACTATGGTGCTTGTAAAAGCACCAAGCCATTTGTGCTTGTGATTTTTTTACCATTAGATCTACACCTTCGATCATTTTCACCCGTTAGATTATACTATTCAACCAACCACCCACTTAACCCAAGGGGGCCCACATCATCCTAACCGCACATTATTAATCCAAAGGCTAAAAACTTACAAGTACAAATGACTTGGTACTTTTAAAAGCATAGGAGCTCAATTCTATATATATATATATATATATATATATATATATATATATATATATATATATATATATATAGATAGAGTCCGGCTACTATACTCTTATGAGTACGATCGCCCTTATACTCATAAGTTGTTTTCGATGATAGAGCTTCCGAATTGACGATCCACACCGTTAAAACGGTATCTAGAGTATATTTAAAACGTCTAGAAATTAAATTTTATAATTTTTCGCATCTTTTACCTTACGATCAAAAGGTCACAAAATTGACAATTTTTAATGGCCGGTATGCGATATTTGCTAGTTTAACGGTATAAAAGAATCGAAATCAGTTGAATTTTTTATAGAAAATTATATTCACTACATAGATAAAGATCAATAACTCCGATCTTGAATTGAAGGATCCAATCATTCATTTTTAAGAAGTCATTCGATTTTGACCGTTCATTTTATACCTGCTTGATGAGCTTAATGGACTTTATTATGATTTCGAAAATTTACGAAATTTATTTTCTAGAAGTTTCAACTACTCTAGATCATATTTAACGGAGTTGATCGTCGATTCGGAAGCTCCATCATCGAAAACAACTTATGAGTACTAGGGCTCCAATACTCATAATAGTATAGTAGCCATGGCCTATATATATATATAGAGTATCATTTCCAGTACATCTGTGGGGCAAGCTCGTACACATTGAGTACACCCTATACATGTATCATAAATTTTTACTAAATGTGACATTGGATCTATAAATTCCAGTTTTGAACATAAAAGATTTTCGATCTGGTCAAATCAAATTAGTAGTAAATGAATCATATATTATATATTGTAATATTGTAGACACCAGACGAAGCAGTGGTTTATTAAAAACAATCAATATATTTCTTAAATCAATCTGTTTATGAGAAAAGGTCAAGAGACTTTGATTTTCATTTCAACAATTATGATAATACGAGTTGCACATGCGAATTAAAATTAATTGGCCAACAAATTGGTCATCATTATTTCAATATAAATATAAAAATGCAATTCAATAAAAATTGAATTGCATTCAAATTCAATAAAAAATAGTATTTTAATTCTATTAAATATTTTTATGTGTCTTTATTTAAATTATATATGATGATTATCACTAATTATTTAACAAATTCGATTGATTAATACGAGTTGATTTTCTGTTACGATGGATCGACAAAACAATATATATAGGCCATGGCTACTATACTATTATGAGTATTGGAGCCCTACTACTCATAAGTTGTTTTCGATGATGGAGCTTTCGAATCAACGATCCATTCCGTTAAATATGATCTAGAGTATTTGAAATTTCT
The DNA here is from genome assembly GCA_025177825.1 of Aechmea fasciata. Lineage (NCBI taxonomy): Eukaryota > Viridiplantae > Streptophyta > Magnoliopsida > Poales > Bromeliaceae > Aechmea > Aechmea fasciata. The sequence goes on along the minus strand of CM045928.1, from coordinate 15,626,552 downwards.
AGAAAATAAATTTCGTAAATTTTCGAAATCATAATAAAGTCCATCAAGCGGGCCTAAAATGAACGGTCAAAATCGAACGACGTCCTAAAAAGGATGATGTGGGCCTCTAGGGTTAAGTGGGTGGTTGGTTGAATAGTATGATCTAACGGATGAAAATCATCAAAGGGGTGGATCTAATGGTGGAAAACTTGGTAGCACCGAGTGCTTCGTGCTATTGATAGCATAGCAGCCGGACGATATATATATATATATATATATATATATATAAACCAACCTAAAGGGTTTGTAAACCCAAATAAAAAGCACAAAGTCTGCAAATTAAATCGATCATTATATGAGCTAAAATAGGTGCCTAAACAGTGTTGCTTTATATTTGAAGTTATCATATCTAATGGTTTCTCAAATAGTGATTTTGATCAATATATTTAGGTTAAATTACATAAAAAAAACCCTGTCAAAACCCGATTTTTCACTTTTCCTCCCTGTCATTTAAAAACCTATACTTTGCCCCCTTGTAAAATGAAAAATGTTCACTTCGCCCTACCATTAGTGATCCGTTAGAGTTCCGTTTATAAAATATATTTTTTTTATGCCAAAAATGCCCTCAGCCTTCTTTCCTGTGTACATGGTAAGGGGTAAAATGGTGAGGGGCAAAATGGTCATTTTATAATCACAGTTCACACCGTACCCTTGTAAACATTTTTTATTTTACAAGGGGCAAAGTGTAGATTTTTAAATGACAAAGGGGAAAGTGAAAAATCGAGTTTTGACGGGGGAGTTTTCGTAATTTAGCCATATATTTATTTCAAAAGAGAACCATTAGAAAGCTCTACAGACTACTAAAATATTTTAAAGAAATCATGACTCATGAGTTACTAGTGTAGTGACCCGCGTGTTATGGCGGGTAGATACGGTTAAAGTAAAAATTTGTAAAGAATAAAATATCAGTTTAGTACAAAAATTAATAAATAGTCTATATTATAAACAAACACTTTTAAAAAAAATAAAACTATAATAAAAAAAAATCAATTGTTTCAACAAAATTATTCAATCTTGTTCAAAGAAGATCGCATATCATGCAAATGGATGTTTAAAATTATTTGATAACACAATAATCAAATAAAATGTCATATTGCAGTTTATATGACTAAAGAAAAACTTACAATAATACGCAAGACAATTTACAAATATATATATATATATATATATATATATATATATAGAATTGAGCTCCTATGCTTTTAAAAGTACCAAGTCATTGGTGCTTGTAAGTTTTTAGCCCTCGGATTTATAGATGTGAGGTTAGGATGATGTGGGCCCCCTTGGGTTAAGTGGGTGGTTGGTTGAATAGTATAATCTAACGGGTGAAAATGATCAAAGGTGTAGATCTAACGGTAAAAAATTCACAAGCACCAATTGCTTGGTGCTTTTACAAGCACCATAGCCGGACTCTATATATAGAGTTGAACTAGAGGTGTGCACCGGTCGCGTCAAGAACTTGTGAAGACGCGCGATGCACGCGTCTTGAAGCCGTCGATGCGTGCCAGTCAAAAAAATTCTTGTGTGTCGACACATAATAGCATGAAATATTTATTTTCTTTAGCAACAAAATATTCTAACTATTTATTATGTCTTTTTATTGCATATTTTGAATTTTATTTAGGAAATTACTTACTAATTTAAAAAATAGTTAAGACGGTGTCCGTATCGTGTGTATCGTATCTTATTGGCACTAAGACGGCATGATAGATACGGTCCGTGCCGACGGCACTTATAACCTTGATCGGTAGTAAACGAGCCGTTTTACTACCGATTTATTTTCGATGAGAGAGCTTCGAAATTGACGATCGGCTCCGTTAAATATGATCTAAACCATTTAAACTACCTAGAAATCAAATTTCACGCACTTTCGATATTGTTCTTTTATCCATCAAGTGAACAGAAAATGAATGGCTGAAAATGAATACTCTTTAAAAAATGATGATAGGAGTCTTGTAATCAAGATCAAGAGTATAGATCTTGTTTTAAATAGTTTAAAGAATTTTCTAACAAAAATTCAATTGATTTGGATATTTTTACGCCGTTAAACGAGAAAACGCATCTTATCGACCATTAAAATTACAAATTTTGAAACCTTTTGATCATCAGGCAAATGATGTCGAAAAGATTTGAAATTTGATTTCTAAGCACTTCAAATGGTATAGATCATGTTCAACGGAGCGATCGTCAATTTGGAAGCTCTATCATCGAAAACAAATCGGTAGTAAAACGGCTCGTTTACTACCGATAGTATTCTAGCAAAACTCCTATATATATATATATATATAGAGAGAGAGAGAGAGAGAGAGAGAGAGAGAGAGTTGAGCTAGAATGCTATCGATAGCAAGCACTTTTGCCACCCATTTGTTTTCGATGATGGAGCCTCCAAATCGATGATCGGCACCGTTGAACATGATGTATACCACTTGAAATATTTAGAAATTAAATTTCAATTCTTTTCGATATCATTTGCCTAATGATCAAAGGGTTTCAAAATTTGTAATTTTAATGGTCGATATGAGGCGTTTTCTCGTTTAACGGCGTAAAGATATCCAAATCAATTGAATTTTTGTTAGAAAATTCTTTAAACTATTTAAAACAAGATCAATACTCTTGATCTTGATTACAAGACCCCTATCATCATTTTTTTAAGAATATTCATTTTTAGCCGTTCATTTTTGTGTCCACTCGATGGATAAGAGAACAATATAAAAAATGTATGAAATTTGATTTCTAAATACTTCAAATAGTATAGATCATATTCAACAGTGCCGATCATCAATTTGGAGGCTCCATCATCGAAAATAAATGAGTGGCAAAAGTGCCGATTTGCTATCGATAGCATTCTAGCTCAACTCTATATATATATATATATATATATATATATATATATATATATATATATATATATATATATATATATAGAGTAGGGCTACTATACTATTATGAGTAGTAGAGCCCTACTACTCATAAGTTGTGATGATCGAGCTTTCGAATCGACGATCCACTCCGTTAAATATGATCTAGAGTATTTAAAACTTCTAGAAAATAAATTTCGTAATTTTTCGAAATCATTTACCTTACGATCAAAAGCTCACAAAATTGACAATTTTTAACGCCGATATGGAATACTTGGTAGTTTAACGGTGTAAAAGAATTGAAATAGGTTGAATTTTTGATAGAAAATTCTATTCACTACCTAGATAAAGATCAATAACTCCGATCTTAAATTGAAGGATCCGATCATCTATTTTTAGGACACCGTTCGATTTCGGCCGTTCATTTTATGCCCATTTGATGGACTTTATTATGATTTTGAAAAATTACGAAATTTATTTTCTAGAAGTTTTAAATACTCTAGATCATATTTAACGGAATGGATCGTCGATTCGGAAGCCCCATCATCGAAAACAACTTATGAGTAGTGGAGCTCTACTACTCATAATAGTATAGTAGCTACTCTATATATATATATATATATATATATATATATATATATATATATATATATATATATATATATATATATATATATATTAAAGGAAATAGGTTAAAAAATAACTCTTTAGGCCTTAATAAATCTAAAGAAAAAGAGAAAAAGTATATAAAAAAATAGGCCCCACTCCTCAAATTGAGGTGGGTACATGTAGGATTTAGCAATGGGGATTAATGTATAGGTATAGATGGATTGCAACTACAATGGTTGCTAGTTGGATAACTTATGTTGATGAAACTAAATCCACCAGCAGATATGTTCTTACTTTGGGAGGTGGTGTACTTTCATGGAAATCATGCAAACAAACTTTAATTCCATCAACTAACTATGGAAGCCAAGCTTATTGCTATAGATCTTGTTGTTTATGAGGCACATCATCTAAGAGGATTATTACTTGCTATTATATTAATAATCCAATGCCTCCCTACTATTATACATTATGATAGATGCTCGGCTATAGCAAAGGCCGATAATAAGCGCAAATACCATGAATTTCAAAAATGAAAAAAGAGAAGAAAGAAACTCATCAAGAGTTTCAATTTAAGTGTTAGGTTCCGGAGCGTGAATATCAGGTTCCGAACCTGAGAAGGGAATCCGTGGAGAAGGTTCTGTTTCTGTGAAAAGTGTTGAGGGGTTTCAGAACATGACCGTGTTGCGAAACGCCAATGTGAGGTGTCGGAACCTAGCTGGCTGAAGGTTGTATGTGGGGTGACGGTTTTGTTGCGAAGAGTGGTGCCTTAAGGGGATTATTTGCAATTGTCTTTTCCCTCACTATATAAGGGACCTCTTGAGAACCCTGGCCCCTTTTTCTCTCTTCCCTCTCCCTTTCCAAGGAGCATCTTCTCCCCTCTCACTCTCCCTGACTCTTTCTCTCACACAATCCCCACCAATTTTGAAGGAAAATGAGTTTATCTCCTTCTTAGTCAAGCTTCTCTACTAAGAAGAACAAGCTTTGGGAGCTTCCAAGTGAGGTATCACGACCTTGCGAACCTCTTTGTTGGGAGAGAACCCTAAGATCACGTGAATGTTCTTTAATCCTTGATCCTGTTACAAAATTTTGTCGCATTTTGTGTCTTTCGTGAGTTTTGAGTTCTAAATGAGCTTTGTTGGCATTTTCACCATAATTTTACGAAATGTGTAGAAAACTCCTATGTTTTCTCATGGCTAACCAGTGTGAATCCCCAAGCTTGATTTGTGATGCATTGTTCTTTCGGAGCATCTTTGAGGGTTCCTTGAAAGATTTGTTGGTCATACGACAAAAAATCATCATTTTTGGTATGAAAGACCCACTTTGCGAAATTGATAGTGGATTCTTATAATTTCAAGTTTCTTTCGCTCACCTTAGAGCATTATTAGGAGTTTAGAGTGATTGGAGAAAGATTCTGAGAAAATCAACGTTGGTACTCGGTGAATTTCACAGTGTAGGTGGTCGCTCAGCTTCAGCTAGCAGTTAGGTTCTGGAACTTGCAAGTGGGTTTTGGAAGCACTACAATAAAACAGCACGCGACAATTCTGCAAAACCCAACGATAGGTTCTGAAACCCAGGGGAGGTTGCGGAGCCTGTGAGTAGGTTTCGAAGGCACCTCAATAAACCAATACGCGAGGGATTATGCAGAACCCAACCCTGGGTTCCAGAACTCAAGGGAGGTTCCGGAACTTGAAACTAAGGGTTCGAAACCTAACACTCCATAAGCTCTAATAATGGGTTTTTCAAGGTTATTTTCACCGCGAATCGCATGTTAGAGTAGTTTATGATCTGAATCATCTGATTGCCCCCCTTATAGGTTCGAGTGGGTGCTGAGGAGCAGTGCCGGCCATAGCCATCATGTAAGCATTTTGAAGTGGGTGCACTCTCCGAAGCGGGTTTAACTACACGGTTTGCTTTACCTTACCTAACATTTTAATATACATGATATGACTTGTTGTAGCTCCATGTGGCGAGTTTGGTCATGCGCCCGATAAGGCTTCCGCATTGGGACATTACACGCAATGATAAAAAGAGACGCAACGCATGATAGCTTATATGACTCTTTTTTTTTGGAAAAGACGCGTTGCAACACAAAATTGATTTTGTTCCTGCTTATCCCAGAAGTTATACCTGCAGTAGTTAGCAGGAATAAGCAACAATAGCTTTTCCCGAATCAAATGATACCTAAATGATGGTTCAAACCCAAAAGGCACCATCACCCATTGCATGGTAGAAATGGCTTAAAATATTACTATAATTTTTTATATTCTAATTATTTTGATTATAAAGGTTTCAAATTAGTGGGGCAATTCTTATTCATTTTAAATACAATATGATAATTTAAAACTTTAATAAACATTTATCAATATATATGTTGTGGGTCCTATTTTCAAAATCTCCTTGGAGATGTCCTTAAGTGGAATGGTTACATGTGTAACCAATTGCCGCAACTACTTCCGAGTGGATCGTTGCGTTCACTCCAGTGTACCTTTTTGAAAATTATTTTTTAATTAATCTAACCAATGGTTTTAATTTAAAACTATTCTACTGGTTGAAGTTGCAACGATGCCTTAGGCATCCGTTCGTACTTTATTTAGACGTTTTATCATCCAATAGATTATATTGATGTTTTGATGTTATTAACATCTTCGTAAGTATTCTAAGATTGCCCTCTCCTTTCTTACAACTGTCAGCTTTTAATCCTCTCCTACTTAAAGCGATCAAAGGCTCCTTATGTTCAAAGTTCATCGGATTTCAACAATGCATATGGCTTTCAACAGAGGTGAGTTGTGCTTGTACATTGAGTAGCAGGCAGAAGACTCTAGTGCACCATTAAAGAGGTTCAAAACTACTATACAGAAAGCGTGTCAAGCACGTTTTCACTAACCCAATCCAATTCTCTAACCTTTCTCAATTAAGTATATTTTAAAAAGTAAAAAAAATTAAATTCTACTTTTTGAATTTCGACAAAAATCCACTGGCTAATGTGACTGGAGAGGGCTTAATCTCTAGAAATCACCAAAGGGAATTCTAGTCAAGGAGACTCACAGTGGATATAGGTAGGGTTAGCCAAGCACTGAACGAACTCCAACTCAAGGAGAAACCTCTGGCGCCCATCGTCGGGGTCCTTGTACGGGTTATTTGGTCTGTAAATTTGCAAATATTAAGGAAAATACAAAGAAAAAAAAAAGGTACAAATCGAAAGGAAAACTTTTTCTCATGGAAACAAATAGAGGAATCACGAAATATTAAAGAGGAAGGGAAAGAAAAAGAGGATGGAGCAGAAGAAGCACTTACAGTGGTGGGGATTCGACTGGGCAATCCATGCTCTCTTTGCTTGAAACCATGGAGTTTGCAAATTTCAAATTTGCTCACTTCGTGCCTGAGACGCAAGCAGTGGATATAAAGAAAAGACAAAGGAGAACGAGCGTAGTAGAGTAAAGCTAAATAGAACATGAGGCACATGAAAAGCACATAGGTTACTGTCAAGGTCTAGTCCTATCAAATTAGTTTATCCAAAACCAATTTACAGGGCTACGTGGCTGCCAATATCACTCAAGAACCATTTCCCTCACTTTCTTTCACCATCTTTCTTTTTTCATTATATCAATCAAGCACACTCATAATTATTTTCAATTATGCCAAATCAGACACTACTAAACATAATATTGTTACAACATATATTAAAAATTATTTTTAATAGTTTTACATACAATCAAACATCCCTAACTAAAACAAACAAATATTATTCTCGACTTAGTCCGACAATTCAAACCAAAAATTGAGTCTACCTCCTTTCATTGTTCGATTTAGTAAGGGGTTTCCTGGTGTTTTTCTTCAAGGGATCCCCTTAGCAAAAAGTATTCTCTTTATGGGATAAGGTTGCGGGGTTTATAAGTGTCTTCTTTTATGGGATTCCCTTAAAGAAAAATATTCTCTTTACGGGTCCAGTTTGCTCAAACTTTAAATTCAATAATCCAAGTAATTTTGTAGAGTATTGGTCCTTGGCGGATAGACAAGATTGCAATATGAGTTGCTTTCGAAGTTCTTACGTTGTTTGATCGAGTTGGAGATGTTTTAGCATGAAATGGATGCGAAAACAAACTCAAAAAATTAAATTTCATCTTGTGGAGAACTAAAATTGAAATACTTGATTTAGTGGACTTATTAGCATTTTGTGCATGTGTCAATGGATTTCCACTAAGCCTCAGGCAGTTTCTTGAAGCTTATCTCCTCGTCCAGCTGCCACTTTAGAGAGAGAGAAGAAGAAGAAGAAGAGTAAGGGAAAAGATGAGAAGTGGAGAAGGGTTTGAGGATTTTGATCGATTCGACGAGTCGAACGAGATCGCGCGGGCGTAGAATTTCTTGGGTTCTTCGACAGCAACATTAGAAGTTTTCTTTTTTTTTTTCTTCTTCTTCCTTTCTCTTCCCTCCTCACTCTCTTCCTGCTCTACTCCCTGTTTTCAACTTGCTGGTTGACAGCCAGCAGCTGCGACCCTGCGCACGAACAGCAGCTGCAGCAGCTTGAGCTGAAGCTTCAAGCTGCTGCAGCAGCAGCAACTGTAGCATTAAGCTGCAATAGCAGTAGCTGCAGTATGCTGTAGCAGCAGCTTCTGCAGCAGCTGAAGTTGCAATAGCAGCAGCTGCAGCATGTTGCAGCAGCTGCAGCATTAGAGAGCTGCAGCAGCAGCTGTTGCAGCAACAGCAGCCAGGTAGCAGCAGCGAGGGGGGGCTCAATTCTGCGCAATTGAAGTTTCCGATGGAGAAAATTGACACTTACAGTTTGGATTAAATTGAGTTCAATCAAAGCCTCGATTTTAAAATTGAGATTCAATTGCAGGAAAAGAGGGTAGTAAAGCTCAATTTCCATCTTCCACCCACTTGGAATTTCAGATTAATTGTTTGGAATTAAGTAAATTTAGAATTTGAGCTGATTTGCAAGTAAGACTGAAATTTCTTTAATTCTTTTGATCCGATCCACAGATCTGAAATTGTAGCTACAAAATTGAGCTCCTTTTGGCGTTCTAGTAAGGGAGAGGAAACTGTGAATTTATCCCTTCAACCAAATATATGGTTGGTGCAAGTTAAATTTCAGTTTTTAGGTGTTATAAGCTGAAATTGCAAGATTGATGGAATTTCGTTAAGTTCTTAATTCCAGACTTTAGTTCAGCGAATCCATGGTAGGAGTGGCATTTCCCTTATTCTTCCCTACTTGAATTGAAGTTGAGAAGCTTGAAGAACACCCCACTCAACTGATAGTAAGATAACATGAGCTAAATTCTAGTGAATTTCCGAATTGCTATGCGAATTCCAGCAGTGATCCGCTTTGATTGTTTGATTAGTGTAGCTTCTTCCTTGCTGATTTGCAGAACTTCCTTGACCAATTCGGGCTGGAATTTGGATTGAAAAGAGGTGCACTTGTGGCCGAGTCCTTACCGTGGTTGGAATAGCTAGCGAGGTGGGTTCTAAGTCATCAAAAATGACGAATTTCCTTCTATGTCTATTTGCATGCATATGCATCCGCATATGGTCATATAGATTGGTAAAGGGCTATGTTAGCATGGAATTGAGTGGAAGAATGGATTTCTATCACGTGTATATGTGAGTGATGATTTATGCATGAACAATAAGTCCAGCAGACATGACATATATGTATATATATGTGGTTATATACGTTGATAGAGATGATATTAAATGTTAGCATGGAATTGAGTGGAAGAATGGATTTCTATCACGTGTATATGTGAGTGATGATTTATGCATGAACAATAAGTCCAGCACGCATGACATATATGTATATATATGTGGTTATATACGTTGATAGAGATGATATTAGCATGAAATTGAGTAGAGAGTATGGATTTCAACTTATTCACATATGGGTACTAATTTAGGCCATACCATGTGAATCATAAGTCTAATAGTCGCAATATAGTGAATTGTTATCAATATCTCATGTTGGATATTTTAGCTTAGGCCGTGGAAGGCCAATTGACATCTTATGCATAGTGGTGGGTCGTTTATTATCCATTTGCATTGTACATGCCATAATTATGTGATAGAGGCCATGGATAGCACGGCGGTAGTGGGCAGATGTTTGGACATAGAGAAATATGAATATTCTACTGTGACACCTAACTTAGAGATCAATCTATGATTATACTTAGAACATTGGATTGGGTACTTACGAACTTTTTGACCATCACATAAACTATAGTCTGCAAAGCCACATTGAGCTTGACAGAGTTATGCGCTATTAGACTCGGTAAGGGTCGCTCCCCTCGAGTGCCGCTCCGGATGGTAGCCAGCGATAGCAGAGACAGTAGCCTAGATGTTGCCGACACACCTGCGAAGGTGTGTCCACGCACTAGGCAAGTGCAGGCTTGACCGGACCTATGAGTCGGTGATTGCGATTGGGTCGTATTACTATATTTATTTACTAGTATTAACATTGATGTATGCTTTAGTCACCTGTTTTCCTGCTCATTACATGTATAGAGGCATGATAGTTCAATAGTTATATATCTATTCATACTATATATCTATTCTTGCTAGTAGACCTAGTGGGAAAGGCTGTGGTTGCCGCTGATCGTACACACTGGAAACTACTATTTGGTAGTTACTCACGCCCTCTTGTGGTTTACTTTTCAGAGACAGCTGCTCCATCCGTTGATCGAGGAAAGGGGATTGCGCCGTATATAGCATCTCCTACCAATATACATGTGCAATGAACAACCACGAGTAGAGGGTTTTGGTTATGTACTGTACAGTAAGACCGGCAAGGGCCTTTTCTTGTATATCCACATTTTGAGAGTTGTGATTATGCATTCATGTGTACAGTGACATTTAGTGGATAGTGTAGTTTTATATACATAGTGCTCTGATACATTAGGTTTATTTTATTATGTGATTCTAGAATGGTTACTCGTGAATTGTGGAAGTGTTTAGTTTTGGATTTTAGTTCCTTGCTTTCACTGTTGCATCTATTGTGTTGGATGCTTCGTGTGTACAGGGTTGGTGTACATACGACGGTCTGTTGTCGTTATCATGGTTTCCACTGTGGAATCGGGGCATGACAAATTTTGAAGTATTTAACTTTCAATATAAAAGAGATGATAAGTAAAAAGGCTAGGATTATAAAGAATGACACATATTGGCACATTATGATCTACTAGTGAAATAACCCGCGCGATGCAACGGGTAGATAATAAAAAAAAAAATTATAGACGAAAAAAAAATATAGAAATATAGATATTTTATGATTGTTAAGAATGGAGCAGACAGCGATGGCACCATACAGCATCCTTTTTGAGGATACATGAGGAACAATGGATGAGGGCGAAGGTAGGGACGGGCGGCAACGTTGAGCTCGCCTGCCAAGACGATCTCGAGCAAAGACAAAGACGGTATCGTAGCACCCGTGCTGCCGGCCGGCTGGCCCGAACTTCCGAATCGTGCTGGCCGCTAATCAGGTCTGACGGTTCAAGACGGCACGGCCCAAAACGGGCCCGGGCCGGCCGTGCCGAGAGAGACGGTGGCCCAAGACAAAGACGGCCCGCTGGCAGCCGGGCCAAGACGACCCAAGACGGACCCCCAAGGCCCAAGTATCGCGACCGACCCCAAGACGGTGGCCCGCAATGGCCAAGACGACCCGGCTTGGTGGCCCGACCCCCAAGGCCCAACCGGCCACCGAACTCCAGGAAGCCCTCCTCCCCGGAGCTCCGCGGGAGAGAAGCGCTCCCACAAAGACGCCCGTCTCGCATCCCCGGAGTCGGCCCCCCGAAGCCCCGGCGCCTCCCCGTGGCCTCGCCTCCGCCATCCCCGACCCCGCCCCACCTCCACCTCCACCTCCACCTCCACCTCCCGATCTCCCCCTTCCTCCGAGTCCCTCCTCCTCCCAGGAAAACCCTATCATTCCCATTTCATTTTCTTTTTTTTTCAAAAATAATAATAATAATTTATTTACTTTTAAAAAAATCAAATATTTAATCTATTAAAATTATTTTTATAAATTTTTAATGATTTAATCAAAATATTAATTTAATTAAAATAATTATTATATATTATTTTTAAATTTTTTAAAAAAATAAATATTTTTTAAATGGCCACGACTGGCCTGCAACCTGGCTCCAGGTCTTTTCAAGACAAAGAGGCAGCTGGGCGAAGAGCTAACCCGGCCCCAGCACGACCGACCGTACCAATGCTTGGCCGGGCGGAGTCGAACACTAGCCCGTTTCGGCTTGGATAGTAATGAAGCGCGATGCCACCCACTGTAGAAGGGCTCGGTAGCGAGCAAGAGGAGGAAAAGGAGGAGAGAAAAAGAAATTCTAAAATCATGGATAGAAAGATATAAAACATTCCACCCAAACAGCTCAGTAGATGAGATGAGGGAAGAGAGAGATGACACTATCAGTTAGGGGAAAAAAATAAGAGTTTGGGAAATAAAAAAAGTAAGAGATATAAGGAAAAAAAAAAAAAGAGAGAGAGAAAGAGAGAAAGTTAAATAATGTGGCTATGAGAATGTAAGGGAGAGGAAGGGTTTTACTAAGATAAAAAAGAATAGAGAAAGATTTAAAATAAATAGTGGGTCTCACCATCCTCAAATTAAGGTGGTGCATGTTAAGGAATTTGTGTTGGCAAGTTTCGTAAATTGAGTCGGAGTCTTGAAGGATCGGAGCGGATCGAAGATCGTCGAAGAATCAAAGACTTCGAAGAAAGTGGAATGAGCTCACAATGTGAATCACGACGTCCAGGTAAGGTTTTAATTCATGTTATGGTGATTCATACTTAGTTATAGACATTAGAATCATAAAATCATTGTTTATCGAATTAGAAATTGAATCGGAACTTTGTAATTTTCGAAAATTGGAAAAATCAAAAAAATTACAAAGTGTACCTGAACCTGTACGGCATGTACCATCATACCCATTAATGAATAAACAAAAGTGTACGGCATGTACCATCACAAGTGTACGGCACAGCTTTTGAAAGTGTATGTACATTACAAAAGTGTACTGGAATCTATACCGCACAACCATAGTTGCTATACCTGACAACATCAAACCCATTACCGAATGAGGCTTCGAAAAATAATCTTCTCATATTGCATTATCGGTAACCGCTCAATTTTGTACCGGTACAGATAGGTAAAAATCTGAAATTTCTATAATCCGAATCTAATTGATTCTAAAGTCTATAAATAAGGTATTAGGGTTCTCTAACTCCGTGTGCTTCATGATTATACATGTTTGAGAAACCCTAGAGGCTAGGAATTCATCTAAAACCTATTTCCTACACCATAGCCTCTTCTAGGTCAAATCGAGATATCGTAATTCCTTATCTATATGTCGATTTGATCTACGCTTCGCTTGGAGTTTTCTTCTCTGGTTTTCTACGATACTCCTAAGCGAAGGATCACCATACTCATGATGCTTCTCATGAACGGAGTCGTGGATTCGGCGTGAGGCGTCGTGGATTCGGCGCGTTTGAAGGCGGTTCGTGGATTCAGATCGTTGGCTCGTGGATTCGAGTGGCGTCGTGGATTCGACGGGTTCGAGGCTTCGTGGATTCGAAGTGCGTGCGTTCGTGGACTCAAACGTGAGGGCGTGGACAACCCGGAGGAAGATTGTGCGGAGATTCATAGGAGAGTTAGAGAGGTTAAGTCCGTGGAGTCGGTAATCACCTTGTAATCTTTTCTCTTATTGAATTGTTTATTCGCGTGTTGGTCCCGTGGGTTTTTTACTCCGAGTTGGAGTTTTTCCACGTAAATCTCGGTGTACTTTTTATTTTCCGCATTTACTTTTTATTGCATCGAGATTTGTGGTTTTTGGCCGTTACACCTATTCACCCCACTCTAGGTGTTGTTTGATACAATCTAGATAGATCCTTGGGCTACCCCAAAACTTACAGTGCATCCATGTAGGATTTGACAATGAGAAATCATGTATTGGTATAGATTTGTTTGTTCACCACCAGCTGCTAGGCCCTATTAGAGATTCAAAATGTTGCAACAAGTAGAGTTATTCAAAAAACTATAGTATATTTTAACATTGAATCTTTGGAACAAGTTATTGCTATAGAAAATCAAAAAAATAATTATTACAACATTAGTCTTTTAACCGCACAAGCATTTTCTTAGCATTATGCCATGATGAATGAGAAGTCAATATTAACTTAATTGTGCTTATTGTACTTACAGCAGGTTTATTAAATGCAGTTATATCTACCATATTAAACATTGTCCAGCTTGAATACGCCTCTTTATTATTTAAGGACCACATTTATTTTTATCAAAACCTATTACACTTCCAAAAGACCAAAAGGCCAATTACATAAAAGTAGGTCCACAAAATCAGATATATGTAAATCAGGTCGATTGATCATCACAAAGCTAGACCTATTGTGAAGGACTACAAGCGAAAGCCAAACATTGATTGTCATAAAGTGTAGTCTCCTTTCACCAAATTGAGGATTTTACAGCTTCTAATTGCACTGGGAGTCAAAACCAATGGATGATCCATTAGATGAACTTCCAATCTACCTCATCCAATTTAATGTTAGCCATATTGCCTCACAACATTTTCTAAATCATATTTCATGCTCTAAGAAGTTGGCCACACCACCTTCCTCATTTACTAAAACATATTCAACTATTTGGCCCTCTCCTCTTTTCTGATAATTGAAGAAGAATATAATAACTTCCTAACTAGCTAAGTGTTACATCTTCAATGACCACCCAATGTCTTGAATTTGGAAGAATTTTTGCTTCAGTCTAATATTGCACTCACAAAAGGATTGTGGTCCAATCACCCTCAACATAGCAGCATGTCTAGGGCCATTGTATGGCTAAAATTACAAAGCTTGAATAGACATGGAAGTATAATTTATTTTATAGAACAACTGCAGATGGACATATGAACTTCAAACTTTTGCATTTTGCTACACAGCCTTCTCGATTGCTTGCATATGGTATATCCGCACATTTATGCACCACACTGAAATTTCACAGTTGTTCTTCTTATTTCAGGTTTAAGTAAAAAAATTGCAGTTATGACGAAATGTTAAAATCAATTGATTTCATATGTTAGGGGTTTTTGCAAATAGCCTCGACAAAATTTTATTTTACATTTGCCTTTGTCAAAAATTGATTTACAAAAATGGCCCTGCCCTTGCCAGGCAAGCGCCACGTCAACGCCACGCAGGCAGGGCTGGAGCCAGGTGTTTAAGTTGAACACGGTGAACCATTCACCGTGCCGTGTCCAATGTATTATACATCTAACTAGACTTAGCCAAAAATTGGCTAAGTCGAGTTAGTTATATTGGACACGGTGAATGATTTTGACTAAGTGGACGGTATTTCTATTGGACATGGTGAACCATTCACCGTGCCGCGTTCAACTTAAACTCCTGACTCCAGCCCTGCGCGCGTGGCGCTGACGTGGCGCTTGCGTGGAAGGGGCAGGGCCATTTTTGCAAATAAATTTTTGACAGGGCTAATTTTAAAATAAAATTTTGTCAGAGGGTTATTTGCAAAAAAAGCCCCATATGTTAACAGCCTACAATAAATAGAAAAAATAGTATAGAGTATAATTACAGGTTGACAAGTGGATATAGACTGATGAATCTGATACAGAAATACATTTAGGCCTGTGTTTGGTTCGGGGTTAAGGGGTGGGATAACCCCTTAACCCCGGATTTAATCCCAAACACCCAATAAAAAAAGGTGGGGTTAACAAACCCCACCCCAAGATAACCCAATTTGGGGTGGGGTTTGCCACCCCGGATTTGCTTTAGCCCCGCAACCCACCCAGCGCGAGCTACTGTAGCGCCTACCCTTTGCTCCCAAAAACCATGTGTAGCTACTGTAGCGCCTACCCCTTTCTCGTGAAAACCCTGCGTAGCTACAGTCCGCCCCCTTCTTCTCCCTCGATTTCCTCACAACTTCCATCATCCTCGCTAGTGGGAGTAAGCCCTTCCTCCCAAGCAGGCGATTGGTCGTTACTGCTTAAAGTCGGCGCCATTGGATTTTAAAAAGGCTTCACCTCCACCGAAAACCTCACCTCCCCTCCTCGTCGGCATTAGTCGTAAGGGCTCTACTTCCGACCAAAGAGATTGCTAGTTTTTCCTCCTCACTTCTGCTGAACCCACACTTCCGAATCTAGCTTCTCACCCTTGATCTGTGCCGGCCTTCACCTACGATTTGGTGGTTTCCTCTTGGATTTGGCGGTTTCTTCTTGATCTCGGTTTAGAGGTATTTCCATCACCGTCGGAGAGGCATCGTGCTGCCACCCTTCTTGGTATTCGGTTCAGATCTTGCCAGCTGTGGGTATTTTGTACACCCGCACAGTTTGTCCCAGCAGCTTGCTTCGGCGGAACCCTGTTTTGGGGTTTCTCTTTGTCTCGGCTGCGTTTACAGATTTTCCTCCGTTGCGTAGTACCGATCTCTTTATCAAGGCGCAAGTATCTCTGTCAAGGATTTAAGTGTCGTGGCACCCGGATCGTGCCGAGGGCCATACGCACCCGCACGGCACCTGCGTGCCGATGCCGTGCCGAGGCGTGCCGGTCAAAAAAATTCTTGTTTGAACACATAACAGCATGAAATTTTTATTTTCTTTAGCAACAAAATATTCTAACTATTTATTATATCTTTTTATCACATCTTTTGAACTTTATTGAGAAAATTACTTACTAATTTAAAGAATAGAGAGTTTTGAGCTGTGTCATCTGCACGGGGTCTGTATCGTGCCGGTATCTTATTGGCACGGTACAGCACGGTGGATACGACCAGTGCCGACGGGCACTTAAAATCTTGATCTCTATGCTTGGCTGTGGCCATCTTTGAGCTTGGTATATTTGCTATAGACAGGTTTGATCTCCATGGTTACATTTCACATAGCTTTTCTATTTATCCAATGCTGCTGAAAAAAAAGAAAATCTTTGCACGCTGGTTGGTATAATGAAGATGATGCATATTGGTAGATCTGATCATACTTGAGAATATTTTGATGCATGTTGAATATTGGTATGATGCTTATGATTGATTTCCTCTTATGTTAGACTTATGGTTGAGAGCATGTTATGTTATGGTTGATTTTTTGTTGCATGTTGAATATATGCCTGATTTGCTGGGTGGCTACTGTAAAGTTGTCGTATATGAAATCGCCGTGTTACTCACCTCTGCTAGGGGCTGAAATTGAAAGGTTGGAAATTAGTGTTTTTGGAGGGTTAAAATGCAATTGTTCGTAAAATATTAAAATAGTTCGTGAAATGCAATTGTTCGTGAAATTTGAACTTAAGAAAAATTTAAAATAGTTGTTCGTAAAATTATGGTAATTTCAAAGTCACAATAGTGAAAAATATTTTTTGGTAACAAATTACGCTCAAATTAATTTAATTTGACTCCTCAAAATAAATTGCAATCATATAAATTTAAATGCAAAAATAAAAGCTTTTCTATCAATAGATTAATGTGAGGGTATTTTGGTCTTTTTACCTCTTTACCAACCACTATCCTTCTTATTCCATCTACTCCAACCAAACACTATTTTCCTTATTCCTGGACTAAATCCAATTCTCAACCAAACACAAAATTACTCTAACCCCACCTTCACCCTGAACTTAACCCTATCCCTGGAATAACTAGCTTTTACTTAAGCCCGAACCAAACGGAGGTTAGAAGAATCTCATGTTTTTTGCCTTTTTTAATAAAAATGTATGGCAAGATCTTGCCTGGTTACATAAATTACTTATTTGCTCCTTTTCCACATAACGTGTCCCTACACATCACAAACTATCAATCTACTTTGAATAGTTGCAACAAATAACAATCAAGCAGAAACTCCATTCACACCAAAAGACTCAAGGAATATTTAACACTACTAAGATACTTTAGAGATTATGTAACTTGTCCAATTTTTACAACATAAATGCTCCTCTTAGGGGTGAAAACAATCGTATATTTAATGAAACCATATTCACATCCATATTTTTTCCTGATACAAATTCGGATGCGGATATGTGTCGGATGCTAAATTTTTGTTATCATATCTGCTAAAAGACGGATTCGGATACAATTCGATATTTCTTAAGATTCGAGTATGGATTGGATTTATATTCGCATATTATTCTAATAATAGTATGTACTAATATGCACATATGAATATGAACTACAAGTAGCAACAAGGCAACTACAATTTTACACTTCAGTATATATTAGCATATATTATTATTCAGACAATGGTATATATTAATATACACATATGATCATGAACTAAAAGTTTCAAATTTCATATGCCTACATTTTATTGAATAAAATTATGATTTAGCCAACATAAATGCAAGTTTACCATAAAATTCGTGGAAGAAAAAGAAAAGAAAATAAAGAACATAATAAACCATTTTATCTTGCTATTATATGTATTAGCATCCCCCTAATCTGCCCACAAAAAGCAATCAAACCCCGCCTTATCTCCCCACAAATAGCAAATAAGTCGCCCTTATCTCCCCACAAAAAGCAATTAAGTCCTCCCTCCTGCCTTATCTCCCCACACATATTAGCAATCAAACAATCTAGAACATTCTTAAACTAATTAAAAGAAAAGGGCATAAAATTTAAACTATTAACATTAAGACGATTTTCTATACCTCTCTTTTTCTAACATTAAGTAGCCACTGTTACCCATCTCACCATCTTCGCATGGATATACCTTTGTGCCCACTCCACAAGTAAAAAGCAAATAGAAATTGTTTTCTTAAAACCTTTTAACAAGACTTTTTCCATACAAATAATTCATTGCCTACATTTATTTGGTTTCCAAATTTTTAAGACCGTGACAAAAGGCTACTCTAGTATTTTTATTGAATACAAATTAGTTACTATAGTAGTTTTCTGCATAACTCCGCTTCTAACCGCAAAAAAAACCCATAGATTGTTTGCATATCTAGAAATCTAAAAGCACAATATTAAAACAAAAGAAAAATGTGTCATACAACAACACATTAAATGTTCTCCCGCTACAGAAACACAAAATGAGCTAGCTATAGAACACTTAAACGGGTCTCTGAATGTATCACGAATCTACTGTTACTCTTAAATTTGATCACCAGATGTGCAGTGCAATTACTAGTCAAAGTGGCGCATTAGAAACTTGTATCTACCGTAGTTAGTTAATTCAGGCAAAAATTCGGTACGGATATAATTCGGATAAAATTCGCCTTCTAATTTTTAAATTCGTTGAAAAAACGGCTAAAAACGGATTCCCCAATTATTCAGAGACGTGATTTATACGGATATTATACGTTCACCAATTAAAAATTCGGGATCAAAAATTCGGCTATTAAATTAAGTTTTTTTTCTCTCAAGATTTATGCTATTAGCATAAATATTCATATTTTTTAAGAATATAAGAATAAAGAGCTACAAAATTAAACTAATTAAGTAAAAAAAAAATAGTAAACTATATTATGCCTCAAAATAAATAAATAATTAAGCAAATAAGAGATCAAGATAGTCCATATTTAAATATAAAAGGTTCACATACAAGCATAGTTAGAAACTAAATACAAGATCAAACTGGCACTTTGCGTAGTGCATAACTGCATACTAGCACATCTAAATTCTAAAGTCTAAACAGTAAACAAATAAAAGATACATAACCGCCTATCTAAATTCTTTCGAACGATTTTTCTACACAAAAAAATTAATAACCGCCTATCATGGATTCTCGAAAGAATAAAATTACATCGAAAGAATATTAGAATTATCCATCAATCATGCATCAAACATAACCTAACTCTAAGTAATAAATCCCCTTCATTGGTTATGAGTCTTCACTCTTCATACAACAATAAGCAAATTAATGAATGTAACAACAAGTAACAACAACTTAACAGAGAAAGAGAAGGATTCTAAAGTTAGACATCTTCAAACTCTTATTCTCCAGATCTTCTCATTTTGTAGTGAAAAATTGCTGCACTTCTAATACTAAAAAGTTATGTTTCAAAAATTAAGTAGAAACCCCACTGAGTCAATGGTCCATGAAAGACCACAACAAAATTTTCCTTTTGCAAGTGTCGACAAGATCATGAAATTGATTAGGTATAATACAAGAGTTCCTGGTCCCTAAGTTAATTAAGATTATTTAAGCACTCGAGCCATTTGTGTATAAAAAAGTATCCATCAGATGGGCTAAAAGCTTCCAACTTTTGCTTTGAAGAATGAAAACTCAAATCGTACCTGGTTTGTAAAGAACCACCCGATTACAGATCTATCGTTGGATAGCGGAAGCGGAAGCGGAAGCGGAAGCGGAAGCGGAAGCGGAAGAGGCGACGAGGAGGGTTTCGATTTCTGAAGAGTGAAGAACCCGATCTTCGATCTTCGATTTCTGAAGAGGAGGACTTCCGATGGCGTTCAACGAGCGGCCGTAAGGGAAGAGGGGGAGGGGACGGGACCGCGACCGCCGCAGGGGTCGGTGGTAGGGCCGCACCGCCGCAAGGGTGAGAAGTTAGGGGTGGGGTGGGAGGGGTGCGATCTTTTCAGAAAGGGTTTTTTTTTCTTTTTTTCTTTTTTTCTTTTTTTCTTTTTTTTTTTGGGCCACCCGCTTGGCCAGCGAGCTTCGTTCTTTTGGGCGGACAATTCCCGAACCGCGAACAATTATTTTTACCCAAAAAAACTTTTTTTTTTCCTGATTTTTTTGAGAAATATTTGAAAACCGCTGTTTAATTAGGTTTTTCAAAAATTTATCAATAATTCGTGAATTAACTAACTACAGATCTTGACTCAAGTAACTCAACAGTGGGAAGGCTTAGGCTTACCACAAAAAAAGCAACCGGAGTTATGGATCCAACTGAAGCGTTGGTGCTCAAAAAAAATACTAATCCTAGATATCGCCGTCGAATACTTGTAGTCTAGAGGTGTAAACGAGCTTAATGAAATGTAGCTCGTATTTGGCCATATGAACGTAGTTTCAACATGTTCTCTACTATTGTAAAGATTTGTTTAAAACTTACTGTCACGAATACTACCTAGGGCCTACTAATAATAATAAATAAATAATATATATATTAAATATATTAAAAAAATAAATTTATAAAATTTTATCAATCAGAGACTTTGATTTAATAGTTAAAACTTTATATACAAACTAGCTTTTTATAATTAAGCTCGCATTTATATTTTTATTTTGCTAAAAATTAAATAAAATATATATATATTATATATAATTATTTATTTATATAGGATAAATTACACCATTAGTCCCCAACATTTTTTCAAATTTTCAACTAGGTCCCTAACCTTTTTTCTGTCAATTGAGTCCCCAATTGCAATAAATTATTTCAATTAGGTCCTATCGTTTATATTTCCGTCACACTCAACGAAAACCAACACGTTGGTGTCTTTTTGAAGGAAAAATTTCCCGCTTAGGTCATAGACCTTTGACCAATTATTTGTAGGGAATATAAATAGGATAAATATATAAATATAAAATGTTCAGAATCCTTTCTTCCTTTTTTTACTTTATATATATATATATATATATATATATATATATATATATATATATATATATATATATATATAAAACTAGCTAAGAGAAAAGGGTTTTCACTAATAATTCATTTTTTCTTCTCTTGAGCATCACACTATCTTGAAAAATGCCTGAAATGTCCACCGAAAATCATAATGTTCCTCTATGTTACTGTGCCATCGCAGCTCTTTAAAGACATCATGGACTGAAGCTAATCCTGGTAGGAGATTTTTTGGCTGCAGACACTATTAGGTAATCTTTTTAGTTGTTCATTTTCTTCCCTTATTTTTGAGGTTTTAAGTTTGTGAAAATTTCTTATTTGTGCTTTCCTCTCTGCTACAACACTGATCTTTAACCTTTTCTCGATTTTTCACTTAGGTCCCAAATCTTTTCCTTCTTTTTCAAATGGGCCCCCAACCTTTTCACGATTTTTCATTTGGATCCTAACCCCTCTTTTTTTTTTGTTTACAGAGACCACTACAGAGATCTAGCGAGTGTGGATATTTTTCTTGTTATGATCCCCCTGTGACTTATCGCTCTCGCCAAGTTATTATTGGTCTTTTGCGGAAGAGATCGGCAATGGAGGACGAGCTGAACACTCTAAAGAAAAAGATTAAGCGGCTAATATGGATGCTAATTATTTCTTGGATTGTGTTTGTTGGCTGGAATTTGATATGAAGAAGAAGTTTCAACTAACTATAAATTCCTAGCAAATCTCTATCTTAGTCAGCAAACAAAGAGCGACTTTTGTTGTAAATATTCTTTGTTTAATATTAAATTGTTCTTTCTGATTTTGTAATATTTAAAATTATGTTATGATCTTGATGTCTGATGTATATGGTCTATGCATTTTGTATGAAACTATTATAATGAGTAGTCGTGTATTTCTCTTTCAAACGAAAATTTTGTTATATTAAAAAGGTAAACTGGATATTTGTATTTTTATTGAAATCCAATTTTCAATTCTGACAAAACTGCTACGAAGTGTATGCTTATAATTTGAATAGCACATTCTCAGATAATGACGTATTCAAAATCCATATGAAGTAAAAGACTATAATTTAGTATCTCGAATAGTTCAATAATATAGTACCATACAATAAAGCATTAAAACTCTATACCAACCATAATATCATCGCAACATGTATCGAATAACAGAAGAAACAACATTTAAAAGCCAAAATTAACAATGTTTATATTTTTCAACCAAGTCATTAAAGATAATGGAAGTATCACCATTGCCTCATATATTAACCATATTGTTTACTTATCACAAGATATCAGTTGGATATTAAAAGAAAATAATACTTATATCACCAAAATGACATAAAATCCACAGTACAAAATGAACCAAAAAGATCATGTTTGTTGAGAATATCTTTAACTATTCTATTTGAGAGAACACAGGAGCCCCGGGTAAATCCTCTAAAAGGGGGGGGTGGGGCGTCGAACCAAAAAAAAAAAAAAAAAAAACTTTGGTTGGATACAGTTGTAAGCCACATTTTTCTCCCTCCCTTTCTCTCTCAATACAGCAGTAAACCATACTCTCTCTCTCCCTTTATCTCTCTACCTGTCTATCTCCCCGTATCTCTCTCTCCCTTTCTCTCTCTATCTAATGCTCTCCTCTCTCTCTCCGTCGAACCATCTCTATATCCTCTATCTCTCTCTCCCTCACAGAGGGGCAGAGGAGCGGGTGCGGGGCTCGAGCGAGGGCGGGCGCGAGTCGAGGGGCGGAGGCGCGGTGCTCGGGCGCTGGCGCGAGCGTGCGGGCACGAGCCGAGGGGCGGAGGCGCGTTACTCGGGCGCCGGCGCGGACAGGTCTTAGCATTTCAGCATCAGCAGCGATCGCCTCGCCTCGATCTCATCTCGCCGTTGAGGGATCTTAGAGTTTTTTAAATTACTGTAAACATTTCATGTGCCCTAAAAAAATTTAAATTAAAAAAATAAAAAAATAACTTTTGCAGGAGACGTTGCGGAGGCCACGCCTCCAAGGTCGCCCTCGTCTTCTTCGTCTCCATCCGCAACCACCTCCACCACCACCATTGCAATGGCGGCGCCCAACCCCTTCTCGGTCCCCCCCCACCCCTCCGCGTACGACGCCATGGTCGACATTCTCGGCCACATGCGCCAGTTCGACGTCGTGTGGCAACTCATCATCGAGATGGGCGGCGGCGACAATGTGGGGCCCACGCCGAGGGCGTTCGTGGTGCTGGTGAGGAGGTACGTGGCTCCGTTGTACTGTCATTTAATTAATATTTCACAGTCGTTTTTGCAGGATTTCAATATTTCACAGCAACTAAATTCGCTGAGGCATTTCACCTAACACTTGGCGAGCGCGCTCACAGGGAGAGTCCAGATTCCCCCCCACCCCCTGCCCAGATTTTTTGAGGTGATGATGGCCACTGATAGTTTTAAAGGTATGAATTGGACACTTCCTTCATATGATGGCTGTTGGAAGTGGGCTCACTAGGGTTGCGCACATTGGGCGTCCTATTTAAAGCCAACAGGCCTACATGTGTTAAACTTTGATAATCAACTTTGATCATGTTTTAGTTTTGTTAATTGATACCTTCTCTATGTTATACACACTACAAGAAAATATAGTATTAGTGGCAAAAATAAGGTGGCGACAAGATTTATCGCCACTATATAGTTACCTATGGTGGCGATAGAAAAAATCGCCACTGATTAATTAACTTAAAGTGGCGGTCACTTTCACCACTAAATGGTATTTTTATCGCTAATTATTTGGTTATCTATAATGGCGATAAAAAAAATTCACCAATTAATTAATTTAAAGCGGATGGTATTTTTACCACTAAATTACTATTTTGTCGCCACTATTTTCTTATTTATGGTGGCGATAAAAAAAATCGCCACCGATTAATTAACTTAAAGTGGCAATTCTAACTTCACCACTAAATTACTATTTTACTGCCACTATTTAATTATTTATGGTGGTGATAAAATAAATCGCCATTGTTTGGTTAGTTATAATGACAATAAAAAAAATTAACCACCAATTAATTCAATTTAATTTAATTTTTAAATTAAATTAAAAATTAATATTGTAATTTAATTTTAAAATTACTAATTTAATTTTTAAAAAACCTCACTTCCCTCAGCTCACCAGCCCTTTCCCCTCCACTTCCTCTCAGATACTCTACAAAAAAAACCCAAACCCATTGAAAAACCCATTTCGCTTGCTCCTCTTTGACGATCTCGCCGACTTTCGCTTGCTCCTCTTTGACGATCTCTCGTCGGCGAGCTCGTCATGGCGAACTCCTCGCCGGCGATCTCGTCACCGGCGAGCTCCTCATCGGCGACAAGCTCCTCGCCGGCGATCTCGTCGCCGGCAAGCTCCTCACCGGCGAGCTCCTCATCGGCGACATAGGCGACAAGCTCCTCGCCGCTGAGCTATGCAACGAGCTCCTCATTGCTAATTTTCTTTCCAACGAGCCCTTCAAAACGAAGCTTCTTCTCGCCGAGCTCCTCGCAAGTGAGTCCCTCACCGCCGATCTCCTCGCCGGTAAGTCCTCTCATTTCGCTTCTCTCTTCCACTCCAAACCCTCACCGCAGATCTATATGTACTTCTCTTTGGTACGATCGATCTAGATTACTCGAAGGACGATAATTTTTTTTCGAATTTGCATTAATTTTGCACATTAGGGCCCTTCTTGATGTTGTGTATTCTTTGTTTGATCTCTTGTGAAAAGCACATTTTGCTGAAATTGATTCTTTCTATCATAGTTCTGATCAGTTAATAATACATGCTTGTATATGTCCTAATTTCGATTATTAACATATATGATGTACTTTAAATCTCCTACTCCTTTTCTCCTGCGAGCTGGGATTTGGAGCATCAGCAGAAGCGGAATTGTAGCAGTAACATAGGGTTTTAGCTAATGTGAGGCTTTCCAATTGCTAAATTGGAACTTGTCCATGGGCTAGTTGATAGAGGAGAGCCTGGGGATCAATTTCTTCTTCTAAATTTCAGATTAGTTTGATTCCAAATTCTATTCCAACATAATCCTTGTTTGGGGTGGCTTTTTCTATATTCTTGCTGATTGATTTGGATCTAAGGAAGAAGCTGGGGTGGTTGATTTAAATCCAGGTGAATGTAAGTAGGTAAGTTTTGGAAGAAATCAGTTTTGAGCAGCCGAAATGCTATTTTTGTAATCTTTTCGGATTTCGGCTGTCCTAACAGATACTTGTTATGGTTTTAGGAGATTGGTTTGTATTTTCCCCTAGATTCGTGGGCTATAAGTAAGTTCTCTTCATTCCTGTTGCCAAATTGTGATTCGAGGTGGGTTTGAATTTATCGAAAACATCGGACTCCTTATTATGTCTAGGTATCATAGTTTCATATGCTACTGGAATGAGAGGTTCACATAGCTAGTTTCCCATTGCTGTTGATCTAAGGAGATATGAATTACACATTCATCAATTTTTAGGGCACTCAGTTTACACCATGCACAGTTTTCGGCATTCGGGGATCACAAGGTTTGAATATGCTTTAGGGAGTTTGGAGAATGCATTCTCAGACTCGGCCTTAAAACTTTGTACAGATAGTGTTAATGTTATGTTTGGTCTGATTCAAGTTTTTACATAAGTCCTTTTTGAGAAAAGCTGCTCAAAGCAGAAGCTGTAAATTGAAACTTCTGCGATTAACTCTATTCTACTTCAGAAATTCAGATTAACTTATTCCAAATTTCATTCCCAACTATCCACTATATGTACATACATACATAGAGCTAGTTCTATCAGTTCTCTATGATGCTTAGAATTTCGGCTCATAGCAATCCTTTATCAACTCCTTTACACAGCGGGAACATCATTTAAACCGGCGAATTGAATCAATTCATTCCTGATTTCTCTATTAATAACAGCTTATATACATACTATTCATAAACATATAGATAGATACATGCATATACATATAAGCTGCTAGCACCAAATCCCTTAAGCCTTTTTATGGTATTAAGAGCCCTAATACTTAAACCTGCAATTTAGGTCTCTTTAGAAGGTGATTATACAGTAGTTAACATCATCCTCATGCTGCAATTAAGGTCCATTTACAGCAAATTTCTGTTTTTAAGATACAATTCACAAACATACACATGCTGCCCCCTTAGTGCAGTTTCACATACTAATTAATGTAAAATTTAGCTACTTAGAACCTTCTCCTAGGCAGCCATACTTATTCCCAGCTGAACAACACTTCAGTTACCTCAAGTTTCAATATTTCCTCAGCTGTTTTGCTATTCCAACAACTTTTCTTTCAGCTCCAACAGCAGGAAATTTCTGCTGAAATTCTTGTTTGTGCTGAAATTCTGCACTTGCTTCTTCTCTTCACAGCCCCTATACAAGCAAAGAACAATTATGTTTATTGCCTACAACTCTTTTAGAGCACTTATCCCAATCAAACCAGGGAGGGGTATCATCCATACCTAATTCGAAGTTCCCTCCCAGGTCCTTCTCAGCTCGGAACACCAAGGAGCTCCACAAAGTAGCAACGTCACAATTTCTATCTCTTCTCAGCTTCTACTTGAAATTCTTGCATACACATGCACCAATTCGACCCATTTAGAGGCTTCTCTTATGCAATTACAATTATTCTAGCTGAGAAGCAAGTAATCTGCCTCAATTTCCAAGCTTCCTCAGCTGAAGCTCCAATTCAGCAGCTCCAACAAGCCCAAAACATCAAAACTGTAAATTTTCTCCACCAACCTTCACATAGGCTTTTAGAGAGAGAACGTGAGGGAGGTTTATAGGTTAAAGAGGGATGGGGAGTGGAGGTTATGACTTTAGACAAGTGATAAACATCAGGGTTAAAGGGACAAGACCAAAAAATGCAGCTTAGCCCCTTAAAATTGCAAAAGTGCATTGCAGCCTGCAGGTTTACAATTCAGTCCCTGCAGGTTCGCAATTCAGTCCCTGCTGGCAGCAGCAGCTTTGGCAGCCCGTTTCTCACATCCGGCTCACTCCGAATTCATCCAAACACTTCCAAAACATGCTAAACACTATGCTGAAGCTACCAATTAAGCTCGGAAACAAATCAATTTTATTTTAGCATTGTTTCGATCAATTTGATCAAAATTAACAATGTAATCAAAGTCCTTTACATGCCAATCTGGAAAAGTGAGTAGTGTTCTCAATTTCCTAACCTGTTGCTGTTTGGCCATCTTATTAGTGACAAACATTTACTAATCTTTTTATTAATCTTCTCCTTTGTGTTTCTCTCTTTGGAAGGTTCTTTTGAACCACTTCGTGTTTGAAGCTAGGTAAAAATAGTCACTTACTATGCATGAGCGCTAAATGGCAATGCCTTTCTTTTCATATTACAGGGATTTGAGCAGCAATTCCTTCGACTCTTCACCTGCTCCGCCTTGGTTCTCGACATTGACATCTCTCAATGTTCTGTAAGTTCTCCGTGAAAATAATTGTTTAGTAGATTTACTTTGGTTAGCAATATAATTTCTAATCTAAAACCATACCACTTGTCAAAAATCAGATTTTGGCAGAGGGGAGGGCTTACCGGGAAAATCCCTGCGTCGTTATTCACTTTGCCTCAACTGCAGCAAGTGTAAGTTCATAAGAACAATGTAAAATATCTCGGAATTCGAGAATAGGCATCGGCCGTAATATGCCTAATGATCATTCCATCCTTTTTTGCAATTCCTGGCAGTGTGTTGTCTACCAATGCATTTAACGGCACGCTCAACATGAGCAGCAACCTCGGCCCAGACCTACAGAGTGTAGATTTCCAAGACAATGCTATTACGCAAATCGATATCGCTTCATCCTACAGCAACACCCTAATGTAAGTTTTGAATCAACATCTTGTAGTTTATACTACAAGCGAAATGAATCTTTTGTTTCCATTTTTTTAAAAAAAATTTCTTTTTTTCCTTATCTTCTGCAGACTTGTAGGAAACCCTATGTGCATAGACTCTCAATACGCAAATGGCTTATTCTGCCCGTTGAGGCAAAAGGTAAAAAGCGGTATTGTTAACTTTAACTCTCTTTTGTTGCATAATTAAATTAGATGAATGTGTAATTCATATCTCCTTTTCAGATCATGGCGGGATTATCGACGTTACGTAGTATTACGGGGTCAGCAGCTTCTTCATCACGTGCACCAATAGCAGCCTACGATACACTGGTAATAGAAGTTTTTAGATCGATTAACTTTTATTTGTAAGACTAAAACCTTATTTCAATTTTTCAAAATAATATAGTTCTTACTATATTGTCAATTTTATCTAGAAAACATTAGAACTTTAGTTTTCTTGCACTGTTATTCATAAGATTATTCACAAGATTATTCGGATTGTTCAATTGCTTCCAAATTGATGGTGTGTTGTAAAGCAAATACAGCAATACTGCATGACTACATGACTGCACATTTTCTTAATGTTCATTATGTTTTTTTATCGAGGTTTTGTAAATTATCTATATTTTGCGATTATGATACACCCGGATGCTCAAAGTCTAAGTGAGATGTTTTGAGATGGATCGGAGGGAGATGTTCTATCTACTCGTATTAATTGAGATTTCGAATGCTTTTTTATCTTCCATGACTGAGTAGTAATTTTTAGTTTTTTTTTCTTTAAATTGAACATATGTTGTGAGTTGGCTACTTGATGGATTTCTGTTTTGTTTATTTTCGTTGATATTGTGAGAGAAACTAATGTATGACATTATTTTGAAATGTTTTGTTATGTTGGAGTTTTGTTTGAATGTATTTTTGTCTATGATTTTTGTTATCTTATTAATATGTATTTGTATATGAATATTTGGTGGCAAAAAATAACACTATCGAAGTTGAATATAATTTGTCGCCACCAAATACTACGTTTAGTGGCGACAAATGTTTGCCACCAAATGTTATGTTTAGTGGCGACATGTATTTGCCATTAATGAAACACATTTAGTGGCGATAAATATTTGCCACCAAATGAACACATTTAGTGGCGACAAATATTTGCCATTAAATGATATATTTAAAGTGGCGACTTTAGTCGCCACGGAATGATACCCCTTTAGTGGCGACATTTTGTCGCCACCATATCGTAGCAATCGGTGGCGACATTTTGTCGCCACGGAATGATACCCTTTAGTGGCGACTATTGTCGCCACAAAAAGCTATATTTAAAGTGGCAAAACATATATTTCGCCACGGATTCATTCGCCGGCGGGACCTACTGCGGCAGCATGTGGCGACAAAAATTGTCGCCACTATAGACATTTGGTGGCGACATTTCATATATTTGGTGGCGACTTTAGTCGCCACCGAATGATAGTTATCTTGTAGTGACAGTCTCTCAACAAGAAGTATGGTGCAATGTCCCTTTGCTTTCGATGAATTCGTTCAGTACTCATGATGATACATTGAAGGTAACTTTCTATACTTCTACATTATGGATATAAAAAGTGTCTCATAAGTATTATTTCTGTTCGCTATTTCTGTTTGCTCACTGATTTAAACATCTTATGAAGGTTGTGGAGAAGTACGGCAATTCAAACATCGAGATTCATACATTCACTCAGGTCATGCAACCTGTGCTATGTGTTCTATGTGAATTTGATATTTTGGTCATTTGGCTAATAGTATAATCTATTAATGAGCATAGGTAATACTAACATGGCTATGCCTAGATACTCGATGTTCAATATAATATAGCTAACAAATCATTACTGATTGGAAGATGCCAGCCATACCTACTAAATAGAATGTATAAATAGAAGGGTTGCAGTTGCTACATTTCTTCTTTTCTGGGATTTTAGTTGCTACAAGCTGTCCCTTTTTTTTTCCTGCTTCCGAATAGCCTTAGTATTTTTTTGTGGCCTGAAATTTTTGAACTTTGTTGCTTTTTGGTTCTTTAACTCTTTGGAGAAATTTTTTTAAAATATGACTATTCACCGAAAGCAAAGGGACATTGCACCCAAACTTCTATTATCGTGATTTATTTAAATTAATCACGATAATTATTTTAGTAAATTTATTTAAATTAATTATCGTGATTTATTTATCCGCGGCGAAGTGCGGAGTTTTTACTAGTAAACTTCTAATTGCCTTCACTTCTCTGGTTCTCTGGTTGGGTAGTAGGATATGAAGTGTTTTGTTTTGGTGGCATCCATCTAACAACCTGCACTCTTCTTTGTTGATTACTTGGTTGAGAATTAACTATCGGATTCAAGCAAGCACGACCTCTCCGAGTTGGAAACCATGCTTGTCCTCTCCCTACTGGACGCCATGCTTGTACTCTCCCAATTTGCACATTTATTTGTCTTCTTCCAGATTGCACACTTATCGGCCCTCTCGCAACTTGGCTCCCAACTTGGCTCCTCCTTGGTTGATGCCTACATGTCTGAAATATTGCTTGTCCTCTACTAGTGGACCTAGGTTAGGATTTCATATTTGAGTAATGAGTACTTTAAGTATGTTATAAGTAAAATAGTATAATTTAAGAAAAATAATGAAATTTATACTATAGTTAGACCTGAATGGATCTGCTACTAGTGCCCTATGAGCCTGGTAATGCGGTGGGAGTTTGAGAGTCAAAAGCTCTTTTTTCCCGTATCAAAGAATAAGTTTAGTGATGTATTTACATCAAAAATTGAAATTCAATAGCAGGTCATTAATTAAACTAAATTTACATTAGGCATCCATCTACTGATTGATGGTGTACAAATTGATGGTTGTTGCGCAGATTGTGCTTTTGTAGTAAACCGACTTTTTATCTAGAAGGGATTTGACCTTTGTTTGACAACGTTATTGTGCGTAATTAAATTACTAGAGCACACGTCAAATTTCGGGCGAAATCGAGCTAAAACGGAAAAGTTACGCGACCCGGAAGTTTGACTTAAAGTGAATAGTAACTCCAGGTTTTCGTTGATCCAGGAAGTAGAGAGGGGGTTCCGGTGCGTACCGAACTCCGAATATAGGCTTCCAGTAGCTCGTTTCGAACGGCTCTATTATTCTGGAACTGTTGGCACTGACGGAATCGAATTCCGGTGCACGGTTGTCGAGAAAAAGGGTCCCGAACGAATTTACATATATAAACTATATATGTTTTAATTTGGTTTATTAAGGAAAGGATGGGGAGATGGGTTCGTCGCGAAACGGAGATCAAATCGAGCGAAACGAAATGCTAGGTTTGATGCCCCAGTCGTGCTGAACGCGCTGGCGCAATCCGTTCGGAAATCCGATGCACGGATCTCCGAGAATTGCGACTTCTTCGCAGAGGGGTCATAAGGGCAAATTCGTAAATTCAGCGAAAGTATCGATATTTTATGCGCCGAATTGCGTGAATTCGAACGTGGAGGGGTGTATCTACATAATAACCATCTTGACGGGGACTAGGATTAGGATTGTGTGGATCGGAGGGCTAAACTGCAACTGTGCATCTAGTGTAAATATGCATAGTTGGGTGTTTATGAGAGAACGCGAAACCCAGACCTAATTCCCTGCAACCCCTGGACCCTAGCCGACTCCCCTCCACCTACCCGAACCCGTGCCCTCGACCCCCACCCCACCTCCGGCGAACCCCCCCGGCCGCCGGCAACTGAGCCCTAGCCCCTCAGCCTAGTAAGTCTTGTTTTCTTGTTGCTGGTCTGAGGTATAGGGTTTTGATCACTTTTTAGAGGATCCGTTAGGGCAATCTGATCTCGAGAGGTGAGCACGGTCAACAGTTTTTCGTGCCGAACGCGATGATCACCTCCGTTGTTGGTTTCGATGTCCTGATTAACGGGAAATTAATGTTTTGTGCGCTGTACACGTTATTTCTTGATTTTCGTGTCGCTCGTGCGCTTCCCACAACGGTCGGCTTCGCTCCGAAAGGTGAGCACGGCCTTCGGCACGCCGAAATCTATCAATGGGTGCCTTGGTAGGGTTTTCGGATCTCTGGTTATTTATATTGGACCATAAAAGCTCCGGAATCGCATAAAATAATGCGATTTCGCGTACTTTGATGGGCTTTTATGCGATTTTGCTATTTGTGATCGCTGTGGACAGCGTGTACGTGATGTGGGCAACCTTTGGACTGATTGTCCAAGGTCCCGAGCGTTTCGTGAATCGAGAAACTAGGTTTCGGGTCGTTTGTCGGCAAAATTCGCCGTCGAAACGCGTCGTTTCGGGTTCGCTTTCTTCGGATAGTGACCAGGGTTTATTTACAGCGTCGCAGAGCCTTGTTGGCTGATCATCTACGGCGTTTTGAGGGTTCGAAAACAACGGGTGAGCGACGGGGTGTCCCGGCATTTCGGCTGACTATTGGGTGTTTTCAATAATCGGGTTTTGGAAACCGATCTCCGTGGGTTTAGTTGTGGAGTTATGGGTTTAGTGTTTCTTATTTGTGGGTTAGTTACTAATCCGGTGGACCTCCGTAGGTCCGGTTTACGATCTTTCTGTGCAGTCAGGAGACAAACGCGACAGTTGTACATGTGGGTGCTTCGAGTTGGTAGTCGGTGAGAGCGTTTCGCCTCCTTCTCCTGTTTTTCTATTCCAGCATTTTAGTCTCTACATGTCATTGCTTATTTATCGTTTGGTTATCGTACTCCGTTGATTGCATACTATTAGTTGTTGATAGACATGTAGAGCAGGTTACTTTTGTATATTGCATCTCTGTGGACTTTGAGTCCAGGCAACACATTGACTTTCTGTCATGTGTTTCGATCCGTTGATCGAGGTTCGCATTGTACGCCCTAGCATCTATTACTGCGATGTGCGCCTTGTTGTTGGCTTCGGCCTAGGCACCGCTTTAGCTTTTTTTGTTTGAGCATACCAAAGATGACTTAGTCACAAAGACTTGGGGTATTCATAACACCGGATCGGTTTGGCCACCGATCGAGGTGTACTTATCCGACGGGTCGTCCTTTGGGGCGGATGGATCGTGCTCTGGCAGTGTTAGTGACAGTAACGCTTGAGGTCTGTGGACCAATATAGCAGGCACAGATTGGGTACAGTTTCTGGTTCCTTACTTTGAGGCATTCTTAGCATTGATATCTATATAGTAGCAAGTTTATTTATTGCTCCTTATTATCTATTGTAGCCACTGTAGTTCTTTTCGTATCAAAACTTATATATTTGTTTATCTATCTCCTTTGGTTTCCGGTGAGTACGGCTTGCCTTCGTGGCTTGCGGTACCCACTGGGAGGGAGACATGTTTACATGTTCTCACCTCCCCCACTATTTTTCAGGTATCGCGGGCGGTGAGAGTTGAGACGAGACGTGAGACACATTTGTAGCTGTCGATAGAGCTTTTCCGTCCCGTGGTTTGGTTTAGCTTCTTACTCTTACTGTTCTATGGATTTAGCTTAGACAGTTGTATGGTTCAGTTGGTATTTATCTACTTGGTTAAATATGATTTTGGTAAATGAATAAAAAGGGATTTGTAAATCTTTGTAAAGTTAAAAGGTTTTCTACCCCTCGTGGTAGTATGTTTTCAAAAGATAAAGAGTTCCCGTGTAGGGAACAGTTTCAAAAAGGTTTTGTATGGTTATGTCTAAATCCTGAATGAGAACCTGTGGTGAATGGTGTATGGATATGTAGACGTAGAATTGTCTTTGTATTCAGTTGTGGTTGTATTCTGTTGTACTTGTGCGACGCCGTGCAGATACAGGGGAGACTGTCCGGGTGGACAGTGGATTCTCTGTATTTGTGGCGGATCTGGCATACCCTGGGGGTCAGGCTTTCAAAAAAGAAAAAAATTCCGCTGTGTTTTACTATAAAAAGGACCCCGGGGCGTGACAGCTTCATGAGCAGGTTGTACTAGTTCTTCTTTGGATACCGTCTTTGGAGTACGTCGCCTCTTTACCTAAATGAATAAATAGAGCGCATTAGTTTTACACGCCATATATAACACAGCTTGTACAACTATATTAATGTAAACAAGAATTTTTCTCACAAAAATATATTAATGTTTAAAGTAAACAATGCAACTATATTAATGTATAACATAAACAATAAAACTAAATTGATATAATTACTCACAGGAAGTTTTCTTTTCCTCACAGTATGCACTTCTTGGCTTGGATCAATGGTCATATTAGCATACTTTCTCACCTTGAATGGTTGTTCTATAATTGTATAAGTCTTTTTGTTATGACCTGTTTGTCCACATTTTCTACAAGTCATCTGTATCCCTCTTCTGCTTAATTTTGTTGAATTATTTACTTCATCGTCTTCTCTCTTTCTTTTCTTTTTTGGCCTTCCAGGTTGCTTATGAACTGTTGGAGGCATCACTTTTGGGTGCCCTGTCTTTGGCCACATCAACTGCCCATTTATTGGCTTGATGACTTCACTATCGATATGCTTGTAGGTCTCTATGCTGTAGCATTCATGGACAAATTTCTTTGGTTGATCTAGATTGTGAAATATTGTTGAGCATGCATGCGAGCATGGAATCCCACTCAATTGCCACTTTCTACAACTACATGTATACTTCTCTATGTCAACAACAAATTGTCCATTAGGTGCACCTATTTGGAACATAGGCCCACCTGAAGCAATTGACCAACATGTAGAAGACTCAGTTTTTATCTTCTCAAGCTTCTTTTAAATTTTTGGATACATTGGACATTTCAACTTCTTAATTTCTTCTATTTTCTTGCAAATTCTTCTCATCAATTTACATCTAATCATCTCAACCAAAGAGAGGATTGATTTGTCCCTAGCATCTAGAATGAATTTGTTGAAACACTCACACAAATTATTCAAAAGCATATCACATTTAGGAAACTCACTAAAGTATGATCTTATCCAACATCTTGGAGAGAGTTTCTTCGCCCAATCATGTGCCTCCTTGTTGACTTCAGCAATAACAATCATGTATTTTTCCCACTCCTCTATATAGCTACTCCTAGCAGCATTCCAAAGAGTCTTTTAAGAACTTTCCTTGGAATTGTGTACTAAAGTTATTATACAAGTGGCTTACACAGAATCTGTGGTCTACATTAGAAAAAAGAGTTTCCACTGATTAAATCAAACCCTGTCAAAAAATAAATATCTATTAGCATATAAATTAATTTTTTTGGATAAACAAGTATAAATAAAAATAAAGTATCCTAATCTTGGCATAAATAAATATCTATTAATTTGGAAAGTAATTACTATGGATAAACAAGCATAGGCTATAATAAAATTACCTTTTGTCTATCTGACATAAAAGTCCATGTATAGGAGTTCCTAATGTTAAGCTCTTCCGCCAACAAGTGAAAGAACCAAGACGATGTATCTGTTGATTCAACTTCCACTATAGCATATGCTATTGGAAAGATGCAATCATTTGCATCAATGCCAACTGCTACAAGGAGCTGTCCATGATATTTTCCTTTCAAAAAGCATCCATCAACACTAATAATAGGCCTACAACCTGCCTGAAATCCTTTCTTGCAAGCATCTAGGCAGATAAACATCCTTTGAAAGATAAGATTACTTAGATTTAGTATCGGTCTTGAACCTGGGTTAGTTTTTCTTATCTCTGTACAATAATCAGGTAATTTGGCATATTGTTCAGCATCAATACCCTCAATAATTTTTAATGCCCTTATTTTTGCTCTAAAGCACTTTGCTATGGAGACATTCACACACAATTCACTCTTGATTACATCTTGAAAGATATGTAGTTTCCAAGAAGGGTTAGACTTGATCCTTTCTGAGTAATGTTTAGCCAACCAGGTAGATGTTACATGCTTATTAACAAAATCCTTGGAACATTGATGCTTGGGTTGGTATGACTAAACTTGTACTGTTGGCTCACTTTGCATGACAGTTGCATAAATAAACCAATCACATCCTTCCTTACATACTGCCCTGACTCTTCTTTTGTCATTCTTTGCAAATTTAATTTTGAATCTATTCTTAATTGAGTATTGTCTTATTGCTTCTTTGAGTTCATTGAAAGATTGGAACCTCATTCCCACTTGAAATTTTGGATCCCTCATGTCAGATTCTGCATGAAAATCTGGAAATCTTTGCTTTTTTTTTTCCATCTTCACTGTCACTTAATAAGCTTTTTAAGTCGTCTTCTGAATCATAATTTGATGACACCTCATTATGCTCCCCTCCATCATCTATCTCAATCTGAACATCAATATGTCTTTTCTCTGTAGCCTTATCTCTATTATTAATGTCACGCCCCGCTACGTGCCACTTTGGTCAAGTTCGGGCCACGTCAACAGACGCCGAACGGATAGGGCCTCACCTGCCTGCCCAAGGCTCTAGCAACAAGTATAAAAAGGCAATCAAAAGGGATTTGCGATTATACAAGACTTGCACGAGGGCAAGCAACAACGGAAGCGAAAGCTCTAACTACACATACAATCATACATGATATTTGATTACATTTTAACCAAATACACATAACTAAAACTATTACATTCACTTTTCCTTAATCATCATATCTTTATACATTTAAACCATTCCACCAAAAATACATGATTGTTTCAACTTGTAATTCTAAATCAACAAAATAAAGTTGATACATGTATACCAAAAAGGAATGACTAACTTAACTCCGTGGCCACTAGCTATGGCG
The DNA here is from genome assembly GCA_025177825.1 of Aechmea fasciata. Lineage (NCBI taxonomy): Eukaryota > Viridiplantae > Streptophyta > Magnoliopsida > Poales > Bromeliaceae > Aechmea > Aechmea fasciata. The sequence continues at coordinate 15,589,985 of CM045928.1, read as the reverse complement.
CTAACCCCTTGCCCCGGTCTCGCCGCCCGCTCGTGGTAGGACCTGTAGGGTTAGTGGTGTGAGAACTACAACGAAGTTCCCAGTGGGCTTGGTAACCGACCCCGCCGACTTACCCACTAGGTCTATTTAGGCATAAGTATTTCAAAGAAAATGAAATAGTAACTATACTAAATGCTAATACTATGCATGCAAGAAAGTTGTCAACAGATAGATAATCAAATGTAAATGATTATGCATGCATGCTGTCACGCCCCGGGTCGGTTTTAGAATATAAAACAGCGGAAAAATCACTAGAATTTTTTTTTTTTGAAAACCTGACCCCCAAGGATATGCCAGATCCGCCACAAATACAGAGAGACCACTGTACACACGGACAGAGTCTCCCCTGTATTTGCACGGCGTCGCACAAGTACAAGGAGTACAACCAGCCATACAACCACAAACAAGTGTATAAATAATCAATCTGATTCACATACACATATTCACACCATTCTCCACAATTTCATTCACAATAATCATTTTATAAAATCATAGTCTATCATTTGAAATGTTTCCTACTCAGAAACCTTTTCTTTTAAAAACGCTACCACGAGGGGTAGAAAACCTTTTTCTTTTTCTGAAAATCCAAAATCCTTTATTCCATTCCAAAACCAACAGATATCCAAAGGTAATAACAGAACTGAACCATAATAGAATCTAAGTCATGTAAGTAAACTGGGTAAGGAAATAACCGACAAAAAGAGACGGAGCTCTATCGCACGCTAGACACGCTCCTCACCAGCTGTCCCGCTAGGACCTGCTATATCACCTGAAAAAAAAAAGACGGGGGGGGGGTGAGAACATGTAAACATGTCTCCCCTCCCAGTGGGTACCCCAAACTGACGTGGGCGAGGGGTACTCACTAGTCACAGAGATAAACAAAAAGTAGAGATGATAGTAGTACAGTAGCTAAGATACACCGAGTAAAGAGAAGCATATATATAACCACTACAGCTACTGTATGAATGCGTCAATAGGACGATAAGCTCAAGAATACCCAATCTGAACCAATAATCTCTTGGTTAGCGCCGCAGACCTCAAGCCGTTGCCTCGCTACTCTCCGGCATATAACCCTAGCCTAAAGCTCCCGGGCTCACGAGTTCGCAACCACTTTTCAGAAAGAACACCCACTTGCAAGTGGATCGCACCGCCCGTGTTCGTGAAATGCTACGAGTATCGGCGATCAATGTAAATATGCTCAAAGATTCCATCGCAACCACCCGACAATCCCGCTCTCAGTGGCCCATCGACCGTATAGGTCATCCAAGACGCTACCCAACCAACGGTAGGAAGCTCAACCAACCGAGTCACAAGTATAGGATATGCAAATCGACCAACCAGGTCACAAGTATAGGATATGCAAATCGACCAACCAGGTCACAAGTATAGGATATGAAATCGACCAACCAGGTCACAAGTATAGGATATGCAACTGACCAACCAGGTCCCAAGTATAGATATAAGCTGATAAAAGCTACTCTACTCCTACATGTAGTACTAACCAAGGAAACTACTAAGCAGAGTAAGAATAGAGGTAATATGGTGCAAGAGTATATACTAAGCAAAGTAAGAGTAAGGGTGAAAAGAGCGTCACCAAGCATGCACCACTGTACCGACGGCAACCTGTAATATTGTAACATACTGGACTTGCGCAAATTGCGGAGTTCGAGTATTTGACTTGAGTTTGGAGCTTTTTCAGATTTTCTGGAGGGTCGTTGACTGTGTTCCGACCTATGGCACGTGTACCGAGGTCAGTGGATGAATCCCAAGCACTCAAGTCCAAAAAGTTGCATTTTAGGTTGCTCTCGTTGGAAATTATGCCTTGTACCTACAAAATGGTGTCTATACCTACAAAATGATGGCTATACCGTACAGATCGAGATTTATACCCTGTGATAAAAAGGGCAGATTTGGCAACCCGAGCCTCGGTTTGGCTTTCGCAGAGTTTATACCAGACAAAAATGAATTTGTACTGCATAAGTCGGCGTATTCGAGCGCTTTAAACTGTAGGGGTGTTTTAGCATTTTGTTGCTTCTATTAGTGTTCCACACACCCTAGGGCTTCATTTGTGCACCCCCCACAGCAGCAAAGAAGTAGGAGGAGCTCCTCTCTCTACTCCTTTGCATTTCTAGGGTTTTGGGTTGGGTTTTCTTAGGATTAAACCCCCCTTTTTGCTTCTTTTTGCTTGGTAGAGGCAACATCACCATTGTTGGAGCTTGGAGCTTGGTGATTGGAGCTTTGTGGAGGATCAAGCTTCAAGCCTAGGGCTTTTTGAGCTTGGGTTAGAGCTTCTTAGAGGTATGTGAATGATTTCCTTCCTCTAGATTCGGTTTTGTGGCTTTTTGTGAGATGAAACCCTAGAATGGCATTCTAGGGTTAGGATTTGGGGATTTTCGATTTAGGACCTTTGGGACCTAATTGATGGCTTTAGAACTTTGATTTAGGTTGGATTGGAAGGACTCTAACTCCCCTTTGGAGATCGAGAGAGTTTCCTTCGCACTCGGTGAGTTTTCTTCAACCTTTTGTTGAAATCCTTAAAGTGTGAACTCATGGTTCATCTTCTTAGCTTGTAACTCCTAGGGTGTGCTTTTTAGGACTCAAGGAGTGATTATCGAAGCTTCGTTAGCGGTTTGGAGCAACGCTTTTCGCACTTGGTGGGTTTGGCTTCATGAGCATAGGAGCAAATGGCTCCTAAGTGCCTATTCGGTTTGATTAAATTATTTTGAATGCATATTCATGCTAAATAGATTTATTATGAATTTTGAATCACTTAAAATGCATGCCTTATGTATGATTAAAATTTGACTCTATATAGTAGAGAAATCTGGGTTAAATAGCAGGCATGTGGGGGTGATTCTTGTGGGCTCCTGGGAGTGGACCCTTTAGGATGTTATAGCTTAATTAATGTAGTTGTGAACATCAAACTCTTGTTGGAACTTAGAAGAGCTTAAGTGTCATCAAGCGGCACTTAACATAGAAACTATGAAACTGCAACATAGAGACTTGACATAGGCCACTGGACATCTATTATTTCCATGTTAGAGACATGATGACATAGAGATAGGCCTTTTGGACACTTGTATATTCCATGTTAGAGACATGACGATTTGGGACATATGACGAGTTTGTGACTATATGCCATTGTGCTCATTCGCACATGCTTGTGAGGGTCGCTCCCTACAAGCTAAGATCTCTACGCCTCATTCCTAGGGTGGGAATGTTGACTACTACGGGGCCATTAGGCTCGGCATTTGGGCTAGGCAGCCTTCGGGTGGGCATCGGCCATATCGCCTTCGGGTTGGATCTTATTGTACTTAAACTTAATGTAGTTTAAAGAAAACTGTGGACTTGACTAGAATAGTAAACTTTCACACTTTACTATCACTTGTGGACTTTGTGGACTTTGATTAGAATAGTAAACTTAAATCTTTTACTATCAAGTGGGAACTTTGTACTAATTGTAGTGCTTTCCTTTCATGCTTAGTATAGCTTATTTACTTATGCAATTTTCATGCTAAGTAGGGATATCATGCTTTAGTAGCTTACTCGTTATTTATTTCGCTTACACTTACTTGTTCGTTTTGGGCCTAGTGGAGCATGCAACTGAAGTCAGTAATTGCCCACTGGGAACTATTTTTAATAGTTCTCACGCCCCCTGTTTCTTGTGTGTTTCAGAGCCTTCGGCACCGGCGGAGGCACGGGATCGCGGCAAGGGAGTCGCGTCTAGTTAGCCCGTAGCTAGCTTCTTTTGCCACTACTGTTTAGGTGGTTTTTCCTCTCTTTTGTGTTTTGTGAGAGAGTGATTTTTGTATCCATTTATAGAGACCACCATGTATTATGTTAGCTTTTACTTTGGGATATTTGGTTGTACTCTTCTTATGGTTCTTAGTGGATTTGGTACTTTATTTTAGTTACTCTTATATGCTTCCTAGTCTAGAATTCTAGTTGTTATACTGCTCTGATACTTCTAGATTCTTCTTATTTTGTTGGTTAATTATCATTTTTGTTAGACGTATGTGGCACGGCACGCTGGCGGGCTTCCATTGGCCCCGGGCGTGATGTATACCCACCCGTACAACCGTCGCGTCTCGTCTCCGGTCGCGAAAGAACATCAACTGGACCTAAAAGGGGTCCACCAGGTTAGCGTCTAACCCACAAGTAAGAAACACTAAACCCATAACCTCACCAACAATCCCACGATGATCAGTTTCCCAAAACTGACTACCATAACCTGCCGGAAGTCCCGAAAATCGCACCGGGAATCCGTCGGGACCCATGAACTGTCCCGAAACGCACCGACTCGTACCACGAGTCACCCGCTGCCCCAAAACACTCCTATTCGGAAGTTTTGGCAGAAAACATAAAGTAACACTACAATATAATTATCGTCAGATAATTGTACGAATACGGGTTCCCGGAAGTGTCTATTTCGACACCGGGACCCACCGTCGCTCACCAGTCATCTCCGAACCCACGTGATGACGATGGTGACCAGCCAACAAGGCTCAGCGACAACTCACAGAGCAACCAAACAACACCGGAAGAGATCCGGACCAAAACCACGTTCTTTCGGCGAATTTCACCGAAAAACGCACCGAAATCGACTTTCGATTTCCGCGAGGGCCATCGGACCTTGGACAATCAGTCCAAAGGTCACGACACATACACATGTACTACCCACAGTAGCCACAAAGTGCATAATTGCACAAAAGTCCTCCCGCATACCCGAAATCATGTTATTTTATGTGATTTCGGTGCTTTTATGGTCCGTCTACACAAACCAGAAGTCATTTAGTCAAACCGAGACACACGCTGATAGGTCTCGGCGTGTCGGAGGCCGTGCTCACCTTCCGGAGCACTGCCGGCCACTGTGGAGAGCGCGGGAGCGACCCAAAAATTAGTAAACTGCGCGCACAGCAGGAAAAGTATGCTTTTCTCATCAACCAGGGATTCGCTGACCCCAAAATAAGGTGAGCGCTGCGATCGTCACTGATAGAAGATCACCGTGCTCCGGAGGCATCGAAACAGCCTCGGGTCGCCGAAATAGTGCACGCAAGCCAAAACAGCAGCCAAAAAGGCCCAAAAGGACTGACACCGTCGAAACAGTGGATCGGGACCTTCCCGATAGAAAATAAGGTGAGCACGATGATCAGCAATGAGTCTAGATCATCGTGCTCCCTTCCGTAAGGATCAAGAAGTTCCAGGAAGCAAAGAACAGCAATCCACTAAAAATAAGCCTTAGTTCGGGCTTGGCCGGAGCAAGCATACTCCGGTCGGCTTCCGGCGGCGCTGCGGCACGCCTGCTGTAAGGAAGTGAATTCTCGAAATTCGAGAGTTGCACCACGATTAGAATCGACTGATTGTCGAGTGGATGGACTTCGAAAAGTTCGAAGTTGATCCGAAGGCAAAAAGTGCACCGGAGTTGATCCCGGTGAAGTGCGGAAGCATTCGGGCGTTTTGGTGCGCTTAGGTGCAAAAATGGAGACCGAAAAGCTATGTTGGGCCATGAGCTAAATTCGACATTAGCGTGGATGAAAAGATGATGAAAACGTGCTCGAAAACATGTTTGGAAAGTCTCGATTCGATTTGAAACGAATCGGAGGTCAAACGAGCGAAACGGAGAAAAACGATGAAAAGCGAAAATTTTGGCTAAGTCGAGGGGACCGGTCCCTGAAAAGGGAGACCGGTCCCTGAAGGCTGTCCCGCGAGAGCAAGCTCTCTGGGACCGGTCTCTTAAGGGGGAGACCGGTCTCCAGCTGCGTAGAGTGGAGTAGGGCTCTCTAGGACCGGTCTCTTAAGGGGGAGACCGGTCCCCAGCTGCGCAGAGTGGAGCAAGGCTCTCTGGGACCGGTCCTGGGTTAGGGAGACCGGTCCCTGAGCCCGAAAAAATGCCCAGTTTGGTGCAGTTTGCATAGTTGAAGGGCCTTTTAGCATCTTGTTACAATAGATGCTATAGAAGGACTCTCCCTCCCTCTCACACTGTCATTCCCTCTCCCTCACACACACAAGCTCTCTTTTTCTCTCTAGAAAGAAGAAGAAGAAGAAGGAGAAGGAAAAGGAGTGGAGATCTTGGTGGAGGATCAAGCTAGGAGCAAGCCTAGCATCATCTTCCTCATCTTCTCCACCATCAGGGCTTCTACTTGAGGTAAGCTCTTGAGAGCTCTCATGGTAGACTTTGCTAGGATGGGTTTTATCCTTTGGGGATAATTTTTATGGAACCCTAGCTTCTCTAAGAAGTGATCTACACGGTCGAGTTGAGTTTAGCGAGATTTTGCTCGAGGCAAAATCTAGGGCTCAAATTGGGGCTTTTCTTAGGTTGAGGTTTTGATCTCTTTTAACCTCATTTCTAACATATTGTTAGGTCCACGAACGCGTGCGAGGCGACGGTTCGTCGATTCGGCGAACGGTTAAGCGATCCGAGCCAAACGAAGGCTTTCAGCTTCGATATTGGGCCGGGGAGTCAAAGTAGTGGTTGGAAGCGTCGAGAGCGGCATTCTAACCTCGTGGAACATCCCAAAAGGTGGGGGGTGACACTCGAATACTTCGAACTCCTTTCTATGTCTTAGAATTGCATAATTTTCATCTCTTGCATGTAGCATAGTAGAATTGCATGTTTAGGCTACTCCTTATGCTTTCTAGTGATAACCTAGTGTACTTGGAATGCTAGGTGAATGGATAGGTGAGGATTGGGTCTGGACATTGGATTCTATAGTGCTAAGAAAGAGATGGACTCGAGGGTTATCTAGTGACATAGATCGAGTGGCATCTAATGTAAAGAACATGACGAGTGGCATTAACATAGTGTATTTGACACTAGAGGTCTTTGGACATAGGGATAGGTGAAATCCCAAGAGAAATAGCTCGTGAACATAGATCTTAGTAAAGCTAAGTACATGTTACTATTGGTCGGAATAGTGGAGTTCCGAGAGAACTGTTGGCCCTAGTCGGTAGGGTATCCTCACGTGGAGAGGATAGATCAAGCTCACGGTCTGTGTCAGTGGTGGTATAGCCATCGGTGTCGTCGAGTACTCAGGAGTGTCGCACGATCGGGACCACGTGGAGGTCCACAGACAATCCCGGGTTGGAGTGCACGTGGAGCCTCCTCCCCAAAAAGGGATCTATATGTGAGGCGTAGGCGAACCCAAGGGTATCGCCACGGATTGGGTAAAGGAAATATTAATGTTAGCATTGAATAGTCATTGTTGAACATAGTGAGAACTTCTAGCATGTTAGTAAACCTTTTACTATATGATGCATGCATTCGTTTCACAAGATTATGGGCATAGTAGCATAGATTTTCTATTATGCACTTACAGCTTTCAGATATCTATCTATATCTAGTTTTTGTTACTTGTGCCCACTTGGACCTAGTGGGGAGATCGGTGGAGTAGGTGGCCGAGCCCACTAGGAACGAAGGAAGTTAGAACTCACCCCAGTACTTTTCCAAAGGCTAGGTGCAGTTCGTCTGCGAGGACCGCGCAGGGCATCGCCCGTCCAGTGAGGACCTGGTAGTATAGTAGCTTCCTTTCTGCATTAGAGTACCATTGTATCTAGATGCTATACTTTTGGAGAGCTATGTATTTTGAGTAAATGAACATGTAATCATTTTGGGATGTAAATGTAAATCAAAGTATATGTGATGTAATAGCTAGTTGTATTCTCTCTTTATTTCACTTGTGTATTACTTGTGGATTACTCGCTCTAGTTGTTGGCACTGTTTGTGCCCCGTGGATTTTGTATGTTTAGAATTTAGTATTCCCGGGTAAATTCTTGTACACGATCGTTGTTGGGCCTTGGGCGGGCAGGGGAGGTGTTGTCCGTCCGGCGTCCGCTCGTTGCGCCCGAACCGGACCAAATAGGTAGCGGTTTTCGGGGCGGGGGCGTGACAGCTGTGGTATCAGAGCAACAAGAGCAAGTAAGAGAGAGTCTAGGATGACCTAGGAGACCCTAGGTTGGAAACCCTAAGGCTAATAGGTGCGTGAGTGGAACGTGAACCTATGCCGAGTGGCGGAAGTTAATTCGATTGGGTCGAAGGGTTGAAATGTCTCTAGTAGTGGCTAGAGATAAGATTCAAGTGGTGCGAGTCCTTGTCTCGAGGTGGTTGTGTTGGCGGCCGACAACGTGATGCCGAGAGACGGGAGCGAGTACACTTGTGTGCTTCCGCTCGATTTCAGTAGTATTCGTTAAGTGTCGAACTTAAGACGAAATGTTGGTTAAGTAATTAACCAAAGTGTTGTGTTTTCAGGGGCTATGGCGCGTAGAGGACGCCCCCGAAAGAACCCCATTCCGGCACCGCCTCCCGAGGTGACGGAGCAGGCGGCGGCCCCCGAGCAAAGTGCCGAGCGAGGTGCAGCAGGGCGCAGGGATCGCCTAGCCGGGACGCTCGAGCGGCTCCGGGAGCCGATGGAGCGCAATCGGCCGCGACAACGGCGGCGGCGGCGGCATCGAGGGCCGTGATTTACCCGTGCCCCCGGCCCGCGCACCCGAAGCGCCGAGGGCGGGGGTATCCCGGCGATCCGTGACGCACGCCTCCGCCGAAATCATTCCTCAAGCGCGTCGGGTTCGGCCGACACCCGATGCAACGACCGAGGAGGCGGACAAGGAGCGCGCATTGGCGGCTCTGATGAAGCTGAACAAGCTTAAACCGCCGATCTTCGAAGGCGGGAAGGTGGAGCCTGAGGTGGTCGAGTCGTGGGTCGACTCAATGGAGACCTTCTTCGACGACTTGAGCACCTTGGAGAGGGACAAGGTGTACCTCGCTACTCATTTTATGGGTAGGGCGGCGAAGGTCTGGTGGAAGAGGATAAGGAGGGATCGTCCTTCCGACCTACCATCGATGGATTGGGAGGAGTTCAAGAGGGCGTTATTCGCCGAACATTTTCCCGACACGGTGAAGCGGAAGCTCCAGGAGAAGTTCCGCAAGTTGGAGCAGGGAGACCGCTCGGTGGTGGACTATGAACAGGAATTCTCCCACATTATCGACTGCGTCCCGGATGTAGTAAAAGATGACCGGGACCGGGCCGATTGGTTCTTGCGAGGACTTCGCCCGGGGATTTATAAAGCCGTGCCGATATTGAAGCTCACGACCTTCGCGGAAGTCTTCGACCGTGCGCTTTGGGCGGAGCACGGACGCGCACGTTCGGGAAAAGCGCGAATCATTGGCCGAGTCTAAGGACAAGGGCAAGAAGCGCCAGGGTGGCGGTTCGGGAGGACAATCGAGCTCTAAGAAGCCCCCGAAGTATCCGCGGACTCAATCCAAGGGCCGTGGAGTACGACGATGCGTCATTTGCGGAGGTGACCACCCGGTGTCGCGTTGCGAGAAGAGTCGGGCAAAGGTGCTACCAATGCGGGCAACTGTGGCATTTTGTACGCGATTGCCGGGAGGAGGAGCCTCGCCCGCTCCCTCGATTGCATCGGCACCGGCGAATTATGGAGGAGTTCCATCGGCAGCTGCGTCGGTGGGACGTACTTCGACGCCGCGTCAACCTGAAGCGACGCGATCGGCCCCGAGCGGACGGGTATTTGCCGCTCAGGTCCAGGCTGAGGAGCCTGCTGAGGCGGAGGAGCATCGCCTTGTGGCAGGTATGGTTTTGGTTAATGGGATTCGCTCTAGGGCCATATTTGATACTGGAGCCACTCACTCATTTATTAGTAGATCATTCGCACACATGCATGACATACCCATAGAGGCGAGTGATAGGTGGCAGGTTAGGGGCCCCGAGTCGACGTTTGACGTCAATAGGGAGTGTTTATCTTGTCCAGTACAAGTGGGTGACTGGATAATGCCCATCCGGATGCTAGGGCTCCGGAATCTAATAGACTACGATGTCATATTGGGCATAGACTGGCTCACGAAATATCACGCGACGATCGACTGCAGTAGCAGAGTGGTTACATTCCGCGAGCCAGGGCAACCCGAGTTCACATATCAAGGATGTCAGAGCTCGTGCTTTGTCGCGACGGTGTCGGCGGCGAAAGCAAGGAAATTGGTCAACGGCGGTTGCGCAGCCTACTTGGCGACCGTTGTAGAAGTGGACCGAGTAACTCCGACCTTGGAGGAGCTAGCTGTAGTTCGGGAATTCCCGGATGTGTTTCCCGCAGAGTTGCCGGGAATACCGCCGGATCGGGAGATCGAGTTCGTTATAGACTTGATTCCGCGCCAATCTCGAAAGCTCCGTACGTAATGGCGCCGAACTAAAGGAGTTGAGGAGTCAATTACAAGATCTTCTTGACAAGCAATTTACTAGACCAAGTGTATCACCGTGGGTTGCCCAGGTATTGTTTGTGCTGAAGAAAGATGGATCGTTTCGACTCTGTTTGGATTATAGAGAGTTGAACAAGGTCACGATCAAGAAGAAGTACCCACTTCCCCGTATCGATGACTTGTTTGATCAGTTGCAGGGGTCGTGTGTGTACTCGAAGATAGACCTGCAATCCGGCTACCACCAGTTGAAGATCAAGCCGGAGGATGTGCAGAAAACTGCGTTTCGTACGCGGTATGGGCACTACGAATTCACGGTCATGCCATTTGGACTCACGAATGCCCCGGCAGCATTCATGGATTTGATGAACCGTGTCTTTAGAGAGTTCTTGGACCGATTTGTCGTGGTCTTCATAGACGACATATTGATCTATTCTCGCAGTGACGAGGAACATGCCGAGCATCTGAGAATTGTGCTTCAAGTCCTTCGGGAGGAGAAGCTATATGCTAAGTTTAAGAAGTGTGACTTTTGGCTCCGAGAAGTCGCATTTCTAGGGCATGTCATTTCCGCGGGTGGAGTTTCCGTAGACCCGAGGAAAGTTGAGGCAATCAAGGATTGGCCACGCCCGACGAATGTCACGGAGATCCGAAGCTTCGTGGGCTTGGCGGGCTATTATAGGCGGTTCGTGGAAGGATTCTCTAAGATAGTAGTTCCACTTACTCGCCTAACTCAGAAGGGCACCAAGTTTGTGTGGAGCGACGAGTGTGACCGGAGTTTCAAAGAGTTGAAGGAAAGACTAACTTCGACTCCGGTGCTCGCTCTACCGGTGCAGGGTGAAGACTTTGTGGCCTACAGTGATGCGTCCTATTCGGGTTTGGGGTGTGTGTTGATGCAGAACGGGAAGGTGATCGCTTATGCGTCCCGTCAGCTGAAGAGCTATGAGAAGAACTACCGCATTCACGATCTGGAGCTGGCGGCGGTGATCTTTGCTTTGAAGTTATGGAGGCACTATCTGTATGGTGCTCATTGCGAGATCTACACCGACCACAAGAGTCAAGTACCTATTCACCCAGAAGGAGCTGAATATGCGACAACGGCGGTGGCTCGAATTATTAAAGGATTATGATGTTGATATCCTTTACCACCCCGGGAAAGCGAATGTGGTCGCTGATGCGCTGAGTAGGAAGTCAGCGGAGAACCTCGCTGTATGGGTCACGAATCAGAAGCCCCTATGGCTAGATATGGAGCGAATGGACCTTGAGGTGGTTACTCCCGAGGTTCCCCAATTGATGAAGCTCGTTGTCCAACCGACCTTGTTGGAGAGAATAAAAAGTCTACAACCCGCGGACACAAGTCTCCAAAAGGTTCGGCGCGACATCAAGGAGGGTCGTGGCGGCGACTTCACTTTAGAAGCCGACGGTGCACTTCGATTCAGAAAGCGGTGGTGTGTACCAAACGACGAGGAGATCCGGAAGCTAATCCTAGATGAGGCACATCGGTCGCCTTATTGTGATCACCCGGGCGGCACCAAGATGTATCACGGATTGAAAGAGCACTATTGGTGGCCGGGGACGAAGGGTGAAATCGGACGCTTTGTGGCAAAGTGTATAGTTTGCCGAAATAAAGGCCGAGCGTCGATTTCCACGGAAAGCTTCGTAGCCTACCAATCCCCGTTTGGAAATGGGAGGACATTTCGATGGACTTCGTGGTCGGCTTGCCTCGCTCGACGGGTGGCCACGATGCAATATGGGTGATTGTGGATCGACTGACCAAGTCGGCACATTTCTTGCCGATCCACACTACTTGGGCAGGAGATAGGTTGGCGCAGGTCTACCTCGACGAGATTGTGAGGTTGCACGGGGTGCCGAAATCGATCGTTTCGGATCGCGACCCCCGATTTACCTCGCATTTTTGGAAGAGCCTGCAAGAAGCCCTTGGCACACGGCTCGATTTCAGCACTGCATTCCATCCCCAGACCGATGGACAAACAGAGAGAACCATTCAGACCCTGGAGGATATGTTGCGAGCGTGTGTCATCGACTACAAGGGAAGTTGGTGTAACCACCTGCCGATGGCCGAGTTCGCCTACAACAATAGTTATCACTCGAGTGTAGAGATGGCACCGTTCGAGGCTCTTTATGGGCGGAAGTGCCGATCTCCTATACATTGGAGCGATGTCGGCGAAAGTGCGGAATTCGGCCCCGATGTGTTGCGAGAAGCGGAGGAGAAAGTCCGCATTGCTCGCAAGAGATTGCTCACGGCGCAATCCAGACAGCAGAGTTATGCGGATAGGCGCCGTCGAGATATTGAGTTCACAGTGGGCGACCGCGTGTTCTTGAAAGTTTCGCCAATGCGGGGTGTAAAGCGATTAGAAGTGCGGGGGAGACTAAGCCCCCGATTCATCGGGCCTTACGAAATATTGGAGCGAGTGGCCTATCGGCTTGCCTTGCCGCCGAAGCTCGCCGACGTGCATAATGTCTTCCACGTCTCCAACCTTCGCAAGTACATCCACGATCCAGAGCACGCGATGTTGTATGAACCGCCGGAGCTTCAAGAGGATTTGAGCTACGAAGAGTTTCCGGTGGGAATTATCGCCCGAGAGGTGCGAAAGCTTCGGAATCGAGAAATTCCCTATGTGAAGGTGCGGTGGAGCAATCATGATGATCGCGAGGCCACCTGGGAACTCGAGGAGCTGATGAAGGAGCACCATCCTCACTTGTTTGAGGAATAAGGTAAAAGTTTGAATTATATTGGAAATTGAGTAAGTTTCGAGGACGAAACTCCTTTTAAGGTGGGGAGGATGTAAGGAAGTGAATTCTCGAAATTCGAGAGTTGCACCACGATTAGAATCGACTGATTGTCGAGTGGATGGACTTCGGAAAGTTCGAAGTTGATCCGAAGGCAAAAAGTGCACCGGAGTTGATCCCGGTGAAGTTCGGAAGCATTCGGGCGTTTTGGTGCGCTTAGGTGCAAAAATGGAGACCGAAAAGCTATGTTGGGCCATGAGCTAAATTCGACATTAGCGTGGATGAAAAGATGATGAAAACGTGCTCGAAAACATGTTTGGAAAGTCTCGATTCGATTTGAAACGAATCGGAGGTCAAACGAGCGAAACGGAGAAAAACGATGAAAAGCGAAAATTTTGGCTAAGTCCTTGAGGTGGGTGAAGGTCCACGAGGGACCGGTCCCTGAAAAGGAGACCGGTCCTCGAAGGCCGTCCCGCGAGAGCAAGCTCGGGACCGGTCTCTAAGGGGAGACCGGTCTCCAGCGCAGAGTGGAGTAGGGCTCTGGGGACCGGTCTCTGGGGGGAGACCGGTCCCCACCGCGCAGAGGAGCAAGGCTCTCCGGGACCGGTCCCGGGTTAGGGAGACCGGTCCCTGAGCCCGAAAAATGCCCAGTTTGGTGCAGTTTGCATAGTTGAAGGGCCTTTTAGCATCTTGTTACAATAGATGCTATAGAAGGACTCTCCCTCCCTCTCACACTGTCATTCCCTCTCCCTCACACACACAAGCTCTCTTTCTCTCTCTAGAAAGAAGAAGAAGAAGAAGAAGGAGAAGGAAAAGGAGTGGAGATCTTGGTGGAGGATCAAGCTAGGAGCAAGCCTAGCATCATCTTCCTCATCTTCTCCATCATCAGGGCTTCTACTTGAGGTAAGCTCTTGAGAGCTCTCATGGTAGACTTTGCTAGGATGGGTTTTATCCTTTGGGGATAATTTTTATGGAACCCTAGCTTCTCTAAGAAGTGATCTACACGGTCGATTTGAGCTCTAGCGCGAGATTTTTGCTCGAGGCAAAATCTAGGGCTCAAATTGGGGCTTTTCTTAGGTTGAGGTTTTGATCTCTTTTAACCTCATTTCTAACATATTGTTAGGTCCACGAACGCGTGCGAGGCGACGGTTCGTCGATTCGGCGAACGGTTTAAGCGATCCGAGCCAAACGAAGGCTTTCAGCTTCGATATTGGGCCGGGGAGTCAAAGTAGTGGTTGGAAGCGTCGAGAGCGGCATACTAACCTCGTGGAACATCCCAAAAGGTGTGTGGTGACACTCGAATACTTCGAACTCCTTTCTATGTCTTAGAATTGCATAATTTTCATCTCTTGCATGTAGCATAGTAGAATTGCATGTTTAGGCTACTCCTTATGCTTTCTAGTGATAACCTAGTGTACTTGGAATGCTAGGTGAATGGATAGGTGAGGATTGGGTCGGGACATTGGATTCTATAGTGCTAAGAAAGAGATGGACTCGAGGGTTATCTAGTGACATAGATCGAGTGGCATCTAATGTAAAGAACATGACGAGTGGCATTAACATAGTGTATTTGACACTAGAGGTCTTTGGACATAGGGATAGGTGAAATCCCAAGAGAAATAGCTCGTGAACATAGATCTTAGTAAAGCTAAGTACATGTTACTATTGGTCGGAATAGTGGAGTTCCGAGAGAACTGTTGGCCCTAGTCGGTAGGGTATCCTCACGTGGAGAGGATAGATCAAGCTCACGGTCTGTGTCAGTGGTGGTATAGCCATCGGTGTCGTCGAGTACTCCGGAGTGTCGCACGATCGGGACCACGTGGAGGTCCACAGACAATCCCGGGTTGGAGTGCACGTGGAGCCTCCTCCCCAAAAAGGGATCTATATGTGAGGCGTAGGCGAACCCAAGGGTATCGCCACGGATTGGGTAAAGGAAATATTAATGTTAGCATTGAATAGTCATTGTTGAACATAGTGAGAACTTCTAGCATGTTAGTAAACCTTTTACTATATGATGCATGCATTCGTTTCACAAGATTATGGGCATAGTAGCATAGATTTTCTATTATGCACTTACAGCTTTCAGATATCTATCTATATCTAGTTGTTGTTACTTGTGCCCACTTGGACCTAGTGGGGAGATCGGTGGAGTCGGTGGCCGAGCCCACTGGGAACTAAGGAAGTTAGTTCTCACCCCACTACTTTTCGGTGCTAGGTGCAAAGTTCGTCGGGGCGAGGACCGCGGCAAGGGCATCGCCCCGTCCGGTGAGGACTGGTAGTATAGTAGCTTCCTTTCTGCATTAGAGTACCATTGTATCTAGATGCTATACTTTTGGAGAGCTATGTATTTTGAGTAAATGAACATGTAATCATTTTGGGATGTAAATGTAAATCAAAGTATATGTGATGTAATAGCTAGTTGTATTCTCTCTTGATTTCACTTGTGTATTACTTGTGGTTTACTCGCTCTAGTTTTTGACACTGTTTGTGCCCCGTTGATTGTGTATGTTTAGAATTTAGTATTCGGGTAAATTCTTGTACACGATCCGTTGTTGAGCCTTGGGCGGGCGGGGAGGTCGTCCGTCCGGCGTCCGCTTGGCGCGCCCGAACCGGACCAAATAGGTAGCGGTTTTCGGGGCGGGGGCGTGACACCTGCGGTTCAGAGGTGGGTGCGGGGAGTGAGAGGAACAGGGTGCTCACCTCGGATGGCTGCGAAGAGCGGCGGAGGCGGCTATCAATGATGCCCTAGCTACAGCAGTCCGAGGAGAGCTCGGCTCGGATCCGGCCGAGCGGGAGCTCCAGCGGCTCTCCGGCGACTCGGGAATCGCCGGGGCGATGGCGGTGGTCCCTCAGAGACCGTCGTCCACGACCTGAGGAGGCACTAGAGACCGGTGGCGGCCGGGTGGGCCTCCCACGGCCGCACGAGGTCTGGGAGCACCATGCATCATGGCCGCGGCGGCTCAACAGGTACGGCGGCGTCGGGGCTTCAACGGAGGGTCGAGGCGGCGACGATCCGATGCGGAGTGGTCAAGAAGACGATGTACCCCACGGTGGGCCGCGGCGGCGCGCGATGGCCGCGATGATCCGTGCTCGGCTTTGCACAAGCACCGGTGGCCGCGAGGTTGGCGGCGCCGGCCGGCGGTCCACGGGGATGCTCGGGGTGGCGAACGACGGTGAGCACGAAGTCGTCGGAGGCCTAGGGAGGGCGGCGCGGCCGCGGGGAAAGCCGCTACGACGCGCGGGGACAAGAGTCACCCGGGCTCGGCACGGGACCGTAGGTGGCCGCGAGGAGCTTGGATGGCTCCGGCGGCGCTCGGGGACGACGGGGCCGGCCGGGGAGCACGCCGGCGATGGGTCTCATCCCGGGGATGATGATGCTCGAGCAAGGAAGGCTTCAAGCGATCCACAACCAAATACAATGCCGTGGTCGGTCAAGGGGAAGGGAGAGAGATATGTTTCAGGGCTTTCCGGCGGCCGGAGCTACCTGCCCGCGGCCGGGGCGCGCGCACGAGGTGGGCAGAGGGTTGATGGAGGCGGTTACAACAGGTTGGGGAAGTGAGGAGGCTTAGGGTAATACTCTTATACATAGGTGTAAAATTCGTGATTTAGTCCTCCGTAACTAAATATTTTCAACTGAGTCCTTTACAGCGCGTGTATTACGCGTACACGTACCTCGACGTTCGATCTCGCACGAATCAGTACATAAAATGTCGCACGTTTTGCGAAATTACCATCTTGCCATTTCCAACCTCTCCTCGATCAACTCACAATTTTCGCAGATCCGTTCGTCGGATTTACGAACGGATCGCACCAGTGAGATTAGCACATCGAAGACATCAAACCCACGATTTTGGTTCGCCTAGATCGGTCATGGATTCGCGATAAAACCCATTCGCTCTCCAAATATCCGATTTGCCAATATTGACCCCTTTGTGATCATCTTGCAATATCTGGCGATCCGTTCGTCGGATTTGCAAACGGATCACGCCATCGCGTTCAGCACGTCGGGGGCATTAAACTACCATTTTGTTTCATCATGTTTGGTCGCCGATTTGCGACGAAACCTCTCTGCTCTCCACTAATCCATATATTACACATATACCATTTTGTTTCATCATGTTTGGTCGCCGATTTGCCAATATTGACCCCTTTGTGATCATCTTGCAATATCTGGCGATCCGTTCGTCGGATTTGCAAACGGATCACGCCATCGCGTTCAGCACGTCGGGGGCATCAAAACTACCATTTTGTTTCATCATGTTTGGTCGCTGATTTGCGACGAAACCTCTCTGCTCTCCACTAATCCATATATTACACATATACTAATGTGTAAACCGACGAAACATTAGTTTCGCATCTGCATTCGACTTCCCTACCACTAGTAGGGACCCCAAACACCCCTCACCCTACTCCAGATCACATGCACGGAGTCCGAGGAGTTTCACAATGCAAGAATAGCAAAGTGCGAAAACCTTCATTTCGATAAAACTCCTTTTTCTCAAAAACCGTGCGTCGGATCTGAAATCCGTCAGTGCTATTGGTTCCAGAATAGCTGAACCGGTCGAAACGAGCTATTGGACCGCCATGAACGGAGTCCGATACGCGTCCAAAGCCAACTCTCTTCTGCGGCTTCTCCGGAAAACCGGGTTACTATTCACTTTAAGTGAAAAGTAATAATCGCATATCTTTTCCGTTTTAGCTCATTTTCTCTTGAGACTTGACCAGTGCTTATGTAATTAAATTACACACATAAACATCGTCAACAGAGAGTTTAGTTACAGTGTCAAAAATCTCAGTCTTTACACATGCCTTTTACTTTACTTTACTTGGCTCTTTACCCAATCTTACCGGTTAACATAGTTAACCCCAATAACTCGTAACCCAAAATCTCTTTTGTTCGGGGAGGCTCTAAGCCTACAATCCTTGTGGTGACTGTTCCGGAACGCACCGCTCGAGGGGGAGCTACCTCCTTCAAGCCAAGACTTATTATGAGTATGGATCCAATCCTCAACTTGAGGATTCATAGCCGCTAGTCACCATGTCACTGTTACCATAATGCCACTAAGGTTAAACCATATTTAACTATTATCATCTCGATGCCAATCTTGTCTCTATGTTCAATGTCACCCTTGTTTACTACGAATAAAGCTATCACCGGATCTTCTCTTAACAGCATATATTTGTAATAACTCCCCCCAACAAAGCTTGCCAATTGCATCAAGTAACTCTTTGTCACTCTTAATACGAATAAAGCTATCATCTAAATTCTTTTTTTTGTTTCGAGAAAAAATCATGGTTACCAACATATCCCAACTTCTCTCCCATATCATCTAGTTCTAACAAAGACATTTCATCAAACTCACATAGATCAAAGTAGTCAACACTACCACCAATATAACTTTTTAATGGTGCTTGCACAAAAGTACCGCCATGGAAATTGTCACGCCCCGAGCCCGATCGTTTTGGCCAGTTCGAGAGCGTCAAACAGACGCCGAATGGACAGAGTCTCCCCTATCCGTCCAAGGCTCAACAAGTATAGATAGAGTATAAAATTCTACACATGCGGAAGCATATATAATGGCTTGCACGAAGACAAGCAATAGCCAAAGTGAAAGTACTTCTTAACCATACAAGTGACATGATTTACTTCAATCACATACATGTAATTATCTTACATCTCGAATTCTTTAAAATCCTTACATTCCATTGCATCATTTCTTTCTAACATCACATTACCTCAAAATGAATATTGATTACATTTAAAGCTAATAACTATAATCATCAAATACAAAAGATGATATAAAGGGAATGCAACTATAACAAAAGTAAAATAGCTCGGGTGGTCTCTACCTAGGGCGCGATGCCCTTACAGCGATCCTCGGCCGGCTTACTCGGTCCCGGCCCTGTGGAGATAGTGGGATGAGAACTACAACGAAGTTCCCAGTGGATTCGGCAACCAACCACGCCGACTTTCCCACTAGGTCTAATTCAGGCATAATAGAAGAAATGGAAGATAGTAACCAACTAGCAAATGCAGCTAATATGCCTGAAAGTAAACAACAATATGCTCAAATTAAAAGGCATGCAAGATCATAAGTCCAATACCCAATCTCTTGGCTAACCCATGGGTTTCGCCCTCAACAAGGCTCGACCAACTCAAATCCCTACTATCGGGGAGATACTCGCTGCGACCCGACGGGACCGTCCTCTGGGGAGATACTCGCTACACCCAGTGATGACAACTCCGGAGCACATCGCCCGAGGGGGAGCTACCGCCCTCGAGCAAGGACTATATGGTGAGTACGATCAATCCTTAACTCTAAGGATTTCAAGTCCAATCCATTCCTTGAATTCAAGGAGACTATGTTCATATGACCCTTAACTCTAAGGTTGTGTTTGTCATAATGTCAATCTCAAGACTCTAGTGATGTCAAGTTCTCTACTTGTTCTTGTTCTTGTCAATGATGCCACACTTATTGTCTAAGTACTCTAGACTTGTCATTGCCACACTTGTTCTCTATGTTCATGTCCAATGTTAACTCATTTATCAAGTACACTAATTATTCTTGTTTTTAGCATGCATATATAGGGTTCTTGTTCTTTAGCATATAATCTCATACAATTCTACCTCATGCATTTGAACTCACAAAAGCAATAAGAAAGTATATTAGACCCTACTATGCAATATGCTCAATATATATATATGCTCAATATATGACACTTAGACATAGAGAGAAGTCCGATGTCCTTGGAATGCACCACCCACCTCTAAATATTGTAGATGGATTGTGGTTCGAGTCTCGTGCTCAACCGATCCCTACTTTGCGACCTGCGCGTTAAACAGAGCCGTAAGCAGGCTAGTTTACATAGTAGCTCATAGATGAGCTTTTCGTTTAAACAAACGGAGTTGTCCCACGCGTCGGGGATACTCCCAATTAGGTTTCTACAAGATCAATTCGACCCTAGAACCCCTATGTTCAAAAGCCCCAAATTTGGGTGCTCTATCAAGCCCTATGTGAAACCCTAGGTTTTGATCCCTAAAGCAAGCAAAAGAAAGCTTGTTACATCTCTTAGAGTTCATCTAGGACCATCAAAACCATTTCTAGGGTCTATAACACAAACCCTAATGTTCCACCATGAGAGCACTTGAGCTCCCATGGGGTTTCCACGGTGTTCATGGCTCTAACAAGCCTATACTACTAGCAACTAGCTAGAGACTCCAAAACTTAAGAGGAAATCCAAACCCTAGACCCTAACTTGTAGAAACTCACTTCAAAAACCAAGCTCCTCCAAGTTCTTCCTTGTTGGAGAGCTCTCTTGGCCTCCAAAACCTCCAAAGCCTTCTTTTCCTTCCTTCTTTTCTCCTTGCTCCAAGCCCTAGAGCTCCTCTAGAGAGAGAAAGAGAGAGAAAATAGGAGAGAAGTGAAAAAGAGGGTGTGTGCTGTGAAGAGAGGGGTGGGCCAAGCATATAACATGTTGTAACAATTGCAACATGGCCCTCCAACTCCTATTATTCACATTCAGCCAAACTGGGCATTTTTCGGGCCTGATGTCCGGTCTTGGACTAATGTCCGGACCACGCAAGCCACCCCACCAGGACTTAGCCATTTTTCTGGCTTTTCGCAGACCAAGACCGGTCTTGGACCCGATGTACGGTCTCGGATGTCCGGTCTTCAAGGGATATCCGGATCCCGCAAGGGGTGATTCCAGGACTTAGCCGTTTTTCTGCCTGTTACGCAGAGGATGTCCGGTCTTGGACCAATGTCTGGATCCCGTACGCTAGAATTTCAGGGCTTAGCCAAATTTCCCCTCCACGCAGTTGGGCTCCCGTTGCATCCGGTCTCCATGAGGGATGTCCGGTCTCGGCTGCTGCAAATCTGGAAACTTTCCAGATTTGCAGATTTACACTCGTGGGTCCCATTTTCACTACACATAGGTTCTAAAATACTTGAAACCTTGTGTTGCATGTCTCTCTCGGTGTTTCTCTCATTTTGACAGAACTCGGCACATTTTACGAGAAAGTGGGTTGTTACAATAATACTCTATACTAAAATAATCACTGTCTTGTGCTGTAGAACATACATAGAAAAAATAAAATAAAATAAATAATTAAAAACTATTATCAACTTTTGTTGTGCTCAATACAAAAGAATACAAAAAAATAACATTTTGCAATAAAATATTTGCATAGAAAGGGTAATAAAAAAACTATTCAATAGCTCTGTTGGGATCACAAAGATAAAAATTTTTTTAAAAAAAACTTACTATACTCAAGTTGTGGGTCACCCCTCTTTCTTAAAACCCATTTTTTTTTTTGTCATTTTCCTTCTAATTATACTTCATGCTCTAGAAGATCCATACTCCATGCAAGGGCAGATCTGGACTCGTCCCCTTTGCCGTGGTTGTCGTCGTTCATGGCAGGCTTCAATTCAAGGATTGGGAAAAAAAAGAAGTAAAACCCTAATGCAAGATTGGACAAAATCCCCAATTTTTAACTCTCTCTCTATTTTTACTATGCAGGTGCTTAGAAAGTGGCTAATTTTATTTCTCTTTCTACTTTACTATGTAGGTGATTTGAAAGTGGGTTGTCCACGTGGGATATTTTTTTATTCCATAGTTGCCAAATGTACACTCTACGTGTCAACTTTCGTCAACGATGGTAGGACCCAATTGAAATAATTTATTGCAATTGGGGACTTAATTGACAAAAAAAAGGTTAGAGACCTAGTTGAAAATTTGGAAAAAGGTTGGGGACTAACGGTGTAATTTACCCATTTATATATAAAAATATAAATTAAATAAATTATATAAATATAAAATATATGTATTCAAGCTATTATCGAGCTGAACCCAACTCGTTTTCAGCTCGTTTATTAAACGAGCTAAAAAATTCAGCTCGTGTTCGGCTCGTTTACTAAACGAGCGAGCCGATCTTGAGCTCATTTCGAGGCCGAACACGGCGGCTCGCGAACGGCGAGCTAGATTGCCACCCCTATTGTAGTCCCCCTCACGTAGTGAGATTTAGGGTTTCTATGCTGCGGGCGACAAGGTTAGGGAAAAGGTTCGGAGTTCGGATCGAACGACACGAAAAGAGTGAGAGAGGAAACCTTAGATATCGGCACTATCTCATCTTCGTCCTCGGCGTACCCGCAAGAGAGCGTGGTTGAGACCGAGCGCGGTGAGACAGCGAACGAGAGAGAGAGAGAGACGGGGAAGAGATGAAGAGAGAGATGGGCCGGTTTGGACTAAATTCTAGAAAAATAAATTATGTGGAATTAATTTTGATTAAAATGTGTAGAATTTTTGGTGAATTTTTTTTTTATATATAAGCCTATCAATATTTATAATTATAATAAAAATAGTCTTCTAAAAAAATAATTATAAAAATAGATTTATAAATATGGTGAATCATTCACTTTCAAAACTCTATTAAAACTTAAAGTTATTTTAAATGCGGTGAATTATTTATCGCTTTTATTATTTTTTCCTTTCATTCTTTCTCATTTTTTCTTTGTATATCCTTTTTAAAAGTGGTGAATATATCATTCATCGCTTTTTTCCTCCATTAAAAAAATTGATGAATGCGGTGAACCATTCACCGCTTTTACCACTTACAAACACAACAGAGACTATTTTTACAAATAAAATTTTAATAGATCTAATTTTAAAATAAAATTTTTAAAGAAGACTAGGTTACTGAAAATCTCCATTTTTTGTTAAGTTTATATAGATCTATCGAAATAAATCTATATATCTATATATCTATATCTATATAAAACTTCTATATAATCTATAAACCTATATTAATGTGAGACCCAGATAGTCCTATATATGAGATATAATAGGGCTAAACTCTTAACCCGGCTTAAGCATTTTGGGTGGTGGCAAGACCCAAGAGGTTAAGAGAGTTAAGCGTGCTAGGACGGGAGTAGTCCTAGGATGGGTGACCCCAGGAAGTTGGGCGTCACGGATGGTATCAAAGCCAAATTACCGGTAGGAAGTGTGAGATTAGTCTCGGCTGAGCCAGGGTCTGGATGACGGGCTAGCGAGACGAGTCTCACATCGCCTGGAACTTGTGAGTCTGAGCCTGACAAGGACGTCAGGGCTTAAAGGAGGGGAGATTGTGAGACCCCAGATAGTCCTATATATGAGATATAATATAATAGGGCTAAACTCTTAACCCGGCTTAAGCATTTTGGGTGGTGGCAAGACCCAAGAGGTTGAGAGAGTTAAGCGTGCTAGGACGGGAGTAGTCCTAAGATGGGTGACCCCCTGGGAAGTTGGGGCGTCACAATTAATCCCCGTATTACCTAGCCACGTGTCGTGTTTAACTTATTTTTAGGCTTAACGAGTGGGACCGAACTGCCAGGTTCCCTTTCGGGACTTTTGATTAGCACTGCTTCGATACAGTTGCTCTCCCCCGCCGCTTTGATCCTATTCCCCACCGCTTCGATGTCGTCTCCTGCCGCTTCGATACCATCTCCTACTTCCACCCATCTCTCGTTCTCTCTTTCTCCTATCTACGTCCTCTAGGTTTTCATAGAAAAAGGTGATGAGCGCGGCAGCGGATTCCATACCCATCTCTCGTTCTCTCTCTCTCTCTCCCACCTACGTCCTCTAGGTTTTCGTATAAAAGGTGATGAGCGCGGCAGTGGATCCATGGGCACCGACAATGAATCCATGGGCAGCAGCAGCGAAGGCAATCACCACAACAGCGAAGACCACAACCATGGCCCTGACGAAGAGGTGACAGACTTTAGGAAGAAGGGGTGGCGCACGACGGGGGCCCTACTGCCGTCATTCTAACAAAAACCAGAATCTCTCATCGCGAATCAAACCCTTCCCTAATTCTCCTCCTCACCCCAATTCGCACTCTCGCATATTGATTGAAAGGGTACCATTTGCCCACCCTCTTTGATCCAATCTTACATTCTTAAATTTGTTTAATTTGCACGATGATTCCATTTCTTAATTTCTAGGAAACCCTATCAAGGACAATTAGTTTATGGCTATGGATCTATTGCATGGAAGTATCGAATGAATAGAAATGAAAAGTAGTTGCAGAAGATCCAAAAGGCTCGTATGGTAGTGGTATGAGAAGAAAAAGCGATAAAAAGAGAAGCAAAAAACTAAAGCAATTTATAGCGGTAGAAAAAATTAGAAGCGTGGATGTAAAAGCCCAATTCCATGTGCTTGCTTATAGATGACAGCCTCATTTGATAATAAGGTCATTGAGAGGCTGCATAAACATTTTTTATGCCACGGTCAAACTTTCTTAAAAAATTACTTATTCAAGTAAGTGATGAAATATCCAATTCCTATTTTTTTTTTGTTAATTTGCATAGTTTTATGAATTTTTTTATTTTTTTTAGGTGCGGGTGTAGATTCCAGGAGTAAGGCATTGGAATTGCTAGAGTTGAGGGATGGTGCAAAAATTCATCACCAAGCTAACCCACTCTCTGCTTCCCCTGATAACCAAGTGCGTTTTGAAAAAATAATTTGACTTAAATAATTTCTAAAATGTAAATTTAAAATTTATTTGTGTTTATGATGAATTTAATTTAAGATAGGTTGCTTTTTTTTTTTTATGTGTACAGGATATAGAATTTGGTAATTTGTAACTCTAAGATGTGATTAATAAAGAAATGCGAATTTTTGAATTTCAAAATTACATGTACATCTCCAACGACATGTCGAAGTAGTCTCCCAATGTCTTCCTTTGTTCCTGCAGAAAATCTAGGGTGGGAGCTAGACTTGAGCTAGAGATTTGACAACTCGAGGGAGATCTTTGAGTGGCTTGAAAGCTCTGCTAGCAGGTTCCTTTTTACTAAGTGCACGCTTGAGGAAGGCAGGCGGACATTGTTGACCACTGTCATGCTTTTTGAGAGAGTGCCTGGAGAGGTTGGAATATGAAATTGAAGGGAGCACTAAATGTGTATTGTTGGTGGAACTCTGAGAGGGCTGGGTTCATCGCAAATCGATGATCAAATCGAACGAAACAAAATGGTAGATTCGATGCCCCAATCGTTTTGAACGCGCTGGCATGATCTGTTCAGAAATTCGACGGACGGATCTTCAGCAATCGCTAAAAGTTCAACGAGGGTCGAAATTGGCAAAACAGAAAAATTGCGAAAAACTTAATATTTTATATGCAATTTTGCATAATTTTGAACATCGAGGGGCTTGTGTGCAAAATACACTTACTGGTGAGGACTGAGCTGAAAATATTTGGAGTTGGGGGACCTTTTTACAATTGTACATATATATATATATATATATATATATATATATATATATATATATATATATATATATATATAGTTTCAACTAGGGTTTCATGAAGAAACCCTAGCTCCTGGACCCCCTCCTCAGCTGAGCTAAGCCCTAATCGTCGCAGCAGCCTTCCACCCTACTCGTGCGCATTCCCCGGCCACCGACGAGCACCTCCGGCCGCCGGAGAAGCCATCCCGACCTCCCTCTCAACTTCTCTCTCCACTTGTCTCCACCATCTCTGCAAACAGCCACTGGCAGAGATCCCTTATCCGGCGTCGTCCCCACCGACCCCCACCGCCTGTGCAAGCTGCGGCCAACCCGGGTCAGCTCGGGCCGAGCTGACTTAGGCTCGGGGCCCGCGTACTGTAGCAGCCCTAGCTCGGCCGCCCTGTCTCCATCTGGTCGTCGGCGACCTCCTACTTGAAGGTTTTGCGGAAACCCCAAGGCCTATCTAGATTGTATCAAAATACACCTATAGGGTGTAACGGTCAAAAACCACAAATTGATGCGATAAAAGTAAATGCGGAAAATAAAAAGAACACCGAGATTTACATGGAAAAACTCCAACTCGGACTAAAAAACCCACGGGACTAACACGCGATAACAATCCACTAAGAATAAAAGATTACAAGGTGATTTACCGAATCCATGGACTCAAACCTCTCTTTATCTTCTTCGGATCTCGCGCACGCCACCGGGTTGTCCACGCCCCACGTTCGAATCCACGAACACCACTTCGAATCCACGAAGCCTCCGATCACGTCGAATCCACGACGCCCACTTGAATCCACGAGCACACTCCGTCCGAAGCAAAAATAATACGATCGATGATGATTTATTGCTTAGATAATCATTAAAGAACTGTAGAAGATATTTCTAAGCAATAGCCGGATCAATTCTCCATGAAGAACGAGAAATTACGGTTTTAAGAATTGATCCGATAGAAACTTGTTGTTGAAGAAAGAAAGAGAGCACCCAACAAGTTTCTAGGGTTTCATAATGGTCTAAATTCTAAGCATACGAATTAATGGAACCCCCATCGCTTATTTATAGATTTAGAAGACTTAGAAGTAGACTAGGATTGTGAAAATCTCAATTTTGGAAACAAAATAGAGATAGACTAGGATTTGAAAAAAATTCAATTTTGGAAACAAATTAGAGATAGACTAGAATTTAAAAAAAAACTCAATTTGGAAACAAAATAGAGATAGACTAGGATTTGAAAAACTCAATCTTGTCCAGATATTCAATTTAAAAACATCCTAAGTCTTCCAAACACTTTTAAATATTTATAAATCATCATCAATAATATTTGAACTTACCGAGCATTGTGGATTCATGTTTTGAGTCTTCGATTCTTCGATTTATCCCTTTATCTTTAAACCTTCAAGACTCCGGAATAACTTCACGAAATATGCCAACATAAAATCCGTAACACCACTCACCAGCGTCGTTATACCCGAAGCCGCCAGTCGCTGCTTACACTCCCTGCGGCCGCCCAGATCTTGTGCGGGTCGAACCTGGGCCCGCACTGTCTCCATGCACCGTCGTCACCCACCATCGGGCGCGCCGCCCCTCCCTTGGCCTCCGGCAACTGATCACCGTCGCCCTATGCTTCTCCGGCCGCCGCCTGGCCGTCGCGAACTCCCTGAACCCGAGCCGAGCCGTGCGGGCTTGTAAACCTCCAACGCGCCACCGACTCGCTCCTGTTCTTGGCCAACGCGAGCCCCGGCCCCCTCGGCGGCCGCACCCGTCTCGGACCGGCCGCCTGCCGTCCGGTCGCCGCCAGTCGACCCGTGCCCTACCTAGCTCCGGTAAGGGATTTTATTAATTCCTGCACACTGTCTTGGGGTTCCGGTCGCCTTTCCGGCGATCTGAAGGCACCCTGATAAGTTTGGAAGTGAGGACGATGATCCCTGCTTCATGCTGAACAGCGTGCTCAACTCTGTTTGGGTCAGAGATGCCCAAGTTTGCGCGATAGACGCGTTTTAAATATTGTGCGTGCTGTTTCGTTGTAGTTTGTATCGCTCGCGCGCTCATCACAGTGGTAGGCAGTGCTTCAAAGTGTGAGCACGGCCTCCGGCACGCCGAGACCTGTCAGTGAGTGTCTTAGCTTGGTGAATGATCCTCGGTTTGTGCGGTCGGGCTATTAAACCCCAAAAAGTCACATGAAATAATGTGATTTCATGTTGTCGCCGGGGTTCCTTTGCAATTGTGAGTTAAAGGGTCTGTAACATATCGAACTTCTAAAGTCTTGATGTTACGAGGTATGTTGGCTTAGAGAGCCTTTGGAATGGCTCCGGTGAAGTCCGGAAGCTTTCGGGTGTTTTCAGTGCACGAGGTGCGAAAACGGGACCCGAGAGGTTGTGTTAGGCCGTGAGCTAAATCCGGCATTAGCGCGGATAAAGTGATGATGTGGACATAATCTAAATCATGCGTGGGGAGTCTCGGTGCGATTTCAAGTGAATCGGAGACCCACGGAGTCAAAAGTGAGTTGAAACGGAGTTGAATTGGACGAAGCTGCAGAAAAATGGCTAAGTCCTTGGTGCTGGCTGGGAGGTCCCTGTGGGGACCGGCCTCCACAGCCAGAGACCGATTCCCGTAGGTATCCCACGAGAGCAAGCTCTCGGGGACCGGTCTTGAGAGGAGAGACCGGTCTCCGAGGGACCGGTCTTTCGGAGAGAGACTGGTTCCCGTATGCGCATTGGCGGAGCAGAGCTCTCGGGGGCCAGTCTCTGGCTGGAGAGACCGGTTCCGAGCACAAAAATTGCCCAATACGGCGGTGCACAGGATGCATTGTTGAGGGGCTATGGTGCAATTTGGCAAGGGGTTATGTGTAAAGAGAGGTTAAACACTCTCTTTCTCCCTCACTCCCTCACAGATCTCCCTCTCCCTCTCTCTCTGTCGACCGAAAGAAAGGAAAGGAGAAAGAAAGAAGGAAAGAAAAGAGAGAAGGAAAGAAAGAGAAGGAAGAAAAAGATAAAGAAGAAGGAGAAGAAGCTTGAGAAAGAGCTCTCCATCTCCTTTATCTCTATCTTGAGCTTGGACCAAGCTCCTGAGAGGTAAGCTCTTGCCTCCTCTCATGGTAAATCCTTAGGGATGGGTTTCTAAACCCTAGATTTGGTGTTTTTGGAACCCTAGGATGCTAATGAGTAGATTGTTGCCTAAATCTTGGATCGATTTGGGGTATTAAGCTACAATAGCAATTTGGGCATCCAAATGGGGGTTTTCATAAATAGATGAGATTGATCTCATTTGACCCCATGTAAAATTAATTGGGGGTGTAGCGAACGCGTTGGCGCGCTTGGTTCGGTGATCCGACGAGCGAGTGTAAAGTTATTAATAAAATAATATATTTTTAACAGATGGCCGCAGCAGGTGAAATAGAAGCCTAAAATTCGTGAGATCGGATCCGAGGCATCGTAAAGCCGTGGAATAACGGGGAAAACCTTCGGATCGTGGATCGGTGACCGTTCGGGTGGTCGCGCGAGAGTTCGAGCGAAGGCAAGTCAGTGCGTGCCGCGGGTGCAAGTGTCGACGAGCAATCGGAGAGCAAATAAGGTGGGTTGTGTTTACCGAAGCGATTAGGTCGCCTGTATGTCTAAGAACGACATGAATTCAAGTTGATGCATGTATAAGTAATGCATGTTAATGGTTGGTATAAATGCTAAGTAGATGCATATGATAGGCATAATGGGTAAATGCTAAATAACTTCATGAATGCATGCATAGCATAGTATATACACGATGAACATGCTATGAAAATGGTAGATTTAAGAATGCCAAATAAAGTATGTAACTTGTGGACATAAATGTACATATAGATCGAGTGGCATCTAACCTAGTGTTAAAGAACATAGGTTGTAGTAAACCTAGAGTCAAATGGACCTAGGCAAATGGCATCTAACCTAGTGTTAAAAAATATAGGTTGTAGTAAACCTAGAGTCACATGAATCTAGGTGAGTGGCATTGAACCTAGTGTCAAGGACATAGGTTGAATAAAGATGACAATGGACCTAGTGTTAGTAAACATAGGTCGGACCAGGATGACATTGAACCTAGAGTTAGATAACCTAGGTTGTGTAGCAAAGAATGAAACCCTAGAGTCAAAGGGACCTAGGATGAAAGGATATGGACCTAAGTGGGTCGACTCTTGAGGATCAAAGCCAACCCTCAAGTTATGTGGAACGGATTCCGGAATCTCGAGATTTGGACACCGAAACGAGTGTTGGCCGTGTGCGACGATTTCGTCGTCCAGGGCTATACCATTGACGTGGCGTGTGCGACGATTTCGCCACCGGGTGAGTGAGCTGAGCTGAGTTCTATACCGGTTGAGCCGGGTTGTGAATCGAGGATTGATTAAACCCATTCTTTGAGTAAGTACGATACGTGCGCCACCAGGTGACTGAGACGTGACTCGAACCATTGTTGGGTGAGGTGCGATTAGTTCGCCACCAGAAGGTTAGGTCATGACTTTAGTCTTCTCGGGGTAAGTATGCCGTGTTCGCCACTGGAATGGCTATATCATGTGACTCGAGCCGTGTTCAGCGTGTGCGACGATTTCGCCGCTATGAGGCTGAGTCATAGGGAGCGGCAGGCTGTCGAAAGCTGAGGTGCTTGTCAAACGTCCATCACCTCGAGCCAGACGGTGCGCAGTTATCCATGCGGATCGATTGACTCAAGGCGAGTCGAGTGGCATAGTGAAATTTGAATCCAGGTGACCTTAAGTGTGATTGCTAAATAGCATAAGTGCCCAAGAGTAAAGAAAGAGTAGCTAACCTAATGAATAGCTAATGATAAGTGAAATAGCTAATGTAAAGAAAAGCTAAGTACTATTGCATAGTTGCATATTGCATATTGTGAGGCATGCTTTCCGGTTAGTTGCATAGCAACATCCTGATATATTGTGTATGTAGATGTTTTTGGACTAACATGTTTGCAGTGCCTCCTTGGACCTATTGGTCGAGCTTTTTTCTTAGATGGCCGTACCCACTGGGAACCATGGAGTTGGTTCTCACCCCACGTTGGTAGCTCAGTAGATAGCGCCCTACCTAGAGACCGGAGATAGCAGTACCCCGAGTCGGCATAGCCTAGGGGTAGGGGAAGAGAGTGAAAGAACGAGATGTAATAAATTTGTAATCAAGATTGTAATAACTAGATTGTAGTAGGAAGTTTAATGTAAATGTAAAATATAAACTGGGTTGAATGCTTGTAATAGCAAGTAGTTATATTTATATTTTTGATACTTCCTTATGCAATCCTGATTGTTATATGTTCCTGGTTGGAACCTCGTAATTGTATCGATTGCGACGCCTTTGACGTACAGAGGAAACTCTGTACGTTCGGTTGTCTGTCAGCGTGCCGAAACCGACCAAATAGGCAGGCTCGGGCGTGACGGTCGTTGTTGGAAGCATGTGCGGGCGATAGGTGACTTTAGGGCGATTGTCCAAGGCCCTAGGCCTTTTCGAAAATCAAAAACTAATTTCGAGTGCGTTTGTTGACAAAATCCTTCGACGGAACGCGGTTTTGGTTCAAAATTCTTCCGACGGTGCCTCTCGATGAATTGTGTTGTCGCTGAGCCTTATTGGCTGGTCACTAGCATCGTTTTGGGGGTTCGAAAACGACGGGTGAGCGGTGGTGGGTTCCGATGTCCAATTGGACACTTCTGGGAACCAGGATCGGAACGATTATCCGACGTTAATCGTTTCGAGGTGAGATAGTGTATTTGCTGCCAAGTCACATGAATATATGTGTTTATTGGCAGTGAGTGACTCATAGCACGAGTCGGTGAGTTCGAACGATTCGTGGGTCCGGTAGAGTCCGTGCGGTTTCGGGACTTTGGCGTGTTCGGCAATTGGTTATGACAATCTGACTCCCATATGTTATTGGTGGGGATTGTAGGTTAGAGTTTTGTGTGCGTGGGTTGGATTCTAACCCAGTGGACCCTTCGTAGGTCTGTCACGCCCCGGGGTCTCTTTGTAGTTTAAAAATATAGCGGAGGTTTTTTTTTTTTGAAAACCTGACCCCCAGGATATGCAGGATATGCCACAATACAGGGAGTTTACTATTCACACGAACAGAGTCTCCCCTATATTTGCACGGTGTCGCACAAGTACAAGATGTCTAAACAGAATACAACCACCACGACTAAATATACAAACATTCATTCACCATTCACAACAGATTTAGCATTCAGAGTCAAATCATAATTTCATACTATTCGTTTAAAATGTTTCCAACCCGGAAACTCATTTTGAAATACTAAGTTATGAAAACCATGAGAAAATGTCACGCCCCGCTACCCGCCTCTTTGGTCGGGTTCGGGCCATGTCAACAAACGCCGAACGGACAGGGCCTCCCCTGCCCGCCCAAGGCTCTTGCAACAAGTATGATTAAGCAATCAAACAACGAGATTTACAATTATACAAGGCTTGCACGAGGGCAAGTAACAACGAAAGCGAAAACTCTAAGCTACAACATATAACCATACATGATATTTGATTTCATTTTAACCGAATACAAGTAATCTAAACTATTACATTTACTTTCTTTTCAATCATCATATTTTTTTACAATTTAATCATTCTCCCAAAATATATGATTGTTTACAACTTTATGTTTCTAAATCAACAAAATAAAATTGACACATGAACCAAAAAGGGAATGACTAAATGCAAAACTCCGGTGGCCACTAGCTATGGCACAATACCCTTATCTCGGTCCTCCGCCGCCCAGCTCGCGCTCGGACCTGTAGGGTTAGTGGTGTGAGAATTACAACGAAATTTTCAGTGGGTTCGGCAACCGACTCCGTCGACTTACCCACTAGGTCTATTTAGGCATAAGTATTTCAAAAAAGTGATATAGTAACTAATACTAATGCTAATACTATGCCTATAAGAAATCTGTCAGTGGATGTATATAATCAAGTAAAAATGATTATGTATGCATGCTTTTACATAAGTATACTTTGTCCTATACCCAATCTCACCGGTTAACTGTGTTAACCCTAATAACTCACAACTCTTATCCCATCTACCGGGGGAGGCTCTAGGCACAACCACCCGAGGGATCATCGATGGGGTACTATCCCCGTGGTGTCTACACTCCGGAGTACACCGCTTGAGGAGGAGCTATCTCACTCAAGCCAAACCCAATGTGAGTATCGATCCAATCCTCAACTTGAGGATACATAGTCACTAATCACAATGCCACTAATGGTTAAACATTGTTTAACTTTTTAGTACTCAACGCCAATCTTGTCTCTATTATCCATATCACCATTATTTACTATTGTCATAGTCGGGTCTCACATTCATGCTAGTTTAGGGATCCAACATACATGTCCACTAAGGTTCTATCATTCTCTATGTTCAACTATGTTAGAAGAATATAAATGAAATCTAATCAAATTTCACATGTAAATTACCCTATCATGCATGAATGGATCTACACATAAGTATGCTCAACAAATAGTGAAATAGACGTAAAGGTATACATAAGTATGCTCAACAAATGGTGAAATAGATGTAAAGGGGAATCCAACGATTCCGGCGTGCACCCCCCACCTCAAATGATTGTAGAGGATTGCAGTTCGACTCTTGCGATTTTAGGACGCCTATTCCGCGACCTGCACTCTAAACAGAGCCAAATTAGGCTTTATACTTAGAACTCATACTTAAGATTTTCGTATCGTCGAACGAAGTTGTCCACTACGTACGTCGGGAATATCCCCAATCAAATTTCCAAGAGGTCAATTTACCTCGGAAACGATTTAGGGCAAAAGCCCCAAATTTTATGCCCTAACAATGTCATTTAGGGTTTTCTCCTAGATTGATCTCATAACTAAGCAAATGATAACTTAGAATCAACTAGGAAGCGTTATAGTATCATTACTAAACCTTTCCAAACATACCTAGGGCATCTATTACAAACCCTAGCTAACCACCATAAGAGGACCTTGAGCTTCCGTGGTTTTCATGGAGCTCAAGCCTCAAAAGGGTTTCTAAAGCTAGAAATTAGCTCAAACCTCCAAAACCCAGGGTAAAATCCAAACCCTAGAACTCTACTTGCAAGAAAACTCACCTTAGCCCAAGCTATCCCCAAGTCCTTGTAGGAGAGCTTCTAAAGCCATCTAGACCTCCAAAATCCCTTCTCCAAGCCTTCTCCTAGCTCCTCCCTTGCCTTTAGAGAGGGTTTCTAGAGAGATAAAGAGAGAAATGAGAGAGGGAGGGGAGTGTGTTGTGAGAGAGAAAGAAAGGAAGGGTTTTTGTTATAACATGTTGCAACAATAGCAATTAGGCTCTCCATTTTTTTATATTTGCGGCGGACCTCAAAGGTCTTTGCAGACCAAAGTGTCTAAGTACACTTTGGTCATCACACCGCAATCGCAGAGGCAAACCCGAGAGCAAGTTTCTCGGTTTCGCAGCTTTTGTACCCGTACACTTCCAGCAGTTCTTAAACCCGAGAGCTGCCATCTCTCGGTTACGATGGCTATACCGGTACACCTTGATGGCTGTACCGGTACACTTTGCCCAAACTGCAGTTTTTCACGTGTTTCGATTCTACTTCGCATCGAACAACGTTAAAACCATTCTAACTCCTTTAAACTCACTTTTAACTCTTCCAACATAGTTGGAATACCAATTGAAACTTGTCCAACCATTTCTCTCGGCACTTTAACCAATTTGGCTAAAATTCGATAATCGCTATCGAGGTTTTGATATATTACATTCTCCACCCCTTAAAATTAGTTTCGTCTGCGAAACTAACACGTATCTTAGGTTGTCGACTTGAACATATGAGAATATATCTTCCTCATCATCTCCTCAAGCTCCCAAGTGGCTTCACGCACTGCATGATTGCTCCACTGGACCTTGACGTAGGGAATTGTGCGATTCCTCAACTTCTTTTTCTCTCTATCTAGAATATAAATCGGGTTGTAATATACCGAAATCTCGGTAAACGAATGTCAAACTTTAGTTAAAATGATCAAAGTTCGATGATGAAATACTTCGGAAAGGCCGAAGGCGTCTACAATGCAGAAAGTGCATTGTAGGGGGATCTTCGAGAGCTAAACAGAAAAGAAATCGAAAAAATCTGCTAGTCTGCAGGTTTTGGCTCTTGGAGACCGGTCTCTGTGCACGCAGGAATTTTGGAGGGTGAAAGTTCGGCTAAGTCCCGAAATACCAGCTTACGGGATTCGGACTTGGTGGCGGAGACCGGACCCTGAAGACCGGACTTCAAAGTGGAGACCGGACTCAGTGCGCGAAAGAAAAAGATGATCAAAAATTTGGCTAAGTCCTGGAAAACCTGTTTACGGGATCCGGATCCCACTGGTGGAGACCGGACATCACGCGCGGGTGGACTACGGCAAAGATACTTGGAGTCCGGACCCCAGACATGGAGACCGGACCCCGAGCCCGAAAAATGCCCAATTTGGGCTGATTAATTAGATGAAAGTTGATGGGCTTATTGGCATATATAGATTATATGTGATATAGGTGAAGAGTTATGAGCCCTTTGGCTCATTTTTTTACGGATTTTATGTTGGCATATTTCGTGAAGTTAGTCCGGAGTCTTGAAGGTTTAAAGAAGAAGGAATAAATCGAAGAATTGAAGACTCAAAACATAAATCCACAATGCTCGGTAAGTTGAAATATTATTGATGATGATTTATAAATATTTAAAAGTGTTTGGAAGACTTAGGATGGTTTTAAATTGAATATATGGACAAAATTGAGTTTTTCAAATCCTAGTCTATCTCTATATTTTCTAATTGATTTTAAACAAGTTTTCACAATCCTAGTCTACTTCTAAGTCTTCTAAATCTATAAATAAGCGATGGGGGTTCCATTAATTCATATACTTAGAGTTTAGACCATTATGAAATCCTAGAAACTTGTTGGATGCTTTTTTTCCTTCTTTCACAATGAGCTTCCACCGGATCAAGTTTTGCAATTCTAATTTCTCGTTCGTCATGAAGAATTGATCCGGCTATTGCTTAGAAACATCTTCTACGGTTCTTTAATGATTATCTAAGCAATAAATCATCATCGATCAAATTGTTCTTGCTCCGGATGGAGTACGCTCGTGGATTTGAGTGGCGTCGTGGATTCGGCGTGATCGGAGGCTTCGTGGATTCGAAGTGGAGGCGTTCGTGGATTCGAACGTGGGGTGTGGACAATCCGACGGCGTGCGCGAGATCCGAAGAAGATAAAGAGAGGTTTGAGTCCGTGGATTCGGTAAATCACCTTGTAATCTTTTATTCTTAGTGGATTGTTATCGCGTGTTTGGTCCCGTGGGTTTTTTACTCCGAGTTGGAGTTTTCCCACGTAAATCTCGGTGTGCTTTTTATTTTTCGCATTTACTTTTATCGCATCGAGATTTGTGGTTTTCGGCCTTTACACCTATTCACCCCCCTCTAGGTGTTGGATAAAATCTAGATAGATCCTTGGGACACCCAAAACTAACAATTGGTATCAGAGCGGGATCTAATATATTGTTATCTAATGGCCAAAGGCGGCAACATTATATTAGTTATATGCCCTATAAGCCAATCTCTGTCATAACTTGAAGGGATAATATCAGTGTACTTTTCTTTTATGATTAAATATGGCATTCTTCATTCATATTATTGCGAAATGCATATTTATGAATCGTCCTTCGAATTAATAGTAGAAGAATTAACTTTCTAAAAAGTTAGAAATTTGAGACATATTCTTCTGTAATTAATTCTTAAATGCTGCTGATCATAGGATTATCACGAGGGCGGTGGTAAATCCGGATAGATCAGTGTATGCTGTACTTCCTTTATGGGATGACGAGTCTCAAGTTATTAGTGTGGTGACACTAGAGTAAGCATACAGGTGAATGTTGGAGAACAATTTCACTGAGCGTGACCAACTATAAACAATCACATGGATGTCTACTCACTCGTCAGTGAATTGTTCCATACTGTAGTAGTGTGAGTGATCCTTTGACCTGAGGCACCACGGTTATCTTGCGTGTGGGTTATTGTAGTTTGACTGTGTAAATACTTATACCCTAATCATGGGTTAAGTCAACACATGTTGGCTGAAGTGGGTCATACGTGGAGGTAGGTGTGTGTCAAGATGGAATCTATCACCCTCGGTAGAAGGTAATTGTCCTATGCTATCTGTTTTACAAGTCCTTGGCCAAGGCAGTATGATTTTATGGAAAGGAGTTTCCATATTAATTGTTAATCAGATAAGGCATATGATTGAGTAATGTGGTTTGACGAGTTATCCATAACCTCGACTCAATCGGGATAAGTGATAGAAGGATTTTACCACACGGTAACTACACATAGAGGTTCTGTCTATTGTTAATTCTATTTGGATTGCCACGATATACTGCTAGGTGTCACTCATGGATTGTGGGACCCATGAGAGTAATTAAGATAGTTAATTACACTCAGTTGGGAGAACCAAAAATGTTTTGGTCCATCGAAAAGAGTTCCGATGGTGACACTAAAAGAGTTTAGTGTCACATCTCACTACCAGATAGAATTGAACCTATGTGGTCACACACAATAAAGGATGCATGTGATCTAGTGCTTGGAGAATTAATAGAGACTATTTTGCTAATGTAGCAAAGTAAGAATTTATTTGTTAAGGTGGTGAGCAAAACCTCTAATTGCAAAAGATGAAAATTATGTGGAGTGACCTAATACTAAATTTGATTTAGTACGAGGGCTTATGTACAATAGTTGCAACAACTTGAGGTGATAGCTCTCTCTCTCTCTTTTAATTAATCCGTGTATTAATTTGTTGAGAGGTGAAGACGAGTAGGAAGAAAAGAAAGAGAATAAAACCATGCATAATAAATGTACTATTAATGAAAGGAAAAGAAAACGTTCCTTTTCTTTTCTTCTCTTTGCCTCCATGTGGCACGCCCCGCCACCCGCCTATTTGGTCGGGTTCGGGCCACGTCAACAGACGCCGAACGGACAGGGCCTCCCCTGCCCGCCCAAGGCTCTAACAACAAGTATAATTTGACAATCAAAGAGAATTTCAATTATACAAGGCTTA
The DNA here is from genome assembly GCA_025177825.1 of Aechmea fasciata. NCBI lineage: Eukaryota > Viridiplantae > Streptophyta > Magnoliopsida > Poales > Bromeliaceae > Aechmea > Aechmea fasciata. The sequence goes on along the minus strand of CM045928.1, from coordinate 15,552,674 downwards.
CACGAAGGTAAGCAACAACAACACAGCGGAAGAGTAAGCACTAAGCTAGAATATAAACCATACATGAACTTGATTACATTTGAACCAAATACAAGTAAACTAGTCGATTACATTCTTTAAGCATTCAATACATCATTTCTTTTTACATTGTCATCTCCCAAAACTTACTTGAATGTTTACAACTTGACATCTATAGTTCAACAAAATAAAGTTGATACAAGTATAACAAAAAGAAAATGACTAGATGCAAGACTCGTGGCCACTAGCTATGGCGCTAACCCCTTGCCCCGGTCCTCCGCCGCCCCGCTCGTGCTAGGACCTGTGGGGTTAGTGGTGTGAGAACTACAACGAAGTTCCCAGTGGGCTCGGCAACCGACCCCGCCGACTTACCCACTAGGTCTATCCAGGCATAAGTATTTCAACGAAAATGAAATAGTAACCAAACTATATAAATGCTAATACTATGCCTGCAAGAAAGAGTCAGATAGATAGATAATCGAATTTAAATATGTTTGCATGCATGCTCTATACCATACTTTACTTTACTTGGCTCATTACCCAATCTTGCCGGTTAACATAGTTAACCCCAACAAACTCAAGACCCAAAATCCCTCACTGAACGGGGAGGCTCTAAGCCTACAAGACCCGAGGGACCGTCCGTCAGGCCACGATCCCCTAGGTGACTGTTAGGAACTCACCGCTTGAGGAGGAGCGACCTCCCTCAAGCCAAGACTTGTCAAGAGTATCGATCTAATCCTCACATTGAGGATTCATAGCCACTAGTTACCATGCCATTGTCAATGTTAGGTTTTCTACCTAATCATGTATATCATTCTTGCCATAATGCCACTAAGTTAAACTATGTTTAACTAAGGTTATCTCAATGTCAATCTTGTCTCTATGTTCAATATCACCTTTGTTGACTAAGGTCAAGTCCATTCTATATTCACACAAGTAGGGTTCTAATTCTCATGCCTCTATGGTTCCATTACAATTTCTAAGTTCATTTCCATACTAGAACAATAATCGAAGTTCAACCATAGCATAATTAACCTCTACCCTATCATGCATGAATACGCTATACATAGAATATGCTCAAAAGGTGAAAACAGACATAGAAGGGAATTCGATGATTCCGGTATGCACCCCCCACCTTAAAATAATTTTGTGAGGATGCCCAAGAAGTTTCACGACCTACCGAGGCCTAGGTAAAAACCTGCAGTTTAAAAGTGAACCTAATCAGGCCATTTTACATAGTAGCCCCCACATCGGATTTTCGTTTAATTAAACGGAGTTGTCCCACGCGTCGGGAATACCCCCAATTAGGTTTCTACAAGGTCAATTTGACCCAAGAACCCTTATGTTTAAAAGCCCCAAATTTGGGTGCTCCAACAATGCCCTATGTCAAACCTAGGGTTTTGATCTCATTCACAAGCAAAATATAGCTTTAGATCAACCTAGAAGCTCTCTAAAACCATCCTTGACCCATTAGAACCATCTATTTGGGGTTTACAACAAACCCTTAGAAATCACCATTAGAGCACATGAGCTCGAATGGGGTTTTCATGGTGTTCATAGCCATGCAAGCCCTCTAGTACTAGCAACAAGCTAGAAAACTCCAAAACTTAGGAGAAAACCTAAACCCTAGAGTTAAACTTGTAGAACTCTTACCTCTAGTGCAATGCTCTTCCAACTACTCCTTGTAGGAGAGCTTCAAGACCTCCAAGAAGCCTTCCAAAAGCTCCAAAGTCCTCTCCTCCAACTTCTTCTCCTTCTTCTCCTTGCCCTAGAGCTCCTCTAGAGAGAGAAAGGGAACAAGAGGAAGAAAATGAGAGGGGGGTGAGTGTGCTGTGAATAGAGGGGTGTGGGAGAGCTTATTGTGTTGTAACAATAGCCAAAAAGCCCCTCAACTTCTTTTATTTCGCGCAGTTCACAAACTGCTGTCAGTCCCATTTTGTACCGGTACAAGGCCTGTCTTGTACCGGTATAAAACGCCCCAGAGACAAACCCGAGAGCTGCCTCTCGGTTTCGCAGCATTTGTACCGGTCCAAATCCGAGTCTTATCTTAGTATAAAATGCTCCGAGACAAACCCGAGAGCTACCTCTCGGTTTATGCTGTACCGGTATAAAAACGACTTGTACCGGTATAAACACCAAAAGCCTCACAAACCCGAGAGCTCTCCCTCTCGGTCAAAGTTGCTATACCGGTACAGCAACTTTGCCTGTGCCGGTACAAAATGCCCAGACTTGTGTTTTTCGCGCCGTTTCGACTCGACTTCGCGCCGAACAACGCCAAAACCCTTTTAACTCTTTTAGACTATCTTTTAACCTTTCCAAGAAATTTGGAATGGCAATTGGAACATGTCCAACTATTTTATTTTCGCACTTTAGTCAATTTTGCTAAAGTCCGATCTTATTGTTGAACTTTCGATATGCTACATTCTCCACCCCTTAAAATTAGTTTCGTCCGCGAAACTTAACGCATACCTTAGCTTGTCGACTCGAACAAGTGAGGGTACTCCTTCCTCATTGTGTCCTCAAGCTCCCAAGTGGCTTCACGCACCGCATGATTGCTCCACTGGACCTTGACGTAGGAAATCTTGCGATTCCTAAGCTTCTTTTCGCCTTTCCCAAGAATACAAACCGGGTACTCTTCATAGGTCATGTCCTCGTTTAACTCCACCGGTTCATACTCCAATGCATGAGCCGAATGGTGGATATACTTGCGAAGGTTTGAAACGTGAAACACATTGTGCACTTCCGCAAGTCTCGGTGGTAACGCCAACTTGTATGCTACCGCACCGATCCGCTCCAATATCTCAAACGGTCCGATATATCGGGGACTTAGCTTCCCCCGAACTCCAAACCTTTTTATGCCGCGCATAGGCGATACTTTCAAAACACGCGGTCTCCAACCGCGAACTCTAGATCCTTCCTCCGCTTATCGGCATAACTCTTTTGCCGAGATTGCGCCGTCGTGAGTCTTTGTCGGGCTAGGCGGACCTTCTCCTCCGCCTCCCGCACAACATCGGGGCCAAGAGTCGCTCTCGCCCACGTCGCTCCAATGAATTGGAGAACGACACTTCTTACCATAAAGGGCCTCGAATGGCGCCATCGCAATACTCTCCTGATAGCTATTGTTGTATGCGAATTCCGCCATTGGTAAGAAATCGTGCCATCCGCCCTTATAATCGAGTACACACGCCCGAAGCATATCCTCAAGTATCTGAATAGTACTCTCCGATTGACCGTCACTTTGAGGATGGAATGCCGTGCTAAAATTGAGCCGTGTACCCAAAGCATCTTGCAAGCTCTTCCAAAAATGAGAGGTGAACCTCGGGTCCCGATCCGATACAATTGACACCGGAACCCCGTATAACCTCACAACCTCGTCGAGATACACTTGAGCTAGCTTGTCTCCCGACCAAGTAGTGTGGATCGGCAAAAAGTGAGCCGATTTTTGTCAACCGGTCCACAACTACCCAAATCGCGTCGTGCCCGCCTTGTGACCTAGGCAAACCCGTCACAAAGTCCATAGCAATGTCTTCCCACTTCCACACGGGTATTGGTAGACTTTGCAATTTCCCCACTGGAAAGCGACGCTCCGCTTTTACTTGTTGGCACGTGAGACATTGTGCCACAAACTCTCCAATGTCCCTTTTCATACCCGGCCACCAATAATGGAGTTTCAAGTCTTGGTACATCTTGGTGCCGCCCGGGTGAATACTATAGGGTGATTGGTGTGCTTCTTGCATAATTGCCCTCCGAAGATCATCGTCCTTGGGCACACACCAACGGTTTCGATACCGTAGCGTTCCGTCGGTCCCAATGCCAAAATCTTCGGCACTACCGCTCTCTACTTCGCCCCGCACCTTTTGGAGATAAGGATCGGAAACTTGCAATTCCTTTATCTTCTCCAACAAGGTGTGTTGCACAATCAACATAGCAATTGTTGCCGGCACTCCCGGCGCCACCACTTCAAGCCCTAACCGCTGCATCTCCTTGTGCAATGCAGGTTGAGGTGTAATCGCCGTCGCCAAATTCTCCGCTGACTTTCTACTCAAGGCATCGGCCACGACATTTGCTTTCCCGGGGTGATATAGAATAGTAACATCATAGTCTTTAAGCAATTCTAACCACCGCCGCTGTCGCATATTCAACTCTTTCTGGGTGAACAAATACTTGAGACTCTTATGATCCGTGTAAATCTCACAATGTTCCCCGTACAAGTAATGCCTCCAAAGCTTTAGCGCGAAAATGACCGCCGCTAATTCCAAGTCGTGAATCGGGTAGTTCTTCTCATATGTCTTTAATTGGCGCGAAGCATAAGCGATAACTCGGCCATTTTGCATCAGAACGCACCCGAGACCAACGTAAGAAGCATCACTGTACACGACATAACTCTCCCCCGGCGTCGGCAAAGCAAGCACCGGAGTCGTCGTCAATCTTTTCTTAAGCTCCTCAAAGCTTCGCTCACATTCGGGGCTCCAAACATACTTCACCCCTTTGTGCGTAAGGCGCGTTAGTGGAGTTGTTATCTTGGCGAACCCCTCCACAAACCGCCGGTAGTAGCCCGCAAGCCCCAAAAAGCTTCGAATTTCCGTCGCATTTGTTGGGCGAGGCCAATCATTGATTGCCTCAACTTTCTTTGGGTCCACAGAGACGCCGTCTCCAGATACAACGTGACCCAAGAAAGTAACCTCCGGTAGCCAAAACTCACATTTCTTCAATTTGGCATAAAGCTTCTCTCGCCGGAGTGTCTCCAACACGATTCTCAAGTGCTCCTCGTGTTCTTCCTCGGTCCGAGAATATACCAATACGTCGTCAATGAATACCACGACGCACCGGTCCAATAGCGGACGGAAGACTCTATTCATTAAGTCCATAAATGCCGCCGGGCATTAGTAAGCCCGAAAGGCATAACCGTGAACTCATAATGGCCATACCGCGTACGGTACGCCGTTTTGTGCACATCCTTGGGCCGTATCTTCAACTGATGATACCCCGATTGAAGGTCAATCTTCGAATACACCCTTGACCCTTGCAACTGATCGAATAAATCGTCAATCCTCGGCAACGGGTACTTGTTCTTGATTGTGACCTTATTCAACTCGCGATACTCAACGCAAAGTCGAAGTGTGCCGTCCTTCTTTTTCACAAACAGCACCGGAGCTCCCCACGGAGACACGCTCGGCCGCACAAAGCCTTTATCGAGCAAGTCTTGCAGTTTGGCTTTAAGTTCCTTAAGCTCCACCGTGCCATTCTATACGGAGCCTTCGAGATTGGCGCCGCCCGAGGACTAAGTCAATAACAAACTCAACTTCCCGGTCCGGTGGCAATCCGTAACTCACGAAACACATCCGGTACTCGCATACCACCCGAATGCTACTCAATTCCGGTGCTCCCTTTGGGTATCCACGATGGTCGCTAAATAAGCCTTGCAACCACCCTTGATCATCCTCTTCGCCCTCACCGACGATATGGTCGCCGCAAAACGTGCGCCCTTACACGCTTGGTAGACCATTTCTTCTCGTCCAGGTTCACGAAATGTGATAACCTTCCTCTCACAATCGATGACGACGTAGTACTTAGAGAGCCAATTGATCCCTAGGACCACGTCGAAGCCCGATAACCGCTCGACCACTAGGAGATTGATTGGCATAATCCAATCCCCAATTTGCACTGGGCAATTTTCGCACTCCTCGTCCACAGCAAAAGAGTGCTCGATAGAGTTGACCCACCAATGGTCATCATGACGCCCTATCTCTACCCCATGAGCCTCGGCGAATGATGCACGTATGAATGAATGAGATGCACCCGTATCAAATAATGCTTTAGCTCGAGTGCCTTGGATCGAATAATACCTCGCCACCACATCATCTCGGAACCGGAAGCCGGAGTCGATCGTCCCTCCACCTAAGTGGCAAAAGCCCGCCCACTAGGTGCTCGAGGTGCCTCCTGCTGACGAGATGCCGATGATCGTCCAGCAGACATAGCGGGTGGCAGTCCCGCCAACTGTCGCGGAGTGTACTGTACTGAAGCTGCTGAGGGTGCAGGAGATGAGCTGCCCGGACACTCGCGACCAATGTGGCCCGCCTGGCCACACCGAAAACATCGCCCCTCCCGCTGAGGGCAAGTAACAACTCGGTGGTTCCCGCCGCAGATAACACACGGGTAGGAGGTCTGACTCGAGTCGACTCCGTGCCGCGCCTTGCGTGACCGGCGAGGTCGAGGGGGCCGCTTAGAGCTCGACTGCCCCGCGGACCCACTCGATGCCCGCTTCTTGGACTTCTCCCTGTCCTTGTCCCTTTCAAAAGCCTCGCGCTCCTCTCGCGCAATAGCATTGCCGCGCTCCACCCAAAGTGCGCGGTCCAGAACCTCTCCATAGGTCGTCAGCCGGAAAGAATCAACTGTCTTAAAAATATCCGCCTCAACCCACGCCGAACTTCTTCGCCGGTCCGTCGCCGTGGACCAAGCTCGCACGCAATGAATCATGTGCGTGAACTCCTCTCGTACTCGCGCCTGCGACTCCTCTTAGCTTGCGAAAGTCCTCCTCGATCTTTCTCTTATCGCTTTCGGGGAAATACTCCATCAATAGCATCTCCCGAAACGTCTCCCAAGCCATGGTGGTATCGTTCAAAGAACGATCCTCTTTCACTTGCCTCCACCAAAGGCGCGCCGACCCCTCGAAGCAATGGGCCGCCAAATGCACCTTGTCCCGCTCGAGGGTATAGAAGTCCTCGAACAAGGATTGCATAGCGATCAACCACGTCTCGACCATCCACGGGTCCTTGTCTTCCCCGTTGGAGGTTGGTGGCTTTAACCGCTTGAAAGCCGTCAACACCGCTACCGCCCGTTCCCGCTCCGCCTCGGGGTGTCGTGATCGAAGCCGACGAACCCGAAACCGGCGGTGGTACAACCGTCATCGGTACCGCCGCGCCACGGGAGGTGGTGCCGCAGCTCAACAGTGGCGTCGGGTCCCGAGGCACGGCGCCGCCGCCGCCGCCGGGCCACCAAGTCGTGGAGCCTATTAAGCCGCTCCGCCTCGCCGCTTCATAGCCCCGCCAACGCCGCTACTTGGGCTTGCGGCTCGCGTACTTCGCCGATCCCGGCGCTCGGGCACCTCGGGGAGGTGGTACCGCACGGTGGATCGCGTCTTAGGAGGCGTCCTCGTGGTGCCATCACGTCCTGAAACGTAGCACACACATTAATACTCAATACACGTGACTCTTACACGTTCCAAAACAACTACCCAATTAAGCGAAAGCAAATAAGTAAATTATTTCCCACTCTAGGTGTCATGTGGTCGGCCGCCCCACAAGGTTCCTTAAGCAGAAATAAATACTTAAATTCATCTCTAATTCCTTCTAGAGAAGTCTTAATGTCAACCCAATCCACTAGCTTTCGCGTTTACCAAATCCACGTTAAACGTTTCCTAAGTCCCTAAGGTCTCCAATCCTATGGTTCTTAAGTCAATCCTAGACCTTTGCTTACTTCCGTTCGTGCTCGATACCACTTTATCCTGTCACGCCCGCCACCCGCCTATTTGGTCGGGTTCGGGCCACGTCAACACGCCGAACGACAGACGGGCCTCCCTGCCCGCCCAAGGCTCTAACAACAAGTATAATTTGACAATCAAAGAGAATTTCAATTATACAAGTCTTACACGAACGTAAGCAACAACAACTCAGCGAAAGAGTAAGCACTAAGCTAGAATATAAACCATACATGAACTTGATTACATTTGAACCAAATACAAGTAAACTAGTCGATTACATTCTTTAAGCATTCAATACATCATTTCTTTTTACATTGTCATCTCCCAAAACTTACTTGAATGTTTACAACTTGACATCTATAGTTCAACAAAATAAAGTTGATACAAGTATAACAAAAAGAAAATGACTAGATGCAAGACTCCGGTGGCCACTAGCTATGGCGCTAACCCCTTGCCCCGGTCCTCCGCCGCCCCGCTCGTGCTAGGACCTGTGGGGTTAGTGGTGTGAGAACTACAACGAAGTTCCCAGTGGGCTCGGCAACCGACCCCGCCGACTTACCCACTAGGTCTATCCAAGCATAAGTATTTCAACGAAATGAAATAGTAACCAAACTATATAAATGCTAATACTATGCCTGCAAGAAAGAGTCAGATAGATAGATAATCGAATTTAAATATGTTTGCATGCATGCTCTATACCATACTTTACTTTACTTGGCTCATTACCCAATCTTGCCGGTTAACATAGTTAACCCCAACAAACTCAAGACCCAAAATCCCTCACTGAACGGGGAGGCTCTAAGCCTACAAGACCCGAGGGACCGTCCGTCGGGGCCACGATCCCCTAGGTGACTGTTCCGGAACTCACCGCTTGAGGAGGAGCGACCTCCCTCAAGCCAAGACTTGTCAAGAGTATCGATCTAATCCTCACATTGAGGATTCATAGCCACTAGTTACCATGCCATTGTCAATGTTAGGTTTTCTACCTAATCATGTATATCATTCTTGCCATAATGCCACTAAGTTAAACTATGTTTAACTAAGGTTATCTCAATGTCAATCTTGTCTCTATGTTCAATATCACCTTTGTTGACTAAGGTCAAGTCCATTCTATATTCACACAAGTAGGGTTCTAATTCTCATGCCTCTATGGTTCCATTACAATTTCTAAGTTCATTTCCATACTAGAACAATAATCGAAGTTCAACCATAGCATAATTAACCTCTACCATATCATGCATGAATACGCTATACATAGAATATGCTCAAAAGGTGAAAACAGACATAGAAGGGAATTCGATGATTCCGGTATGCACCCCCCACCTTAAAATAATTTTGTGAGGCTGCCCAACAAGTTTCACGACCTCTACGGGGCCTAGGTAAAAACCTGCAGTTTAAAAGTGAACCTAATCAGGCCATTTTACATAGTAGCCCCTACATCGGATTTTCGTTTAATTAAACGGAGTTGTCCCACGCGTCGGGAATACCCCCAATTAGGTTTCTACAAGGTCAATTTGACCCAAGAACCCTTATGTTTAAAAGCCCCAAATTTGGGTGCTCCAACAATGCCCTATTTCAAACCTAGGGTTTTGATCTCATTCACAAGCAAAATATAGCTTTAGATCAACCTAGAAGCTCTCTAAAACCATCCTTGACCCATTAGAACCATCTATTTGGGGTTTACAACAAACCCTTAGAAATCACCATTAGAGCACATGAGCTCGAATGGGGTTTTCATGGTGTTCATAGCCATGCAAGCCCTCTAGTACTAGCAACAAGCTAGAAAACTCCAAAACTTAGGAGAAAACCTAAACCCTAGAGTTAAACTTGTAGAACTCTTACCTCTAGTGCAATGCTCTTCCAACTACTCCTTGTAGGAGAGCTTCAAGACCTCCAAGAAGCCTTCCAAAAGCTCCAAAGTCCTCTCCTCCAACTTCTTCTCCTTCTTCTCCTTGCCCTAGAGCTCCTCTAGAGAGAGAAAGGGAACAAGAGAAAGAAAATGAGAGGGGGGGTGAGTGTGCTGTGAATAGAGGGGTGTGGGAGAGCTTATTGTGTTGTAACAATAGCCAAAAAGCCCCTCTACTTCTTTTATTTCGCGCAGTTCACAAAGCTACTTATCGATCCCATTTTGTGCAGGTACAAGGCTGTCTTTATGTGCCGTATAAAACGCTACGAGACAAACCGAGAGTCGCCTCTCGGTTTCGTATTTGTATGCGGTACAAATCCGAGTCTTATCCGGTATAAAATGCTCCGAGAGACAAACCCGAGAGCTACCTCTCGGTTTCGCATTTGTACCGGTATAAAAAACGACATGCGGTATAAACACCAAAAACCTCACAAACCCGAGAGCTCTCCTCTCGGTCAAAGTTGCTATCTCGTACGGCAACTTTGCACTGCCGTACAAAATGCCCAGACTTGTGTCTTTCGCGCCGTTTCGACTCGACTTCGCGCCGAACAACGCCAAAACCCTTTTAACTCTTTTAGACTATCTTTTAACCTTTCCAAGAAATTTGGAATGGCAATTGGAACATGTCCAACTATTTTATTTTCGCACTTTAGTCAATTTTGCTAAAGCCCGATCTTATTGTTGAACTTTCGATATGCCACACCATGCATATTAATTGAGAGGAGTTAACTCTCCTTATGCACGTTTCATTCTCTCCGTTCTTTCATTCCTCTCCAAAAAAAGAGACACTTTAATTGTAGTTAATTGTAGTGATATGAACGTCTCATTATGAGAACGCTCCTCCACCTCCGCTTCGTACTTTTGCCCCGCCTATATATAAAAGCATCTCCTAATGATGATCACATCATAAGTGATTTGAAAATAAATCACATCACAAACGAAGTACGAGAGAAAGAGAGAGATTTTTCCCAATCATATAAAGCTCTCTTTTAATCATAAGAGTGTGGTCCCCTATATTACTTGGTTTCTATAATTAATCCTCTTCAAATTGCTAGCACAATTTTGAGGATTAATTTTCTCCACATTGACACAAGAGATCACGAAAGGAGTTTCGAGATTACACTGTGATTGTGTGAAGCACAGATCCCGGAGCAGCCTTGTGTGGATACACATAGAGGCCGAACAGTTGTGCGGCTCAAAAGGACCAGAAGTTCAGATCCACATCAACCGTGAAATAATTTCGGTAATTTGTACAGGTTGAAATTCGAACCCTTCCTCTAATTAGATTAGAATAATAATTTTGTATGTCACACGAGATGATCTTGGTACATATATATATATATATATATACTACTATCATAACTGTTATGATATTAAAGTACACATGATTGGATCATATTTTATAAATAAAATTTATTTCCGCTGCATTAAATGCACATTCAGATGCATTCATTTCCTTACACATTAATCGACCACCTCTCTTCGATGGCACGAATTATGCCTATTGGAAAGTTCGCATGAGAGCTTTTCTAATTGCAATCAATGAGAGGGTTTGGCAATCGATAGAATTCGGATGGAAACATCCTATCGAAAAGGTAAATAATGTTGAAACGCCAAAACCGCGGAATAAATGGACGAAAGATGAAAACGAGTCATCTTCGTTTAACGGTAAAGGAATTAATGCTTTATTTAATGCTTTATCGCAAACGGAGTTTACTCGTGTTTCGGCTTGTAGTACCGCGAAAGAAATTTGGGATACTCTACAAGTTACACATGAAAGAACTAGCTAGCTTAGTAAAGGTCCAAAAATTACAAATGCTAACAAGCAAATTTGATTCGATTTTTATGGATGAAAACGAGACCTTTACCGAGTATTATACGCGTCTACAAGACGTCATGAATACATGCGCTAACTTAGGAGAGAAAATTCCGGAGTCGAAGGTAGTTAGAAAAATTCTTCGAACTCTTCCGGAACGCTTTCGGGCAAAAGTTGCCGCAATCGAAACCGTTAAGCATCTGGACGAGATGAAAGTCGAAGAGTTAATAGGTGCATTGCAAACATATGAGATGACTTTTCCTACTAACCAATCTTCTTCCAAGTATTTCTCTAAAAGTACAGGAAATGCACTCAAATCTACAAAAGAAGAAGACGATGACACGGATTCCGATGACGACCTATCAATTGCCGATTTCGAACATCAATTGACACTCTTAACGAAGAAGTTTCGTCGGAACTTAGGAAGAAGAATGCGAACAAGGCTTCATCTTCGAAGCAAAAATCTTTTTCTAAATCATCTTCTAAATCTAAGGATAAAAAATTTGCAAAGTCTTCGAATGAAAAAGATGAATTTGAAGGGGAAATACAATGCTACAAATTCAAAGGCTATGGTCATATAGCAACGGATTGTCCTTCAAAGAAAACTTATAAACAAAAAGCTTTGCAAGCAAAAACTTGGGATGATTCAACTTCAAGTGAATCAAGTTCAAGTGACGACAAAAAGAACGACCATCTTGCCTTATTTACAAATACTTCTTTGCCTTCGTCTAATGCTTTTTGTTTATCATCTATCATTTCTAATTCTAATGTTTCGCCTTCCTTGCATGGGTCTTCGACGACAATGGCGAAAGCGAGGAGGAATCAAAGCATCACGCCCCGGGCGGGAGCCTTTCCCAAAGCGTGCCCAGACCCGCCATATGTTAACACATACAAGGCGTCTACTAAAAACAGCGGAATTAAAACCATACAAGTAGGCTACATCTAGAGATATCAGAGCAGTATATAACTAGTTCAATCAACAGGTAAGGAGGTAAACTGAAATATAACAGTAAAATATAAAGGGTATACAACCACTAATCCAGTACAATACACAAAATGGTAGCCACTATAGGGTACAAGAACTCTCATCCTCTCCAACAAAAACAAAAGGAGAAGAATGAACCACCTAGCGAGACTCCTCTATCGCTAGCCTGAAGCAACACCCTTGCCGCGATCCCTAGCCTCCCTAGAAGCAGAAGGCACTGAAACGTGTCAGAAAACAGAGGGCGTGAGAACTATAAATTATAGTTCCCGGTGGGCAATTACTAACCTCAGCTCATGCACCACTAGGCCCAAACAGAAAGCTGTAAATACGATAAAAGAGATAGATATAAAGCTGAAATAAAAGCATAATAAAGCTATAATCTGTCCAAAACTGATATAGCAACATGTAGAGTAAAGTTCTACTGTAACAGTCAAGTACACTATGATGTAAATAATAACTATCATGCATACTACATATCCCAAGTAATGCCCTAAGCATGTCCACATAAACCAACTACTAAATCCTATCTAGTAGTGTTTGTCATTATGCTGAATGTCAAGTTCAATCTCTCTTTGGGATCTACACAAGGTAATCCCGCTTGTGCCACCTAAGTGTCGTGGTAGCCCCAACATTCCCCGTAAGGAATAAGTCTAACCAATTCGGCTCCATAGGTTTTTCAATACCGCACGCGCGACGAATCGCAAAGGTCCACTCCGGAGTGCCAGGTTGTAGGGAGCGACCCTCACAAGCTTGTGCGAAAGAGCACAAAAGGCAACAAGCATAGTCAAGTCTCAAGTCACAACCTCATGTCTCAACATGGAAATAGTAACTAGCAACCCTGATGTCACGCCCCGAGCCCGGTCCATTTGGCCGGTTCGAGCGCGTCAAACAGACGCCGAACGGACAGAGCTTCCCCTGTCCGCCCAAGGCTCAACAAGTACAGATAGAGTATAAAATTTTTACACATGCGGAAGCATACATAACATCTTGCACGAGGGCAAGCCATAGCCAAAGTGAAATGCTAAACTAAAACATACAAGTATTATGATTAATTGCAATCACATACATGCATAATTCTTACAACTTTGAATTCTTTAAAGTCTTTACATACTATGCATCATTTCTTTCTTACATCACATTTTCCTCAAAATGAAAGTTGATTACATTAAAGTTAAACAACTATGATCATCAAATACAAAAGATGATATATATATATATATATATATAAAAGGAGTGCAACTACCAAAAGAAATACTCGGGCGGTCTCTATCTAGGGCTCGATGCCCTTACCGCGGTCCTCGGCCGGCTCGCTAGGTCCCGGCCCTGTGGAAATAGTGAGGTGAGAACTACAACAAAGTTCCCAGTGGGTTCGGCAACCAACCACGCCGACTTTCCCACTAGGTCTAATTCAAGCGTAATAGAAAGAAAGGTAAGATAATAACCAACGATCAAATGCGGCTAATACGCTTGAAAGTAAACAGTAAGATGCTCAAATTAAAGCTCATGATGGTTGAAAGATCATAGTTCAATACCCAATCTCTTGGCTAACCCGGGGGTTCGCCCTCAACACGACTCAACCAAACCAAATTCCTATTGTCGGGAGAGAAAACACTACGACCCGACGGGACCGTCCTCCGGGAGAGAAAATACTACGACCCGGTGATGACAACTCCGGAGCACATCGCAGAGGGGGAGCTACCGCGCCTCGAGCAAGGACTATATGGTGAGTACGATCAATCCTTAACTTTAAGGATTCCAGTTCAATCCATTCCTTGACTTCAAGGAGACTATGTTCATATGACCCTTAACTCTAAGGTTGTTATCATAATGTCAATCTCAAAACTCTACTAGTGTTATGTACACTTCTTGTTCTTGTTCTCGATGCCATACAAGTTGTCTATGTATTCTAGACTCACACTTGTCACAATCTCTAAGTTCATGTCCAATGTCACATTCACTTGTCAATTACACTAAGTTCTTGTTCTTTAACATGCATACATAGGGTTCTTATTCTTTTACCATAAAATCTCATACAAATCTACCTCATGCATTTGAACTCACAAAAGCAATAAGAAATGTATATTAACCCTACAATGCAACATGCTCGATATATAAATATACTCAAAATGTGACACTTAGACATAAAGAGAAGTTCGATGTCTTTGGAATGCACCACCCACCTCTAAGTGATGTAGGGATGTTACTATCCACTTCTCGAAATTTTAGGACGCCTCCTTGCGACCTACATTCATAATTAAGCCTAATTAGGCCATATACTTAAAACTCCCATTTCGGCTTTTCGTTTAAATAAACGGAGTTGTCCCATGCGTCGGGAATACCCCCAATTAGGTTTCTACAAGGTCAATTTGGCCCTAGAACCCCCATGTTTAAAAGCCCCAAATTTGGATGCTCTATCAAGACCCTTTGTGAAACCCTAGGTTTTGATCTCTTAAACAAGCAAAAGAGAGCTTGTTGATCCTCTAGGAGCTCATCTAAGACCATTTAAACTCATTTCTAGGGCATGCATTGGTACCCTAGTGATCCACCATGAGAGCACATGAAGAACTAGGGTTTTTCATGTGTTCTATGTGCATAGGAGACTTCTACACTTATAGAAACTCCTAAACTCGAAAATCCATGGAGAAATCCCAAACCCTAGGTCTAGGTTTGCAAAAACTCACCTTTGCCCAAAGCTATCCCAAGGTCCACCTTGTAGGAGAGCTTCTAGAACCACCCAAGCCACCAAGGACTCCTTTTCCAAGCTCCTTTTCCAACCTCTCCTTGGTCTCCTTGCCCTAGAGATGGATTTCTAGAGAGAGAAAGAGAGAAATGTGAGGGAGGGAGTGTTTTGGTGAAGTGGCTGTGAGGGGTGAAGGGGTATAGGGTGTATTGTGTTGTAATAATTACATTTAGGCCCACAAAACGCTTTATTTGCGAATCAGTCCAAACCGCTGTCGGGCCCAATCTGTACCGGTATAAGCCCACTTTGTACCGGTATAAACTGGCGCAAGGAGCAAACCCGAGAGCTGCCCTCGGCCTTTCGCAGGATTTATACCGGTACAAAATCTGATTTGTACCGGTACAGACCCAAAATTTCTCAAACCCGAGAGCTGCTGCCCTCTCGGTTTCGGTTGCTATACCGGTACAAAATGGTGCTTGTACCGGTATAAACTGCCCAGACCTTGTTTTTCGCGTCGTTTCGACTCTACTTCGTGCCGAACAACGCCGAAACCTTTATAACTCTTTTAAACCCTCTCTTAACCCTTCCAAGACGCTTGGAAAGGTAATTGGAACTCGTCCAATTATTTCTTCCGCGTGCTTTAACCAATTTGGCTAAAGTTCGGTTCGTTACATTCTCCACCCCTTAAGATTAGTTTCGTCCGCGAAACTATCTTAGTTACAATCTAGATCCATACCTCAATCCAGATTTTCGAATAGGTGGGGATATCGCTCCCGCATCACGCTCTCGAGCTCCCACGTAGCCTCCCGGTCGTTGTGGTTGCTCCAACGGACCTTGACATAAGGAATTCTCCGGCTTCGTAGTTTTCTTTCCTCGCGATCAATAATGTACGCCGGAAACTCCTCATAGGTCATATCCTCCTGAATCTCCGACGGTTCGAAAGCAAGAACATGGTCGGGATCATGGACATACGGAGATTTGATACGTGGAATACATCATGAACTCCCGCAAGCCTCGGTGGTAATGCTACTCGGTAGGCCACCACTCCAACTCGCTCCAAGATCTCAAACGGTCCAAGGTATCGGGGACTTAGCTTTCCCCGCATTCCAAACCGCTTGACTCCTCGCGTCGGCGATATTTTCAAGAATACATGATCTCCAACGGCGAACTCGATATCTTTTCGTCGTTGGTCGGCATAACTCTTTTGCCGAGATTGCGCTGTCGCAAGTCGTTGGCGGGCAAGGCGAACTTTCTCCTCCGCCTCCCGCACTACATCGGGGCCAAGAACGGTTTTCTCGCCCACGTCGCTCCAATGGATTGGAGAGCGACACTTTCTTCCATAAAGGGCCTCGAATGGCGCCATCGCGATACTCTCTTGATAACTATTATTGTACGCGAATTCCGCCATCGGTAAATGATCATGCCAATTGCCCTTGTAATCGAGTACACACGCTCGAAGCATATCCTCAAGTATTTGAATCGTCCTCTCCGATTGTCCATCACTTTGAGGATGAAATGCCGTGCTAAAATCGAGTCGCGTGCCTAACGCCTCCTGTAGGCTCCTCCAAAGGTGAGAAGTGAACCTCGGGTCCCGATCCGATACAATAGACGGAACCCCGTGAAGTCTCACAATCTCGTCAATGTAAACTTGAGCCAACTTGTCCCCGACCACGTGATATGAATCGGTAGGAAATGTGCCGACTTTGTCAACCGGTCCACGACCACCCAAATTGCGTCGTGCCCACCTTGAGATCGAGGCAATCCGGTCACAAAGTCCATAGCTATGTTCTCCCATTTCCAAACGGGTATAGGTAAACTTTGTAGTTTTCCCGCCGGAAATCGCCGCTCCGCCTTTACCTGTTGGCAAGTAAGACATTGCGCAACAAAGTCCCCAATATCTTTCTTCATGTCCGGCCACCAATATTGCAGCTTTAAATCTTGGTATATTTTGGTGCCGCCGGTGGATGCTATAAGGAGATTGATGCGCTTCTTGCATAATCGCCTTGCGGAGATCCTCGTTCTTAGGTACACACCAACGGTTCCGATACCGAAGGGTGCCATTGGTCCCAATGCCAAAGTCATCGGCACTACCACTTTCTACTTGACCCCGCACCTTCTGGAGATATTCATCGGCATTTTGCAATTCTTTGATTCTCTCCAATAGGGTCGGTTGTACCACTAAGGTAGCAAGTGTAGCCGGCACTCCCGGCGCTACTATCTCCAATCCAAGCCGCTGCATCTCCTTTTGTAACAACGGTTGGGGTGTAATTGCCGAGGCTAAGTTTTCTCCCGATTTCCTACTTAGCGCGTCGGCTACGACATTTGCCTTTCCGGGGTGGTATAGTATCGTGACATCATAGTCTTTTAGTAATTCCGGGGTGGTATAGTATCGTGACATCATAGTCAATTTCACTATGAGAGTATAGTTCCAAGTCCCAAGCTAGAATGCTAACAAACTACATAGTTCTCATGAGCACATCTCTACTATATAGAGGTAAAATTTCATTATACTCAACCTATGTGTTTTAAGCATTCTAAAATTCAATAATGATGTAACTAACATGAAAATACATGTTTTTCCATTTATCTCAACCATAAGAACATTAATGAAATTTTCTCATTAATTAAAGTGAGGTCAAACCCACCGAGTGACCCGATGCCCCAAGTAGCACCCTAGAAAACACGCCACAAAAGTTACAACTTCATCCGTTGAGCCATTTGCTCAATCCGCGAAGATCATTACAAGAGAGCTAGGAAAACTCACCCTAGTGTAGCAATCCCTCTCCAATCCTCAAATGGGGGCTTGATCCCTCCCAAAGCAACCTAAATGAAGGTTCTAAATCCATCAAATGGGCTCTAAAAGCCTTGGATCAAAAATCCCCAAAATGAAACCCTAATCCTAAAATCTAGGGTTTCATCAAGCAAAGAGCATCATAATCCTATTCTAAGGGAAAGGATGTGATGTTTACCTCTTAGAAGCTCATTCCCAAGGATCTAAACCTTCTAGAAGCAAGAATCTCCCTCCAAGTGTGCTCCAAGGCTGAGCCCTAAGCTCCAAAGGTGAGGAAGATGAAGTTGGAGAGCTCTAAGATCCACAAGCATGCACTCTTGATCTCCTTCTCTCCCTCTTCTCCTTCTCCTTCTTCTTTTCTCCTTCTCTTTCTAAGTGTGAGAGAGTGAGGGAGTGTAAAATGAGAGAGTAGAAGAGAGGGTGAGCCATATAGGCCGTGCAATGTAACAATATCCCGAAAAACCCCTCAACAATGCACTCTGCGCACTGCCTGGACTGGGCAATTTTCGGGGCTCGGGATCGGTCTCCACTAGCAAGGACCGGTCTCAGGTGGCCTTCCCGCAAAAACAGCTTACTGGGACTGGTCTCTCAATTGCAGAGACCGATCTCCAAGGCCTCCCCCGCAGGCTGCGCGCACAGGGTCCGGTCCCCCACCTCCCGGGTCCGGATGCCACGCTTCCTGCCGCAGCTGCTGCTCGGGGAGACCGGTCTTTCCCTTTGGGGACCGGTCTCAGAGAGTAATCTCCCGAGACTTAGCCAAAAACTTCAAATTTTCGAACCACGGGTCGGGACAACCTCCAGGACCCTCTACAAAGAGTAGAAAAGTTCGAAACCAACACGAACACTCGAACCTTGCTATTTGCAAAGGTCCGGTGTCACACAAACGACGAGGATTTAGCGGAGCGTATCATCAACTCCTCGACGAAGGCAAAAAGATGGCGAAGCACAATAAGAAATTGAGGAAGCGTCTACTTGAACTTGAAGAGGAAAACAATAAAGTGAAGACCACGAATAAAGCTCTCGAGGAGGAAAGGGAATCAATCTTGAAGAATAATACAATCCTCCAAGAGAAGCTTGATGAAGCGGATTCAACGATCAAATCCTATAAAGACAAGGTTGGATTTTTGGAGCATCAATTTAAGGAATCGCACACATCCAATCAAGTCTTAACAAATCAAGTTTGTCAACTCAAATCCGATATTCAAAAATTTTCTTCCGGATCGAAGAAATTGGATCACATGCTCGGATTGGGTCAAACGAACAAGCTTGGTCTCGGATATGAAAGAACATATGTTGAGAAGGATTTAAAGCCGACATCGAAAGTCTCAACAACTTTGAAGGAGAAGGTGTGTCATCGATATGGCATCAAAGGACACATCAAAAAGAGTTGCCCAAATAAAGGAAAGAGGAATCTATCGGCAACTTCAAAACAATCGGTATCATCTAAAACTCGACATCCCACATGGAATCAAAAGAAAAATCAAGTTTGTCGAGTACCACAAGCGAACCGGATTTCTAAGCCTCAACGACAATTTCAACCGAAGCTTCATGCAACGAAGCGACCAACGGTGGATCAAAAGTCAAAACAAATCATGCCCAACGTCGACAAGTCAAGACAATACAAAATTCGACAAGTTTGGATTCGAAAAGATGATATCTTTCCTTGTCCTAAGACTTAATTTGTGTTTGACTATGTTTTGCTATGATCGGTTTTATTGCATATCTTTTGATCATTTGCATGTGCTTTGAATTTTTTAGAACAATTGGGTGATTAAACATTAAATAGTGTGTTGAACATCGATAATTTACAATTCATTCGTTTTGAATTAATTTCATATTAATTATCGGTTTCACTTTATTTTCACTATTGATGAAGATAATTTATAATAGAATATCTTAATTCTTATATTCATCAAATTTGAGTAATCATGTGTGATATTTTGGCACTTAACCTATCTCGGTTGTGTGTGTTGAATTTGATGAATGAAAATTTGCTAATTGATTAAAACTTGTCAAATTTTCTTTCTTATAAGAGATTGCATAATTAAGGGGGAGTCATATATATATATATATATATATATATATATATATATATATATATATATATATATATATATATATATATATATATATATATATATATATATATATATAAAAAGGAGAAAACACCCCAAGTGCTTAAACTCCAAGTACTTAAAAGATGTGGAAATAATTACATCCTAAAGGGAGTGTGAAAACTACCACAACATGTAGGAAAGAGCTACCACCCCAGTTGTTCGGTAAGTGTGTGAAGCTATCACATGAAAATTGATTGAATAACCGAAAAGGTTGAAATATTCATATTATATAAAAAAAATTTCGGTGTAATAAGGTGGTTTAGTAAAAAGATGCTCAAAGAGCCACCCCTCGTAGATTATTGCTTGATCTCGAATTTGAACGTTTTTGCGACAAATTTCTATCTTTTAATGAATCTTCATAAATCATCTTTATAATCCGTTACATCTTGATAGATTTTGAGCCTTTAGATTATTTTTGATGACTTGATTTTGATGTATATATGGGTAAAGAAATTTTATCATATTTTATCTACATCTTGGTGATCTTGTAGTAAAATTCTTAATTTCTATGAAATTGATGTAGATTGAAAGAAATCTATGTGAATTTATCATGTTTATGCACTAACATTTGAGTAACTTTCTCATTTTTGGTACTTTTTTTTGACAATTTTTGACAAAAAGGGGGAGAAAAAGATGATAACTTGAGTTCAAGATCAAAAGGGGGAGATAATTTTCGATTTTCGAGTTTGAATTTCATTTGCATGAACAAAGGGGGAGATTCATGAACAAAGGGGGAGAGATTTTTATTTTTATATTTTTACTACTAACTTTGTTTATGAACTTTGTTCGTAGAGAAAGTAACTTAATTGCATATCATTGAAGACTTCAAGACTCCTTGTGTCTAAGTCATAGAGTTTGTTTAGGAGTTGCAAAATTATAATTTTGTATTTCTTTGGATATTTCACGTGAGAAATTTATTGTTTTGGTGATGGCAATGAATTTCATTTTTGGTGAGTTGAGCGTTGTGAGTATTTTTATGTAATTTTGGATTTTATCACGAAATTGCCAAAGGGGGAGATTGTTACGGATTTTATGTTGGCATATTTCGTGAAGTTAGTCCGGAGTCTTGAAGGTTTAAAGAAGAAGGGATAAATCGAAGAATCGAAGACTCAAAACATGAATCCACAATGCTCGGTAACTTCAAATATTATTGATGATGATTTATAAATATTTAAAAGTATTTGTAAGACTTAGGATGTTTTTAAATTGAATATATGGACAAAATTGAGTTTTTCAAATCCTAGTCTATCTCTATATTTTTTTAATTGATTTTAAACAGGTTTTCACAATCCTAGTCTACTTCTAAGTCTTCTAAATCTATAAATAAGCGATGGGGGTTCCATTAATTCATATACTTAGAGTTTAGACTATTATGAAACCCTAGAAACTTGTTGGGTGCTTTCTTTCTTTCTTCAACAATAAGTTTCTATCGGATCAATTCTTGAAATCCTAATTTCTCATTCTTCATGAAGAATTGATCCGGCTATTGCTTAGAAATATCTTCTGCGGTTCTTTAATGATTATCTAAGCAATAAATCATCATCGATCAAATTGTTCTTGCTCCGGACGGAGTGCGCTCGTGGATTCGAGTGGCATTGTGGATTCGGCGTGATCGGAGGCTTCGTGGATTCGAAGTGGAGGCGTTCGTGGATTCGAACGTGGGGCGTGGACAACCCGGCGGCGTGCGCGAGATCCGAAGAAGATAAAAAGAGGTTTGAGTCCGTGGATTCAGTAAATCACCTTGTAATCTTTTATTCTTAGTGGATTGTTATCGCGTGTTGGTCTTGTGGGTTTTTTACTCCGAGTTGGAGTTTTCCCACGTAAATCTCGTTGTGCTTTTTATTTTCCGCATTTACTTTTATCACATCGAGATTTGTGGTTTTCACTTTACACCCATTCACCCCTCTAGGTGTTGGATACAATCTAGATAGATCCTTGGGACACCCCAAAACTAACACATTTCTTATTGCCCGAGCACCAGGTTGAAGCCTCTCTCTCTCTCTCTCTCAAAGAAGAAGGAGAAGAAGGAAAGGAATGTGGAGAAGAAGTAGAAGGAGTGAAGCAACTCCCTCTCCTTCACCTCTAGAGCAAGAAAGAAGGAAAGCTTGAAGATAAGCTTTCTCTAATCCGTGGTGGAAACCCTAAGTAGGGATTAGAATTGTTTAAGGATGATTTTTATGGACTCTCTTAACGATAAGGAGTTCTCTTTTACGTTTCGTTGGGATCAAAACCAAGGTTTTGATGCATGTGGTCGAGCTAGGGCACCAAATTGGGGTTCTTGCTTGTGAGGGTTTTCTAGGTAAACTTACCCTATAGAAATGTAATTGGGGACGTTTTCGATTCGCTCGAGCAAACGGTTCGTTTAAACGAAAAGTCTATTGAAAGTTATGTGCAAAAAGCCTAATTCGGCTTATTTTTGCCGCAGATTGAGAAATTGGCGGTCGAGGATCGCGAGAACTGAATTCGAGCATCCTAGTGAACTCACAAGGTGGGGGGTGCTTCCACTAACTCTGAACTTCCTTTTATGTCTATATGTCAATTATTGAGCATATATGTTATAGTGCTTTTGTGCATAATAGGGTAATAGAATGTGAATTTGCATGCTTAGAGTTAAGGTGCAATGAAAGAATTGTGAACAAGGAAAAAGAACTAAACCCTATGTATGCATGTGAGGAGAACAAAAAATCTAGTGGTTAACTATATATATGCTTAAGTGAGACAAAGAACCTAGTGGTTAAAGAACAAGAACATGGTGACATATAGATCGAGTGGCATTAGAGAATTGTAAAGAACACTAGAGTTAGTGTTAAGACATGGTCATGATCTCAAAGAACAAGAATGCAAGAATAAGAACATGAATGCAAAGAGCAAAGAGTAAAGAACATGAACAATTGACATGAAACCTTATAGCTAAGGTTCATTGTGCAAGGTCTTCCTTAAAGTTAAGGAACGGATTTGGATTACATCCTTGGAGCAAGGATTTGATCATGCTCGCCTATAAGTCCTTGGTCGAGGGCGGTAGCTCCGGCTCGAGCGATGCGCTCCGGAGTAGGTCACCAGGATGGGCGTCCCAGAGGACGGTCCCGTCGGGTCGTAGTAGTCTCCCCGATACTGGGATTTGAGTTGGTGAGTTCTTGAGCGGCGAAACCTACGGGCTAGCCATGAGATTGGGTATCGAGATTGAGATCTTGCATTCGTCATATTTATTATGTTGAACATAAGCATGTTTATTATTGTTCAGGCATATTAGTTGTTATGCATTATAGTTTGGCTACTATCTGCTATTTCTTTCAAATTATGCCTGAGATAGACCTAGTGGAAAAGTCGGTGTGATTGGGGGGCCGAGCCTACTGGGAACTTTGTTGTAGTTCTCACCCCATCATTTCTATAGGGCCGGGCTCCAGCGAGCCAGCTGACGACCGTGGTAAGGGTCTCACGCCATAGCTAGCGACTGCCTCAGCAGAGTTTACTTTTGTAGTCACATACCCCTTGTGTGTATTTACTTTTGGGAAGTTAAACATGAACAAAGTGTATTTGGGAGTAAAATGAATGTAAAGAGAAGAAATGATGTTTTGGAAAGAAAGGACATGTAAATGTAAATGTAAATATTTGTTATAGTTGAAGTATATCACTTTGCATGTGTAGTTTAGTGTTTTCTTTCACTTGGCTGTTGCTTACCTTCGTGTAAGCCATTGTGTATGCTTTCGCTTGTGCTTTTCATAATCTCTTTGAATTGTACTTGTGTTGAGCCTTGGGCGGGCAGGGGAAATTCTGTCCGTTCGGCGTTTGTTTGACGGGCCCGGGCCGGCCAAAGGGATCGGTCCCGGGGCGTGACACGGGTACTCTTTATAAGTCATATTCCTATTTAATTCCACCGGTTCATATTCCAATACATGCGTCGAATTGCGGATTTACTTGCGGAGGTTTGATACGTGGAACACGTTGTGCACTCCCGCAAGCCTCGGTGGTAATACAAGCTTGTAAGCTACTGCACTTACCCGCTCCAAAATCTCAAAGACATATCGGGATTTAGCTTTCGCGGATACCAAACCTCTTCACCCGCGCATCGGCGATGCCTTCAAAAATACGCGGTCTCCAACCGCGAATTCTAAGTCCTTTCTCCGCTTATCGGCATAACTCTTTTGCCGAGATTGCGCCGTCGCGAGTCTTTGTCGGGCAAGGCGGACTTTCTCCTCGCCTCCCGCACCACATCGAGGCCAAGCGCAACTCTCTCCCCCACGTCGCTCCAATGGATAGGACAGCGACATTTCTTTCCATAAATGGCCTCGAATGGCGCCATCGCGATGCTTTCTTGATAGCTATTATTACACGTGAATTCCATCATCGGCAGATAATCGTACCATCCGCCGTTGTAGTCAAGCACACACACCCGAAACATATCCTCAAGTATTTGAATAGTCCTCTTTGATTAACCATCACTTTGAGGATGTAATGCCGTAATAAAATTGAGCCATGTGCCAAGCGCATCTTGCAAGCTCTTCTAGAAATGAGATGTGAACCTCGGGTCCCGATCCGATACAATTGATACCGGAACCCCGTGTAGTCTCACAACCTCGTCGAGATATACTTGAGCTAGGTTGTGTCCCGACCATGTAGTATGGATTGGCAAAAAGTGCGCCGATTTTGTCAACCGGTCTACAACTACCCAAATCGCATCATGTCCACCTTGGGATCTAGGCAACCCGGTTACAAAGTCCATAGCAATATCTTCCCACTTCCATACGGGTATAGATAGACTTTGCAACTTTCCCGCCGGGAATCGCCGTTCCGCCTTTACTTGTTGGCACGTGAGGCATTGTGCCACAAACTCTCCAATATCTTTTTTCATGCCCGGCCACCAATAATGTAGCTTCAAATCTTAATACACACTACAACAAAATTGAGCTATAGCGACACTTTTAAGTGTCCCTAAAATTCAAAAAAAGTGCTGCTGGCAAAAATACCGACACTTAAAATAGTGTCGCTATATGCGATCTAGGGTATATAGCGACACATAATAAAGTGTCGGTATATCCCAAAATAAGTGATGCTGTTTAGTAACACTTTTTTGGATTTTAGTGACACACATAAGTGTCCCTAATTTTTTTAAAAATAATAATAATTTTTTATATATAGTGACACTTTATAAGTGTCCCATTATCATTCAAAATATAATATTTTATTTATTTAAATATCTAGTCTAGTATTAAACTTTAATTAAACTAATATCATATACATTAAATCGATAAGACAAAAAAACAATCAACAAAATTTCTTAAATTCTTGTTAAAAAGATAAAACTAAAATCAAATATTCATTCGTTACAACAATAATATCCATTCATATGTTGTAGTAATTATAACAAATCAAACTCTCTAGCAGAAAGAAATACAAAAAATCAAAAATTGAATGATAACAAAATCAAAAGGTGCATAAACAAATTCTGATCGGCTCCACCTCAGAATCGACTCGGTGAACGCGCACGTCGATCCCTACAAAACCAACATAAGAAAGCGATCTCAAGAGAGGAATAATTGTGATGCATCACAGATAAGGAGCAGGCACAGACCTTTCCTTTCGTCCCTGCGACATGGATGACTTTAAGTTGCTCGATTTCACTCTCCAATTCTAGCATCTGCAATATTCCAAAGTACTATAAGAAAAAAGAGGGAGAGAAAAAGAGAAAGCGAAGGAAAAGCTAATAAATAAATACGTTGATGTATTAGAACATCAGATCGAAGTGGTCGCCTCTGTTGGAGGCATCGGCTACGTTGATGTATTGGAACATCAGATCGAAGTGGTCGCCTTTGTCGGAGGCATCGGCTCGCATGCAGCAAGTGATGAGAGAGGACAAGAGGTCCGGCGCCTCCTCGTACGCCAGCTGAGGGAGGAGGATTCCCACTCCGTGCAACCCCTCGCTCCCCAAAACTTCTAGCGTAATCAAAAGCAAGTCGCATCAATAAGAAGAAACAACATAAATAGAAGATATCTCTCAAAGTACCCGCAAACAGTCAAAGGATATTATTATTGCTAGATAGATGGAATCAAAAATCAATGCCCTAAATCACATGTTTTTACAATATGAAGGAAATGATTACTGCACTCATAATTTCTTCTCACATCAAAGAAAAATCATTTGCAACTGTCTACAAGTAACTTCCTTTACTTGGCTTACCATTATACGCTTCAATATGAATAAATCGCCATCCCCCCAATTAATAGAAGAATTTCTACATGATGAAGTTGTGTCTGTACTCATGTTGCAGTCTAAATGTATATGACTAGCCAACTGAGATAGATTTCTATGCACATCACCATCTTGAGAACAATTCCAGTGAAATGCCAGCCAAACTTCACCATAGGATCCACAATCAAACCTTTAAAAGGTCTCAATTTTGATTCAGGTTGGAACACTAAATCCCACTTTAAAAAGCTCTCCCATTTTGGCTGAACAAGATCAGATTGCCTGCTACGACTTAGTATCAAAACAGCACCATTATACATACTTAATTGTACAGTAAAAACCAGAATCTCACCTGGGTTTGGGTCGAGGCTAAACCTTCACGTTAACGTCAGTTGAAGCACCCCAAATCTAGCTCTTAATGGTCACTCAATTCAACTCAAAGAGGTTTAGTCTTCTGCTGCAAATTGGTATAAAAACTGCTTCAAAGTTACAACTAATCCAATCCATTAAAAAACTAGTGGGTAATATACCTTCCAATAGCTTTAGTTCAGTTTTCCTTGAGTTAGAATAGGTAAACACAGCTCCAATCAGCTTCAGGAATCATTCCAAGTTCAGCTAAGATGTTTACATCTCCTGCTGTGAACAATCACCAAATACTATTACTACTATCACTATTTCAGCATTAAAATAGAGGAAGTAACCATTTAATCACCTTCCCATCATCACCTCAGCTTTTCTTTAGCTCGGGATCCATAACTCACCCTCAAAGTCTAATGCCAATACCATCAAAACCAAGCGCAAGGTTCATCAAGCTTCTTGCTGTGACCTTGCTGCGAAACAGTTTCCAAAACTGCATCAATATACACTCTACCATATTCCAACAGGGACGAAAGTAACTAGTTAACCTCCTCAGACTAATAACTCAGCTCCAACTGAGTTAGGGTACCATAAAATACCCTATTATATCTACCAAATCATCCTCCCAACCAGCTGGAAACAAGAGACTAAAACTCACATCAACTTTATTTCCATAGCATCAATTAAGGGAAAGTTGAGTACTTTACCTTACTCGGCTGCAATCCCTATTTCTATTGAGTTAAGGCTGTGAATACCCTCTCCCAAGATTATTTTCCTTCCTCCCCAAAGCTGCTCCAAGTTCTCCAAATCAGTAGACACCAAAGAGAGGGAAAGAAATCAGCTCCAAATCCTTGCTTTCTTGTAGAGAGAAAAACTCTAGAGAGAGAAGCTCCCCTGCTTCTCAAAGCTTCCAGCTGATAAGAACAAGCTCAGGGGTCAAGCTGAGCTGATAAGGATCGATTAGGAAAGTGAAAAGACCAAAAAAAACCCTGCTGCCACGTAACTGCTGCTGCTGGTGCTTGTTGTACCGGTACAGATACATATTTGTACCGGTACATAATGCTGAATTTCAAAATAAAGCCACAACAATGCACTTTCTTACTTCTCGCACTCCGATCACTCTCAAACTTGTTCACCAACTTCTCCAAACCCTTTAAAAGATGTAGGATAGTTCCAATTATCATTCTCGTACTCAAACTTCACAATTGACCAAATTCAGCAGTTCGATGTTTTATCATCAATAATGCTAGCATCAGAACATCTTGGCAAAGTACAAGAGGCCC
This sequence comes from Aechmea fasciata, assembly GCA_025177825.1. Classification (NCBI taxonomy): domain Eukaryota; kingdom Viridiplantae; phylum Streptophyta; class Magnoliopsida; order Poales; family Bromeliaceae; genus Aechmea; species Aechmea fasciata. Next base: position 15,525,057 of record CM045928.1, on the reverse strand, counting down.
TTGCTTGTCCATGTTGAGGTTGTCTCCTCAGCTTGTGATTCATAGATATGTGATTCACTAATGTTAGAAAAATTAGTAGTCCTCTCCTAGAAACAAAGTTCACTATACTAACCGACCATCGATCTAGAGAAAGTGACAAAAGACTTGGTAGTTGGTACCCGATGTCCCAAGTTCGAATACAAATTGATTCAAATTTTCAGCTTAGTTTATTTCTAAATGAAATAAACGAAGCGGAGTTGCGTCTTATACCTATCTCTCTCAAAAAAAGAAAAAGAAACAACGAGTATTTTGTTTCTTGTTTAGAGATCCATGACAATCAAGCTCTATAGACTTGTATTTTGTTTTTCTTGAACTCTTGTTTCTTGTTTAGAGATCCATGACAATCAAGCTCTATAGACTTCCATAACATGTGGCGAAAAATGCGAAACAACGAGTGTAAATTATGCATATCATATAAGAAAATTCAGAAGATAAATAGATGAACAAACAAGATAACCATGAAGAAATATAATTACTGATGTATCTCATCCAAGTTCTTGTCTTACAACAATCTAAATCCAAATAATAAAGTAGACAACTCTTAACTGATTAACAATATAATACAATTTGTATTCGAATATATCACATGGCTACACTTTCTTCTGCAAAGAGCAATTTCTAAAGTATGCCATGCCATTGGTTATAAACATCAAATTTACAATACTTGATCAATGTGTGGCTTAGTTCATCCACATATGTACCAGCATCATGGTCCTGTTCACAACAAGCCCTTAAAATTGGAACAAAAGTTATTTTGTTCATAATACTAGTTAAATATATAGAATATCGGATTAATTAATTACCACATAATGATCAACACATATATGCTTATCTAACTTCAGCAATTTACACTTCGTAATTTCTTTGAATCCTTAATACTCCCATCTAAAAGATCCCCAAAAATAAGAAAAAAAAAAACCAATAGCTCCGGGATAATATCTCCCACAAATCGCAAGCGAATCCAAAAATTAACTCCTAAAACCTCCGATTAATAACACTTTGGCTTAATTGAGAAGCTATTCGAGATCAAATTACACTAACAACAAGATCAAGCCAAAAATGAAAGAAAAAGCAATAGCTCACCTCTCCCGATCGTGGAATCGTGTGTGTAGATCCGGGTGAGAAATCGCTCGGAGAAGGCGATTGAGTGAGAAATCTTCGAAAATCCCAATCTCTTGAAGCGAGAGATCGCTCGTGGTGGAGATCGCTCGTGGTGGATCTCTCTTTCCCTACGAGCTCGTGGCGGAGCTCGTGGTGGAGATCGAGCGCGCGGGGGAGAAAGAGAGATGCGCGCTCCACCTTCGACGCCGCCGTGAGCACCACCACGCCTTCGACGCCGCCGTGAGCACCACCAGATCGCCGGACTCCTGCTTCCCCACCACCGTCGTCGCCTCGACGTTTGGCGCTTACTCCTTCGGCGACGGTCCCCGCGAGATCCTCGTGGCCGAACTCCGGCCGCCGGAACCCTAGCTCAGCGGTTGCGGCGACAGAGGAGGAGAGCGAGGAGGAGAGGAGGAGAGCGAGGGCGTTTGAGCGAAGGAAGAAGAGGATGCGACCTAGGAGCAGGGAGATCAGATTTTTTTTGTATTTGGGTTTCTAGCTAGTTTAGAAGAGAATGGGCCTTGCTAGTTTTTTAAAATAATTTAGAAGTTTTTGAACTTCTAAATTATTGGGCTGAGTGGAGTTAGATGGGATGGGCCAAGCAAGGTGACAGTTTTTGTGGTTGGTTTGGACTTTATCTTTAGGCTTTAATTAGTAGATTTGTTTTTTAAAATAAAAACTATACATAAATGGGACACTTAAACAAAAGTGTCCCAAAAATGTGTCGCTAAAACCCATTTCTCTTGTAGTGACATTTTAGTGACGGGTGTATGCTATAGGGAGATTGGTGCGCTTCTTGCATAGTCGCCCTCGAAGATCATCGTCCTTGGGCACACACCAATGATTTCTAAATCGTAGTGCACCGTCGGTCCCAATGCCAAAATCCTCTACCGCTCTCAACTTCACCCTACACCTTTTGGAGATATGAATCGAAAACTTGCAATTCCTTAATCATCTCTAACAAGGTCGGTTGTACAACCAACGTGGCAAGTGTTGCCGGCACTCCCGGCGCAACAACTTCAAGTCATAACCGTTGCATCTCCTTGTGCAATGCGGTTGGGGTGTGATTCTTTGTGGCCAAATTCTCCGCCGACTTTTTACTTAGAGCATCGGCCACGACGTTTGCCTTTCGAAGGTGGTATAGAATAGTGACGTCATAGTCTTTGAGCAACTCCAACCACCGCCGCTGTCGCATATTTAACTCCTTCTGTGTGAACAAGTATTTCAGACTCTTGTGGTCCGTGTAAAATCTCGCAATGCTCACCGTACAAGTAATGCCTCCACAACTTTAGCGCGAAGATAACCGCCGCTAGCTCGAGGTCGTGAATCGGGTAGTTCTTTTCATAGCTCTTCAACGAGCGAAAAGCATATGCTATAACTCGACCATTTTGCATTAAGACACACCGAGACCGATATAGAAAGCATCACTGTACACATAGTTCTTCCCCGGCGTCGGCAAAGTAAGCACCGAGGTAGATGTCAATCTTTCCTTTAGCTCCTCGAAGCTTCGCTCATATTCGGCGCTCCAAACATACTTCACCCCTTTGCGTGTAAGGCGCATTAGTGGAGTAGTTATCTTGACAAACCCCTCCACAAACCGGCGGTAGTAGCCCGCAAGTCCAAGGAAGCTACGAATCTCCGCTACAATTGTTGGGCGAGGCCAATATTTAATTGCCTCAACTTTCTTTTGGTCCACTGAGATGCCGTCTCCGGATATAACATGACCTAAGAAGGTAACCTCTGAAAGCCAAAACTCACATTTCTTCAATTTGGCATAAAGCTTTTCCTTTCGGAGTGTCTCCAAAACGATCCTCAAATGCTCCTCGTGTTCTTCCTCGGTCGAGAATATACCAATACGTCGTCAATGAAAACCACGACGCACCGAGTCCTATAGCGGACGGAAGACTCGATTCATCAAATCTATAAATGCTGTCGGGGCATTAGTAAGCCCGAATGGCATAACTGTGAACTCGTAATGGCCATACCGCGTACGGTACGCAGTTTTGTGCACATTCTTGGGCCGTATCTTCAATTAATGATACCCTGATTGAAGGTTGATTTTTGAATATATCCTTGACCCTTGCAACTGATTGAATAAATCGTCAATCCTCGGCAACGGGTACTTGTTCTTGATTGTGACTTTGTTCAACTCGCAATAATCAACGTAAAGTCGAAGCGTGCCGTCCTTTTTCTTCACAAATAGCACCGGAGCTTCCCACGGAGACACGCTCGGTCGCACAAATTCTTTATCGAGCAAGTTTTGTAATTGGGCTTTCAACTCCACTAGCTCCACCGGTGCCATTCTATACGGAGCCTTCGAAATTGGCGCCGCCCCGAAAATTAAGTCAATGACGAACTCGACTTTCCGGTCCGGTGACAATCTCGGTAACTCCGCCGGAAACACATCCGGATATTCGCATGCTACTCGGATGCTCCCTAAATCCGGGTGCTTCTTTTGAGTATCCACGATGGTCGCCAAATAGGCCTTACATCACCTTTGATCATTTTCCTCGCCCTCACCTCCAACACGGTCACTGCGAAGCGCGAGCTTTTGCACGCTTGATAAACCATCTCCTCTTGGTTAGGATCACAAAATATGATCACCTTACTCTCACAATCGATAACCGCGTAATACTTGGAGAGCCAATTGATCCGCAAGATCAAGTCGAATCCTCACAACTGGTCTAGCACTAGTAGACTAATCGGCATAATCCAGTCTCTAATCTGCACTGGACAATCCATACATTCCTCAGGCACACTAAATGAACGCTCAGGGGAATTAACCCACCAATAGTCCTCGTGATGCACGATCTCTATGCCACGAGTCTTTGCGAATGATGCACTATTGAATGAATGAGATGCACCGGTTGTAGCATACCGAACTAAGGTCTTGAAGTTCCGGGTATGTTGTCTTGGAAGGCCATTGGAATGGTTCGGTGAAGTCTCGAGGCCTTTGGGTGTTTTGGTACGTATGGGTGCGAAGATAGAGCCCGAAAGGCTACGTTGGGCCGTGAGCTAAATTCGGCATTAGCGTGAATGAGGTGGTGATGTGAACATGCTCAAATCATGCGTGGGGAGTCTCGGTGCGATTTCAAGTGAATCGGAGACCCACGGAGCCGAAAGTGAGTTGAAACGAAGAAGAAATAGACGAACGCTAAAAAATGGCTTAAGTCCTTAAATGTTGGCTGGGAGGACCTACAGGGTCCGATCCTTTCAGCAAAGACCGATCCTCCCGGGTCCGGTCTCTCAGACGGAGACCGGTCCCCGTACGCGCAGTGGTAGAGCAAGCTCTCGGGGGGCCAGGTCCCTCAAGGGAGAGGCAGGGCTTGAGGGACCGGTCCCCGTGCGTGTAAGGTTGATGGCAGAGCTCTCGGGGACCGGTCCCTAGATGGAGAGATCGGTCCCCGAGCGCGAAATCTGCCCAGTCTGGGCAGTGCACAGGGTGCAATATTGAGGGGCCTAAATGCAAAATAGCCATGGGTTAAGTGAATAGAGAGGGTGAGCTCTTTTTCTCCCTCACTGCCTCACTCTGATCTTTTTCTACCTCTCTCTCTACCGAAGGAAAGAAGGAGAAGAAAAGGAAGAGAAAGAAGGAGAAGAGGATCAAGAAGGAGATCACCATCGTCATTTTCTTCTTTTTCCTTGAGCTTGGAGTTTGTTGGAGAGGTAAGCCTTGATGCTCTCTCATGGTAGACTCTAGGGTTTTGATGATTAAACTCTAGAAATGGTGTTAAGTGAGTCCTAGCATGCTTGGAGTTTAGATTATGCATGAATCTAGGAGTAGAAACATAGATTCTTGCATAGTTGTGCTCTAGGGCTCCAAAATGGGGTTTTTGTTAATAGGTAAGTTTGATCTCCTTTAACCCCATGTAAACCTAATTGTTAGGTGTACGAACGCGTTAGCGAAGTCGGTTCGCGATCCGTCGAGCCTATGCAAAGATCTGATTTAAACGAGCTTGGTTTTCGCACAGGAGGGCGAGCGGCGTCGGAATGTTGTGAAAATGGATCCCAAGCACTGTAGCACATAACCGAAGACCTGTAATTTCTGGGGCTGCAAAGCGGTGCATGGTTGATGTGCGATTGCGAGTTCGGGCCGAGCCAGATAGCGGGTGCTGCGGGTGGCCGATTGCAAGTGACTACGAGCAATCGGAGAGTAAGTTAAGGTGGGTTATATTTACCGAAGCGACTAGGTCGCCGTTATGTCTAAGAGAAGTGTAAATCCATGTTAATGCATATAAATGCTAGATAATGCATGTGTAGATAATGCATGTTAATGACATAATGTAAAAGATAAATGCTATGCAATGATTATTCTAGAATACATGTTAAGCATGTTGTGTAAATGCTAGATAGTTGCATAAACGCGTGAATAGCATTGTGAGGATAGGCATGTGGAATTAATGCTCGATGGAACAAATAGGATGTCGAATAGATCGAGTGGCATCTAACCTAGTGTTAAAGAACATAGGTTGTAGTAAACCTAGAGTCAAATGGACCTAGGCGAGTGGCATCCAACCTAGTGTTAGTAAACATAGGTTGAATAAGTGATCCTAGAGATTATGATTTAGGTAGAGATGACACAGAACCTAGCGGTTGGACCTAGATTATGTGATAGAGATATTGTAACACACCGGGCTTGCGCAAATCACGAGGTTCGAGTGTTTGGTTTGAGTTCGGAGCCTTTCCACATTTTCTGGAAGGTCGTTGACAGTATTCCGACCTATGATTCGAACCCCGAGAACGAAGGTTTAAAACTTAACACCAAAACTCGAAAAGTCGGATTTTGGTCGGCTCTCGGATTGGGTTCTACGAGCTTTGTCCGGTACACTTGTGATGGTTGTCGGTACGGGTTTGATGGTTGTCTTGCAGGTACACTTTGGAACTTGTACCGGTACACTTGGTCGAAATCAGCGAGGCTCGGGTTTCTTTGTTTCGTGGGATTTGTTTCGGTACACTTGTCCGTGTACCGGTACACCTTGGTAGATTCTGAATTGGGCGAACTGCAGGGGTGTTTTTGCGTTTTGGCGCTTCTATTAGTATACCCCACGCCCCTAGGGTTCTTCCCTGAGCTTGGAACAGCAAGAGTGAAGGTTAGGGAGACCTCCACTCTCTCTCTTTGATTTCCTTTGAGTTTTGATGGATTTTTAGAGGTTTAAGCTTCTCCCTTTTGCCTCTTTTATACTTTTGGTGGCATTTTCACCATGGGAGAAGGCTAGTAACTTGGAGTTGAGCTTGTTGGAGGAGGGATCTCCAACTCTAGTGGACTTGGAGCGTTTGGTGCTTCTCTTGAGGTTAGTGAGCTTTAATCTCCTTTTAATCCGAGTTTTGTTGGTTTTTATGAGTAGAAATCCTAAAATGGGATTTTAGGGTTTGATTTAGGGATTTTCGTTTTAGGGTTTTTGAGGCTTGATCTCTTGGATTAGAACTTTCCTCTAGGTGGGATTGGAAGGGTTCTAGCTCTCTTTTGAAGATTGAGGAGAGATTTCTACTCTTAGGTGAGTTTTAGCCCTTTTGTCGAGTTGTTTATTGATTGAATTCATAATTCTTCGTTTCGATGTTGTAACACTTCTAGTCTACATCTTAGGGTGCTAGGAGTGTAGATCGAAGCTTCGTTAGAGGTTCGGGAGGCCGAGAGAAGCATTTGGTGGGTTTGGCTTCATGAGAATAGGAGAAAATTTTCTCCTATGTGGTTAATTGTTTCGTTTCATCATTTTGTATGCATATTCATGCTAGATAGGAATTATGTGAATTTTAGAATACTTAAAATGCATGTGTTATGTTTCATGAAAAATTACCTTTATATAGTAGAGCATTATGTGTATTGTGCATGCATGTTTAAAGTATTCTCTATTCCAAGTTGGAAAATATGTTGCATGTGGTAAAATGGTTAGAATCATACATTCTTGAACCTTAAACTCATGTTTGAACTTAGAAAGCTTAAGTGTCATAAAGGGGCACTTAACATAGAAAACTGTGAAACTGCAATATAGAGACTTAATCATAGGCCATTAACTTATGCTATATATTCTATGTTTTAGACATGATGACATAGAGATAAGTCTTGGACATAGTTGCTATACATTCCATGTTTTAGACATGACGACTTGAGACTTGAGACGGATTGGTTCGATTACTTGTGTCACGCCCCGAGACCGCTACTAATTTGGTCCGGTTCGGGCGCGTCAAGCAGGAACAGCCCACCTCGCCTGTCCGCCCAAGGCTAAACAACTCGATCATGTACAAGAATTTGCCCAGGAGAAACTCAAACCACATACACGATCAATACGAAGCACCACAAGTGCTATACAAGTAAGAGCAAGAATCACAAGTACATACAAGTGAATAAAAGAGAGAACATTCTAGCTATTACATCACATTCATCTTTCATTTACATCAAGTTTACATTTTCATCTCCCAAAATGAATATACATGTTTTATATCCAAAATACATAAGTAGCTCTCTAACATCTCACCAAAATACATAAATCATCTGTATACACGAGGGTACTCTAAATGCAAGTAGGAAAAGCTACCAACTAAGCTAGGGCGCTAAGCCCTTGCCACGGTCCTCGCCTGGTGCGCTAGTACTCGGCCCTGTAATAAAATGGGGTGAGAACTATCTTCCATAGTTCTCAGTGGGTTCGGCCGCCGACTCCGCCGATCTTCCCACTAGGTCTAAGCAGGCACCGATAGATAGATAGATAGATAGATAATAGAAAGAAAGTAAATTGCAGTTCTATTCTATCATGCCTCCAATGCAAAGTAATGCATACAAAGTCATCTGTAATAATGCTACTATCATGCTAGTATCATGTAATGAATACTAATATCTCATAAATATGCAATATACAAAGTGTGAATGCAACTGTACCATGCTGTTTATATTCTCTTACCAATCAACTTGGCTAACCGAAGGTTGCCCCAACTAACAACTACTCTCAAAGGGGATCCAAAAAGGCTATCCCTCGGGACCCAAAAAGGCTATCCCGACACCCCCGATAGAGGTGCAACAACTCAATCTCAATCTCATAGGTGAGGAACCGCTCACTCACGGTGAGAATCTACTCACTCACCCGACTCACTACATATCTCATAGGTGAGGAACCGCTCACTCACGGTGAGAATCTACTCACTCACCCGAGACCGTCTGTGGGACCCAAAAAGGCTATCCCTATCATGTGACAATGTAATGGCTGAGACATTACGAGGGCAATACTGAATAAAACCCAACAAGTAGAAGATGGACTCGGGTGGAGATGGACTCAGATAATGGGTCTGGTGGTTGAACCACAATCCACTTGAGGAGGAAATGGACTGAGGGTTGCTAGTGGCTTCCACAAGCCATCCATCTCAAGGCCCATTTCCAACTCAGTGGGTTGAGGAGGCCCACCGACTTCACTTAGGGTAGTTTTCCATTCCAGCACTATTATTTTCAAACAATTACATATTAGTCCCTCTATGGCTCCTATAAATAGGAGAGAAGCTTTAGAAACCATCAGGAATGAAATTACCACTGTTTCGACTAATTCTCTTCTCTCTTCCCTCTTCTCTCAGCTTCTTCTTCCTCAATTTCCCTCAGATCTATCTCATTATCTCAGTGCCAAGCTCAGATCTCCATTAATGGAGTTATCGGATCCATACTGAGCTCGCGATCCATCATCTCCTCTCAACTCAATTCAGAGAATTTTCATCACCATTGAGCTGAGAAGATCCGGCTACAACAACTTGGTATCAAAGCAGTTCCGATCCGAGGGTAAGAATAGTAGTAGTTCCAGCGTTGGATCCAGATCTTAGATCTGTAGAATCAACACAGGAACGTATAGCCCGCAATCTGATTCTGCTTGCAAAAGTGGATTAGATTACAAGGGTTAGCTACTGCCCAAGGATCTGAGAGGGGTGGAACATACCATCAGGATCTATAGCGCACCCTAGAGATAGGAGATAGGATCATCATTGGGTCGAGTAGAGGCAACCGATTCAAATTTGTTCCCAAAACCGCTGCTACGATGGCCGAAGGGACCAGATTCCGAGTGCTCGATGAGCACGTGCAATCCTTGGAGCAAAACCTACAAGAATTAGCCACTGGGAGCAACAAAAGGTTCGAAGAACTCCATCTCAAAATAGAAGCAATGAGGAAGGAGGAACAAACCCACTATGAAGCCCTGCGCAAGGATTCAGCAACTACTACCAAGAAATTGGAGTAGTTGATGGAATATATGATGAACCAACAGCCACTGACACCCTCTAAGGAAGCCTCAGGATCCATCACCCAAGATCGAGGTATTCTATTAACTCCAATACATGCAAATAAGGAAGATAGTAGCTCAAATCAGATGCTCAATAAAGTTAGCCATCATTTACCTTTACCTCGATTAGATTTCCCTCGCTTTAATGGTGATAATCCTCAAAATTGGGTACGGAGGTGTGAGAAGTATTTTGAAATTTATGGGGTTAAGGAGCAACAGAAATTAGAAATAGCCATGCATATGGAGCCCAAGGTGGATATATGGTTTCATGGTTACTTATCTGAGACCCGAATGGTTAGTTGGGAAGCTTTTGCTCAAGAGGTGTGTAAACGATTCGATTCCAACGGTCTCCGCGATGTGGTTGAAGAGTTCAACAAGTTAACCCAACAAGGCACTGTAGAAGATTATCAAGAACAATTCGAATATCTTCGATCGAGACTGTTGCAAACTACTTCGCAGTTTGCCCCAGAATTTTTCTTGTCCAGCTTTTTAAGTGGGTTGAAAGAGGAATTAAAGTCAGCTGTAAAGATGATGTATCCCAAATCCCTTGCTCACGCGTTTGAGTTAGCTAGACTGCAGGAATTACACCTGGCAGCCATGTGGAGAAAGAATAAGATGTGGCTCAAGAACCAAGGAGTTGCAACACTTTCTGACAATAGCAAGGGCAACAGTTCGGCAACGACCACTAAAGGAGTGGACACCACCAAGAACTACGCCAACAAGACTACTGCGGAAAGGTCACAAACAAATAGGCAACTGTGGGAGCAAAGGAAGGCTGCGGGACTCTGCTTTAAGTGTGGCGATAAGTACTCATATGGGCACCAATGTAAACAACGAACAGTGAATGTCATGAGTGCTGTTGGTGAAGTAGCTGAAATATATGACGAAGAATGTTTGAAGGAAATAGGGGAAGTAGATGATCTTGATGCAGAAGAGGAAGAGGAGATTGGAGTCTCTGTGCATGCCCTAAGTGCCGAGAATCTGGAGGAGACCATTAAGATCCGAGGGGAAGCAAAAGGAAAGGATTTGGTCATATTAGTAGACACGGGAAGCACTCATAGCTTCATTGATATCAATATCGCAAAGGAAATCAAGGCCACTATAACCACTACGACTCCCTGTTAGTGACAGTGGCGAATGGGCAAAAGGTCTTAAGTAAACTTAAGTGCCTTGGGTTTGTATGGAAAATGAATGGGGAAGTATATACTGCTGATTTAAGAGTGATTCGATTAGAGGGGTCGAGCATGCTATTGGGCATTGATTGGTTGAAGGGCCATGGCCCTGTCACTTTCGATTACGAGCAAAATGTAGTGACCATCATTAAGGAAGGAAGGAAGGTGGAGCTTAAGGGAATGGCTGAAAAAGCGAAACTTCGGAGTATTACTGTCAGACAATGGCAGCAAGAATATTTAGAAGGGAATTCTTTGTGGTGGCTCAATTATCCGGACGAGTAATGACGATCTCCTATTCCTATAGAAATTCAAAGAGTTCTCCATCAGTTTGAAGATATATTCCAGGAGCCATCTGGGCTACCACCTGCTCGACCACAGGACCATCGAATACCCCTGCAAATTGGAGCACAACCTGTAAACATTCGACCCTATCGATATAGTTACGAGCAAAAAATGAAATAGAGAAATTGATCAAGGAAATGCTTAACTCGAAAGCCATCCGGCCGAGCCACAGTCCATATGCGTGTCCGGTACTATTAGTGAAGAAAAAGGATGGGAGCTGGAGATTTTGTGTGGACTACCGACAATTGAATAAGCTCACTGTCAAGGATAAATATCCCATACCGATAATTGAGGATCTCTTAGATGAGTTGGGTGGGTCTATGCTCTTCTCGAAAATTGACTTGCGGTCGGGTTATCACCAAATAAGAATGTATCCGGACGACATTCCGAAAACGGCATTCCGTACTCACGAGGGTCACTACGAATTTCGAGTCATGCCTTTCGGTCTTACCAACGCTCCGGCGACCTTCCAAGCGACTATGAATGAGGTATTTGCTCCTTTACCCCGCAAATATGTGCTCATATTCTTTGATGATATTCTTATCTACAGCAAGTCCCTTACTAAGCATATTACACACTTAGAGGCAGTGCTCCAAATCTTAAGAAAAAATCAATTGTATGCAAAAAGGTCAAAATGCTTCTTTGGGCAACAGCACATAGAGTACCTAGGATATGTTATTACCCCACAAGGAATTGCTACAGACCCTGGTAAAATAGAAGCAATGCAAAATTGGCCACAACCCCTTACAGTTAAGGAACTCAGAGGATTCTTGGGATTGACTGGCTATTATAGAAGGTTCATTAAGGGATATGGGACTATTAGTAAACCCTTAACTCAATTGCTGAAAAAGAATGCATTTGCGTGGGATGAAGCAGCTCAAAAGGCCTTTGTATCACTAAAAAAGTTGATGATTGAAGCCCCTGTGCTCGCTACGCCCGACTATAACAAGACCTTTGTTGTAGAGGTCGATGCATGTAAAGAGGGTATAGGTGCAGTGCTGATGCAGGAAGGAAAGCCCATAGCCTATCTCAGCAAGGCTATAAGTAAGAGAAACAGAGGGTTGTCCACATATGAAAAAGAGCTTTTGGGGGTACTGTTAGCTGTGACCAAATGGCGACATTACCTAAGTCCGAGGCCATTCATTGTAAAAACGGACCATGGAAGTCTTAAACACCGGTTAGAGCAATTACCACAACCTTGCGGCAAAAGGTATGATTAAGATGTTCGGGTGGACTATGTGATACAATACAAAAAGGGGAGAGAGAATAAGGCGGACGGATGCTTTATCTAGAAAAGATGCGAGATTGGCGGCAATCAAGCTATCTCTGCGATTATTCTGAATGGGTAGCGATATTGTTACCGATTATGAGGAAGATGAGGTCTATCAAAGACTCCTAGCACAATTGACAGTACAGCCTGATGGCTTAGCCAATTATTCCTTGGTCCAAGGAGTATTACGCTACAAGGGAAGGCTTTATATAGGCTCTGGATGAGGATTGCGACATAAGCTGCTTATTCAGATGCACCACTCTGCGTTGGGGGTACATTTTGGTCAGCAGATGACTTACAAGAGGATGAAACAGACTTTCTATTGGCCAGGACTCAAGAAAGAGGTAGAAGAGTTGGTTAAGAGCTGCACCATATGTATTCAAAATAACCCAGATAGCCAGCCATATGCCGGGTTGCTGCAACCTTTACCGATTCCTCAACAGATTTGGAGGGAAGTCAGTATGGACTTCATAGAGGGATTACCAAGGTCGGAAGGGAAAAACTCAATTCTGGTAGTTGTCGACAGGTTAACCAAATATGGACACTTTATACCTCTCTCGCATCCATACACAGTCAATGAGGTAGCAAAGGCTTTCTTCGACACTGTTTACAAATTACATGGACTACCTGAGAAGATCATATCCGATCGGGACAAGATCTTTACCAGTGATCTTTGGCAGGAGTTGTTTAAAATGTTGGGCACAAAATTACACATGAGCACTGCATATCATCCCCAAACCGACGGACAAACGGAGAGACTCAACCGTTGTGTGGAAACTTACCTACGGTGCATGTGTTCCCAACGACCCCACAGTTGGCGTAAATGGCTATCCCATGCTGAGTGGTGGTATAATACCAATTACCACTCTTCTTTAGGGACTTCACCATACCAAGCTTTATACGGACAGGAGCCCCCAAACTATATGGTGGCTAATTTGGGACTGCGAACTGTACGCAATGTCAAGGAATGGGGAGAAGAAAAAGAAGGTGTTACTCAGGATCTACGGGAGAATCTACTGAGACCACAAAACCGCATGAAGCAATTTGCGGACCGCCGAAGAGTGGACAGGGAGTTCCAGGTGGGGGATTCGGTCTTCCTTAAACTACAGCCTTACCGACAAAACACTATCGCGAAAAGAAGGAACTTGAAGCTCTCCTCTCGGTACTATGGGCCCTTTGAGATTTTGGAGAAGATAGGACCTGTGGCATACCGATTACAACTTCCTGAGGGTTCCCGGGTTCACCCTGTCTTCCATGTTTCGTTGCTCAAGAGGAGTCCTCCGGATGGGAAAAAACCATCACGATGCCCTCCAGGCGAGGAAGAAGAACTCGGAGTATAGAGCGGTCGAGATCTGGAGCGCCGTTTGGTACGCGGAAGCAAGCGATAACACAAGCACTGGTAAAGTGGAGTCATCTGCCTGAAGATCAAGCAACATGGGAGGACTATTGGTCGCTGAAGGAGCAGTTCTCCAGTCTCGATCCTTGAGGACAAGGATGGTTCTGAAAGGGAAGGGATTGTAATGGCTGAGACATTACGAGGGCAATACTGAATAAAACCCAACAAGTAGAAGATGGACTCGGGTGGAGATGGACTCAGATAATGGGTCTGGTGGTTGAACCACAATCCACTTGAGGAGGAAATGGACTGAGGGTTGCTAGTGGCTTCCACAAGCCATCCATCTCAAGGCCCATTTCCAACTCAGTGGGTTGAGGAGGCCCACCGACTTCACTTAGGGTAGTTTTCCATTCCAGCACTATTATTTTCAAACAATTACATATTAGTCCCTGTATGGCTCCTATAAATAGGAGAGAAGCTTTGGAAACCGTCAGGAATGAAATTACCACTGTTTCGACTAGATCTCTTCTCTCTTCCCTCTTCTCAGCTTCTTCTTCCTCAATTTCCCTCAGATCTATCTCATTATCTCAGTGCCAAGCTCAGATCTCCATTAATGGAGTTATCGGATCCATACTGAGCTTGCGATCCATCATCTCCTCTCAACTCAATTCAGAGAATTTTCATCACCATTGGTGAGAAGATCGGCTACAACAGACAACTCGGAGTGCATGCTTGTCTTTGACGACCGCCTACAAGCTACGAGCAGGACATGTGAGTAAGATCAAATCCCCATCACTGAGGATACCCTATCACTAAGGTCAACATCACTTGAGAACTAGTTCATTCCTAAGTTCAACATGCAACAAGTGTTTTTATCTATACTTTACTTGTCATGTCACTCGTTCTTTAGTAAGCTGATAATTAACTTTACCACTATAGGGTTTCATGTCACAATTCCTCTATTCTCATGCATCCTAAGTCAAGTGCCAAACTCATGTTGCTACACTACTAAGGATCGTGCAAGAATGGAATGCCACTATTTAATATCCTATCATGCATAATGTCATCATGCTAGTTCGCATATCTCTAGTTTTCATCATTGAGTCCGAGTTCAACTTTATGCCACTATAGGATTCCATGTTACAAGACCCAATCCTCATGCATCCCTAGTCCATGTGTCAAGCTCACAATGCTACACTACTAAGAAGCAAGCAAGGAAATAGAAATGCAACTACACCAATAATCCTATAATGCATAACAATCAATATATATGAATATGATCAATATTGAACTTAGACATAAAAGAAAGCTTAGTTGTTTCGAGATGGACACCCCCCACATTTGGGTTGTTTCACGAAACTACACGTCGATCCCGTAGCCTCCGATCACCACTTTGGCTCTTCGGGCTGCTACGAAGCTTCCGGCCTTCGTTTGGCTCGGATCTCTCACTACAACAAAAACGGTTTATAGCGACACTTTTAAATGTCGGTATAGGTAAAAAAAAGTGCTACTGGCTAAATTACCGACACTTTTAAAAAGTGTTGCTATATGTGGCGTCGCTAGGTATATAGTGACACTTTTTAAGAGTGTCGGTATAACCTAAAAAGAGTGCTACTAATATACCGACACTTATTTAAGCTTTTAGCAGCACATAAAAGTGATGCAAAATAATATTTTAACAACACTTTTTTTAAATTTCAGCGACACTTTAAAACTGTCCCATTTTCTTTAAATAATCAAATTTTTCTTGATGCATCACACTTTTTAAAACATAATACCACTCCATGATGATTATCATTAAGCATATCTTTAATTTTATTCGTCTTGATTTGCATTAAAAAAGAAAGCATATAAAAAAAGTTTTGTAATTACACTAATTAATACCAAAATGTCTCAAGGTATTATCCATATATCTTTAAACGAGTATTTAGTCACTATATCACAGTACCAATAATCTCTAGCTTTTCAATACAAGAGAAGGAGAAATAAAAACAAAAGCTAATAACATCATATCAGATCCGGTCGTAGTGAGCTCGACAATTAAGATGTTGAACCTACAAATTAAAAAACACTGAAGTTAATAAAAGATTAGTCAAACAATCTTTTAAAATGAAAACCAATTAATATAAGTTTAATTTTACCTGAAGGGCATTGAGGTTGTGGATGAATATTATGACGGCTAGTCTGAAACCTAAACAAATAAATTTTTTAGTATTAGATAATCATTTCATCTTAAAAAAAAGCATTATTTAACAATAAGCAAGACATTATTTAAGTGACAGATTATCGTACTCAAAAAATAATTTAATAAGGCATAGCAAATTGGAAACAATATAACTAATTGATATAGAAAAGATAAATGAAGAAGACGATGACTTCTTTCTTAGATTACTGTATCTTGGTGTGGCACAAACCATTAGTTATCTTATATAGATCCTTGAAATGCATACTAATAAGCAAACAATAAGATATATAAACAACCCATAAAGAAGTGGTTGAGCACATTTTTGGCATTCAGAATCTAACTGATTTAAAATTCCAAACTAATTAGTAATTTTGACTATTCTTCAAAGGTGTATTTATCTAACAAACATAGGGAGTTATATACGCAAAGATCATAAAACCTATCTTAGTAACACCTCCACCCATCCTTTATTCCTGCGAAGCCACCATTAGTTTAAAAACCCAAAAAAGCAAACTCTACACACAACTACAACATCACTATCAGTTAAGCAACCAACATGCACTGATAGCATCCGATAGCTGGATACTGATGGAATTGGTCTTTGTTTTCCATTTGCAAATCTGAAATACCAATAGAATTAATCTAAGTCACTAGTAGAGTTTTCGTTGAAGATATTTGGTAAAAAAACATATAGGCATTTTGATAAAATGATTATAAAGCAATTCACAAAAAGGCAATGAACAGGCAAATTCCTTACAAGCTTTCAGAGATATCAAGTTACTAACAAAATTCCATAAAAGTAAGTGCAAAAGACTAGGTCAAAATCTTTCAAGCAATTATTCCTCACTCTGAAAATAAAAAGTTCTTTATTGTAATATGAAAATTTAAAACTTATCCACCAATGCTACACATCAAAGAATGAATCTCAAATGCAAATTGGTCATGTATTAGCAAGGCAAACTGGTCATGTATTAGCAAGACAAACTGGCACGAAGCTACTCCCATTTAATTTATTGGAAAATCATCCTATCTAGGTAGTAATGCACACATTAATTAATCTACACCAAGAGACAATACTGAGAATTGTCTCCATGTATAGCAGCAAGGTTGGGAGGTGGCATCAATTGCCCTGATAATCAAATTCAACAAAATCTAAACTTTAAATTATTTTAATAAGGCATAGCAAATTGGAAACATATGAAAGCCTAGATGTGGAAAGTTACCACGGACAAAGCGATGATCAGGGTATGGATGGTTTTAGAATTCATTCTGCATTTCTGGCTGTCAGAATGTATGATGTGGGTGTCTAGCCATAGTTGAGGCCGCACGTTTTCCTGAATATGATGGAAACTGCAAAATGGTGAAAGGAAGCAAGAATTAGAAATAACAAAATACAATCATCATTGAAAAATAGATAATCTATTAAAAATAATACAACTTAAGTATAAAAAATGCACCGGTTTTATTCGATACATGATGATTTTTAACAAAGAGAAAAAACTTTAGAAAATTACCTGTAATCAAAGCCATCCTTTTAAACAAATAGAACTGACTATCGCACAATCTTTAACAGTTGAGTGAGCTATTATATTTAATAGCATTCTCAATTTCAGCTGACAGCGTACCTTCAGTCAAAAAAAAAAAAAATTTCTTAAGAAGTCACAATCAAAATATAGTAGACATCAGAAAGGTAAACCTGTAGTGCGGCTTTCGTCGAAACACGGATTCGATGCTCGCAGGAGTACCGTGGAACATGCCTTTCACCTTGGACTCGACGACAAAAGGAGTGAGATGCAGTGGCGCCAAGAAAGGCAGAAAAAAAATACAATATGCTAATATAGTAAGCAAAACTATCAGCAAATAATAGTCAAATTTACTTAAAACACAAGATGTACTCACGCATCAAGCCTTTCCCGTGTCTAAAAGGTGCTTCCAGATACGAGATCGAATGTATTTCGAGACCACTCTCATCATAAAGGCTCAGATCAAACGCAGTCTCGAGAAGAGAAAATGTTGCCAACTTAATTATGTGCTTATGACTCTGAAAATGAGAAAATGCAGCAAAAAAAAAGAAAGCAATTATTGAGATTGAGATTTTCTTCTTGTCAGACTACCGAAAAGTATACCAAAAATGATTTCTAAATAAGTTGGCATACGATCTTATACATTGGTCCTGTCTAATACCTAGACGGGACCAATGTATCACCAATTTTTCAGGAAATGATTTGACCATAATGCAGAACTAAAAGTAAATCATAAAGAAGATGCAAATTAAGCATCACATTGACATCCGATAAACTAATATTGACTCAGTATAAGGCATGAACATAATGATTAAAGCATGCAACGAAACCAAGTATAAACCAACAAGATTTGAAGTTAAAGAGTTATAAATTAGCTCAAATTAAATAAATTCAAAAAATAGATAGCAAAAATCACGATCAATTTCCAACCATACATGCCTTTCACCACTACCTTGACGGTTGTTTCCCGTGCGGTTGAAGAGTCCTCCAAACCACGATCAATTTCCAACCATAGCATCAACTGCAAGAATCACAAACCATACATGCCTTTAATAATCGCACCTACAGCGCCGAGCTGCCACATCTCCGGGCTCAGCCCGTTGTAGTTGCACTTCAAACCCTCCTCTAACTGAACCCCGACATAGAACGCAATCTGAAACGGGACAAGAAGCTAATTAGAGACTTCTTTAAAACTATTACAGAATAGTCGCTGCTTCATATGCAGGGTGCATGGTTAGAGCACTTTTTACAATTAAACAGTCAACTCTTACACTACACTGTCAAGTAAAAATTTCAATAGCTTCATGAAGGTCCAAAAAAAAAAAGGCTTATAGGGCCCTAAGCCTAGCCCCTTTTTTGCTAATTCCATGCTAAACCTAGCCCAATACATAAATTGGCCTGGTTGGAAGATGTTGGCAATGTGGGATCTACACCAACTCAGGCCCGAGCCATTATCAGATCAAAACTAGAAATATATATTGGTCGAGAGATATTAAATAGCCCACTGGAATACAAATTAATGCATCATTTCATGGTTATTCCCGACTTTTTGACTGAATGGTTAATTGGTTATGCTCTAGGGAGAAAGATGATATATTATATTCCTATTCTTTTTAGATGTATGCACAATTCTTTTTCAAGAATAGAGAACCAAACCACACCTTGCCAGATGCATCTCGTATAGGTGATATGTGGAGAAGATTGCAGAAGGAGCTTGCATCTTTCCTGAAAAATAATGCAAGTGACAAAAGAATAATTTCAGCTTCTTTCAAACACGAGATGGTAATATATTCTGAAAATTGTAGTAATGACATGCCAAAATACTAGAGGAATGAGCACCTGTAATTTAATAGACGCACTGAACAGGCTTGCACGGCACAGATACTATCCTTTATCTATATGAGCCAGATACATAGCATCAGAAGTCACACTACGCTCAAATATATATTTTAATGTTGAATCTAGTCCCCACCTCCTTTAAAACTTCCAAGCTAGTCCCTTGTCCGTTCAAAAATCTACAATTATGTCCCAAAACTTCATCTCTTGAATAACCTACAATAATAAAGAGTGAAATAAATGCTCCGGTTAAAATATGCACCATCTTGATAGAAAACAGCAAGGACTCGGATTCATTCCGAGGTACCACACAAAGGTGAAGAAGTACATAGTTTAGACAGAAGGCAGATATTTTCTGGCAAAGGCTTTACATGGTTCCCAAAAAAAAGGGTCTCATAAAATGGGCAATCAAACGAAAAGAATAGAGGCCTAATCTGAATTTCCCCCAGCAAGATACCCTGCACTTCACTCTATGCTGCAGGGTTAATGATAAGCAGTTAGGTTGTAATTAGTACTTCGCAAGAGAAACTTCAATGATATTTTGGTTTCTTATGAATAGTAAAGGTATATAAATAATCATCAATTGAATGAAGGTATACAGAAATCCAAACAAATGCTGTAACTAAGGAACTAGTGCGCTAGAGTGTATTTACTTCTCCATCCAATCGACTGCTTTTAATAATCACTACAAAATGCATTTCAATTCTAAAAATTAAACAACATCACTAGCATCTAATAAATCTGGTAGAACCTAAATTTCACCAACATAGATCATTTAATAATATGAATAAATCAAAAATTCCCACACTACGTGTTGTAATCGAACTACAAAGCCTAAAAATAACTTGATATTAAACTTTTGATTGCTTGTTGCTTCCATAATCTCAACACGCACAACGCATTATCTCAAAAATTAAGAAAATATGAAGAGAATCATAAAAACTACAAAGAAAAACCCTCGTACAAAATGCTCACGACTTACAAATGGCGATTGCGCGATCGCTCAGATCCCACGAGAGACCTAACCCGATCCACGGCCTTGGCGATGGAGTTGCCGAGGTTGTCGATGATGTAGACGCTGAAACCCTCGTTGAGGAGCTGGAGCACGGCGATGTGGCTGCGCTCGATCGAGGTGGTCGACGGTGACGTTGTGCCGGTGCACGCGGGACCAGGAAGATCGGGTGCCGGTGCACGCGAGGTCGACGGCGATTTAGGAGGAGAGCTCGGAGAGGTGAAGGACAGGGATGAGAGAGGAGAGATAAAGGAGAGGGGGAGAGCTCGATCGAGGTCGAGCTCCGTGTGGGGCGCGAATGGTGGGTGTGGAGGGGGGGCAATAAGGTCTGAGAGGTGGAGGAGAGAGAGGTAAAGGAGAGGGGGAGGGCTCGATTGAGGTCGAGCTCGATCAGCGTGGTGGTATGTTTTTGGTTTCAATTAAGTTTTTGGACCTTATAAATTTTGTTTTGGATAATTGGGCTTTATCTTTGGGCTTTACTAGTTTTATTTTTAAAATCAAAATTACATATAAATTGGGACACTTATACAAAAGTGTTCCAAAAATGTGTCGCTAAACCCCAATTCTCTTGTAGTGTCTCAAACTGCTCGTTGGATCGACGAACCGGCTTCACCAGCACATTTCGTTACCTATCAATATGTTAGATACGTGATCAAATTAGATCAATTCCCAAGATTTCTAAAAATCGCATTTTGAACCCTAACATGAAATTAACCTCCAATATTTCCAAATTAAGAGGAGCAACATGCTAGCAATACTCTAGTGGTTATTAGAATGCTAAATATTAAGGATTTAATCAAATCCTAAGCATTTTACCCAATTTGTGAACGCGAGAAAATACGCCGCTCAAACGGCGCACGAAAGCTCGATCCGTCGCTTCCAACGCGTTCCAAAGCTCGTTCTCCGCCAACGCCACGAATTTGGGAGAAAACTACCAAGAGAATTGGGAGCTATTTAGAGAGAGAAAGAGAGGGTTGTTAAGGATTTTATAGGTTGGCGAATTTCATGGACGAGTCGGAGTCTTGAAGAGATCAAGTCAATCAAGATGAAGACGGAGGCTCCAGGACTCGTTGAAGAAGCTCAACACCTCAGGTATGCTTTTAAGATCATTTATGGTGATTAACAATATGGATATAGTAGTTAGAGTGTGTTTGATTTTATTTTCCGCATTTACTTTAAAATCGCATCGAGATTTTTAATTGGCCGTTGTACACCTATTCACCCCCTTCTAGGTGTAGATTACCTTTAGATCCTTGAGACCTATAACCAACAAGGGTTTTCTTTCTCCTCTCCATGCGTGTTGGTGTGTGGAGGTGGTGTGCTGCCAGGTTGAGGGAGAAGCTAATTAGCTTCTTTAATAAGCAACATCCAAAACACTATTCACACTATTCACACTTAATTCTCAGCTGAAGCTTAAATATTTTCGCCTGCCCTTCGGAATGTCCGTTTGAGCTCAAATTTGACAGCTATATTCGGTTTTACTTAACTTAACGAAAGAAATTTTAATCTTTCAGGCTCGACCCCGTTTGGTCACCGAAAGCTCTACCGAACTGTAATCGCTATCAGATAGTATTCAGATTTTATTTACCATCTTCCGGGTGTCCGATTGGCATTAAACTTTAAATCTAGCCTCATGAAAACAATCCTGACATACCCTCCAGTTTTCATAATTTTCTGACAGTGTGCATTTTCTGCTAATTTATCAGCCCCGTTTCTCATAGAAAATTCTAATTTTTCTGTTTTCGCTCCAATCTCAGCACAGGTCATTCTAGACTTATATTTTACTTCTATAAGTCCAATAAAAATAGTGTCTCACACTATTTTTATTTATATTTATTTTTAACTGAGAATCCGGTATACTACATCTCACCGCAACTTCATAATTTCAGAAGTTTGGTACCTTACAACTTGCCATTGTGCTCATTCGCACACGCTTGTGAGGGTCGCTCCCTACAAGCCGGCACTTTGGAGATGGCCATCGCGATACATATTCGCCGTGCGGGATTGGGCGCCGAAGTGGATTGCCGTGGGATAGGCTCATTCCTAGAGTTGGGATATTGACTACCGCAGGCCATTAGGCTCGGCACCGCAAACGACTTCGGGCGGGTCTTATCAGATTTAAACTTCAAGTAGTTAAACTGACATTGGACATTGACTAGAATAGTAAACATTGACACTTTACTATTATATTGTGGATATCGGATTAGTTGTTTATTATGCCTATTCATGCATAGAATAGCTTCTTACTTATGCAATTTCATGCTAAGTAGAGATATCATGTTTTAACAGCAAACATGTTTATTTATATGTCGTTTATATTGTTTTCACTTACCCTCATATTTGTTTAGTTTTGGGGCCAAGCGGTGCACTCAACTGAAGTCAGTAATTGCCCACTGGGAACTATTATTTAATAGTTCTCACACCCTCTGTTTTATGTTATGTTACAGAGCCTTCGGCACCGGTGGAAGCACGGGATCGCGGCAAGGGAGTCGCGCCTAACTAGATAGCTACTATTTACCTTACTTAGGTGGTATTCTCTCTATGTTTGTTTTGAGAGAGAGAGAGGTTTTTGTATCCATGTATAGAGACCACTTATGTACTACTTTTAGTATTTATTATGGGATTCCTTGATATATTACCTTATGGTTCCTTGTTTTAGATGTTAGTTCTTTTACTTGTTCCTATTCTAGAATCTAGTTATTATATTTGCTCTGATACTCTAGATGTTCTACTCTTGTTGCTTTATTTATCGTTTTGTTGTAGGCCTTATATGTTTTAGACGTACGGCGGGTATTGGCACGTGCCGGGCGGGCTTCCGTTGGGTCCCGGGGCGTGACAGATATGGAACCTAGAGTGGCATCGAACCTAGGTTATGACATGTAGTAAACCTAGAGTGGTGTGGAACCTAGGTTGTTGAGCATAGTGGTAGCAGCCACTAGGATGTGGGGTCAAACTTAGATAGGTCCTTGAACTGTGGAAGTGGATTCCGGAATCTCAGGACTTGAGATGACCTCGGTATCACGACTAGGGCGAGTGCGAGGATTTAGCCGCCGAGATTGATACCAAGGAGGATTGGGTGCGTGTATAGAGTTCGCCACCCGGAGGCTTGAACCATAGTTGGGCGCGTGCGACGATTTCGCCGCCAGATAGTTAAGCCGATTGAGGATCAGGCCGCCAGGTGACTTGAGCAACCGTGTGCGACGATTTTGCCGCTATGGAACTAAGTTACGGAGGACGGTGGGCTATTGAGCAGCCGTACGCGATAGTTCGCGGATGATTGACTCGAAGCCGAGTCGAGTGGATAACTTGGATAAGGTAGCAGAACCTTATAAGCTAGTGATAGGCGAGAGCTAGGGTAAGGGTGACCTTAGAAGCAAGTAAATCTTCAGTTGTGAAACTAAGGTAGTAGAAACCTTAGAATAATATGACATGGGCTAAAGATAGCAAAGTCGAGAGTAGAATCAATAGATTTACTAGTTGTTGCATATATTCATATTGCATATTGTGAGGCATGTTATATGTTAGTTGCATAATTACATATCTGTAGATGTTTTTGGACTAACATGATTGCAGTGCCTCCTTGGACCTATTGGTCGAGCTTTTTCCTTAGGTGGTCGTACCCACTGGGAACCATGGAGTTGGCTCTCACCCCACGTTGTTTTGGGGTGTTATAGGTTCGGTTCGCATGTGAGCGGCGCGGCGGCGCAAGGCAAGGGCGTAGCTCCGTAGATAGCGCCCTACCCCAGAAATCAATGTTGTGACAACTTAATTGCATTTGGAAGTTGAATGTAAATGTAAAAATAAAAACTGAGATGAATGCTTGTAATAGTAGTAGCTGTATCTATGTTTTTGATACTTCCTTATGCAATCTCTGACTGATGTATGTTCCTGTTGGAACCTTTCGTATATTGTATTGATTCCGCCGCCTTGGACGTACAGAGGAAACTCTGTCCGTTCGGCAGTCTGTCGGCGTACCCGAAATCGACCAAATAGGCGGGCTTGGGGCGTGACACCGGTATCAAATAATACTCTAGCTCTAGTGCCTCTGATCAGAATAATACCTGCCACCACGTCATCTGGAACTGCCGGCTGCTCTTCCACCTGAGTGGCAAAAACCTGCCCACTAGGTGCTCGAGATGCCTCCGGCTGATGAGGCGCTGATGAATGTCCAGCTGACATAGTGGGTGGCAGTCCCGCCTGCTGTCGCGGAGTATACTAGACTGAAGCGGCTAATGAAGCAGGTGATGCGCCGCTCGGACACTCCAACTCATGTGCCCCGCTTGGCCGCATCGGTAACACTGCCCCTCACGCTGCGAACAATCATTTGGCTTATGATTTCCGCTGTAAATCACACACGAAAAGGAAGTCGTCTGGGTCCTCGCCTGACTCTTACCTCCCCGCCATTATGATCACTGAGATCGAGGGGATCGCTTTGAACTCGACTGCCTCGCGGATCCACTAGATGCCGGCTTCCTGGACTTTTCCATGTCCTTGTCCTTCTCGAATGCCTCACGCTCCTCTCACGCAATGGCATTACCGCGCTCCACCCAAAGTGCGCGGTCAAGTACCTCCTCGTAGGTCTTCACCCGGAGAGCGTGAATAGTCTTGAATATATCCGGCCGCAACCCACGCTCGAATGCGTCCACTCGGTCTCTATCATCGTGAACCAAGCTCAGCACACAATTGACTAGGTGCGTGAACTCCTTCTCGTACTCCCGCACCGTACGACTTCCTTGCCTTTGCTTGCGGAAGTTCTCCTTAATCTTCCGCTTATTACTCTCGGGAAAATACTCCATCAATAGCATCTCCCAAAATGCCTCCCAAGTCAAGGAAGCAACATCCAACGAGTGACTCTTTTTCCATTGAGTCCACCATAGCTGCGCCGACCCCTCAAAACAATGGGCCACGAGGTGAACCTTGTCTCGCTCGAGGGTATAGATGTCCTCAAATAACACCTCCATGGCGGTATACCATGCCTCTATCGACCACGGGTCCTTATCATCCCCTTTGAAGGCCGGAGGGTTGAACTGCTTGAATGCCGTCAACACCGCTAAAGACCGCTCCTGCTCGGCCTCAAGCGCATCGGGTATAGGTGCCGATGACCCCGAAGCCGTCAGAGAAATAACCGTCACCGGTACTGTCCCCGTCACTGGAGGTGGTGCCGCAGGTGCGGGCGGATCCTGAGGTACAGGTGTAGCCGCCGCCGCCTGCTGAGCCACCAGATCATGGAGCCTACTAATTTGCTCCCCGTGCTGCCGCATACCCCTGGCCAAAGCCGCCACCTGGGCTCGCAGCTCGCGTACGCCATCCGATCCAAACTACTCGGGCACCTCAGGAGGCGGTGTCGGAGTGGATCGCGTCCTAGGGCGTCCTCTTGGTGCCATCACGTCCTGAAACGTAGCACACATATTAGTACTCGACACACGTGACTTTACACGTTCCAAATAGCTACCCAATTAAGCGAAAGCAAGCAAGCGTAATTATTTTCAATTCTCGGCATTTTGTGGTCGGCCGCCCCATGCAATCCTTTAAGAAGAACACAGATAAACACTTGAATCTCTAAGTACTAACATTAACCCGAATCTCTAAGTACTAACATTAACCCAATCCACTAGCTTCCGCATTTACCAAGTTTACGTTAAATGTTTCCTATGGTCTTCAATCCTAAGGTCCCTAAGTCCATCCTAGACTTTTGCTTTCTTCCATTCGCTCTGATACCATTATATCCGTTACGCCCACTCGCTTTGGTCGGGTTCGGGCTACGTCAACAGACGCCGAACCGACAGGGCCTTCCCTGCCCGCTCAAGACTCTAGCAACAAGTATAATTAAGCAATCAAACAACGAGATTTGCAATTATATAAGGCTTGCACGAGGGCAAGTAACAACGAAAGCGAAAACTCTGAGCTACAACATATAACCATACATGATATTTGATTTCATTTTAACCGAATACAAGTAATCTAAACTATTACATTTACTTTCTTTTCAATCATCATATTTTTTTACAATTTAATCATTCTCCCAAAATATATGATTGTTTACAACTTTATATTTCTAAATCAACAAAATAAAATTGACACATGAACCAAAAAAGGGAATGACTAAATGCAAAACTTCGGTGGCCACTAGCTATGGTACAATACCCTTATCTCGGTCCTCCGCCGCCCAGCTCGCGCTCGGACCTGTAGGGTTAGTGGTGTGAGAATTACAACGAAATTTTCAGTGGGTTCGGCAACCGACTCCGTCGACTTACCCACTAGGTCTATTTAGGCATAAGTATTTCAAAAAAGTGATATAGTAACTAATACTAATGCTAATACTATGCCTATAAGAAATCTGTCAGTGGATGTATATAATCAAGTAAAAATGATTATGTATGCATGCTTTTACATAAGTATACTTTGTCCTATACCCAATCTCACCGAATAATTGTGTTAACCCCAATAACTCACAACTCTTATCCCATCTACCGGGGGAGGCTCTAGGCACGTACAACCACCCGAGAGATCTCTCGACAGGGCACAATTCTCGTGGTGTCTACACTCTGGAGTACACCGCTTGAGGAGGAACTATCTCATTCAAGCAAAACCTAATGTGAGTATCGATCCAATCCTCAACTTGAGATACATAGTGTCACGCCCCGGGGCCCAGCGGAAGCCCGCCCGACGCGTGCCCAGACCCGCCGTATGTCTACACATACAAGGCGTCTAACAAAAATGATAATTAACCAACAAAATAAGAAGAATCTAGAAGTATCAGAGCAGTATAACAACTAGAATTCTGTACTAGGAGGCATAAAAGAAACAACTAAAATAAAGTACCAAATCCACTAAGAACCATAAGAAGAGTACAACCAAATATCCCAAAGTAAAAGCTAACATAATACATGGTGGTCTCTATAAATGGATACAAAGATCACTCTCTCACAAAAACACAAAAGAGAGGAAAAAATCACCTAAACAGTAGTGGCAAAAGAAGCTAGCTACGGGCTAACTAGACGCGACTCCCTTGTCGCGATCCCGTGCCTCCGCCGGTGCCGAAGGCTCTGAAACACACAAGAAACAGGGGGCGTGAGAACTATTAAAAATAGTTCTCAGTGGGCAATTACTGACTTCAGTTGCATGCTCCACTAGGCCCAAAACGAACAAGTAAGTGTAAGCGAAAATAAATAGCGAGTAAGCTACTAAAGCATGATATCCCTACTTAGCATGAAAATTGCATAAGTAAATAAGCTATACTAAGCATGAAAGGAAAGCACTACAATTAGTACAAAGTTCCCACTTGATAGTAAAAGATTTAAGTTTACTATTCTAATCAAAGTCCACAAAGTCCACAAGTGGTAGTAAAGTGTGAAAGTTTACTATTCTAGTCAAGTCCACAGTTTTCTTTAAACTACATTAAGTTTAAGTGCAATAATATCCAACCCGAAGGCGATATGGCCGATGCCGACCCGAAGGCTGCCTAGCCCAAATGCCGAGCCTAATGGCCCCGTAGTAGTCGACATTCCCACCCTAGGAATGAGACTGTCCTACGGCAATCCATTTCGGCGCCCAATCCCGCACGGCGAATACATGAAACGCGTTGGCCAACTCCGGAGTGCCGGCTTGTAGGGAGCGACCCTCACAAGCATGTGCGAATGAGCACAATGGCATATAGTCACAAACTCGTCATATGTCTCAAATCATCATGTCTCTAACATGGAATATACAAGTGTCCAAAAGGCCTATCTCTATGTCATCATGTCTCTAACATGGAAATAATAGATGTCCAAAGGCCTATGTCAAGTCTCTATGTTGCAGTTTCATAGTTTTCTAAGTTAAGTGCCGCTTGATGACACTTAAGCTCTTCTAAGTTCCAACAAGAGTTTGATGTTCACAACTACATTACTTAAGCTATAACATCATAAAGGGCCCACTCCCAGGAGTCCACAAGAATCACCCCCCGACATGCCTGCTATTTAACCCAGATTCCTCTACTATATAGAGTCAAATTTTAATCATATATAAGGCATGCATTTTAAGTGATTCAAAATTCATAATAAATCTATTTAGCATGAATATGCATTCAAAATAGTTAAATCAAACCGAATAAACACTTAGGAGCCATTTGCTCCTATGCTCATGAAGCCAAACCCACCAAGTGCGAAAAGCGTTGCTCCGAACCGCTAACGAAGCTTCGATAATCACTCCTAGAGTCCTAAAAAGCACACCCTAGGAGTTACAAGCTAAGAAGATAAACCTTGAGTTCACATTTTAAGGAACTCTACAAAAGGTTGGAGAAAACTCACCGAATGCGAAGGAAGCTCTCTCGATCTCCAAATGGGAGTTAGAGTCCTTGCAATCCAACCTAAACCAAAGTTCTAAACCCATCAATTAGGTCCCAAAGGCCCTAAATCGAAAATCCCCAAATCCTAACCCTAGAATCCAAAACTAGGGTTTCATCTCAAAGAAACCTTCAAAATCCGAAACTAGAAGAAGGAAATCGTTCACATACCTCTAAGAAGCTCTAAACCAAGCTCAAAAGGCCCTAGGCTTGAAGCTTGATCCACCACAAAGCTCCAACCACCAAGCTCCAAGCTCTAACAATGGTGATGTTGCCTCTACCAAGCACAAAGAAGCAAAAGGAGGGTTTTAATCCTCTAAAAATCCAACCAAAATCCTAGAAAATACAAGGGAGTAGAGAGAGGAGCTCCTCCTACCTCCTTGCTGCAATGGGGGTGCTCAAATGGAGCCCTAGGGTGAGGGGGTAACCTATTAGAAGCAATAAAATGTTAAAACACCCCTGCAGTTTAGATCGTCGAAATCTGCATTTGTACCCAAGACAAATCTATTTTGTACCAGTATAAACTCGCGAAAAGTCAAACCCGAGGCTCGGGTTGCTGTGTCGCCTTTTATACCGGATAAATCTCGGTCAGACTGCAGATAGCCATCATTTTGTACCCCAGATATAGACACCATTTTGTACCTACAAGGCACGTAATTTTCAACCCGAGAGCCACTTAAAATCCAACTTTTTGGACTTTAGTGCTTGGGATTCATCCACTAACCTGACACGTGCCATAGGTCGGAACACAGTCAACGACCCTCCAGAAAATCTGGAAAAGCTCCAAACTCAAGTCAAATACTCGAACTCCGCAATTTGCTCAAGTCCAGTATGTTACACATAGTCACTAATCACAATGCCACTATTGGTTAAAGTTTGTTTAACTTTTTAGTACTCAATGCTAATCTTGTCTTTATTGTCCATGTCACCATTATTTACTATATACCTTTTAACTAGAAATAAATTTCAAAATCAAAATTATTTCTTCGTAAATAACTTTTCAAAAGTTTGCACAAAACGGATCTAGCCCTATGATTGGAGTTACATCCGCGTCTAAGGCTGACCCGCTAAGAGGATGATCCGGTGAGAGCGGCATCGCACGTGAGAAGCACGCGGCAGACGAAAATCCGACGAGCGCCGTAGAGGAATCTCGCGGTACGCCAATCGGTTATCGAAAACCCACTTTTGCCCCCACCCCATTCATTGTCCGCAGCTCTCCTCGAGTCGTGTCTGATGTCCCCCCTCCCCCGGGGCACCACTTCTTCCCTCCTCTCTCGCTCCCCCCCTCCCCCTCCCCCTCATATACTTGTTCTTGTTTCGAAAACCTAAACCTTCTTCTCTACAGAAGACACATCTCTCTTCGCAGCTCTCCTCGAGTCGTGTCCGATGCCCCCTCCCCCGGCACCACTTCTTCCCTCCTCTCCTCCTCCCCCCCCCCCCCTCATATACTTGTTCTTGTTTCGAAAACCTAAACCTTCTTCTCTACGTAAGACACATCTCTCTTCTCTTCCTCCACGTTTTCTTTCGCCTTTTGTAATTTGAAATTTATGCAGTGTTTTTTCCTATCTTTTCTTCTTCTTTCCAACTAAACTAGTAATTCCGAGGAGGGTTTAGTTTAGTTTTGCCTTTCCTAATTCTCTTTACTTGGTTAAGAGATATGTGCTTCCGATACTAAACCATGATCTCGTTGAGGTAACAAACATATTTTTTACATATATTTTTCGCTCGCTCGCTTGCTCAAAGTTACGATTTTTCGTCATTTTACCCTTATATATATATATATATATATATATATATATATATATATATATATATATATATATATATATATATATATATATATATAGAGAGAGAGAGAGAGAGAGTTGAGCTAGGATACTTTTACAAGTATCATCCCCATGGTGCTATTAAGTTTTTAGCCATTAGATCTACATCCCAATTACTAATACCCTTTGGATCAAATACTATTCCACCTACCACCACCTACTACCACCTACCACCATCATCTCAACCTCACATCTCTCCATCCAAGGGTTAAAAACACTAACACTACGTTTGGATTGGGTACAAGAGTGGGGATAAGGGGGTTATCCCCACTCTTGTACCCAAACGCAAAAAGTTAGGGGTGGGAACTGCTGTTCCCACCCTTAACGGGTTATACTGGTATAACCCGTTAAGGGTGGGAACAGCAGTTCCCACCCCTAACTGGAACAAGCCCTATCCCCCAGCTGGTACCAGGGGCATTGGTGGAAATTCCCACAACTCCTCCCTTATCGCCTTCTTCTCGATCTTTGCGACTGCCCCCGCTCCTTTCTCCCTTCGTCCGTTTCTTCTCCATCTGTGAGATCTCGTCGCCATAGTCTCGCACTGCTCCCTTCTCCCTTCATCGCCTTCTTCTCCATCTCTGGAACAGCCGCAGCCTTATTCCTCTCTTGGCCATCTTCAGCGTCGGCGGAAGCCCTAGATCTGAGGAAGCTCCATCTTTTGTGTTTCGCTTGCCCTTCTCTCGGATCTACGCTTCGCCTTGTTCGTCACCGGAAATCCCCGATCTGAGGACCCCGGCGGCCAGGGTTTCCTCCACGGACCTGCTTCTCCATCTTAGGCAGCCCCGAGCCCCTATTCCTCTCATCGCGCGCTTCGTTGTCGCTCCAAAGTCGGCGCCAACATCTATTTTGGGGAGAAACCACCGACTCCCGCGGCGTTGGTGAGTGCGTAGGCTAGATCTGAGGTTTCGTCGCCCCCTAATCCCTTATCTTGGTTCCAGATCCAAACTAGGGCTAAGCCCCTTCCTCTGTGTGATTTTTGCCTTGCGCCGCCGCCTTCCTCTCGTACGTTCGCCGCCTCTCGCGCCGCCATCACCGTGCGAGCTCGTTTTGGTATTCTATCCGCTTCCTCCGTTGAGCTCCTTCCCCGTTATTCTCTCGCTCTCCGTTTAAGCGAAGGTACGCAGTAAAACACTTCTCCATCTGTGCTATCCTGTGCTTCCCTGTGCTTATCTATGCTTGTGCTATACTGTGTGCTATGTTCCCTGTGCTCCTGTGTGGTTGATCTATCAAATGCTTGAGCTGTGTTTCTTTGTGCATCTGTGCTTCTGTGTGAATGATCTATAATGTGTGTGCTATTCTTGTGTGTGCTGTGCTTCCGTGTCTTGTGTGAGGTTGATCTATACTGTGTGGGAAAAGTAATAAACTTTTGAAAGTGATCCATTGAGGATGGTCTGTTAGTGGGCTATGTAAGTTGGAGATGATCTATAATGTGGGTGCTATGCTTGTGTGTGCTGTGCTTCCGTTGCTTGTGTGAGGGTGATCTATACTGTGTGGGGAAAGTATTAAGCTTTGGCTTGTGATACATTGAGTAAGGTGTGTTGGTGGGCTATGAAATTTGGCGATGATGTAGGTTTCCATTTCATGTATTTGATGGATGGTATGGATGTAACAATTCATGCAACCCCATACATAATGGGAGCCGATTGAGCCACCAATCATTCGATGATTGATATGAGAAATTATATGGGCCCAATCGTGCATAGTAAGCTTTTTTAGTTGTCATGGAATGATCTTCACCTTACTTAATGCTCGACTTCTCTAAGCTACAAAATGCACAATGTTTGATTGTTAGGTGCATGCTTCTGCTTCTTTATGTTCCTCTATGCTTGATCGATGCTCTATGCGTTGTCAAATAGTGTTTATCTTGTGCAATGTTTATGGCCTGAGAAAGTAAATGAACTCTGTGCGTCGGCATTTATGGCGATGATGATGGTTTCCATCTTTATTCGATGGATGGTATGGATGTAAAAATTCATGCAACCTCATACATATTGAAAGCCAATTGAGCCACCAATCCATCACGATTTAGCATTTGATGTATGTTATTACATTATATGGTGTTAAATTATTCTATCGCATACTATATTTACCATTTTGTCTTCGCATATGATAACCAATTATATTGTCATAATATGTATAAGTACAGATGCGTCCAGGCAAGAGACCCTCATATAAGTCCTTTGTAAACAACGATATGGGATTGGACAATAGTCCAATCCCCACTGGAGACATAGGCGGTACCAGCAGAGGGCGCAATCAAACATATACACGCACTGCGAACTGGACGGATCATTTGGATTCAATTTTGTTGAGTATAATGATGGAGGAGCATGCATTAGGAAACTACGTTAATGGTTGTTTCACGCAAACAGCCTGGGGTAGAATTATTTCTGGTTTCAACTCTAAAACAAGTCAGAACCTGATGAAGAATCAAATTAAGAATCGCTTGAAGGTTCTGAAGAGATTATATACGTCTTACAACAATTTGGCAAGTAAGAGTGGTTGGGGTTGGGACTATGTGAATAATATACCAACGGCCGGTGACCGTAGTGATTGGGACGCTGTCATTGCGGTAATGGTTTATTTCAATGCTTGCAATTTCAAAGTACACCTACATTTTAAACTTTTATAATGTTAAGTATATTTGTCCAGGAGAATCCGGCTTACGCGAAGTTTAGGGACAAGCCATTTCCGGCGTATAAAGATATTGAATTTCTTTTTGGATCAACTACTGCCACCGGACATTTTGCGATGTCCTCGCAAATGCCGGCGCAAACAGTTGATAGCTCATCATCATCTTCTCCTGGTGAGGACGAGCCCGTCGTAGGTATTAGCCACATTGCAAATAATTTCTTACCCGGTATCTTTGAACCAGGGTCCTCACGCACACCCTTGCATGCAAATCTACCTAGCAGTAATACTTCGCGGTCCCCTAGCCCTCCACTAGTGCAACCAAATGTACGAGGGAGTGCTAGTGGATCTGGACATAGCTCTGCGGGTAAAAGACCTCGCTCTCCCGAGTCCTCACTTCCTACAAGAAAACAAACATCTTCTTTTGGTGGTCGGAAATAAAGAATGAAATAACCGGTGAAGCAATAACTAAATTGGTGGAAATTGGAAAGCAAAGGCTTCACCTTGTACGAGATATGTACCACCAAGACCTAACCAAACAGACTAATACTCCTTCAATTGAAGAGTGTATGCATAGGGTTTATAATATGCCAGGGATCACCGATGAACAGGCCCTTGCTGCGGGGGAAGCATTACTAAATGAGCCAAAAAGACGATTTTTTATGACAATGAATGATCGTATAGCAGCAAGATGGATAGAGCGGCAATGCGAGGTTCAAGACGTCCTGTATAAGAAACATTTTCCTGGTTTCTAGAATGTTTCGTTATTGGGTGTTGGTGTTTTGAAAACAGCAAGTTTGTGGTGTCTTTTGTTGGTGTGTTGTAGACTAGTTTGTTTGTCAATTTGAATGTTTCTAGACTAGAGTTTTATGTGGTGTATTTCAGCCGGTGTGTTTTAAACTTGTATGTTAGACAATTTTAATGTTTGTAGAGTAGACTATTATGTGGTGTCTTCACTTGTATGTTTTAGACTTGAATGTTAAAAACAAGTGTATGTTTGTTTGGTTTTATGTATGATTATGTACTATGTTTGATTACGCTTTAGTTTGCTTGTGCTAAATGTTTAGCCTTATACTTCATTATGTTGAATTTTGCATAATATATTCCATCATATGCTTGTGGTATAATGCCAAAAACTATCTCATTGCAGCACTTATGGGTGCACTCTTGTATCGTTCTTTTTTTTCTTCGACGACCTTGGCAAATATAATGACAATATTAGATGACGATGAAGACTACTGGGATCAAGTATATGTCATACTATTTGGCCAAGATTTTCAGACCTTTTCAAATTCTTTACACAAACGCCAGTGTCGTACTCGACCTTTTACTGGCCACCAAATAGTTTGTGATATTTTGAATGGTCATCCAGGATAGAGGGTACGATCATTTTCGCATGACGACTACTACTTTCGTTGCACTCTGCGATGTGCTAGTCGGTCGGGGGCTGATAAGAGGAACACGATACATGACAGTTGATGAACAATTAGCAATATTTTTATATTGTGTAGGACATGGTGTGGCTAATAGAGTGCTTGCAGAAACATTCCAACATTCAGGGGAAACAATCAGTAGACATTTCAATAATGTATTGCGGGGTATTGTAATGTTGAAAGATGATTATCTAACGTTGCCAGCAAATCATGCAATGGTGCATCCAAGAATTCGTGATAATATCAATTTTCATCCTTTCAAGGTTGATTTCTACAAATACATTCAATATATATTTCCTTGGGTTTGCCGTTACTGGATTAACAATTGTGCTTAATGTTATTTTGTAGAATGCAATTGGCGCGATAGACGGCTCACATATTCCAGTCATTGTACCAAGGACCGACCAACCACGATTTAGATGTCGCAAAGGCTTCACATCACAAAATATGATGGCCGCAGTGTCATTTGACCATATTTTTTTTTATGTATGCACAGGTTGGGAAGGATCAGCAGCTGATATGCGTGTACTTCGGTGGGCCTGCGAGAGCGGAGGTTTTACAGTTCCCGATGGTAAGTCTCCAAATCGTTTTATATGGTATGAGTAATACTATTGCAATTTTAATGGATAAAGTTTTCTATCTATGTTAATATTCGTAGGTAAATTTTATCCTGTTGATTCAGTACGCAAATACGTACATGCATTTCTTGCACCATACGAGGCGAACGTTATCATCTAAGTCAATTTGACAGCACCACAAGGTCTCGCACGCATCGCAACCCCAAAGATCTCTATAACCATCGACATGCTCAATTGAGAAATATCGTCGAGAAAACATTCGGTATATTAAAGAAGCGGTTCAAGATTTTAAATCACGCAACTCCTTTTCCGTATAAAGTGCAGTGCATGATTGCAATGGCATGTTGTGTAGTACACAATTTTATTCGAAGACACCAAGGCAATGATATGTATTTTAATGAGGAGACAGAACAAAATCCCACGGGCGATGAGGACGAGGATCCGCCAAATATAGCCGGCGCAGACGAATCAAGACGCGGCGACACTCTACGTAGAACTATAACAGAGCAATTATGGAATAGTAGAAGTTAAGGCTTGGTTTATGTCGAAATAATCGGGTTATTACATTTGTATTAGCGAGAATCTTTATGTTATGTTGCTTGCGAATGTCAGGTTTTGAATGTATATGGCTATTGTAATATTTGACTGGTTGCATTTAGGATAGAGATAGATAGATCGGATATAGGGTTATTTACATACAGGTCCCTGCAAACATAGTCAATTGCGGAAATATCCCTGCAAAAGCGAAACTAGGTGAGATGTCCCTATAAAAGTCCAAAAGTATGCAGATATGTCCCTACCGTGCCTTTTGCAGGGACATATCTGTAAAAATATTCCTGCAGATATGTCCCTGCAAAAGGCACGGCAGGGACATATCTGCATACTTTTGGACTTTTGCAGGGACATCTCACCTAGTTTCGCTTTTGCAGGGATATTTCCGCAATTGACTATGTTTGCAGGGACCTATATGCATTTGACCCATGGATATATTATGTTGTTTGTATTATTTGGGTTAATACTATGAGTATGATATATTTGGTTGTTATATAAATTGTGGATTTGTATGGAGGTATATTTGCTGCATAGTAGATGTAGATATAGTTGATGATATATGCATACGGACATTTGTTGGATAAAACTGTAATGAAGGAGCCTTGTTTAAATGATGCATGTGTATTTATTGTATATTATTTTTTCTATATATGTTATATACAATATGATCTTTGTCAAATAATTTCTATATGGTTATTAAGTTGTTGACGTTTGTAAGAATTATTATACTCACAATTTCTATATTATTATTGAGTTGTTGACGTTTGTAAGAATTATTTTGAAACTTAAAAAACAATTTTATATCAAAGTATCTGCCAAAAATAAATCCTCACTTTTTTTATTACTTAGTGAAATACCAAAATATTTAATTCTACAACCTACTTAGCATCTAATTTGGAAAAGCATTAATTTTAATACAGAGGGGTATTTTGGGTATTTAAAAAGTTCAACTACCCATTATACCTCTTATTCCCAATAATCATCCAAACACAAATTTTCTAATTCCAACTTATACTCACAATTTCATCCAAACACAAAATTACTCTAATCAAGTCTAACGGAGCCGATCGTCGATTCGAAAGTTCGAACATCGTAAACAAAGCCGGCACGGGAGGCCTCCGTGCCTCCATAAGCACCCCCACCGCACCATATATATATATATATATATATATATATATATATATATATATATATATATATATATATAGAGAGAGAGAGAGAGAGAGTTGTCTTGGTATGCTTTTATAAGCCGGAGGCTCGTGCTTCCACTTTATTTTCGATGTTCGGACTTTCGAAACGACGATCGGCTCCGTTAGAGTTGATCTAGAGTATTTGAAGTATTTAGAAAATAAATTTTGCGATTTTTCGATATCATTTGCCTAGTGATCGAAGAGGCTCAAAATCAATAATTTTAACTACTGGAGTTCTGCAAAGTTTAATCTGTAGAAATATCCAAATCACTTTAAATTTTCATATAAAATTCTTTATACCATATAAAACAATATCAATAACTTTGATCTAAAATTTTAATATCATTTCATCATATTTTGTAAGATTTTTATTTTCAGCCGTAGATTTTGAGTCCCTTCAATCACTAGGCAAATGATATCGAAAAATCGCGAAATTTATTTTCTAGATACTTCAAATACTCTAGATCAAGTCTAACTGAGATCGTCGATTTGAAAGTCCTAACATCGAAAACAAAGTGGAAGCACGGAGGCCTCCGTGCTTCCATAAGCACCCCAGCACTCATATATATATATATATATATATATATATATATAGTAGATTATCGTATTAATAAGCATTTGCTTCTAAGTTTTTAACCATCCATCAATTTCGATGGGTGGTTAAGGTGAGAGAGAGAAGAGAAATTGATGAGATATTAAAAAAGATGAGAAATTGAGAACCTTAATTTCTCTCTAATTTCTCTTCTTGCTCTCACCTTAACCACCCATCAAAATTGATGGCTGGTTAAAAACTTAGAACATTAAGGATCGCTATTAATAAAGACAAGAAATTTCTACTCTATATATATATATATCATAGTTAGTTAATTCGCGAATTATTCGTGAATTTTTGAAAATCTGAATAAAACGTCCAGTTTTTGATTTTTTGAAAAAAATTTGAAAAAAATTGCGTTCTTTTTGGATAAAAATAATTATTCGCGTTTAATTCGCCGTTCGCGAATAATTCGGCTCAAAAAAACGTGGGGTTGCTGCGATTGGGAGGCGGACTCGCGCGCCTCGCGTGGCCTAAAAGGGAAAAGAAAAAAAAGAAAAAAACGAAAAACCCTTTTTCTGAGAAGATCGCCTCCCTTCCTCCCAAGTCCCACCCCACCCCTCCCAACAGTGAAAACAAAGGTTTGCCCTAACTTCTCACCCCTGCCACCGAGCCCTGCGGCGGTGGCGGTCCTTTCCCCTCCCCCTCTTCCCTTCCGGCCGCTCGCCGAACGCCATCGGAAGCCCTCTTCTTCAAAAATCGAAGATCGAAGATCGGGTGTTCTTCACTCTTCAGAAATCGAAACCCTCCTCGTCACCTCTTCCTCTTCCGCTTCCGCTTCCGCTATCCAACAATAGAGCAGTAATCGGGTGGTTCTTTATAAACCAAGTACGATTTGAGTTTTTATCCTTCAAAGCAAAAGTTGGAAGCTTGTAGTCTTGATGGATACTTTTTTATACACAAATGGCTTGAGTGCTTAAATTGAATGTGTCCATTCTCTCTTATGCACCTTAAATTGTTAAGAACTTAAGACCCAAACATAGAGCTAAATAATCTTAATTAACTTAGGGACCAGAAACTCTTGTATTATACCTAATCAATTTCATGATCTTATCGACACTTGCAAATGGAAAATTTTATTGTGGTCTTTCATGGACCATTGACATATTGGGGTTCTACTTAATTTTTTGAGAGGAAAAACACTTAATTTAATAGCCGAATTTTTGTTTCCGAATTTTTAATTGATGAACGTATAATATCCGTATAAATCACGTATCCGAATAATTGACAAATCCGTTTTTTAGCCGATTTTTTCAACGAATTTAAAAATTAGAAGGTGAATTTTATCCGAATTATATTCGTACCGAATTTTTGTCGAATCCGAATTAACTAACTATGATATATATATATATATAGGTGGTGTTTATGTTGAAATCTATGCAAAGGTGGGTTTCTGGAGCAGGCACCGGAGGAGGATCTTGATTTCTCTCGGGGTACTTGGGAGTGGGTTCGTGATTTATAAGCTCTATGATGCTCACAGGAGAAGGATATACCATGTGGAGCAGCAATTGGACGGTGAACGCCGAGTCGACGAGCTTATTAAGGCCCAGTAAGGATTCCTGCCTGTTATCCCTTCATCATTGCTTCTCTAACATATTTTCTCCTAGTTTCTAAATTCCTATTTTTTACTTTGTTTTTCTTTTTCTCCCTTTTTCCTGTTAGATTGCAGACCCACTTTGAAAACATACAAAGAATTTCGGACACAACGACGTTGCCATATGCCATGCACTATCTGCGCTTGCGCATATCGGAGGAATTAGACCTTTCGCATTTGACCGAGAAGCTAATGCAAGGGAAAGGCCAATCCAATGCTCTTTCATCTAAAGAGAAGCTTGAACTGTGGGAAGAGCTTAAAGTTTTGAGTGTGTGATGATACTTTACTTAAATGCCTTGTTTTGGACGGTGGATGGTAGCCTCTGCCTCATTTTGGTTCTTCACTTATTGTGATTTATTTTTTTTCCCCTCTTATAGGTTTCACGAGAACAGCTGCTTCCTTGTGGTCGGTGACGATGCTCAGCTTGTATGTAAGAGTTCAGGTCAACATTTTAGGGAGACATCTCTACCTAGAGATTGCCCGTGGTTCAGAAAGCTCCCAGTTGCTGGTATTTAATTTTCTCCTCTCATCTGTTAAGGTGTAATGCCGTAAAGATGCTTGTATGTTTTAGTTTTTGTAAGCATTGTTGTATAAACATGCCTGTACTTTAATTACATGCAAAATTACTAATTAATATCCTTATCGCTTTAATTCTACCTACGTTTTTTGGTCTGCGTTCTATATATGCTTCATATCGCCACTCTAAAAAGCTGAAAGAAGATTACGGACAGCTAAGGTATTGAAAGGCTGTTTCACATGCGTTACACATAAGATACAATAAAAGTATATCAAATATAGTTAGTTTAAACATATCCAATTAATAAGAATGAAAGGCAAAAGAATAATGTAATAGAAATTCCAAGAAGTACAAAATTGTTGTAGGATTTTGCA
Source organism: Aechmea fasciata (assembly GCA_025177825.1). Classification (NCBI taxonomy): domain Eukaryota; kingdom Viridiplantae; phylum Streptophyta; class Magnoliopsida; order Poales; family Bromeliaceae; genus Aechmea; species Aechmea fasciata. The sequence goes on along the minus strand of CM045928.1, from coordinate 15,485,385 downwards.
ACAGTAAAAAAATTGTGCCAAATTTGACACAATAGCATGTGAAAAGTATTCTTGATATGAAACATCATTATATAATAAAAAGGTATAAGTAGATTTGTATATCGATTCCATAGTTAATAAAAGTCTACCACTAGCTAATGCACATGTCATGCTAAATCACAGTATATTGTTAAAATGTAAGATAGTGTACGCTTTCTTATTAGTAGTTTTTGTGGTGGGCAAGTCCTATTGTCTATGTGGCATGGTGACATGAACTTCACTGGCATATACAGGCACATATACAAGTCTATGAACTGCCTTTTCGGAACACTGCAAGAAATATATGTTAGTGTATACATAGAAGAATGATAGGAAGAAAGAATACATTCATAATTATTTTTGCTTGATACTTCCTCTTATAAATTGATGCCAAAGTGTATTTGAAGTTTTTGGCAATAATAACTAGCTGGTTGAATATTACCTTTTAGTGCATTAAATGGGTACAAATTTGACTAGTTTTGATGGAGAGAAAAGGGGAGAAAAGAAAGGTAAGTTAGAAGAGAAAATTATTCTCTTCTACTGGATCGAAACTTGAGGAGAGAAAGAAGAGAAATGGAGAGAAATAGAAAGAAAATTACCTTCCAGAATGGTCTTTTTGTCCCCTCAATGTTTCACTGTGTTTAGATGGAGAGAAAAGGAGAGAAAAGGGAAGAGAGAAAATTATTTTCTCTCTATTGGATCAAAACTTAAGGAGAAAAGGAAGAGTAATGGAGAGAAATGGCCTTCCAAAACGGTCAGTTCTTTCTCTCCAAACATGGAGATAAGGAAAGAAAGTTATCTTCTTCTTTTCTTCTCGCAATCCAAACAATTGAAAAAAGTTACTTTTTGTTGGTCGGCAGATTATCGCTTGGACATGTTCACGTTTTGTTTGGTCCGCCTATCTGGTGGACTGGTTGTCCTCCTAAGAAAAAGTAGAAAATTTTGCTGTCTTAAAACCCCAGGACCCATCATATTGGTAAACACATGCTAGAACATAGTTCATGTCACGCCCCGAGCCCGATCCATTTGGCCGGTTCGAGCGCGTCAAGCAGACGCCGAACGGACAGAGTTTCCCCTGTCCGCCCAAGGCTCAACAATTACAGACAGGGTAAAAATTTTAACACATGCGGAAGCATACATAATATCTTGCTCGAGGGCAAGCCAAAGCCAAAGTGAAATCCTATACTAAACATACAAGTACTATGATTAATTGCAATCATATACATGCATCATACTTTAATTAATTTCCAATCTTTACAACATTGCATCATTTCTTTTTACATCTCAATAACCCCAAAATAGAACTTGTATTACATTTACAAAACATCTTTTACATCATTCTTTAACATCTATAGTCATCAAAATACAAGATGATATAAAAGGGGAATGCAACTATAAATAAAAGTAAGTACTCAGGCGGTCTCTACCTAGGGCTCGATGCCCTTACCGCGGTCCTCGGCCGGCTCGCTAGGTCCCGGCCCTGTGGAAATAGTGGGGTGAGAACTACAACAAAGTTTCCAGTGGGTTCGCAACCAACCACGCCGACTTTCCCACTAGGTCTAATTCAAGCGTAATAGAAAGAAAGGTAAGATAATAACCAACTAACAAATGCAACTAATACGCTTGAAAGTAAACGATAATATGCTCAAAATAAAACATGCAAAATCATAAGTCCAATACCCAATCTCTTGGCTAACCCGAGGGTTCGCCCTCAACAAGACTCAACCAAACTCAAATCCCTATTGTCGGGGAGGATACACCACTACGACCCGACAGGACCGTCCTCTGGGGAGGATATACCACTACGACCTGTGATGACAACTCCGGAGCACATCGCCCGAGGGGGAGCTACCGCGCCTCGAGCAAGGACTAACATGGTGAGTACGATCAATCCTTAACTTTAAGGATTCCAATTCACAATCCATTCCTTGACTTCAAGGAGACTTATGTTCATATGACCCTTAACTCTAAGGTGGAATGTCATAATGTCACTCTCTCAATTATACTAATGTCAAGTAATCTACTTGTTCATGTTCTTGTTCTTTGATGCCACACTTGTTGTCTAAACATTCTAGACTCATCAATGACACACTTGTTCTCTAATCACATGTCCAATGTCATATTGTTGTCTAAGTACACTAGGTTCTCGTTCTTTAGCATGCATATATAGGGTTCTTTGTTCTTTGTCATTACAATATCATACAATCATTTTCATGCATTTTGAACTCACAAAATACGATAATAGCTCATAAGTACCCTACTATGCATTATGCTCAATTTAAAGTATGCTCAAATATGACTCTTAGACATAAAGAGAAGTTCGAGGTCCTTGGAATGCACCACCCACCTCTAAATATTCAAGATGGGTTGTCCGACAAGTTTCGTGTCCAACCGAACTCTAGTCTATCACTTGCGCGTTAAACAGAGCCTTAATCAGGCTAGTTTACATGGTAGCTCATATATCGGCTTTTCGTTTAAATAAACGGAGTTGTCCCACGTCGGGGATACTCCTAATTAGGTTTCTATAAGGTCAATTGGACCCTAGAACCTCTATAGTCAAAAGCCCCAAATTTGGGTGCTCTACCAAGCCCTATGTGAAACCCTAGGTTTTGATCTCTTAAACAAGCAAAAGAGAGCTTGTGGATCTTCTAGGAACTCATCCAAGACCATTTAAACTCTTTTCTAGGGTATGCATTGATGCCCTAAGGTTCCACCATGAGAGCACATGAAGAAACTAGGGTTTTCATGTGTTCTATGTGCATTAGGATGTTTCTACACTTGTAGAGACTCCTAAATCCGAAAATCTAAAGAGAAATTCCAAACCCTAGGTTTAGGTTTGCATAAACTCACCTTTGCCCAAAGCTAACCCAAGGTCCACCTTGTAGGAGAGCTTCTAGAACCACCAAAGCCACCAAATCCACCTTCTTCTCCTTCTCCTCCTTGGTCTCCTTGCCCTAGAAATGGGTTTTCTAGAGAGAGAAAGGGAGAAATGTGAGGGAGAGGAGTGTTGGCTGTGAAGTGAGGGTGAGAGGGGTGTTTGGGAGTGTATTGTGTTGCAACAATAGCAACTAAACCCCTCAACTCTTTTATTTGCGAAGCAGTCCAAAAGCTGCTGCCAGACCACTCTGTACCGGTACAAGGCCATTCTGTACCGGTATAAATTGCTCCAGAGGCAAACCCGAGAGCTGCCTCTCGGTTTCGTAGCATTTGTACCGGTACAAATCGGGTCTGTACCGGTACAAAGCCCCGAAAACTTCAAACCCGAGAGCCCACTCCTCTCGGTCAAAGTGGCTATACCGGTACAGCAACCATGCTTGTACCGGTACAGTTGCTCCAGACTTGTGCTTTTCACGTCGTTTCGACTCTAATTCGCGCCGAACAACGCCAAAACCTTTTTTAACTCTTCTAGACCCTCTTTTAACCCTTCCAAGATATTTGGAATGGTAATTGGAACTTGTCCAATTATTCGTTCGCGCACTTTAGCCAATTTGGTTAAAGTTCAGTTTCTTTTTTACCGAGTTTCGGTATGTTACAGTTCACATTGCCCCTTTGGTGTTTGGTTGGTAGAACTTCGTTGTCAAGATCTCCTCCATCTATTGATGAATATCCTAAGAGTTCACCGCGTGAAAGTAAGCATTGATCGACTAAGAGTTCACTGCGTGAAAGTAGCATTGATCTATTGATGAATAAATATCCTAAGGTATCGTTTGGTTCGGGGATAAGCAAAAAGTAGCTATTCCAGGGATAGGTATAAATTGAGGTATAAACAGGAATTAGATTAATTTTGCGTTTGGATGAAAATTAGTTATTCCTGAGAATAAAAAAATTAGTGTTTGGTTAGGTAAGATGGAATAAGAAGGATATATAGTAAGTTTTGATAAATAAAAAATAATAATATTACCCTCTAATTATATTTGAATTTGAAAATTTAAAATTTAAAATTTATATTTTAATTTTAAAATTCTAACTTTGAAATTTTAAAATTTGAAATTAAAATTTTAAATTCAAAATCTCAAATTTTAAATTCAAATTTTTAAATTTTAAATTTTAAACTTTAAATATAAGATCAAATTTAATTTTGAAAAATATAAAATATAATATTTTTTATTTTAAAATTTTAAAATATCAAAATTTAAATTTTTAAATTTAGAATTTAAATTTATAAACTTTAATTTTTAGATTACAAATTATAATTTTTAAAATTTAACTATTTAATTAGATAAATAATAATAAATTATAAATAAATTATCATTTAAATATTTAATAATTTAATAACTTAAATAATTAATTAGTCAATTATTAAAAAAATAAATTGTATTAATTAATTATAATTTATAATTATTTATAACTTAATTAGTAGAGGAATAAATTAGACAATAGCTTATTCCACCAAATAGATGGAACTACTATTCTCCCTCTTAACGGGTTATTTCGGAATAACCCGTTAACGCGGGGATAAATTAACATGCCAATTTTGCTTGATGTTTGGCAAGAATAGTGGGATAAAGGGTTATTCCCCTTTTATCCCCCAACCAAACATGGCCTAAGAGTTCACTGGAAAGTAGCATTGATCGACCCTTTGGCAGCCGCATCAAGTGCATCCGCTATTGTTGAACATGACCTGGTTGTAATTAAATTTGTTATTATGCCCGAAGCCCATACCTTGCATTGGTGGCAGCGTTAGGACATCTTGCCATGCCCTTCCCTTTGTGCCACCTCCGATATGACGTATCTATGTATCCGCCCAATTTGGTTGTTGTTGGTGCATGGTTGTAACTCGGTCCTTTCACGACCATGAATGGTCACTATAGTTATAGACTCCAGTGCAATTGGTTATTTTCTCGTGGCAATCGACTTTGGCTACATGATTGTTGGTGCCTGGTTCGGTGCGCTTGGATTTGCACCATTAATAAGAGCAGTGGGAGTTTGCATTTGGGTCGGGGCCTTTGTGTTAGCGTGATTCTCTATTGGGCCGTTCTCGAATCGAGGGGTTTCAACTCGATGATCTTGGACTTTGGAAGCTTGCCTTCCAATTTGAGGGAATTCCCTTAGCCCATAACGCTTTGGTAGCTCACGTATTGCTACTAGAACACTTTTAAATGGAGTCTAGAAGCGTTGTTCTATTCATTTCTATAGACTTTGGCATTGTTCAGCCATTTGCTGTGACCTCTTGGTAGCTTCTCGTTATCTTTAGTCCATGTGCTCTATCAACACAGTCAACTAAGTGATTAGAGCTACGATTTCAATAGGGGCCGAAGTTTGCCCTGCCTTTAGATCGATTTGAGGCCAAACTATCTCGCGTTGACAAGGTTTGCTTGGCCATGACATTCGTTTGAGCCGCATTTTGAAGACATTTGGGTTGATGGAGTTGTGGAGTTGCGAAGTTGAGGCACTTTGTCAAGCTTTCTGATGCGGATGGGTCAACGTAGCCAATTTTTTAACAGTTGCCTTTGCCGTTGTGGGGATTTTCATGCCACATGTGGGGACTCAAAATGTACCATCTAGTTAACACTTTTGTATCCCCGTAGTGCTAAAAGGAGGGGGGAGGACTTGCTAGGTATATTAGGGGAAGGATAGGGCACTAGAGAAGTGACCCCGATTTCCCTGACGGTGCATAAGACTTGGACCGCCTCTTGTCAAGTAGGTGTGCAAAGCCTAGCTTTTGTGTGAGGGAACAAGCATAGTAGAAGCTACACAAGCCTAGGGTAATTTTGAAAAGGGATAATTGCCTATATACCCCTCATGCGTCTAAACATATCCGATCTACCCCTACTTTTTTTTTCTTTCTAAAATGCCCTTCATACATTCCACCGTTATTGCAAAATACCCCCGCAGTTATCTCCTGTTAAGTTAATCTGGGTTAAACGTGAGTTAAATATCTACCACAGTTAAAAAAAATTAAAATACCAATTTTGCCCTTAACTTAAGGGCAAATAAGAAAGGTTGGTGACGGTAGAGGGGTATATTGGAAAAAACCAAAAGTCGAAATACTTTTGTGCCCTTGACTTTAAGGGCAAATAAGAAAGACAGTGATGGTAGAAGGGTATATTTGAAAAGGGCAAAATAGTAATTTTACAAAGATAACAGAGTTACTTAACAGATTTTAACTCTAAGGATATATTAGAAATAGTTTGGAACGTAGGAGGGGTATTTTCAATATTAGCCTTCTAAGAGGGGTAAATAAAAAAATCGGAAACTTTTCAGGGGTATATAAGCAATTGCCCCTTTTGAAAACATTATATTGAGAGGCTTTCCATTGAACAATTGCCTGGTCTACCTTATGCCATCGGATTTTTGTAGCAAAGTGGGTGAGCAGATAAGGGACAGTCTAACGACGTAATAGTCCTTCGTAAAGGATAAGGCTCGTGAGGGAAGGTGTGCCAAGCGGAGATTCATGGTGCGCGGCGACTATAAAGCTCATGAGGTGGAGCTTGATGTGGCAATCAATATCGGTGTCCGTAAAGCAAACTTTGGAAGTTGGGCCAAGAGTGTTGGCGGCAAATCGTTGTCGTGCAATGCATTATTTGAAAAGGCGCGCCTGAGGCGTGTGCCTAGGCCTGAGGTGCGTGCCTAGGCGCGAGGCCTTACTGCCTCAGCAATAGCAAGGCGCAGTGCTATTACTGAGGCACGCGCCTCGGGCCTGAGGCATGTGCCTCAGGCGAGGCACGAGGTGCGCGCCTCGCAATATTTAAGTTTTTAGGGATTTTTAATTCAAGTTTTCAAGTTGTCGGGTTTTGAATTTGCATATTATACTTTAACCCGATAAGATGTTTAAAAAATATTAAAAGAAATCCAAAAAACATCAAGTTTTCGAATTGTTGGGTTTTGAATCTGCATCTTATACTTTAAACTTGATAAAATACTTAAAAAATCTCGAAAGAAACCCAAAAAATTGCGAAAAAAATTAGCCGCTTGCCTCTTCCTCTCCGTCTCTTGTTCTTCTACATCCTCTCCTTGTCGAGCATCTAACAATAGCTATCGTAGCAGCAGAAAACAACGGTAGCAAACCAACGGCGACGAGGACAAGGAACCAAAGAAGAGCGCAGAGGAAAACAAGAAGTAGTAGCAAATAAAACAACAAAGAACGTCGGCAAGAACATTAAATTAAACTATATTCATGTGTTTTCTTTACTTTTTGATTGTTACTTTGGGGTTTTTTAATGTAGAACATCAAATTAAACTAGCCTCAGCAAATGTGCGTCTCGCCTTCTTGAGGCGCGCGCCTCGCATTGCGCCTCGCATTGCGCCTCGTGCCTAGGCTCCAGGAGAGGTCTTGCGCCTCTCTACGCTTCGTGCCTTTTCAAATACTGGTGCAATGGAGGTGCCAATAGACTAGCAAACCAAATTGAGGCCGGTATGATTGTGTAACCCTTTTTGCTGGGAGCTAAGTGGAAACAATCGTTGTTGGGATCCGTAAAGTGAGCCTTGGGGTCGGAATGAGGGCATGGCTAGCAAAATGGAAGGAGATTTGGTCAAGCATTTTATGTTGAGGCGAACTTTCGGTGGAGGCTAGTGTTTAAAAATGCCCAAGTTGCACCTAGACGGAAAGGGCTATTAAAGCTTAGGGGCTGTTTGGTTTGACGTAAAACTGGAAAAAACAATTTTCGGTGGAAATTTTTTTTTATGTAGTTTAGTGTTTGGTTTGTAGGAAAAGAAAAATAGTTTTCCATGATAGTTGTTTGGTTGAAAGGGAAATTTTTTTTTTGATGAAAAGTTGTTTAATATATTTTTTATTATATATATTATTATTATAATTTATATATATAAATTAAATATATTTAAAATTATAATAAATATATTACATAATATATAAGAGTTATATATTTAAAAATATTAATAAATAGTTACAAATTTATAAATAAAATATCATATAATAATATTTCTATATATATATATATATATATCTAATGAGAGGGAGGTCCACCGTGGACCTCCTCTCACGCGGCCCACGAGACCGAAGTGGCCTTGTGGACCGCGCCATCCCGTTGCTCCCCTTCGCACCGAACGCCGCGCTATTTCGTAGCTTTTCGTTTTCCGCGCGGATGGGAAGAGGAAAACGAAAAGCCAACTTTTTCCAACAAATCTGTAAAAGTACTTTTCCAAAAAAAAATTTTACATGCAACCAAACAAAGGAAAAAAACTTTTCAACCGAAAAAAAATTTTCGGAGGGATTTTCCGGGTATCCAAACACACCCTTAGGCGCAAGGCGTAGGCGCATGCTCGAGAGAGGTAAGGCGCACACTTTTATAGAATTTTGAAATAACCAAGAAATTCTTTACTATACTTTCTAATAATTGTTAAGTAGCACTAAAATGCTTTTTAAAATCATATTATCACAATAAATATTCTATAACTAACCAAATAACCGTGTTTTCAGAAGAAAAAAATAAAGTAAAAGAAGCCATGCAACATATATGATAATCTAAAAAAAAACACAGATAAAAGTAAAGAACAAATTACCTTTTTGTCTCCAAATAAAGATTAGTATAAAGGTAACTAGTAATTCACAAACGTATAGAAAACTTTGATTTGAAATATATATAATTATAAGCACAAAATCATAAAAAAGTAACATGCATAAAAATTTAAAGTTTCAAGCCAAAAATCATTAAAATGGTATCATATGAAAGCTAAGTGTTCAAGGCTTGAAACCAAAATACATCACACTAGAAATGTTAATTAGTCTTCATTCCTCAATCGTCAATCATCAATCATCAATTATCATTTTCATCACTTGATGAAGAATACTCCTCTCCTTTGTCAGATTTGTCATTTGATGATTGTTTAGGGTTTTAGATTATGTTAGTTTAGGATTTCGGATTTATTTTTAGATGTTTCAACCAAGGTTTTATGCTCGGTTTAATGGGCCGTATCAACCGTACCGCACCGTGCCAACAAGATACCTAAGACGTATATAGACTTCAATACGGCACACCAAAAACCCTTTATTCTTTAAATTAGTAAATAATTTCCTCAATAAAGTTCAAAAGATGTGATAAAAAGACAATAAATAGTTAGAATATTTTGTTGTTAAAGAAAATAAATATTTTATGCTATTATGTGTCGGTACAAGAATTTTTTTGACCGGCACGCATCGGCACTGCTCGGCACGCATCGTTTCTGGCATAACCCCGTGCCGTACCGTGCCGGCAAGTTTCTGGCACTACCCCGTGCCACGACACTTAAATTCTTGGTTTCAACCCAATAGACCAATAAAGTTTCAAGTCAGCCTTGCTTGCCAAGGGCAACAAGCAATAGGGCCTCATAGGTGGAACATGAGGCATGGATTTGTGAAGCATTGATGTGTGAGGGTTTTGCTAAGTCGTGGGTCTTGGGAATTATGCTAACTTGTGGCACATACTTAGGTGGTTTGTTAAGGTAATGCAGTTGGATCGAGTGAACATGACGCAAAAATGAGGTATCGAGCGGTATGGTCGTGAGTGTTGTAAAGCGCCTTAATAAATGATGAAGGGCTTATATTTAGAAGAGCCTTTTGTAGCGTGCAATATTGCAAAGCCTTGACTTAAGAGCATGAGGCATGCAGGGTAAGTCTTGGGAGTGAGATGCTTGGCTGTATTCGAAGGGGACTAAAGTTAAGGGAACTTGTAATCTCCTTGTGGTTTTCTTTAAAGGCAACGAGGCATTTGGCTCTGTAGCACTCTCGTGGAGGGTTCGTCTGGTGGGATGGCATGTATTCTGAGTCTTGGCTTATAGCCCACCTCGATTGCGGGGTTGTTCGTTGGGACTTGTGGAGTTTGATGAGGAATTTGACGTGAGGTGTGGTGCTAGGCATTAAGGCTCGTGGAGGAACATACACAGCTAATGCTTAAGTTGATATTTTGCAGCGGAGTTCGAGGACGTGTTCATACTAAGGACTTGGGAAAGCTAGCCCTCGTATGCGATGCTTATGCGCTGTACAGGAATTTTCAAGCAGAAAAACTTGATCTCGTGACAAACTGCTTGTATCTCCCCTTTAAGGGTGTCCATAGCCAGATTTGTTGTCGGAAATCGTTCTTGGGATGGTCCAATTTCGGAGCTGAAGATCATTCAATCTACCTTCGCTTGTGATTTTTGTAAAATAATTTTTACTTTAAGCATCCCATTATATTATTCACCCCAAAATGTATAAAATATAAAGCTTGAACCGGGTACTATCTACGCATAACTTCACCTGGTGCCTGCTTCTGTACACTCGCATCACTTGGAAAAACATAAGGTAAGAAACTTTGAACAAGTTTCCTAGTGGGGACAACAGGTTGCAAGGGAAGAGCTACACCCATTGGTTTACTTGAAAATAAAAATAGATACTGAAAATGGATAAGAAAGCATGAGCAAAAGCTGCAAGGGTTTTGCGCTACGATATTATGGTAACTATAAGCAAGGAAAACTTATCATAATGCTGTAATGATATGACAAAGTATACTCATGCATCAATGCCTCTAAGTACTACTCAATGGCACCCAATCTAACCAACAATCGGTTATGGGGATCCGACCTAAGCTTGCCTATGAAGCATTGTCGCGAACTCACGGCCATGGTTATTTCGTTGCGTGCAAGGCCGAGTTGGCCAGCACAGCTCCTTGTCCTGCAAGCGTGCAATTGTAACGGTCACCGCATAGTGACTACCTACTCAAGAGGGGATTGTGGGAGCGTGACCATCTAAAGTGTCTATCTCAGTTTCACAGTGCTGCAAGCTATAGTTATATACAAATGCTTAAAGGTTAGTAGCAGATCTAATTAGTATACCCAATCTCGACAGTCCCTATAAGGCGAATATGTCAATCACGTAAATATATGTGTCAATTCCCCTGCTAGGCGATGTCAAGTCTCGATCCCCCTCTACAAGGTGAAATATGCTATTACTGATGCATAGCCGTACAAGAAGATCTCAACTAGCATTCCTCTAATGTCAATCATATGTGCCTCTTTAAGGCGAGTTTAAATTTTGAGTGCTCAATGATGGTTGTCCCTAGAAGGCTATGTTTAAATCTTGTATGTCATGTGCTTGTATAAGGCGGTCAAGTATAGCATCAAGATGATGAACATTGATATCACTAATTATAGTGGCAACGCTAGGCATGCTAGTTAACAATTGAAATGCAACATCTATCCTATTCTCATACAAGCATATATATCAAAGGCACCTCAACCATGTCAAGAATGAATAAGAGAAAAGGATAGGAAGGGGCGAACCAAACGGAGGAGCAGGACCATTCCGGATTGAGAACCCACAACCATGTCAAGAGTGAATAAGAGAGAAGGATAGGAGTAGAACCAATCTGGATTGAGTACCCACAACGATGTTTGCCGCGCGTCGTTGGTTCCTTGACCTTCACTTGGTCCTAAGGAGAAATACAAAAAACAACACAAACTCCTCTAGGGTTTCGAAACTCAACATACTACTAGACATATCCAACCATGAGGACTCAAGGCAACTCAAACACACAAAAATACACATTTTGGCATATATTGGGCTTAAGGTTTCCCAATATAATCAAAACTCCAACCAATTTGGGGAATTCTCCATCTATTCTTAAGAAAATCCTAGATTTTTTTCACATAATTCCAATATCATGTTTTCAACAAAAAGGAAAACTGTTGATTCATAAGATTTTTCCTTTTCTCCAAGAAAAGCTCGTCTAGGCCGAGGTTGTTGTTTTCTTCTCTTGAAGCTTCTACTCCCGTCTACACTTCCCGAGGACTCTCGCCTCCGTTTCCTTCAAAGCTAAAAGGAGAGAGAGCAATGGAGTAGAGAGTGAGAGATGGTTGGAGAGGGAGAAGAGAGCAAGAGAGTGAAGATGAGAGGGGATTAGGCTTAAGTTGGGGCTCACCAACTTGAGGGGTCCGCTATATAAAGAGGGGTTGTACTAATTGCACATAAACCCTTCAACCCAACCAAGATGGTATAAAGCACTCCTCTCAAAGATAGCTCTAGCTGTGAAAGTTTGGATCTCGAACGTCCATTAGCATAGACCCTGTCAAGGTCCGAACTTCACCCCCAAGATTCGAACTACTGCTCACTCAAGATCCGGACTTCCCTCCCTAGGTCCGGATCCCCAACGTTATCCTGCATGAAAACGGCTCATGGTCTGAACTAACTCTGCGAGGTCCAAACTTTGAAGATTCATAAACTTCAAGGTTCGCAGTCTGAAGTTTCAAATACTTCAAGGTCTGGACTTTCTTATCAAGGTTCGATAATATGGAATTTTAGTTTTCAGAAACTTGATCCAGAAACTTTGTTTTTGATCTGTTTTCATCCAAACTTGGCCCCAAGCTATCTTTTAGCAACCCAAGCACATCCAAATCATATTTAAGCCCATTTCATCTGTACTTGATCCTATTTGGTAAAGTTCAGTATACTAAATTGAAGTTTAGTAGGCAGGCTAAAGTGGCCACTATAAAGCGGGGTTAAAACGGGCGCTATGGGCCTGAAAGCTTGGAATCCGAAATAGGTTCAAAGGTCCTATTGGGTTGAATTTTGAAGTTAAATAAAATGATCAAAACATTGTAAATTGATTACAGATTTTCAAATTTTTTATTCTTTTGTTTTATTAAGTCATAATATAATGTAGTTAGTCTTAAGTCTTATAGATGATGACATTATATGTATAGACTTGCAACACTAGAAAAAGGTAATGATTAGTTGTTTTTTCTTCAAAATCATATGTAATTTTATAAGGAATGCAGATATATTAAGTAGTTTTTTGTGTAATCCACTATTAGTTTGTAGCACCCGCTATCTGCTTTCCACTGTGAGAACCTTCAAACGCTATATGCCTGCTAACCGCTATTTGCAACACTGCTACTAGTACCGGTAAGACTTAGTTTCAAATTTGGGTGATTTTGAACATTCCCTATCATTTGTTTGCATCCCCCTTTTTATTGTCTCAAACATCCAACTTGATGTAGCTGTAATTGGAGCGATTGCCACGAGAAAGTTATGCTCCATTTTTGAAGTCGCTTTCAAATATTGCGCTTCTGACAATTAAAATATTTTCCCACAAAAATTTGACTAACATTAATTGTTCGTTGAACCTCGTATTAGGAGTAATCATCACATTTGAGGCCAACATCCGAAGTCTCATTTCAATTTGTTTGGGGTCTATGAATATTCATTTGGTTGGTTTCGTACTCCCAAATCTTTTTGTTCCGGGACCATGAGTATTGTTTTGGGTTATACATAACGAATACTAAAACAATTGCTGTAAGAGTGCAAATAGTTATATATTAATTCAATAATATTTGATAGTCTAGATCTCTACATTGTATGATCTTCTGGTATATTATAGTACCTTTCTTCTAAAACTTTTAAAATCTTTTTTTTGTTGTAAATCAAAATTTTTCTTGCTTTTTCTTTGTGTTATGATCCGTCCTTTTCTCTCTTTTGCTGTCTTTCTTTGGTGGTCACATATCTCCTCAAAAGAAAAACAAACAGACCAAGAGGAAATAGAAAAAGAAGGAAAATATTACTTAGGTTTTCATCACCAGAGTGTTTCTATTATTTAGAGTAGATCTACCCGTTTCCGCTTCATCTCTGCCCTTCTGCCCTTGTTATCCTTGGTATTTGGCATCTGTACTACATAGGTATGCTAGGCATCCTATGGTCATACAACCAAATACTAACATCCAGAGATTCTAACGGATTTTAGTATTAGATATTTGGGTTAAATGCATACGGTCTCTGCAAACATTGCCAATTGCGGAAATATCCCTCCAAAACGAAAACTCCATAAGTTGTCCCTGCAAAAGTCTTAAGTTATGCAGATATGTCCCTCCCGTTAAAGACCGTTAGAAAATTTTCATTAACCATGGTTAAAATACTTAAGGGTTAATTACACCGGTAGTCCCCAACCTTTCTATCAATTTTCACTTGAGTCCCCAACCTTTTTTTTTTTGCAATTGAGTCCCTAATCACTTGATTTTATTTCAATTAGGTCCCAACCGTTAAAAAAACTGTTAAAATTAACGGAATCGCCACGTCAGCGCCTATATGGCAACCTTTTGCATGTTAATTAGGTCCCTAAACTTTGCACATTTTTCATTTTAGTCCCCAAAAAAATCAAAATTTTAAATTTAAATGCAAAAATAATATTAAAATTAAAATTTTAAACTAACGAGAAATTATAATTTTGAATTTGAATTTAAAGCTGAATTAAAATTTTGGATTGAAATTCAAATTTTTAATTGAATCAAAATTTTGAATTCAAACTTAAAATTTTGATTTTGATTTTGATTTTGATATTTCAATTTACATTTAAAATAAAATTTTTGAAACCAAAATTAAATTTAAAATATGAATTTCAATTTAAAATCATATTCAAAATTTTGATTTTAAATTTTAAATTTGAATTTAAAATTTAAATTTGAATTTAAGATTTGATTTCAATTCTAAATTTGAATTTAAACTTGAATTCAAATTCACATTTTGAATTTGAAATTTCAAATTAAAGTTTAAAATTAAATTAGAATTTCAAATATGAATTTGAATTTAAAATTAAAAATTTAAAATTAAATACAAAATCGGAATTTGAATTCTAATTTAAATTTGAATTCAAAATCAAAATTTAAATCTTAAATTAAATTTTTTTTTGAATTTATAAATTTAATGGGTTAATTATACCATTGGTTCTCAACCTTTGCATTATTTTTTAATTTGGTCCCCAACCTTTACTCTATTTTTCAATTTGGTCCCCAATCTTTTTTTTTTTGCAATCCGCTGACACAGCGCTGACGTGGTGCTGACGTGGCATTTTCCGTCAATTTTAACAGCTATCTAACGGGTGGGACTTAATTGAAATGAAATGAAAAGATTAGGGACTTGATTGAAAAAAGGTTGGGGACCAAATTGAAAAATAGTGTAAAGGTTAGGGACCATTGATGTAATTAACCCAAATACTTAACCATGGTTAATTATAATGAAAATTTACGGTTCTACCCTTCTTCTTCTTCGTCCTCTTCTTCTTCCCTCTTCTTCGTCGCTGGCGAGGGCGGCAACGGCGGCGGCAGCGAGCAAACCCTCTCCTTCCTCTTCTTCTTCCTCTTCTCTCTTCCTTTTCCCCTTTTTTCTTCCTCTCCCTCTTCTTCGTCGCCGGCGAGGGAGAAGATGCGGCGGCGGCCGCGAGCCCTTTTCCGCTTCATCTTTCTCTTCCCTCTTCCTCTCCATCTTCCTCTCCTTCTTTCTCTTCCCTTTTCTTCTTCCTCTCATATTTTCTCTTCCCTCTTCTTCGTCGTCGAACCCAACCCCGCGCCGCCGCCGTCATCCGCTCCGGCAGCCCAAAGAGGAAGAGGAAGAGAAGGGGAAGAATTGGAGGATATATTCGTGAGGGCAAAATGGTCATTTCACATGAAAACCGTTAAAAAATAAACAGCTTCTCTAACGGATGTTGACCGTAGGGACATATCTCGCATAATTTAGAACTTTTGGCAGGGGACAACTTACGGAGTTTTCGTTTTGGAGGGATATTTCCGCAATTGGCAATGTTTGCAGTGGACTCGTATGCATTTAACCCTAGATATTTAGATTGTCCACAATTCTGTGTGGCCACATTGTTGGAGTATGGGTAAGTATCTTATGGCCGACTTGTTCTATCGTTTCATTTGTTTTACTATTTATTAGTACTAGATTACAAGGCTTTTTCTCGTAATCATTTTATGTCTTATTATTCCACCATCAGCTTACTCTCTAGTTTTAACTACCTATGAACCTATGCATACACCAAAAAGTATTGTAGTTGCTTTTTTAGTATGATTGTTTATTCAACAGTGTATTGATTTAGAGGTTATAGCTTTCTCGCTTTTGTTATTATGATCAAGCATATTGGTTTATTGAAGTTATTCCTGTGAATCACTGTAGGGTGAATCTGATTCCTTTAGCAAGCATGGCCAGCAAGAGTTTCTAGCAACTGCTGATTATCTCTCAACATATGGCATCCATACATTAATAATGAACATGCAGTGTGCTGCTAATGAGATTTTGAAAGAGTAAGAAGTTCATTTATGCTTTCTTCATTCCTTTCCAAATACACGCTTAAACATTTTCAAGTTGATAAAATTTTGTCCTTTTTTTTTTCGTCGAAAAAAGTCTGAAACTAATTATGTGCCCTAAACCATTTAGGAGCTTCTAATGTACTGTGTGAACTTCACACCAATGTTTGGGAAATTCCTCGTAGCTTTTATCTTTTTAAAGGATATCAATCCATTCATGATGGGGGATTTGGCAAGCTCCTAACTGACTTTTCATATAAAAAAGAGATGATATATACCCTACAGAAGCCATTCTGATAATACTTAGAAAGTATACAAGCCAACACACCAAATACCAACCCAAACAACCATCAATTTAACCATTTTGAACACAATAAGTTGCAAAAGTAGAGAAAAATTAAAAGTTGCCCTTGAAATCATTATGTAAATCAGTGAAAAACATAAAAACTTAACTCACTTGATCGGGCCTTTATCTTCTTCTTCCGCTGCTTCACCATACTGAGGTTACTTTGGAAATGTCTTCTTAATTGCCCTTACCTTCTGTTTAATCCCGTAAAATGAAAGGCCATCTGAGAGATCAACAGCACAAATTAGTTAAGGTTCAGAACTCCTAGTTGCTCCCTGTAAGTATTTAACTGATTTTTAGTGGCGGTTGTCAAGATTGTCTCGTATTTGCAGCTGGTTGGAATTTTGCAAGACGAAACGAAGCTTAGTCATAAACTTTAAATTGGGGTTAGCAGGCTCGTAGTTGAGCTCAGTAGAGGATACTTTATAGGTTAAAGATTCTATTATTCCTCTCTAACAATATCTTCCAACAAGAAGCCATTGCAAGGACATCCCAGGCTCTTCTCATACTACTCTTCTCAACAGCAGTAATGCCTTCCATTTATAATAATATTTTGTATCAGTCTTCGTACTAGCGAGGGATTTTCGTTTGTACATTTTCTCCAATCTCCACAACTTGGTCGTTGAGGCAGGCTCTGAGACATTGCAGCTATCAGTTCCAGATTTCTTTCATCAGGGACACAGCGAAACTATGTCATCAATACTTTTACTCTCTAATCTTTACTTTAACACCTAACAAATTTCAAGAGATTTAAGTCCTCTCCAACCATTTCTTCTGCGTACTCTCTATGTAAAATTTAGTGCCATATCTCACATTTGATATTTGACCGCATTGATTACAAGTGACAAATTCAAACTACATTAAAAATAATGTGCAGAAAGAAGCTCAAGGACGCTTTCAGCATGAGCCAATTGCATGAAACCATGATGGAAATATTGGAGTTGTTTATGGGCATTGGAGAACCAAACTACTGGGTCAGTTACTTGGTACCTGAAAATGCAACTGCTTACAGGAAGCTTGTGGCCATGTCTGCCAGTGGTTTTGATGAATTGTCAGTTCTCATGGATGTGGGCAAACTCGAACAGCTAATGTCTGAGACACGAATTGTGCTATTAAGGTATACGTATATTCGAACCTTTGTTTTTTGGGAGGTTGAATTTCTTTACCTGTTTTACATCAGAGTTTGATGATTTATATAAATTTACCTGCTAGCATAACTTTGGACTGAATATTGTTGGACGATATAGTGTTTGCACTCGGAAGAGGCAGGCACGAGACAGGCATGAAGTCCTAATTGGGTGATTACCTGATGTATATTAAGATCAACTTTTGCAACTTATATAGCATGCATTTTATAGATTTTCTGATAACTAGTAAACATATTTTTGTATGCTCTGGTGGAATTTGTGTTGGGATGTTCAAATTCCTCTGGGTATTGGAATGTAAACTATCCAGCCAAACAATTAGAATGGGAGCCAGTCATTCCATCATTCCCTTTCCAAGTCCCAAATCCATCTAACCAAGTATCCCCATAAAATAGTAATTAGTGGAGGTTGAGTTATAAAGACATTAACGGAATTTGTTGCCCAAGTATAATATCTGATACTTTACCCACTAACAACTGAAAAAAGATATGCACTATGCACTTTTCTTGATATGCGGTCTATGTAAGGCAGTCAAGGGAACCATCTGCATGTGTGGTCGTATACTGCACTTCTTTTTATTATGCTTCTATAATTTGTATAAGCAAGCTTCTGTATTGATTGATTCATGTGGTTGATAAGTTGGTTATTTATCGGTTATTTTTTAATATCCATTGGACAAAACGATAAAATATATTCTTGTTTCAATCTGACTAATGCTTCTACATATATAAGGAGAAGTTTATTTGCAGTTTGTAATATCATGCAGTATGTACAACCCAACATATCACATCATATAATAAGGTATTTTATTTTCTCTTGGATATTAGGCTCTGAAACTAAAAGTCGTAGATATTTGCTTGATCTATAGTTATGATTTGAATGCGGACTTATTGAGTCTTAAGAGTTGAAAAGAAGTAGCCGTTAAGTTTTGCAACCACATGTTTAGTTGTTGAACTATGGTATTTTTGTTCTATTTCACCTTTTAGTTTTTTTTTAATTTTTTTAATTTTTTTTACTTTTGTCGGATTTAAGTTCAGGTTTTGCAAAAATGAGATAAAAAAAGACCAACTTGTAGTTTTTTGTTAATGCAAGTTAGCTGATGGACGTGACCAATCTTTCACTTGTCAAATTAAGTGACTAGTTCTAGCAAGGTTAAAAATGTTGGTTTTGGCGTTAGCGATTTCAAGGGCTTTGATAATCCTAGGTTTTAGTTTAACAATTTTGTTAAATAATTACTAAACTCTCCCAAAAGAATAAGATAAATATCTAGGATTGAGAAGGTATCAAACTTGATTTCAAACTATTTGAAATCTGTATAGATGAAAATGATGTTTTATGAAGTCGTTTATGTAACGACCCGATCCGCTAGCAAGAATAACTCGTTGGGCCAAACCACCGGCTCAAAATGCTTAAGCCCGGTTATTATTACTAGTGTGTAGGTTTCATATAAACTGTTGGAACCAGTATCCCATCCGATGTGGGACTATTGGGGCCTTACAATTTATCAGAAAGATCAATATACTATAAAAGAAATTGTTAAATATAAAATATAAATGCACCGTTCTTTGATGCCATGTTAAATTATACGAAACAACTGTTGTTCTCCAAAAACTCAGTCTCTTAGAGAACGGTGTTTTTATATTTTTATATTTTAACACTCCCCCTTCACGTCCGGGCTCGAAACTTCTTACTACGCCCAACACATGGACTTAATTAAATAGGAGGAAATTAAATAACGCTAGGCCCCCGTTTGGTTCGGGGTTAAGGAAAAAGTGGTTATACCAGGGATAGGGTTAAATTTGGGGTTAAGATGGGGTTAAAGTATTTTTGTGTTTGGTTGGGGGTTTGAGTTAAGCCAGGATAGTGAAAAATAGTGTTTGGTTGGAGTAGGTGGGATAAGGAGGATAATGAGTGGTGAAGAAGGAAAATTACTAAAATACCCTCACATTAATGTTGTGATAATAATATTTTGTAATGATATTTTTAATATTATTTGATTGCAACTAATATTGTTGATTAAAATATGTTTTTTTTAAGATAATTTGTTAACCAAAAATAATTTGTCATATTATGTTGTCATTTTCAAATTTTGTCAATTTAAATAACAAGTATAATAAATTATTCTTAAGTTGAATTTTTGCTCACATTTTCATATTGGAAAATATTTGTTCATAAATAAATTTTGTAAACGTTTGAACTTAATTATTTTTGAAAATATTTGTTGCATTATTGTTTTGTTTACATTTTTTTACATATTTTTTTATTTATGCTAATTTTTTTACATATTTTTTTTTGATTAAATTTTTTTTTTAATTTTTTTACATATTTATTTTGTATTTTTTGGAGAGACTTTTTTTTAAAAAAATATTTTTTTCTATTCTTCGGGAGGCGTGCGGGGAGGCGTGCAGGAGAAGCTTGGAGTGCTTTTCGGGAGGCGTGCGGGGAGAAGCAAGGGGGGGTGGGTTAGCAAACCCACCCCAAACCGGGTTTATCCTGGGATAAACCCGGTTTGGGGTGGGTTTGCTAACCCCACCCCTGTTTGGGATTAAAACCGGGGTTAAGGGGTTATTCCACCCCTTAACCCCGTACCAAACACTAGCTAGGAGTCTGGCGGGACTCAAACTAAGGACATTCTACTCTGATACCATGTTGAAGAGTGTAAAACAACCATTATTCTCCATTAGCTTTAGCTGTGAGAGCAAAATGTTTCTTTCGCATTATTTAACAGGGTCTCAGAGCGGGAGGTTCTAAGTTAGAGCTACGTCAGGCTTCTAGCATTATTGATTTCCTTCTATTTAATTCAAGTCCATGTATGGGCGTATAAAAATGTCTCGAGTTCATACATAAGGTGTAGTGCTAAATATATAATATAGAAACACTATTCTCTATCGCTTAAGCCTTTGGAGGATAATAGTTGTTCCACATAATTTAAAAGAAATATTAATGTTCTATGTGTGAGCCAAACATGTAGTATTTTTGTTTCAAACTAATTTGTTTAGACATTTAGAAGATAAAGCCATTTAAATCATAACTAAAATATTTTGCTTTGGATTGCCATTGGTTGAAATGGTTTCTTTTAGTTTCATTCTTTGGAATTTCATATGAAACAAGGAATTCAGATGAAACATTAGAACCAAGATTCTCGTTCGAAGTTCAATCTGCTAGCCATCCATAAAGAAAAGAAAGGAGAGCATAAAGACATTGTTTATGTTACACATTACTCTTTTTTTGTTGTATTCTATTGTGACACCCCAATAATCCCACATTGGCTGGGAAAGGGATTGTCATTGGGTTTATAATAGACTTAGACACTAGTAATAATAACTGGGCTTAAGCATTTTGGGCCGGTGGTTGGGCCCAACGAGTTATTGTTGCTAGTGGGCTGGGTGGTTACATTTGGTATCAGAGCCAGGTTCACCAGTTGGACATGTGTGGCGAGTCTCGGCTGAGCCAGGGTCTGGATGACGGGCTAGCGAGACGAGTCTCATATAGCCTGGTGATCGTGGGCTGTGTGTGTGATTGGACTGACGAGGACGTCAGGGCCTTAACGGGGGGAGTTTGTGACACCCCAATAGTCCCACATCGGATGGGAATGAGTTTGTCATTGGATTTATATAAGACTTAGACACTAGTAATAATAACTGGGCTTAAGCATTTTGGGCCGGTGGTTGGGCCCAACGAGTTATTGTTGCTAGTGGGCTGGGTCGTTACATCTATGGATCATTATTTCTTCTCATTTTAATTTAAGTCGAAGCTCATTTAGATTACATCTTTAGGGTGGTGGTATGAGAGTCACACTTATTTTGATTGTATCTTTTAAGGTGGTTTTTATTATGGTATTTTTCAATGTAAAGGAGATTTTGGCAATTAAAAATAATAAAAACTGATAATTATTTCATGTCCTTGGTCCTTTTGTTCATTATTCTGTAAATATACATATATATAGAACTAGGCTACTATACTCTTTCCAGTGGGTCACCCATCCTAGGACTACTCCTATCCTAGCATACTTAACTCTCTTAACCTCTTGGGTCTTGCTACCACCCAAAATGCTTAAGCCGAGTTAAGAGTTTAGCTCTATTATATCTTATATATAAGACTACCTGGGGTCTCACAATCTCCCCCTCTTTAAGCCCTGACGTCCCAGTCAGGCTCAGACTTACAAGTATCAGGCGATGTGAGACTCGTCTCGCTAGCCTAAACCGGCCTTGTGGGGGAGCCGCGCTGTACCTACAACAGTCAAAAGCATAAGAGCCTCGCTCTTCCTGCTGTACAATCCTGGCTCAGTCGAGACTCATCTCGCACTTCTGGCTAGTAATTGGTTTTAATACCAATTGTGACGCCCCAACTTCCTAGAGGGTCACCCATTCTAGGACTACTCCCATCCTAGCACGTTTAACTCTTTTAACCTCTTGGGCCTTGCTACTACCCAAGATGTTTAAGCGGGGTTAAGAGTTTAGCTCTATTATATCTTATATATAAGACTACCTGGGGTCTTACAACTATTAATAGCACGAAGTCATTGGTGCTGTTAGGTTTTCGGCCTTTAGATGAAGAGATGTGCGGTTAGGATGATACTGGTCCCCTAGGGTTGAGTGTGTGGTTTGTTGAATAGTATGATCTAATGAGTGGAAATGGTCAAAGGGGTAGATCTAACGGTGGAAAATTGGTGTTACTGATAGCTTAGTAGTCAGACTCATATATATATATAAATATAATTCACCTAGAGTACTATTGATAAATGATAATAAATAAATATCAACTTTCTAACCCCTAGATCAATACTTTTCCACCTACTACTACTGAACCCTATGTCATGCCCCGAGCGTTATTTGGAAAGAGTTTCCTTTGAAAAGCACTGGATTTTTTTTTTGAAAATTAGGGTATTCGGAAAAACTAGCATCAACAGACCTGCCTCATGCAAAGGATTCATGCACGAATAGTCTCTCTTTTGTACTTGTACGGCGTCAGGATACAAGCATCTTGTTCCATATTTAACCATTACATCAAACAACCAAATTCATTCGATGACACGCACTATTAAACTTAGCAGCGAGACGATGACATTCAAATTAGATTTCACCTTATTCCCAACAAACATACATCAAACAAGTCTCCATTTTTAATCCTCATACCCCACAAGAAATCATCAAACAAAACCTCCATTTTGCCGACCTCCTTATATCAACGTTTGAAACCTCCACTTTTATACAAAATGATATGAAAATAACATCACATTACCAAAGAGATTTTATTAATAACAATTATATCAACGTTCACGGTTTGACATTAGTAAAACCAACATCTTGACATATAAATGAAAAGTAGAGAGTGCAATAGATGTAGAAGAGACTGAATGCTTAGATTGATTGAAGTCAAACATAGAAGTCAAAAATAGAATCGCCTCAAGAATGGATTCGAATATGACCGAGAGCAAAAGGGATCTGAATGTTTCAAAAATTTTGAGAGAAGAAAAATTTAAAAAAAGAATTTCTATAGAGATAATGTGGCGACAAATGTAGTCCTAGATAAACACAAAGCAGAGACTGAGAAGAGAGCTTGCGAATCGCGATGTGTCTGCCAATGCAGATAACATAAACACCCAACTACCTTAAGAAGTTGCATGTTAGATGGAGGATACTAAACCTTTTAGAGTAAGGATAACAAAGGCTCTGGTTCCTAAGACTATCAATAAAGCAAAGCAACCATGCAGAACATGAAAGGGTATACCTTTTAAAATACAAGAGTGCGATTTATGAGAAAAACAAAACTCCGAATTGCATTACCTTAAAAACATGAAAGTGCATGATTGTCGAAGGAGGCTTTGAACAACATTATCAAGATGTCTATGTTTTGGTTCAACTACAATTGTTGTGGTGTATAAGGACAGAAAATTTGATGAATTATACCACATTGTCCGAACAAAGTTCTGAATTCTTATTTTACATATTCCTTTCCTCCGTCAGATTGGAAAAAATTTATTTATTGTTAAAAAACATTTTCAACTAAAACCTTGAATTCAAGAAAATTTTCAAACACTTAATGTTTAGATTTCATTACATAAATCTGTGAATAACGAGACTAATCAAACATAATATTTGCAATCCAGAAAAGAATCAATAGAGGCTTGCCACGCATCAGTATGAACAAGTTGAAACGGAAAGGTAGAATGAGAATCAGATTCGATTAAAGAAAGTTTATTATGTTTGTTAATATTGCAAGCATTTTAATGAGACACTTTTATTTCAGAATTGGAAAACATTTTATTCCCTTTAATAAATTTTGAAGAAAAGTATAACTCAAATGACCTAACCTCTAATGCCAAAGATCACATCTAGACTTAGATGCAATCATAGTAGACTTTGCCTTATTTCCATACTTGCAACTTTTGAAGGCTGTTTCATCGGAGAGGCTCCTTAACTGTTTCCTTATGCTTCACACAGAAACTAATAGAGTCAAATTCAAAAGATGAGGGTTAAAATGCGCTTAACTTCCTTCAATAGATTATGTTGCGCCTAACCCCATGGATTAAGAAAAAAACACTTAAATCTCCGTGGAAACTTACGTTATTAGAACTTGACCTCTTAGATTAACAAAAAAAAAAGCATTTCTCCCACTCGAGGAGGAAAAAAAAAGTAAAAAATAGAGGCATATTTGGTCAATTTTTTTTTTAACACTATAATTGGATAAGATATTTTTGATCTTTTGAGGGTTAAGTGCATATTTTTCATATCTAAGGGGTAAAGTGCAACATGTAATATATTGAAAGGTGTTGTCTGTTGTTTATCTTATCATGTTAAAGTTTACGACAAAGTGCAAGTTTCTATTAATAGACGAAACGACAAGAACATTTTTAGAGGGCACAAGATCCAAAAGATATATTCTAATTTGTTTCACCAATCAGTGTAATTGAAAGAAGAAGATTTCCATTATCAACAAATAATTTATCTTTTCCAAGAAGGCTTAGGATTTGAAAATTGTTGGATCTAACATCATGTGCTTAGAGGCTTCGATGTCGAGCACCAAACCTCCTTGAGCTACCTCTCGTGACCCTTGTTCACAAATAAGGCTCCTTTAGTTAAAGGGATAGATGAGTGACTGTTCCTTCACTGTACTTCTGTTTCCTCCTATGGTAGGTGTGGATGGAGTTGTCCGAAGTAGCTTTGTTCGGTGTGTGTTCAGTGCACTCACAAAGCCCTGTTATTTTTCGGGGAGACCCAAAAGAACCATCATCATCACAAGGTTATAATTCGATTCATCTTTTCCAATTTCTTGTCGTGCGTCCCCAATCGATTTGACATTTTGCATGTATTCGAACATGCTCACCATTTATTTCTTTGTGCTCAGTTTTGATTTAAGGGAAAAGGCAGTTTATGTTGCTTTATCAAAATAGTACATCTTGATCATGGTCCAGTCTTCATATGCTGTTTTTGGTGAGGTTGATATCACCATTTGAAGGATGCTCGAAGATTGTAGCATTGATCCAAGACAAATTGTGTTCTCTAATTTCTATGTGTAATATGCTAGATTGGTTCGGTCATTCTTGTCACGCCCCGAGACCGCTACCAATTTGGTCCGGTTCGGGCGCGTCGAACAGACGCCGAACGGACAGCACCTCCCTGTCCTTCCAAGGCTCAAACAGATCATGTACAAGAGTTGCCTAGGAAAATAACTCAAACTACATACATGATCAAACAAAGAGCACCACAAGCGTTATACAAGAAAGAGCAAGACACAAGTATATATACAAGTGAACAAAAGAGAGAATTCTATCTATTACGTCGCATTCAACCATTTATACATTCGGTTATATCTCCAAAAATATAGATACATGTCATCATCACTCTCCAAAAGCATCTCACACCTATACATCATCTAACACTCATGTACATCGGGTGTCTCTAATGCAAAAAGAAAAGTCTCTACTACTAAGGCGCTATGCCCTTACCGCGATCCTCGCTTGAAGTGCTCGTACTCGGCCCTGCAACAAAGTGGGGTGAGAACTATATAAATATAGTTCCCAGTGGGTTCGGTCGCCGACTCCGCCGATCTTCCAACTAGGTTTAAGCAGGCATAAGTAGATAGGTAGATAGATATGATAACAACAAGACATAGTAAGGAAAGCTAAGAGTGTACTACTATGCCTCAATCAACTATAATGAATGCATGAACCACATAGTACAGAAGTAAACTATCATGCTACTATGTCTAATAAATAATGCCATTCACTGTTCATCCAATCACTTGGTTAACCCGAAGGTTTGCCCTCGACTCACATTTCAAGCCTCTTCAAGTAGGAAGCTACCCCGCTTTATCCACCCATGACCGTCTGCGGGGCAACTACGTCTGCCCCTCGTGTGACCACCTCCGGAGTGCAACTAATGGGTGGAGCGACCACCGCTAAAAATAACAGACTATGTGAGTACGATCCAATCCGCGTCAACTGAGGATACCCTGTCAAATAGGGTCAACAATCACTCTGGTATCCACATCCCTGTGTTCAATGTCATAGTGTTTCAACTACACTAAGTTTTGATGCAATAACTCATAACTAGGGAATCCACCTATTCCTACATTCACCATGTCACAAGTGTTTTACTACACTAAGTTTTCATGCCACTCGTCATGTGATTCAAGTTGTCTACACACTCGTTATGTTACTATATAACCATCGAGTTCATCTCTTATCTCAACACTATAGGATTTCAACATCAAGACCCAATCCTTACCTATTCACTATATCATATATTCACCTCATTCTATGATATCAAGTAAGAAAGCATAAGGAATGGAAATGCAACACAATCCTACAATGCATGTATGTAAGAGATGCAAGATCGACAATGCACTAACATAGGAAGATGCCCGGTTGCTTCGGGATGACACCCCCCATCTTTTAGTGATGTCACGAAGCTCCCAATCGGGTTTCGTGATTTTTGGTCGCCTCCTCGGCCTTCCGGGAGGAAACGAAGCTCAAATGGTCCTTTTCGCCAATAACTCCGTAGTCGCTCGCCGAATCGCCGAATCGACTTCGTCTACGCGTCGATATACCTAGCAATTAGGTTTACAAGGGTTCAATTGAGATCAAACCCAACTAACTAACAAAACTCTCTTTAGAACCCTAGATTCTAACTCTTGCAAGAATCCACCATTAAGCTTCAAGATTCAAGCATTTAACTTCTATTTAGCATGTAAAACCAACTCTAGAACATAAAGACCCATCTCTAGGGATCTACCATGAAAGCTCTCAAGGCTTACCTCCATAAGCTTGCTCCTAGCCAAAGAAGAAGATGAAGATCTCCTCCCTTGCCTTTTTCTCCACCTCTCCTTCCTCCCACTTCCACCTTTGAAGAGAGAGAGAAAGAGAGTTTAGAGAGAGAGAGGGAGAGCTATTGGGTTTAGGTTGGGAGAGAAAATGAGAGGGAATGAGCTCCCTATTGCCCATATACCTCTACTTATGCTACAAATGCATAAAAGCCCCTCAACTCTCCCGATATGACATAGCCCAACCAGGGCATTTTCGAGCTATGCGGACTGGTCTCCCTAGGGAGGTACCCGATCCCGAGAGCAAATGCTGCGCGCAGAATTTTCTGCCCAACCCTTATACGTTTACGGGGACCGGTCCCCGCCTGAGGGACCGGACCCCGAGAGCAGAACTTCTGGCAGAAAGGACAGTCTGCCATTTTCCACGCGTATGGGGTCCGGTCCCCTGTTGAGGGATCGGTCCCCGACAGCACAAAATCCTGCACTTGGCAGATTTTCTCTAGCTTGCTCTCATGCCCCCCTCGCAATGCACTTTATGCATTTTCGACGCTTTCGGCCTTTCCGAAGCGTCCCGAACTCACCTTCGATCAATTTTGATCGAAGTTTCGAATCTTCGCATCGAGTTTTCACTTCCTTACACTTCTAGACTGGTTCGAGTCATGTTCGAAATGGCGGGAGGCCAGGTTGGGTCGAGTCATATGGCGTGAGGCCACTTGGGTCAAGTCACAATCGAGATCCATGGGTTATATCTATACACTTTAAATAAATTGGTTGCGTATTGCTAACAGCTCGAGCTTTTAATATTAATGGTTAGCGCCAATGATCCAACATCAGTGAGTTCGACAGAAATTAGATTTAGATGTTAACAATTGGGAGAGGATGAGATGTTCCCCGCCATGACAGTTAACATAGGTTGAAATTACTATGGCTACAATAATGTAGCGGAGGTACTTTCGCGGTTAGTAGTATTGTTATTGTGTTTGATCTTTGTAGTGGGGGATACTTGTCTTGGCAAGATCTTGTGTGGTGGAATCTTTATGTCCAGATATTATGTGATGAGAGATAAGAGATCTTTATTGCAGAGAAGAGAGGGAAGAGGAGATTAGACATTAGTAGCAACGACAAGGAAGAGAGAAGGAGATGGCGGCTTGTTGATTTTATCCTATATAGTTTTTGGCTTTGGTATCATGAAAATTTACCAATTTAGGGCTCGAATTGAATATATATATATATATATATATATATATATATATATATATATATATATATATATATATATAGAGCTACTATCCTTTTAATAGGATAGGAGCACTTGTCCTATCGCTTTTTAGCCTTTGGATCAATTCTTTTCATCATTTCTAACCATTGGATTAAGTACTATAACCCGGTGGGACCACTCAACCCTAGGGGACCATTCAACTCTAACCGAGTAATATTATCCTAACCCTACAATTTCTCATCCAAGGGTTAAAAACTTGATAGGACAAGTGCTCCTATCCTATTAACATGATAGTAGCCCTAGCCTCTATATATATATATATATATATAGAGTCCGGCTACTATACTCTTATGAGTATAGAGGCTCTTGTACTCATAAGTTTCTAGCCGTTTGATCCACCCCTTAATCATTTTTACCCGTTAGATTATACTATTCAACCAATCACCCACTCAACCCTAAAGGGTCCACTATCAATCTAACCGTAATCACTCTCATCCTAGCCGCACATTTTTTCATCTGAACGGTCAAAAAATTATGAGTACAAAGGGCTCTATATTTATATGAGTATAGTAGCCCCATATATATATATATATATATATATATATATATATATATATATATATATATATATAGAGCGAGAGAGAGAGAGAGAGAGAGAGAGAGAGAAAGGTCCGATTACTATACTTTTTGAGTACGGTCATCTTCGTACTCATAAGTTGTTTTCGATGATAGAACTCTAAATCAACGATTCATCGTTAAACATGATTTAGAGCAATTTGAAACTTCTAAATATCAAATTTCATAATTTTTTGACATCATTTATCTTATGATCAAAAGATATGAAAATTGATAATTTTTAACAGCCGATATAGGATACCTAGTTTAACAGTGTAAAAAAGTAGAAATTAGTTGAATTTTTGATAGAAGATTCTATTCATATTTAGATAAAAGATCAATTACTCCGATTTTAAATTAATGGATCTGATCATTCATTTTTAGGATGTCATTCAATTTTGACCGTTCATTTTATGCTTGCTTGATGGACTTTATTATAATATTGAAAAATTACAAAATTCATTTTCTAAAAATTTAAAATGCTCTACATCATTCTTATGTTCATATTATCTGGATATAATAGGTACTCTAATCCCCGTACTTCCAGATTAGTGTAGATTTGCTCTTCAGTCTTTCCACTTATACAGATTAATATTCTTGTACCAAATTTATGCAAAGTCATCCTTATGTTCATCTCATGTAAAAAAATCCTTGATGTTTATTAGGTGTCGTGCACTGTGCATTGGACATGACTAGATAGAAAAGTGAATCTTTTATTTTCAGTTATAATGAATTTATGCTGCCTTTTATATTTACTTTGAAGCTAATGATAACTCTTGTGAAAGAAGGCACTGTGCCTAAGTGATTTGTGTAGGAAGTGATTGGTGAATGATCTACCCAAATGTCTGATGTTGAATATTAAAAGCTTTTATAGTTGTTTGAGGTGGACCAGCCTAGTCCAGACTTTAGTTTGCGTAGGTTATTTTTAGCATGTTGCAGATTAAGCTAGTTCAAAGAAGTGATGGAAAAGTCCCAATCTAGATTGTTCATCTTAGGTCATCTTCGGACTGGAGTAGCTTATGGGTGAGCAGTTCTGGTGTAAATGATAACTTCTGTTGCTTGTTTTAACATCATAGTGAAAAAGTATCACAAGTGAACTTAGTGAAGTTACATTTTTACCCTCAATTTTCTACTCTTGACTTTGTTCACAGGGGAGCGAAGTCAACTTCCTCTACTCTTTGTTTTCCACGAAAATTATTAAAATATTATTTATCTAAAATTATTTTACTAAAAGCTATTTAAATATTTAGAAATGCTTTAAGATTAAGTGATTTATTAATTCAAAAAAATTATTTAAAAGGCATAGGCCGCATAGCAAAGTTTTAGCGAACAAACAACAGAGTGGTGGAACCTCACTTTAGGAAAGTGACTAGCATCACAACTAACAGCTAAATAGGAAGTCGACTTTAGAGAAACTTAAGCTCAAATGCACTTGACTCCCACTAGCATTCAAGTTTCCTATAGTCAAATGTACCCTTTGTGGAATTGAGAGTATCTAGTTATCAATTCCCTATCTATGGCTGAGCTCTTATTTTTACTAAGAAAAAAGCTTGGGGCTCTAAGATCAACTACTATTTCCCCATTGCTTTCATTGGCCCTAAGTTTCACACTCCGAATATTTGCCGTCACATTTGAGATAGCGGTAGAATTGCTGCTTCAAAATATTTCAAGTATTTGAAATTTTGTCGAGATTGTCATCCCCAATTTGATTATTTTCTGCTTGTTGCTTGCTACAAATTCTGGCAGAGAAATCTCTATTTAAGATCTTGTTATACAGTTTTTATTTTTCTTCAACTATTTTTAAACCAGACCACTGTTTCACCAACAATAGCATCAAAGCATGTCCGTAAACTCTCTTAAACTTCACCGAGTAGGAGGCTTGCTCACTTCAGGCATACAGTGAGTGCTTATAAGATGTGAAACTACATTTATTGTTCCAAACTGATTGGTACTCATTTATTCTGTCGCTTGGACTTGATTTCCACTAGTGCCACAAACAAATAGGTAAAAGGTGCATAATCTTGTAATTTGATGCCGGCAACTTTCCTTTCTAGTTTGGATCTTATATTGTCTCAGAACCGTATTGTAGCTGTAGGTCCATCTATGAAATTCCTTGCTTACTTTGCTGAATAATTAATTGCTTGTTTGGTACTCTTCTTGTAGCATTTGAATCTCTCTTCTTAGATCATGATATCTAGACAGTAATTGTTCTTTATGGTTATTCTTACAGCCCTGATTTTCGAAGCATCGTGGAGATGTCTTTGAAGTGGGTGGTGGATGCACTAGTAGAGAACATGGAGGCTCAATTGGGAGGGTTGAGCGGAATGCCTTTGGCCAAACTGTTGCCGCGAGTCGCTCAATTGACCAATCCACTGCTCGACGAACCAAGCAACAACAGATTCATCGAGATCGTCCGAGGTTTGCCTGAGCTCGGAGTTTTCTTCACTCTCCTCTATACAAAAATGCCTCTTGAATCTTGAGCTCTTCTTGTGGAGAAAGAGGGAACAAAGTGAGGTGTGCTAGCTTGATAATTTTTAGAAACTGATAAAAATGCTGATTATTTATCGTAAGGCCTTTTTTGATTATATGTGCGTTCCGAATTCCCAACGATGTGGAGAAATAAAGGTTGAGAGAATCAGGAAGTTGGTCGAAAATATTGAGTGTTATAATTTATAATTTAGATATAGATACGTGTTTCATCATTCGTTTTGTAGGGTTACGTTTCTGTTTGCTTGTTGTGCTTTTTACTGTTATCTGTTTTCTCTTGTTATTTTAATCAAACCACAAATTCTATTTGGCCACACCCTTTGGACGGCTTCTCTACTCTGAACAGCAGCCGAGTTTGTGGTATAAGCAAAAATATTTGAAGCTTTTGTTCTGGCAAGAAGCTAAAATAGATTCTAGGTTCTGAAAGATGCACCTCCAGTTTGAAGTTTCTGCTTCTATCCTAGAAATCTATGGGAATGATTTTAATAGAAAAGCAATCTTATTCTTTTTTGAATAGCTGTACTCTAATAATATTTCTATAGGTACTCCAATCTTGATGAAGAGGAGGGTCATAGTAGCTGTTTTCTTACTCGAAGAGCAGATGAACGGATATTAAACTGCAATGCAAAAATCTGATTCTATGTCTAGTGCCCTGGAACAGGACGTCTTAGAAGCTGTCTTGAATTAGGACGTTTTTTCCAATTGGAGAATATAATCTATATTTTAATTTAAAATTTATTTAATTCTTCTTTATCTCTAAAACATTAAAAAAAAAAAATGCTTATCCAAAAATTTGCTAACAAGAGGATATTTACTATGAATCTATATTTTAGTTCAAAATTTAAAATTAATTTTAAAATTTAAAATTTGGAACTATTAACAGATTATCTCAAATCTCAAACAGAAAATAATTAATTAATTTAAAAATAAATTAAGTTTAAATGTAAGGACTGAGATTTTGATAGTGTAATTAAACTCTTCGTTGACGATATTCCTGTGTGTAATTTAATTACATGAACACTCGTCAAGTTTCAGGAGAAAATGAGCTAAAATGGAGAACATACGCGATTATTAGTTTTCACTTAAAGTGAATAGTAATTCGGTTTTTTTCGGTGAAGCCACGGAATAGAGTTGGCTTCTGGCGCGTATCGGACTCCGTTCATCGGTTCAGTCATTCTGGAACCAATGACACTAACGGATTTCAGATCTGATGCACAGTTTTCGAGAAAAAGAAATTTTATCGAAAAGAGGGTTTTCGCTCTTTGCTGTTCTTGCATTGCGAAACCCCTCGTGCTTCGTACTCGTCACCTGGAGTTGGGTGAAGTACGTTTGAGGTCCCTACTGGTGGTAGGGAGGCTGAATTCAGACGCAAAATTAAGGTTTTGCGAGTTTACACATCGATATATGTGTAATATTTGGGTTAGTTGGAGAGCAGACGGGTTTCTTCGTGAATCCGTGACTGATCGAGACAAACCAAAATCGCAGGTTTGTTGTCTCCGTCGTCGATCGCCTTTGGTGCGATCCGTTCGCAAATCTAACGAACGGATCCGGAGATTACGCGTTGATCGAGGAGAGGTCGGTGAGGGCAAAACGGTATTTTTGCAAAAGTTGCGACATTTTATGTACCGTTTTGCATGAGATCGTACGTGGAAGGGTATTCATGCGTTTTACACGTGCTGTGAGGGACCCAGTATTAAATACTGAGGTTTGGTGGACTTTTTCGCATTTGTGTTATGTATATACATATAGCATTTCTAGGGTTTCCTTTCATCCAACCCTAACCCTAGCCCGAACTAACCCTAGCCACCCCAGAGGAGCCTTACCCTACCCGTGCGCACGCCCCCGCCACTGGAATTCCCATCATCTTCCTCCCTCTCTATCTCTCTCCCACTTACTCTCGGGTTGGAGCCCAGGCCGAGGCTACCTTGCCTCTTTTCTCTTAGTGCCGACATCGCCCTGATATCCGGTGACTGTCCCCACCGGCCGCCGCCAGCTTCGCGCGCCACCGTTGCCGCTGTGAGCCGCTCGCGACCAACCTAGGCAGATTTGGGGCCGAACCGGCATGATCTCTCTTTCCTTGCGCCGCCGTCGCTCGAGACAGACATCATGACCTCCCGGGCCTCCGACGGCCCTCCCGCGCCGGCCACCGTTGTCTCCGACCACCGCCGCCGCCGCTGGGCATTCTGCGGTGAGGCCGAGTCGTCCTTGGCCGGCGCGGTCCACGTGCTACCGCCGCCGGATCCGCCGCGCCGCCATCCCTCGGACCGTCGGCGACCTCGTGCTCGCCGTCCCTACCGTTCTGTTGGCCGTCGCCGCCACCATTGCTTCCTTGCGACCGCACTTGAGAAGCTCGGGACGAGGCGTGGCGCGCCCTTTCGCCCCGCCGCCGCCTTGCATTGGTCGGGCCGCCTCCCTCCGACCTCCGACGACCCTCGCCGTCGCCCGAAGCTTCCCGGCGGTCCTCGTGGCCGCCGACCGCCGCTCCTCTTCCTGCGGCCGCACAGGGCCGTGCGGGCGAGTCACACCTGCCGCCGCCGCCGCGCGCCTACGCCGCCGGCCGGCGTGAGCATCGGCTCCGCCTGGCTGGCCGCACTCGTAGACCGCCGGCGACCCCGCCGCCGGAGCTCCCCGCTGGCCGGATCTAAATCTTGCTCCCCACGGGTTTGGTGGCTAGGGCATCATTGCCCGCCGCCTCCGCCGTCATTCGAGGTGAGCATCGCTTTCTTCCCATCCCCCGCACCCACCTCTGACCCACGGGCAGTCCGTCGTCCCGCCGGAAGCCTGCCGGAGCAAATTTGCTCCGGCCAAGCCCGAATTGAGGCTTTCTTTTGTCGGGTTGCTGTTCTGTGCTCCCCGAGGCTTCCCGATCCCGACGGAAGGGAGCACGATGATCAGGACTCATCGCTGATCACTGTGCTCACCTTGGTTTCAGTCGGAAAGGTTCCGATCAGTTGTTTCGGCGATGTCGCTCCGTTTGAGCCTATTTGGCTGCTGTTACGGGTTTGCGCGCGTTTCTCCGGCGATCCGAGGCTGTTTCGATGCCTCCGGGGGTGAGCACGGTGATCGCTGGTCAGTGCCGATCACAGTGCTCACTTCACTTTGGATCAACAAAGCCCGGTTATCGACGATAATTGTGTTGTAGCGTTATCTTGTGTTTGCTGCCAAAACATCCAAATCGGAGTGTTTTGTGGCGGCGGGTGACTTGTGACACGAGTCGGTGTGTTTCGGGACAGTTCGTGGGTCCCGGCGAAGTCCCGGTGCGGTTTACGGGACTTCCGGCGGGTTACGGCAATTGGTTTTGGGAAACCGATTCCGTGGGTTTAGTTGTGGAGTTATGTGTTTAGTGTTCTATCATTTGTGGGTTAGACACTAACCCGGTGGACCCTCTGTAGGTCCGGTTTACGATCTTTTGCAGTCAGGAGACAGACGCGACAGTTATTCAGGTGGGTACTTCGATCTGACGTCGGTACAGTGGTGCAAGCTCGGTGACGGTTTCTTACCTTTGTTCTCCTGTTATTGTTATTACTTAGTATATATTGAGCCTTGCACCCATATTGTTTTCATTATGCTCTACTCAGATATTTCCATGCTTAGTATCATGTGTAGGAATAGAGTAGTTTATCTATCTGCGATACCATATTTCATTATTGCTCTACTTGCTTATTCTACATATCCTATATCATGTTTAGAGTAGAGCGGTTTCGTGACTATCTGTGAGACTATGACCTAGTCGGTTCTCGTACTTCGTATCAGTGACCTAGTTGATCAGTTCTCGTACTTCGTATTAGTGACCTACTTGGTCGGTTCTCGTACTTCGTATCAGTGACCTAGTTGGTCGGTTCTTATATCTCATTTGTGTGACCTATTTCATCAGTTCTGTGACTTTTGTCTAGTGATGACCTATGAGGTCGATGTACCCTGAGGGGTTGGATTGTCGGCTAGTGGCTGACAGTAGTTTTGGATTCTATAGATACTGGTGACCTATTCGTCGGTTCGTTATGCATATTTGTTAGTTGACCTGAGTGGTCGGTTTTTGTATTTCGTGAGTCGTACTTGCATACAGTTGAGAGGGTGTTGAGTTATTCCATCCTAGTTGACCTGA
The DNA here is from genome assembly GCA_025177825.1 of Aechmea fasciata. Classification (NCBI taxonomy): domain Eukaryota; kingdom Viridiplantae; phylum Streptophyta; class Magnoliopsida; order Poales; family Bromeliaceae; genus Aechmea; species Aechmea fasciata. The sequence continues at coordinate 15,450,205 of CM045928.1, read as the reverse complement.
GTGGTCGGTTCTTGTGCTTCCTTACAGTTCGATGACCTATTGGTCGGTTAGCCCCGAGGGGCAGAGATTGTCGGCTAGTTGCCGATGGTTGGCTATTGAGCATATCCGCATCGATCGCCGCTGCTCGTACGCATTTCACGAATACCAGCGGTTTGGCCACCGCAAGAGGGTGTTCTTTTCCGGAAAAGTGGTTGCTTGTGTCAACCCGTGAGCCCCAAGAGGGGTTATATGCTTTCAACCCGAGGTGTTGGGTACCGATATGGCTGGTTCCTGTTAGAGCAGATGTGGCATGGCCTGAGGTGTTGGGTACCGATACGGCCGGTTCAGATTGGGTATATTTGGACTTCTTGTCCGGTTGACGCATATAGTTATAGTAGCGGTTGTTGCTTGCATACTTTCAGTTCTTTCTTTACACTTGTTGTGCTATTATAGTTTTGTTGTATGCATACTTACAATTCCTTTCGTATACTTGTCTTGCTACTATAGTTTGTTACCCATATATGCTCTATGTTCTTCTGTACAGTAGCGGTAGTTCTTCTTATACATCCTATTCATGTATTTTGTTGCTACTGTAGTTAATATTTCACTTACCCATGTCACGCCCCGAGCCCGATCCTTTTGGCCGGTTCGAGAGCGTCAAACAGACGCCGAACGGACAGAGCCTCCCCTGTCCGCCCAAGGCTCAACAGGTACAGATAGAGTATAAAATTTTACACATGCGGAAGCATACATAATGGCTTGCACGAAGACAAGCAGTAGCCAAAGTGAAAGTTCTACTTTAAACATACAAGTACAATGATTAATTGAAATCACATACATGCATAATTCTTTACAAAATGTCATTCTTACATTCTTTGCATCATTTCTTTTTACATCCCATTGTCCTAAAAAATAAAGCTTTAATACATTTAAAGTTAATAACTATAATCATCAAATACAAAAGATGATATAAGGGGATGCAACTATAACAAAAGTAAAATAGCTCGGGCGGTCTCTACCTAGGGCGCGATGCCCTTACAGCGATCCTCGGTCGGCTCGCTCGGTCCCGGCCCTGTGGAGATAGTGGGATGAGAACTACAACAAAGTTCCCAGTGGGTTCGGCAACCAACCACGCCGACTTTCCCCCTAGGTCTAACTCAGGCATAATAGAAGAAAGGTAAGTAAGGTAACCAACTAGCAAATGCAGCTAATATGCCTGAAAGTAGATAACAACATGCTAGATATTAAACTCATGATAAATGCAGAGTCATAGTCCAAATACCCAATCACTTGGCTAACCCGTAGGTTCCGCCCTTGTCACGCCCCGGGGTCGGCAGGACCTTCCCCAAAGCGTGCCCAGACCCGCCATATGCCAACACATACAAGGCGTCTAGATCAAAAATAGCAGAATTAAACCAAATATAAGGCTACAACTATGAATATCAGAGCAACATACAGCTATCCCTATCAGCAAGTAGGACCTATAACAGGTAGGAAGGAAAGAGAGTACTAAAACTGTAACAAGTATAAAGTAAATACAAGTAATCCAGTAGTTCTAAGTACAAAAGGGTAGCCTCTACAAAAGGGTACAAAACTCTCATCCTCTCCAACTAAAACAAAAGGAGAGATGAACCACCTAGCGAGACTCCTCGTCGCTAGCCTGAAGCGACACCCTTGCCGCGATCCCTGGCCTCCCCCGCTGAAGGCACTGAAACACGTCAGAAAACAGAGGGCGTGAGAACTATAAACATATAGTTCCCAGTGGGCAATTACTGACCTGCACGAATTGCACCACTAGGCCCAAAAGAGATAGATAACTGCGATAAGTAAGCAACTGAAAGTAAAGCATAACTGTAAATAAAAAGCATAAAGTACAGGTACTCTTCTGTGCCACTTGTATAAATAACATGCTCTACTATGTTCTCAAGTACACTATATGTGCCCAACACCATGTCCCAACATGACCAAGTATCCAACTACTATTTCTTAACTAGTAGTGATTGTCCTTTACTATTTAATATTAGGTTATCTGTCTGTAGTTTAACTCATGTAGGACCCGCCCGAAGGCTGTCCGATCTGTAGGACCCACTCGAAGGCTGTCCGGCCTGTAGGACCCACCCGAAGGCTGTCCGGCCTGCAGTAGAACCATACCGTCTCAAGTCCCAAACCTCATAGTCCCCACATGGAAAATGTCACTAACAACCCTAAGGTCTAGTACAATATCTCTCATGACACTAGTATTTCTATGTCAAAGTTCATTTTCGAGCCTAACGCCGCTTGATGACGTTAGCTCACCATTTTATAAGTAAATGCCAAGACTAATGCCGCTTTATGACATTAGCTTTTCTCCTATGTCATGCATAGTTTCTAAGTTCAAGTTCATCATTTTTCATGTTATATTACAATGTTTAACACGCCCTCAGGCCATTAGCAGAATGCTACACTATGCCCTAGTCCACAACCCACTCTCTACTACAAAGAGGTCAAAAATTTCATTATACATAAGGCATATAATTTAAACATTCTAAAATTCAAAGATGATGTATCTAACACAGAAATGCATGATTTTTCATTTTACGACATTCGATTAGCCACAATGAGATTTTTCATTATTTTAGGAGGTCAAACCCACCGACGGTCCTCGCACGCTCCGGGTCGCCAACCCTGACGCTTTTCAGACTCCTTGTACCCTAGAAAGGTCGGACAAGAAGTTTCAAGGTCAACCGACGAGCCCACGACTCAAACTGTGAATATCAGAATCGGTGAACAGGAAAAAACTCACCTATGAGTGAAATCCCTCTCGAAGCTTCGAATGGAAGCTAGATCCCTTCCAAGGCAACCTAAGCAAAGATTCTAAACCAATTAATTAGGTTCAAAAAGCCTTAGAATTCACCCAACTCAAAAATCCACATAGAAAGGGTAAAACTCACCTCTAAGGTAGTAATCCCTCTAGAGATCCCAAAAGCAAGCTAGAATCTCCTCAAACCAACCTAAAGGAAGGTTCCAAACCCATCAATTAGACTCTAGATGCACCAAATCGAAAAGCCACAAAGTAAACCCTAATATCAACTTCTAGGGTTTCATCTCAAGAGAGGCAACCAAACTCAATTCTAGAGGAATGAGTTGAGTTACTTACCTTCTAGGAGCTCCAAATAAGACTCAAAACCTTCTTAGCTTGAAGATCTTCCTCCAAAAGAGCTCCAAGTCCAATCCCCAAGCCTCTACCAAGAAGACAATGGCTCTAGGAGGCAAAAGGAGAAGAAAAGAGAGATCAATCTCTTAAAATCCACCAAGAAGCCCAAGAAATCCAAGAGATGTAGAGAGAGAGGCTCCTTACCTCTATTCCCTGGTGTGAATAGCTCAAAAGAAGCTCTAGGGGCTGGGGGGGCTCTAATAGAAGCAACAATATGCCAGGAAGCCCCTGCAGTTTCGGATTTTTGAAAATTGCCGAAATGTCTTGGTACAAGCCGAGTCTGCAGTCGGGCCTGTAAACGACCAAACCCGAGGCTCGGGTTGGTGTCCATCAGCCATCCCATACCGGTACAGAATCCACCTGTCTAAGGTATAGCAACAATTCTTTGTCAGATCTGACAACTTTTCTGTCTTGCAGTACAGACACCCAGATTGCAATCCGAGAGCAACCTAAAATCCAACTTTTTGGACTTTAGTGCTTGGGATTCATCCACTAACCTCGGTACACGTGCCATAGGTCGGAACACAGTCAACGACCCTCCAGAAAATCTGGAAAAGCTCAGTAACACTCAAACCTCGCTATTTGCAAAAGTTCAGTGCGTCACAGCCCTCAACAATACTCAACCAACCAAATCCCTACTATTGGGGAGGAATGTTAAGGATTTTATAAGTTGGCGGATTTCGTGACGTAATTGGAGTCTTGAAGAAGTCAAAAGCACAAAGAAGGAATTTGAAGATTCAAGACTTTGCAAAGAAGCTCGTTACCTCAGGTATAAATTTAAGATAATTTCTGGTGATTCTATACAAGATTTAGTAGTTAGAAGACTTGAATTAATCTCAATTTAACTAAATTTAAATCTGGAAAAACTATGATCTAGGACCGGACTTAAAGCTTAGATCCGGATCCAGAGGAGTTTCTTGTGCGACCTTAATGCGAGATCCAGGACCTATGGGTGAGATGCGGATCCCGAGAGAAACATGTCTCAGGCGCAACATTAAACCAGATCCGGACTTAGAGCCTAAGTCCGGATCCCGAGGCTTGATCATTGTTGTTACGCAAGATAAGACCGGACCCCAGGGTTAAGACCGGACCTTTATTAAAAGTTACCGATAGTGAGAACCGGTTGAGGGGGGCCAAGTCCGGACTCCCAAGACCGGTCTCCACATGTGAGGTCCGGACCTTGGTATCGGGTTTGTTTCCAAGATTGGCAGATTTCAATCCTAATCTAATTCTAAGTCTTCTAACACTATAAATAGACCATGGGGGGTTCAAGGACAATAATGCTTAATATGCTCATCGTTTAGATCCTCTTAAAACCATAGAAACTCTTTTTAGAGCTTTATGATTCAATTCTAATAGCGAGTTTTATTTTGTTGATCGTCGAGTTGATTCTAGGTTTTCTCTTTGAATACTCCTTTATGAATCGACTTGATGATTGACTAAAAGGGTTCCCCCATTGTCTATGGTTCGTTAATTGTTAAGATCACCATAAGTTTTCTTCTACAACTCCGGACGGAGGGTGACGCGGGGATCGCGTGAGAGGCCGAGGACTCGGTGGAAGCTTTGAGGAGTCGAAGTTTGACGCGGCAAGGGTTGTGGCATGGTGGACCAGCGAAGGAGATCCATATTGAAGATTCGGCAAATTGGGTAAAGTAGTGGGTGAATCGCTTTGTACTTAATTATTTCTTAGTGAATTTTCGTGTGATCGGTCTCGTGGGTTTTTTCCTTGTGGAGTTTTCCCACGTAAAATCTTGGTGTGTTGATTTTATTTTTCCGCATTTACTTAAAATCGCATCGAGTTTTTTATTAGGTCATTGTACACCTATTCACCCCCCTCTAGGTGTTAATTACCTTTTAGATCCTTGAGACCTACAACCTACAATTGGTATCAGAGCGGGTATAGGTTGTAGACAATGGCCGAGGGCGGTAATATTAATCGACCCCCTCTCTTCGATGGCACAAATTATGCTTATTGGAAAGTCCGCATGAGGGCGTTTCTAATTGCCATCGACGAGAGAGTGTGGCAAGCGGTGGAATTTGGTTGGACACGCCCCACCGAGGTTGTTGATACTATCACCGTCCCCAAGCCTAGAACTAAGTGGACTAAGGATGAAAATGAGCGTTCTTCATACAACAGGAAGGGGATTAATGCTTTATTTAACTCCTTAAACCAAACCGAATTTTCTCGGATTTCGGCGTGTGAAACCGCCAAGGAAATTTGGGATACTCTTAAAACCACCCATGAGGGAACTAGCCTTGTTAAGGTTCAAAAGTTACAAATGTTGACTAGTCGTTTTGATTCTATTAATATGGAAGAGAATGAAAACTTTACCGATTATTAAACTCGTCTTCAAGACATAGTCAACACTTGTTCCAACTTGGGTGAGAAGATTCCCGAAACCAAGATTATTCGTAAGATTCTAAGGACTCTTCCCGAGCGCTTTCGTCCTAAAGTCGCGGCTATTGAAACCGTGAAACACCCGGATGTGATGAAAGTAGATGAATTAGTTGGTGCGCTCCAAACCTATGAGATGACTTTTCCTTTTAACTCATCCTCTTCCAAGTTGTCTTCTAAGTCCACAGGGATGGCGCTTAAATCTACCAAAGGAGGCAACGCGGACTCATCTTCTTCCGAGACAGACTCGGATGTGACTTTGGAGGATTTTGAGAAGCAACTTGCTCTTCTAACGAGGAAGTTCTGACGAAACTTTAAGAAGAAATTTCCTTCAAAGCCATCTTCTTCCAACTTCAACAAAGCAAAAGGGAGTACTTCTTCTTCTTCTAAGTTTAAAAATTTTGAAAATTCGTCTAAAGAATCTTCCAAAGATAAGAAAAGTGGAGAAATCCAATGCTATAAGTGTCGAGGATTTGGACATATAGCATCGGATTGTCCGACTAAGAATTCTAATAAGAAAAAGGCTATGCAAGCCATCACTTGGGATGACCCTTCCGATGAGGAGTCAACCTCAAGCGATGAGGAAATAACTGCCACTGCTTTATTGGTACATGATTCAAAGTTTATGTGTTTATCCTCTATTGATTCAATCTCCGTGTCTTCTATGCATGAACAATCTTCACCAGAGAACTTGATGGGCGAAGGATCGGATGGAGATGATATGATTGATGCGTATCGTCAACTAGTGGTAGAATCAAAGAAGATGGCCAAGCACAACAAGAAGCTACAACAAAGGATTGTTGATCAAGAAGGAGAAAACGCAAAGTTAATCACCTCAACAAAAACTTTGGCACAAGAGAAGGACGGAGTGTCAAGAGCCTACAATTCTATTGTAGAGAAGGTCACTATGCTTGAGAACGAAAGAGAAACTAGCAAAGAAAACTTAAAGGTTCTCAACAAGCAACTTTCGGAGGTGAAGGAGGCGAATTTGGAGTTCACAAAGACGATTATCCAACTTAGATCGGACTTGAACAAGTTCTCCTCCGGATCGACTAAACTCGATAAAATGCTCGGACTAGGTCAAACATCCAAACTCGGATTAGGATATGAACGGACGTACATTGACCGAGTCTCTAAGCAAACGAACGTGACTTCGAGAACCTCCAATCTTATGACTCAAGGTATTGTCATTCCTTCTAAGAAATTGTTTCTACTAACAAAGTTTGTCATCTTTGTGGAGTGCTAGGTCATGTGAAAAAATATTGCAAGCAATGGAAGAACCCCAGAAAGTCATTTAAGTCGAAGCCAAAGATCAAACAAACTTGGAGACCAAAAGTGAATGATCAAAAGGACAAGAGAACCAAACTCGTTGACAAGCATCTCAAGATCCATTCTAATCGACCAACGCAACCCAAAACACGTAAGGTTTGGGTGCGAAAAGGTGAAATCTTCCCTTGCTCTTACTAGTTTTTCTTAGTTCATTGTTGCATCAAGTGATTCATCTATCTCTTCAACTTCATCATCCGAAGATCCTTCTAGTGGAGTTTTTGGAGTTTGTGATGTTCGGTGGATGAGAGAGTGTTATGGATATGGATGAGAGAGTATACAAGTTGATTATCGGATTCCTTGCTCCATCTTTACAACTTTCTAGGAACACGAGTGCCATATTTTTTTTTTATAAAAAAAAACTGTTTCACACTTTTGATTTTGACATATTGAACTAAGATATCTTCTATTAAGAGAATTGGTCAAATATATATTCCTATCTAGATACATTCTATGGGCCATATTTAATATATTGTCTATTATGCATCTCTTCTTTTATTTGCATACATGTTTTTGTATGATCTTTCTTTTGAGATGATTGTTTTGTTGGTTTGGTGACTTGGTCTCAACTTTGTGCATGATTTATTCTTACATTCGTTGATTCACTTAAATTCTTCTATGTCATTGTATTTTGAACTTCAACATCTTCTAGAAATTGCTTCGTACACTTGTTAAAATAGTACATCTCTTTTGAACTATCGAAAGTGTATTGAATTTACATGACAATTTGTATGATAAAAATAAATGATTTCCTTATTTTCTGAAATCACAATAATATTGTCTCATTGTGGGTTGCACTATTTGAGGGGGAGTAATCTTAATAATAAAAGATGTGGAAAGAGTTACATCTCTCATGGGAGTGTGAAAACTACCACCTATAAAAGATGTGGAAAGAGTTACATCCTTTCTAAGGAGTGTGAAAACTACCACCACATGTGAGAAAGAGCTACCACCCCGGTCGTCCGGTAAGTGTGTGAAGCTACTACATGAATATAAGTGTACATCTCTAAGAAAAAGATCAAAGTCAAATTTTTAATTGAGGTGTTTTGGTGAGTGTTCCATTATCGAATGATATAAGGTGGAAGTTATGATAAAGATGCTCAAAGAGCCACTCCTTATCTTAAATATGTGCATAACTCAATTGGGCGATATTCTTGTGCTTATTTCAGCTTATGGGATCTTCTTTATTTTCTATTTGTGCATAGTACAATTATTGTGTAAATCTCGAAAGCTGTATGTAATTTCACAGTATACTTTTTAATTTCTAGTTGATGCTTGGTTCAACATTTATGACATTTTTGAATTTTATTGAATACATTTTTGTAATTATATTTCATGAGAATTTGGTTTAGAGTTTTTGGAAGCAGCATTTTTTTTTTCTAAAAAAAAATTTCTTTTTTTGTATATCCTGTCGGCTTATAAGTCCGGACTTAGCTCCCAAGTCCCGACCACACGCTCACTCAGCGTACTCTCGAGCGTGGCATCCGGACCTAGCCAGCTAAGTCCGGACCCGGCTGGAGCGGAATGAGTATAAACCGCACGATAGAGGTTCATTTCCCTCACTTCGGTTCATCCTTTTTCTTTGGAGTTTCTCTCTCTAGAAACCAAAGAGATCATCCTAAGTCATTTACACTCATTTGCTTCGGATTTTAGGTGAGTTCTTCGGCATTATCATCATTTTACACTTTGAACCCTAATATGGTGGATTTCGGGATTTCATGAATTTAATCTTCGTTTTCCTGTTTTTACTTGGATTTGTTGCTTCATTCTTGCTTAGTCATGTCTATTTAACACTTCTATAAGCTTTATTCAACATTTTTGTCACATATCGAACTTCTAAAGTCTTGAAGTTACGAGGTATGTTGGCTTGGAAGGCCACAAGAATGGTTCCCGTGAAGTTTGGAAGCTTTCGGGTGTTTTCGGTGCACTAGGTGCGAGAACGAAGCCCGAAAGGCTATCTTGGGCCACGAGCTAAATCCGACGCTTGCGCGGATTTGATAATGATGTGGACGTGATCCAAATCATGTCTGGGGAGTCTCGGTGCGATTTGGAACGAATTGGAGGTCAAACGGGCCAAAAGTGAGTTGGAACGGAGAAGAAACGGAAAAAGCTGAAAATTTGGCTAAGTCCTTTGAGTGGGCTGAGGGGACCTGCGGGTCGGGACATTGATCCAATGTCCGGACATCCAATGTCCAGGACAATGGTGGATGTCGGACCCGAGTGGAAAATGGGCAAAAGGGCCTGCGCGGTGCCAGGACCGGACATTGTGTGAATGTCCGGACCGCACGCGCGATTGGACCCTGGTGAAGATACTTGGAGACCGGACACCATACATGGAGACCGGTCTCAGCAGCCCGAAAATGCCCAGTTTGGGCTGTTGCAAATATTGCAAAGTTGAGGGGCTTTGTTGCATTTTGGCAAGGGGTTAAGTGATTAGAGGGTAACAAAACCCTTTCTTCTCTCCCTCACGATCTCTCTCTCTCTCTCTCCGTTCGAAGCAAGAAGAAGGAGAGAGAAGAAAGAAAGAAAAGGGAGAAGAAGAAGAAGAAGAAGATGGAGATGGTGAAGAAGATGATGGTGGAGATCACCATGGGCATCTTCTTCCTCCCCTTTGTGCAAGAGGGCTTCTTGTAGAGGTAAGCCTTTGCTCCTCTCATGGTAGATCTTCTAGTAGAGGGTTTCTAAACCCTAGATCTAGTGTTTTGATCTCCTCACAAGCGTAGGAGCCTAGTAGCAACCGAAGAACACATGAAAACCATGTTTTCTTCGTAGAGCACTAATGGTGGATTTCTAGGGTTTGCTCTAAGTACCCTATGGTTGGCTCTAGTACTCTTAGATGAGTTCCTAGAAGTTAGACAAGCTCTCTATTGCTTGTTCTAGAGATCAAATCGGTGGGATTGCATAGATGCAAACCTAGGGCTCCAAAATGGGGTTTTTAGAAATAGATGAGTTTGATCTCATTTGACCCCATAGAAACCTAATTGGGGGCCTAACGAACGCGTTGGCGCGCTCAGTTCGGCAATCCGACGAGCGAGTACAAAGATATTAATTAGTTAATATATTCATACCGTATGTCCGCGACACGCAAGATAGAAGCCCTAAATTCATGAAAGCGGAACTGGGGAAACTTGAAGGCGTGGGGCAACGGCACAAAGTCTCAGATCGAGATTCGGAGACCGTTCGGGTGGTCGTGCAAGAGTTCGAGCCAAACCGGGTCAAGAGTGCCGCGGGCGGCCGATTGCAAGTGTCGACGAGCGATCGGAGTGCGAATTGAGGTGGGTTGTGTTTACCGAAGCGGCTAGGTCGCCTAAATATGTCTAAGAGTAACGGTTTCAAGTTGATGCATGTGAACCATGTGTAGAAATACATGTTAAAGAACACAGAGTAAAATACACAAGTAGAAATGCATGTTAAGGAACCTAGTGTGAGAGGCTAAGTATGAGCGTGATATAGAAATGCTAGTGAGCAAGATGGGCATGACAATAGCATGATATAGAAATGCTAGAGAGCAATGGAGCATGAGCTAAATAATGAAGTATTGAATGCTAAATGTAAGAATGCAAAGTAAAGAATGTGAGTCATGGACTAATACACATATAGATCGAGTGGCATCCAACTTAGTGTAAAGAACATAAGTTGTAGTAAATCTAGAGTCATGTGGACCTAGGGGAATGACATCTAACCTAGTGTAAAGGACATAGGTTATAGTAAACCTAGAGTCAAATGGATCTAGGTAAAGAACAGTGAACCTAGTGTCAAGGACATAGGTTGGTTAAAGAGGATCGTGGACCTAATGTTAGTAAACCTAGGTCGAGATGGAAGGACATAGAACCTAGAGTTAAGTCAACCTAGGTTATGTGACAAGAATGAACCCTAGTGTCAAGTGGACCTAGGAGGTAAAGACAATGGACCTAGAGGGTCGTCTCTTGAGGGCCTAGCTAACCCTCCAGCTAAGTGAAACGGATTCATGGAATCCCGTGATATGTGCACCACTGAGGGTGCCGGCGTGTGCGACGATTTCGCCGTCTGGGCTATACCACCGACGTGGCGTTGTGCGACGATTTCGCCGCGGGTGGGTGAGCCAAAATGAGTTCGACACGGTCCAAGCCGGGTGAGGATCGACCGCCATGAGTCGACACCATGAGTTTGGAAACCATTCCGGGTAAGTACGATACGAGCGCGAGGCGGAGGAGTGACTCAAACCATTGTTGGGTGAGGTGCGATTAGTTCGCCGATGGTTAAGTCATGACTTGGGTCCTCGCTGGGTAAGTCCGCCGTGATCGCCACCAGAATGGTTATGTCAAGTGACAGCTGGGTTCCGCGTGTGCGACGATTTCGCCGCGATGAGGCTGCGTCACAGAGGGCGGCGGGCTGTTGACAGCTAGGGTAGTTGTGAGACGTCCAACACCTCGGGCTAGACAGCGGGCGGATTATCCGCATTTGATTGACTCAAGACCGAGTCGGGTGGCATAGCGAGCTAAGGTAGAGTGGACCTTAGACGTATTTGCTAAATAGCGTATGTGCCGAGGATAAAGGATAGAGAATGTGAATAGCTAACTTGATAAGTAGCTAGTGAGGATAAAGGGTAAAAAGTATGGATAGCTAACTTGGTAAATAGCTAAGATAAGAATAAAAGACCTAAAGTAAAGAATAGCAATAAAGTAAAGAAAAGCTAAGAGCTAAAGAATAATTTTGCATATTGCATTTGTGAGGCAGGTTTTTATGTTAGTTGCAAACTATATATCTGTATATGCTTTTGGACTAACATATCTGCAGTGCCTCCTTGGACCTATTGGTCGAGCTGTTCTCTTGGGTGACCGTACCCACGAGAACTATGGACAATAGTTCTCACCCCCGTGTTGCGTTTTTGGGGGTACAGGTATACACGTGAGCGGCGCAGCAGCAGCGCGAGGCAAGGGCGTAGCTCAGTAGATAGCGCCCTACCAGGAGACTGAGATAGAAGTACCCCAGTTGACAGAGCTTAGGGGTGTAGCGGGGAAAGGAAAGCAAGTTGTAATAAAAATGTATAATTTACTAGATTGTATTAGGAAGTCTGTAATATGAATGTAAAAGTTTATAGATAATGTAAGATTGTAATCTGGGTTGAATGGATGTAATAGCAAGTAGCTGTTTTATGTTTATGATACTTCCTTATGCAATCTGAATGAGATATCTGTTCCTGTTCGGAACCTCCTTGTAATTGTATTGATTGCGACGCCTTGAACGTACAGGGGAAACTCTGTCCGTTCGGCGGTCTGTCGGCACGCCCGAATCTGACCGAATTGGCGGGCTCGGGGCGTGACAATTTTATCCTCAGATCTAAGACTACATTTGATCAAAACCTAGTTTTTCACTGTTTCAGACTGTTCACAACATGAATGTTCGGATTTTTGATGGTTTTTGCATTGTTTTTCTTGCATGTTGACAATACAAATTTTGTTCTAAATGGCCCTAGGATACTCTAGATTAAATTTCACAATTTTTGATCAATTTTTCTTAATTTACGATTTCTTTTTGTTCAATATGTTGATTTTTCATGTGTTGAACAGCGGTTTTTCTTTCTAAAAGATGTATCCGTGGTTCTTGGTGCTTGTGTTCCTCATGGCACGCGGTGGTCCGGGAGCTAAGCGTCGTCGCTCCTCGGCTCAACAACAACAAATGGATGCACCACAAGAGGACGCGGGTAGTGAATACAATCCCGGTGAGGATTCCGACCAAGGGTCTCACGAGGAGGATTGGGAAGCTATTGCGACTGAAATTCGATCGAAAAAGAAGGAACAAGATAAAGGAAAGGGCAAAGCCAAAGGAAAGGAGAAGGGAAAAGGAAAGGGTAAAGAGAAAGTTTTTGAAGCGGAAGGAACGGATTCGCCACAAACTTATGTTTGTGGACATAGAGGCTCTGGCGGTATCTCCATTCATGAACGGGGCGATCGAGATATTCCAGTTGATGATCGCTGACGCTCCATCTACTCCTCAAAGACATGTATTGGGGAGCGTATGGTCGGCGTGGCTAACCTATTTGAGAAGGTTCCAGGATTTCAAGCACCCTTTGAGAATGGTGATTTACATGAGATCTGTGCATTTACTGAGCACACTGGATATGGACTTGAGCTGATTAGAGAATTCTATATGAGAGCGGGAAATTTACTGGAGACTGATGAAGGACCACATGCTTTCACGACTTCGGTTCGGGGAGTTGCGATGTCGATTACCCCTTCTACCATTGCTTCTGTTCTTGAAATGGAAGCACGGACCGATGGAGTAGACTATCTATACTCTGGTTTTGATTTTGTTAGGGATTGGACTCGGATGCTCAGATTTCTTTGTGTCCCTGATGCCGAAAACAATGGAAATGCAATTCTTTCAAAGGATTTGAGGTTGGAATACAGGTTTTTAAACTTTGTAGTTTGCTATAATGTGATGCCTTTAGCGAACACTAAAGTTATTCGATGGGATCGAGTTTTATATCTTTATTTACTTGGACATCCGGAGATCGTCAGAGAGAGGAACATCAACTTGAATGTACCATTCCTGGTTTGGAAGCGAATGGCACGGGAAATCAAGACTGCAAGCAAAAAGGATAGACTTCCATATCCACTGTTGATCATGAGGATACTAAGGCTTCATGATGTGAACATCGAGTGTTCTTCCTATGAGCACTCCTTAGGACTGATCGGTGAGACTACTATGGTCAAGTCTCGTGCTCAACTCAATCCGGATGCTCCTGCTCAACCTCCACCTCCTGCACCTCCTTCTCCACCTCCTGAGGATCCAGATATAGCATCTCTGTCGACTGTGTATAGTGAGCAGCAGCGGTTGTCAGGGGAGTTAGAGCGACAAGGCGCTGTTCAAGCTGAACTTCAGCGAGATGTTGCTAAGTTGAAGAAGCATTCTGGACGCATCACTCGTTATTTACGGCTTCTTTGTGAGCAGATGGGGTGTGGAAGTTCAGAAATGCCTCCTCCTGATACAGATTCCGAGTAGAGCTTCTTGTTAACCTCTTTTGTCATTTTGGCGCTTTCAGACAAAAAAGGGGGAGAGGTGAAGAGTTTGATTGATAGGGGGAGATGAAGACTTACGGGGAGATGAGAGTTGTTTGATATGAATGTTGATGATGATGATGATGATGTATAACTTTGACTAGGTTTATGACTATGGTTTATGCTTTCTTAGCTTATTAGGATGATTGTAACTATGATTAGTTTTTCTGACTTAGGCTGTGATTATGATTTAGCTTTGATGCTTAATGAATTTCCTGAAGCTTGAATGTGTGTTTGAGTTTTTCTTTGCAGGGACGTTTCAAGACTTCGAGACTCCAATGTCTAAATCATAGAGTTTGTAATAGGACTTCAACTTGTAATCTTTACTTTATGTTGGATCGGTCATGCAGGGAGTTATCGTTTGGTGATTGCGATAATTCTCGTTTTTTTGTTTTTGAATAATGTACGGGCTTTGTTTATGTTTTGTCACGAAATCGCCAAAGGGGGAGATTGTTAAGGATTTTATAAGTTGGCGGATTTCGTGAAGTAATTGGAGTCTTGAAGAAGTCAAAAGCACAAAGAAGAAATTTGAAGATTCAAGACTTTGCAAAGAAGCTCGTCACCTCAGGTATAAATTTAAGATAATTTCTGGTGATTCTATACAAGATTTAGTAGTTAGAAGACTTGAATTAATCTCAATTTAACTAAATTTAAATCTGGAAAAACTATGATCTAGGACCGGACTTAAAGCTTAGATCCGGATCCTGAGAGCTGGTTTCTTGCGCAGCCTTAATGCAGATCCGGACCTATGGCTGAGATCCGGATCCCGAGAGCATGTCTCAGGCGCAACATTAAACCAGATCCGGACTTAGAGCCTAAGTCCGGATCCCGAGGCTTGATCATTGTTGTTACGCAAGATAAGACCGGACCCCAGGGTTAAGACCGGACCTTTATTAAAAGTTACCGATAGTGAGAACCGGTTGAGGGGGGCCAAGTCCGGACTCCCAAGACCGGTCTCCACATGTGAGGTCCGGACCTTGGTGTCGGGTTTGTTTCCAAAATTGGCAGATTTCAATCCTAATCTAATTCTAAGTCTTCTAACACTATAAATAGACCATGGGGGGTTGAAGGACAGTAATGCTCAATATGCTCTTCGTTTAGATCCTCTTAAAACCCTAGAAACTCGTTTTAGAGCTTTATGATTCAATTCTAAAAGCGAGTTTTATTTTGTTGATCGTCGAGTTGATTCTAGGTTTTCTCTTTGAATACTCCTTTATGAATTGACTTGATGATTGACTAAAAGGGTTCCCCCATTGTCTATGGTTCGTTAATTGTTAAGATCACCATAAGCTTTCTTCTACAACTCCAGACGGAGGGTGACGCGGGGATCGCGTGAGAGGCCGAGGACTCGGTGGAAGCTTTGAGGAGTCGAAGCTTTGACGCGGCAAGGGTTGCGGCGTGGTGGACTAGCGAAGGAGATCCATATTGAAGATTCGGCAAATTAGGTAAAGTCGTGGGTGAATCGCCTTGTACTTAATTGTTTCTTAGTGGATTTTCGGTTGATCGGTCCCGTGGATTTTTCACTCCTTGTGGAGTTTTCCCACGTAAAATCTTGGTGTGTTGATTTTATTTTTCCGCATTTACTTAAAATCGCATCGAGTTTTTTATTAGGCCATTGTACACCTATTCACCCCCCTCTAGGTGTTAATTACCTTTTAGATCCTTGAGACCTATAACCTACAAGGAAAAACCGCTACAACCCGACAGGGACCGTCCTCTAGGGAGGATAAACCGCTACGACCCAGTGATGACAACTCCGGAGCACATCGCCCGAGGGGGAGCTACCGCCCTCGAGCAAGGACTATATGGTGAGTACGATCAATCCCTAACTTCAAGGACTACGAGTCCAATCCATTCCTTGACTTCAAGGAGTCTATGTTCATATGACTCTTAACTCTAAGTTGTATAGTCATAATGTCAAGTTCTCTACTTGTTCTTGTTCTTTGATGCCACACTTGTTGTCTAAACATTCTAGACTTGTCAATACCACACTTGTCCTCTATGTACATGTCCAATGTCATAGTTGTTCTCTAGGTTCACTAGATTCTTGTTCTTTAACATGCATAAGTAAGGTTCTTTGTTCTTTACCAATCCAATATCATACATCTAGTCCTCATGCATTTGAAGTCACAAAATGCAATAAAAACACATAATAACCCTACTATGCAATATGCTCAACATATATAAGATGCTCAAGAGTGACGCTTAGACATAAAGAGAATTCCGGTGTCCTTGGAGTGCACCACCCACTTCTAAATATTCAAGATGAGTTGTGGTTCGAGTCTCGTACTCAACCGATCCCTACTTTGCGACCTGCGCGTTAAACAGAGCCCTAAGCAGGCTAGTTTACATAGTAGCTCATAGATGAGCTTTTTGTTTAAACAAACGAAGTTGTCCCACGCGTCGGGGATACTCCCAATTAGGTTTCTATAAGGTCAATTTGACCCTAGAACCTCTATAGCCAAAAGCCCCAAATTTGGGCGCTCTACCAAGCCCTATGTGAAACCCTAGGTTTTGATCTCATACACAAGCAAAAGAGAGCTTGTTACTACTCTTAGAGATGATTTAAGACCATCTAAACCATTTCTAGGGCCTCTACTTGAAACCCTAATGATCCACCATGTGAGCTCATGTAGCTTCCATGCATTTTCATGGAGCATGAAGCTCTACAAGGTCCCCACACCAAAGAGAAGCCCAAAACCTAGCTCCTTAGGACCGAAAACACAAACCCTAACCTAGGTTTCCAAAGAAACCATACCTTGGTCCAAGCTCCACCTTGTAGGAGAGCTTCTAGGTCCTCTCCAAGCTCCCAAGCCGCCAAGTCCACCTTCTCCAAGCTTCTTCTCCTTCTTCTCCAAGCTCTAGGGTGAGATCTCTAGGGAGAGAAAGAGGGAAATGTGAGGGAAAGTGTTTGGAAGAGAATGGCTGTGAGAGAGGGAGCCCTTGGGTGCATATATTGTTGTAACAATGCAACTAGGCCCCTCAAATTTCGGAAATTGCATTCTGCCCAGTCTGGGCATTTTTCGTGCTCTGAGACCGGTCTCAGTCCTGGGGACCGGTCTCGGGATGTCTGGTCTTGGATCAATGTCCGGATCCCGTGCGCTGGAATTTCAGGACTTAGCCAATTCTCTGCTTTTTCGCAGAGGATGTCCGGTCCTGGCCGCATGGTCCGGTCTTGGGATGTCCGGTCTCGGCTCATTGTCCGGATCCCGCGCTGGAATTTCCGGACTTAGCCATTTTCCACTCTGCGCAGTTGGGCTCCCGTGGCATCCGGTCTCCATCCGTGGGGACCGGTCTTGGCTGCTGCAAATCTGGAATTTTTTCCAGATTTGCAGATTTACACTTGTGGGTCCCCTTATTCACTACACATAGGTTCTAAAACACTTAGAACCTTGTGTTACTTGACTCACTCAGCGTTCCGTCCTGAGTTCTGCAAATCTGGAATTTTTTCCAGATTTGCAGATTTACACTTGTGGGTCCCCTTATTCACTACACATAGGTTCTAAAACACTTAGAACCTTGTGTTACTTGACTCACTCAGCGTTCCGCTCATTTTGACAGAACTCAGGACGTTCTACGAGGAAGTGGGTTGTTACATTCTCCACCCCTTAAGAATAGTTTCGTCCGCGAAACTAACTCACTTATAATCTAGATTCATACCTCAATCCAGATTGTCGAAGAGATGGGGATAACGCTCCAGCATCACGCTTTCGAGCTCCCACGTGGCCTCTCGGTCGTTGTGGTTGTACCAACGGACTTTAACATACGGTATCCTTCGACTCCGTAGTTTCCTTTCTTCCCGGTCGATGATGTAGGCCGGGAACTCCTCATAGCTCATATCCTCTTGAATCTCCGACGGTTCAAACGCAAGGATATGGTCGGGATCATGAACATACTTGCGGAGATTAGTGTTAAGGATTTTATAAGTTGGCGGATTTCGTGAAGTTATTGGAGTCTTGAAGAAGTCAAAAGCACAAAGAAGGAATTTGAAGATTCAAGACTTTGCAAAGAAGCTCGTCACCTCAGGTATGAATTTAAGATAATTTCTGGTGATTTTGATTAAAGACTTAGTGGTTAGAAGACTTGAATTAATCTTAATTTAACTATTTTAAAAATCTGAATAAATTTGGTCTAAGTCCGGACCATTGGTGATGATCCGGATCCAGAGAGCAGGTTCCTTGCGCAGTCTTGATGAAGATCCGGACCTATGTGAAGATCCGGATCCCGAGGCTTGATTCTAGTGGCTGCGTAAGATAGGACTGGACCTCTGGGATAAGACTGGACCTTTGTTAAATTTATTTAACGTATGAACCTTGAATAGATTAAGTCCGGATCGATAGACCGGACCTTCCTTGCAAGGTCCGGACCTTTGTGACGGATTTGTTTCCAAAATTGAATGATTTCAATCCTAATCATCTTCTAAGTCTTCTAACACTATAAATAGACCATGGGGGGTTTCAAAACACATATCGCTGAATATTCATCTTCTTCAAAAACCCTAAAACTCGTTTTAGAGCTTTATGATTCAATTCTTAAAGCGAGTTTTGTCTTGTTGATCGTCGAGTTGATTCTAGGTTTTCTCTTTGAATACTCCTTCATGAATCGACTTGATGATTGACTAAAAGGGTTCCCTTGGTCTATGGTTCGTAAATTGTAAGATCACCAAAAGTTTTCTTCAACAACTCCGGACGGAGGGTGACGCGGAGATCGCGCGAGAGGCCGAGGATTCGGTGGAAGCTTTGAGGAGTCAAAGCGTGGACGCGGCAAGGATTTGCGGCGTGGTGGACCAAGGAGATCCATATTGAAGATTCGGTAGATTGGGTAAAGTCGTGGGTAAATCGCCTTGTACTCAATTGTTTCTTAGTGGATTTTTCGTGTGATCGGTCCCGTGGGTTTTTTACTCCTTGTGGAGTTTTCCCACGTAAAATGTCGGTGTGTTGATTTTACTTTTTCCGCATTTACTTAAAATCGCATCGAGAATTTTTATTAGGCCATTGTGCACCTATTCCCCCCCCTCTAGGTGTTAATTACCTTTTAGATCCTTGAGACCTATAACCTACAATTGGTATCAGAGCGGGTATAGGTTGTAGACAATGGCTAAGGCGGTTCTTTGCATATACAATCCGAGTCGGAGCATTCCTCGGAGGAGGAGTCGGATGTAGATGAGATGGCCGCCGCATACCACCGATTGGTCGTCGAATCGAAGAAGATGGCAAAGCACAACAAGAGATTGAGAAGAAAGCTACTCGACTTAGAAGGAGAGAACTCAAAGTTGATCACATCTACGAAAACCTTGGAGCAAGAGAAGGACGGATTGTCGAGGGCCTACAATTCCCTAGTTGAGAAGGTAGCATTGCTTGAAAAGGAAAAAGAGACGTATGAAGAAAACTTTACGTTTCTCAACGAGCAATTGTCGGAGGCAAAGGAGGCTAACTTGGAGTTCACGAAGCAAGTTATTCAACTCAAAACGGATATGAACAAGTTCTCCTCCGGATCTACTAAACTCGACAAGATGCTAGGAATTGGTCAAACCAACAAGTTTGGTCTTGGATATGAACGGACACATGTTGACCAAGTTTCTAAGCAAGCGGGCGTAACTTCGACAAAATTGACTCCTAAGGTTCAAGGTTCTTTCATTCCTTCTAAGAAATTATTTTCTACTAACAAAGTTTGTCATTTTTGTGGAGTACTAGGACATGTGAAGAGAGCTTGCACACAAAAGAAGAACTCCACAACTCCCTTGAACCAAAGGACGTTATCAAAGCCGATAGGGGATAATCCAAAAATAATGGCTAAACAATCATGGAACCCAAAGAAACATGGTCCAAACTTGAAGGGAAAACAAATTTGGAAGCCAAAGAAGTATGATCCCAAATCAATGACTAAACAAGTTTGGAAACTAAAAGAGGATGATCCAAAGCGTAAGGGAATTCAAATCGTCGACAAGCTTCACAAGATGCTTACAAGCCAACCAACGCATCCCAAAATTCGTAAGGTTTGGGTGCGCAAAGGTGAAATCTTTCCTTACTAAGCGACGATCGGCTACTTACCTCCTCCCGCACTATCCTTTATGACAATACTAGTGCCATAAATATTTCTAAAAATCCTGTTCTACACTCACGAACTAAACACATTGAACTAAGATATCATTTCTTAAGAGAATTGGTCGAATCAAACATTCTTAAACTTGAATATATTTCTACCGATGATCAACTAGCGGATATTTTGGCTAAGCCTTTAGATCAAAAACGTTTTCTACATTTGAGAAAGGCTATCGGTATGAATCCTTCTATCTAGATACATTCTATGGGCCATTATTTCCATATTGACTATTATGCACGAAGATTTTGAATTGATTCATAGTTGTGCATGACTTATTTTAACATCTTTCAATTCACTTCAATTCTTCTATGTCATTTTATTTGACCCTCAACATCTTCTAGAAATTGTTTTTGTATCTTTGTTAAATTAGTACATCTTTTATGAACTATCGAAGGTATATTGAATTGAATTGATTGTTTGCATGATGGAAATAAATGATTTCCTTATTTTCTGAAATCACAATAAAATTATCTCATTGTGGGTTGCACTATTTGAGGGGAGCAATCTTAAGAATAAAAGATGTGGAAAGAGTTATATTCCTCATGGGAGTATGAAAACTACCACCTATAAAAGATGTGGAAAGAGTTACATCCTTTCTAAGGAGTGAAAACTACCACCACATGTGAGAAAGAGCTACCACCGGTCCGTCCGGTAAGTGTGTGAAGCTACTACATGAATTTAAGTATACATTTCTAAGTAAAAGATCAAAGTCAAATTCTTAATTGAGGTGTTTTGGTGTGTGCTCCATTATCGAATGATATAAGGTGGAAGTTATAATAAAGATGCTCAAAGAGCCACTCCTTGTCTTAGATATGTGCATAACTCAATTGGGTGATATTCTTGTGCTTATTTCAGCTTATGGGATCTTCTTTATTCTCTATTTTTGCAAATTTGAAATTTAAACTTAGTACAATTATTGTTTAGATCTCAAAAGATGTGCATAATTTCACGGTTTACTTCTTTAATTTCTAGTTGATGCACGGTTCAACATTTATGACATCCTTGAATTTAAGTGACTAGGAGCTTGTTAATACATATTTCATGAAAAGATTGCTAAAATCCTGATAACTGCTGTTGCTGAAATTTCTTCACAAGGAAGGACCGGTCCTTGGATCTAAGTCCGGATGTTCTTTGCGCCCTCTTCTCAATTCTGTGGAACATCCGGTCTTAGCAAGGGAATGTCCGGTCTTGGCACATTTTTTTTTTTTAAAAAAATTTTGGTCAATATTAAATTTTTCTTTATGACCCTAGAAAGTACCTATAGATGATTTCTTTTTGATTCTCCTAATTCTTGATATGAGAGTGTTCAATGTATAGATGTATTTGAGAACAGCAGGTCTTCACATTCTCCACTTATTCATGGTACTGTTTATTTATATGGCTGGGGAAGGTCAAGATGAAGTGTGCATGTGCTGTCTCAGGTTTCTGGCGCTTTCGGACAAAAAGGGAGAGAAGTTTAGTTGACTGACTGATCTGATTTTTCTATGACTGGGAGATAAGGGGAGATGAAACTTGGTGATGATGATGTTCTGACTGACTGATCTGATTTTTCTATGACTGGGAGATAAGGGGAGATGAAACTTGGTGATGATGATGTTCTGTTCTGATTTTTAGTTTTTATGCTTAATGAATTTCTTGAAGCTTGAATGTGTGTTTGAAATTTCTTTGCAGGAACGTTCAAGACTTCAAGACTCCAATGTCTAAGTCATAGAGTTTGTAATAGGACTTCAATTTGTAAATCTTTTTATTTTTTGTTGGATCGATCATGCTGGGGGTTATCGTTTGGTGATTGCGATAATTCTCGTCTTTTTGTTTTTGAGTAATGTACGGGCTTTATTTATGTTTTGTCACGAAATCGCCAAAGGGGGAGATTGTTAAGGATTTTATAAGTTGGCGGATTTCGTGAAGTTATTGGAGTCTTGAAGAAGTCAAAAGCACAAAGAAGGAATTTGAAGATTCAAGACTTCGCAAAGAAGCTCGTCACCTCAGGTATGAATTTAAGATAATTTCTGGTGATTTTGATTAAAGACTTAGTGGTTAGAAGACTTGAATTAATCTTAATTTAACTATTTTAAAAATCTGAATAAATTTGGTCTAAGTCCGGACCATTGGTGATGATCCGGATCCCGAGAGCAGGTTCCTTGCGCAGTCTTGATGAAGATCCGGACCTATGTGAAGATCCGGATCCCGAGGCTTGATTCTAGTGGCTGCGTAAGATAGGACTGGACCTCTGGGATAAGACCGGACCTTTGTTAAATTTATTTAACGTATGAACCGGTTGAATGGATTAAGTCCGGACTCATAGGACCGGACCTTCCTTGCAAGGTCCGGACCTTTGTGACGGATTTGTTTCCAAAATTGGATGATTTCAATCCTAATCAACTTCTAAGTCTTCTAACACTATAAATAGACCATGGGGGGTTTCAAAACACATATCGCTGAATATTCATCTTCTTCAAAAACCCTAAAACTCGTTTTAGAGCTTTATGATTCAATTCTTAAAGCGAGTTTTGTCTTGTTGATCGTCGAGTTGATTCTAGGTTTTCTCTTTGAATACTCCTTCATGAATCGACTTGATGATTGACTAAAAGTGTCACATATCGAACTTCTAAAGTCTTGAAGTTACGAGGTATGTTGGCTTGGAAGGCCACAAGAATGGTTCCCGTGAAGTTTGGAAGCTTTCGGGTGTTTTCGGTGCACTAGGTGCGAGAACGAAGCCCGAAAGGCTATCTTGGGCCACGAGCTAAATCCGACGCTTGCGCGGATTTGATAATGATGTGGACATGATCCAAATCATGTGTGGGGAGTCTCGGTGCGATTTGGAACGAATCGGAGGTCAAACGGGCCAAAAGTGAGTTGGAACGGAGAAGAAACGGAAAAAGCTGAAAATTTGGCTAAGTCCTTTGAGTGGGCTGAGGGACTGCGGGTCGGGACATTGATCCAATGTCCAGGACATCCAATGTCGGACAATGGTGGATGTCGGACCCGAGCCGGAAAATGGGCAAAAGGGCCTGCGCAGGCCGGGGACCAGGACATTGTGTGAATGTCCGGACCGCACGCGCGATTGGACCCTGGTGAAGATACTTGGAGACCGGACACCATACATGGAGACCGGTCTCAGTGTATGGTGTCGGTCTCGGGCCTCGAAAATGCCCAGTTTGGGCTGTTGCAAATTTTGCAAAGTTGAGCGGCTTTGTTGCATTTTGGCAAGGGGTTAAGTGATTAGAGGGTAACAAAACCCTTTCTCTCCCTCTCTCCCTCACAATCTCTCTCTCTCTCTCTGTTCGACCAAAGCAAGAAGAAGGAGAGAAAGAAAGAAAGAAAAGGGAGAAGAAGAAGAAGAAGAAGATGGAGATGGTGAAGAAGATGATGGTGGAGATCACCATGGGCATCTTCTTCCTCCCCTTTGTGCAAGAGGGCTTCTTGTAGAGGTAAGCCTTTGCTCCTCTCATGGTAGATCTTCTAGTAGAGGGTTTCTAAACCCTAGATCTAGTGTTTT
The DNA here is from genome assembly GCA_025177825.1 of Aechmea fasciata. Classification (NCBI taxonomy): domain Eukaryota; kingdom Viridiplantae; phylum Streptophyta; class Magnoliopsida; order Poales; family Bromeliaceae; genus Aechmea; species Aechmea fasciata. The sequence goes on along the minus strand of CM045928.1, from coordinate 15,426,671 downwards.
GATCTCCTCACAAGCATAGGAGCCTAGTAGCACCCGAAGAACACATGAAAACCATGTTTTCTTCGTAGAGCACTAATGGTGGATTTCTAGGGTTTGCACTAAGCACCCTATGGTTGGCTCTAGTACTCTTAGATGAGTTCCTAGAGGTTAGACAAGCTCTCTATTGCTTGTTCTAGAGATCAAATCGGTGGGATTGCATAGATGCAAACCTAGGGCTCCAAAATGGGGTTTTTAGAAATAGATGAGTTTGATCTCATTTGACCCCATAGAAACCTAATTGGGGGCCTAACGAACGCGTTGGCGCGCTCGGTTCGATCCGACGAGCGAGTACAAAGATATTAATTATTTAATATATTCATACCGGATGTCCATGACGCAAGATAGAAGCCCTAAATTCATGAAAGCGGAACTGGGGCAACTTGAAGGCGTGGGGCAACGGCACAAAGTCTCAGATCGAGATTCGGAGACCGTTCGGGTGGTCGTGCAAGAGTTCGAGCCAAACCGGGTCAAGAGTGCCGCGGGTTGCCGATTACAAGTGTCGACGAGCGATCGGAGTGCGAATTGAGGTGGGTTGTGTTTACCGAAGCGGCTAGGTCGCCTAAATATGTCTAAGAGTAACGGTTTCAAGTTGATGCATGTGAACCATGTGTAGAAATACATGTTAAAGAACATAGTGTAAAATACACAAGTAGAAATGCATGTTAAGGAACCTAGTGTGAGAGGCTAAGTATGAGCCTGATATAGAAATGCTAGTGAGCAAGATGGGCATGACAATAGCATGATATAGAAATGCTAGAGAGCAATGGAGCATGAGCTAGATAATGAAGTATTGAATGCTAAATGTAAGAATGCAAAGTAAAGAATGTGAGTCATGGACTAATACACATATAGATCGAGTGGCATCCAACTTAGTGTAAAGAACATAAGTTGTAGTAAACCTAGAGTCATGTGGACCTAGGGGAATGACATCTAACCTAGTGTAAAGGACATAGGTTATAGTAAACCTAGAGTCAAATGGATCTAGGTAAAGAACAGTGAACCTAGTGTCAAGGACATAGGTTGGTTAAAGAGGATCGTGGACCTAATGTTAGTAAACCTAGGCCGAGATGGAAGGACATAGAACCTAGAGTTAAGTCAACCTAGGTTATGTGACAAAGAATGAACCCTAGTGTCAAGTGGACCTAGGAGGTAAAGACAATGGACCTAGAGGGTCGTCTCTTGAGGGCCTAGCTAACCCTCAAGCTAAGTGAAACGGATTCATGGAATCCCGTGATATGTGCACCACTGAGGGTGCCGGGCGTGTGCGACGATTTCGCCGTCCAGGGCTATACCACTGACGTGGCGTTGTGCGACGATTTCGCCGCCGGGTGGGTGAGCCAAAATGAGTTCGATACCGGTCAAGCCGGGTGAGGATCAGACCGCCATGAGTTGACACCATGAGTTTGGAAACCATTGCTGGGTAAGTACGATACGAGCGCGCCAGGAGGCGGAGGAGTGACTCAAACCATTGTTGGGTGAGGTGCGATTAGTTCGCCGCCAGATGGTTAAGTCGTGACTTGGGTCCTCGCTGGGTAAGTCCGCCGTGATCGCCACCAGAATGGTTATGTCAAGTGACAGCTGGGTTCCGCGTGTGCGACGATTTCGCCGCGATGAGGCTGCGTCACAGAGGGCGGCGGGCTGTTGACAGCTGGGGTAGTTGTGAGACGTCCAACACCTCGGGCTAGACAGCGGGCGGATTATCCGCATTTGATTGACTCAAGACCGAGTCGGGTGGCATAGTGAGCTAAGGTAGAGTGGACCTTAGACGTATTTGCTAAATAGCGTATGTGCCGAGGATAAAGGGTAAAAAGTATGGATAGCTAACTTGGTAAATAGCTAAGATAAGAATAAAAGAGCTAAAGTAAAGAATAGCAATAAAGTAAAGAAAAGCTAAGAGCTAAAGAATAATTTTGCATATTGCATTTGTGAGGCAGGTTTTTATGTTAGTTGCAAACTATATATCTGTATATGCTTTTGGACTAACATATCTGCAGTGCCTCCTTGGACCTATTGGTCGAGCTGTTCTCTTGGGTGACCGTACCCACGAGAACTATGGACAATAGTTCTCACCCCCGTGTTGCGTTTTTGGGGGTACAGGTATACACGTGAGCGGCGCAGCAGCAGCAGCGCGAGGCAAGGGCGTAGCTCAGTAGATAGCGCCCTACCAGGAGACTGAGATAGAAGTACCCCAGTTGACAGAGCTTAGGGGTGTAGCGGGGAAAGGAAAGCAAGTTGTAATAAAAATGTATAATTTACTAGATTGTATTAGGAAGTCTGTAATATGAATGTAAAAGTTTATAGATAATGTAAGATTGTAATCTGGGTTGAATGGATGTAATAGCAAGTAGCTGTTTTATGTTTATGATACTTCCTTATGCAATCTGAATGAGATATCTGTTCCTGTTTGGAACCTCCTTGTAATTGTATTGATTGCGACGCCTTGAACGTACAGGGGAAACTCTGTCCGTTCGGCGGTCTGTCGGCGCGCCCGAATCCGACCGAATTGGCGGGCTCGGGGCGTGACAAAAAGGGTTCCCCTTGGTCTATGGTTCGTAAATTGTAAGATCACCAAAAGTTTTCTTCAACAACTCCGGACGGAGGGTGACGCGGAGATCGCGTGAGAGGCCGAGGATTCGGTGGAAGCTTTGAGGAGTCAAAGCGTGGACGCGGCAAGGATTTGCGGCGTGGTGGACCGGCGAAGGAGATCCATATTGAAGATTCGGTAGATTGGGTAAAGTCGTGGGTAAATCGCCTTGTACTCAATTGTTTCAACGGTCGTTGTGGTTGTACCAACGGACTTTAACATACGGTATCCTTCGACTCCGTAGTTTCCTTTCTTCCCGGTCGATGATGTAGGCCGGGAACTCCTCATAGCTCATATCCTCTTGAATCTCCGACGGTTCAAACGCAAGGATATGGTCGGGATCATGAACATACTTGCGGAGATTAGTGTTAAGGATTTTATAAGTTGGCGGATTTCGTGAAGTTATTGGAGTCTTGAAGAAGTCAAAAGCACAAAGAAGGAATTTGAAGATTCAAGACTTTGCAAAGAAGCTCGTCACCTCAGGTATGAATTTAAGATAATTTCTGGTGATTTTGATTAAAGACTTAGTGGTTAGAAGACTTGAATTAATCTTAATTTAACTATTTTAAAAATCTGAATAAATTTGGTCTAAGTCCGGACCATTGGTGATGATCCGGATCCCGAGAGCAGGTTCCTTGCGCAGTCTTGATGAAGATCCGGACCTATGTGAAGATCCGGATCCCGAGGCTTGATTTTAGTGGCTGCGTAAGATAGGACTGGACCTCTGGGATATGACCGAACCTTTGTTAAATTTATTTAACGTATGAACCGGTTGAATGGATTAAGTCCGGACTGATAGGACCGGACCTTCCTTGCAAGGTCCGGACCTTTGTGACGGATTTGTTTCCAAAATTGAATGATTTCAATCCTAATCATCTTCTAAGTCTTCTAACACTATAAATAGACCATGGGGGGTTTCAAAACACATATCGAATATTCATCTTCTTCAAAAACCCTAAAACTCGTTTTAGAGCTTTATGATTCAATTCTTAAAGCGAGTTTTGTCTTGTTGATCGTCGAGTTGATTCTAGGTTTTCTCTTTGAATACTCCTTCATGAATCGACTTGATGATTGACTAAAAGGGTTCCCTTGGTCTATGGTTCGTAAATTGTAAGATCACCAAAAGTTTTCTTCAACAACTCCGGACGGAGGGTGACGCGGAGATCGCGCGAGAGGCCGAGGATTCGGTGGAAGCTTTGAGGAGTCAAAGCGTGGACGCGGCAAGGATTTGCGGCGTGGTGGACCAGCGAAGGAGATCCATATTGAAGATTCGGTAGATTGGGTAAAGTCGTGGGTAAATCGCCTTGTACTCAATTGTTTCTTAGTGGATTTTTCGTGTGATCGGTCCCGTGGGTTTTTTACTCCTTGTGGAGTTTTCCCACGTAAAATGTCGGTGTGTTGATTTTACTTTTTCCGCATTTACTTAAAATCGCATCGAGAATTTTTATTAGGCCATTGTGCACCTATTCACCCCCCTCTAGGTGTTAATTACCTTTTAGATCCTTGAGACCTATAACCTACAATTGGTATCAGAGCGGGTATAGGTTGTAGACAATGGCTAAGGGCGGTTCTTTGCATATACAATCCGAGTCGGAGCATTCCTCGGAGGAGGAGTCGGATGTAGATGAGATGGCCGCCGCATACCACCGATTGGTCGTCGAATCGAAGAAGATGGCAAAGCACAACAAGAGATTGAGAAGAAAGCTACTCGACTTAGAAGGAGAGAACTCAAAGTTGATCACATCTACGAAAACCTTGGAGCAAGAGAAGGACGGATTGTCGAGGGCCTACAATTCCCTAGTTGAGAAGGTAGCATTGCTTGAAAAGGAAAAAGAGACGTATGAAGAAAACTTTACGTTTCTCAACGAGCAATTGTCGGAGGCAAAGGAGGCTAACTTGGAGTTCACGAAGCAAGTTATTCAACTCAAAACGGATATGAACAAGTTCTCCTCCGGATCTACTAAACTCGACAAGATGCTAGGAATTGGTCAAACCAACAAGTTTGGTCTTGGATATGAACGGACACATGTTGACCAAGTTTCTAAGCAAGCGGGCGTAACTTCGACAAAATTGACTCCTAAGGTTCAAGGTTCTTTCATTCCTTCTAAGAAATTATTTTCTACTAACAAAGTTTGTCATTTTTGTGGAGTACTAGGACATGTGAAGAGAGCTTGCACACAAAAGAAGAACTCCACAACTCCCTTGAACCAAAGGACGTTATCAAAGCCGATAGGGGATAATCCAAAAATAATGGCTAAACAATCATGGAACCCAAAGAAACATGGTCCAAACTTGAAGGGAAAACAAATTTGGAAGCCAAAGAAGTATGATCCCAAATCAATGACTAAACAAGTTTGGAAACTAAAAGAGGATGATCCAAAGCGTAAGGGAATTCAAATCGTCGACAAGCTTCACAAGATGCTTACAAGCCAACCAACGCATCCCAAAATTCGTAAGGTTTGGGTGCGCAAAGGTGAAATCTTTCCTTACTAAGCGACGATCGGCTACTTACCTCCTCCCGCACTATCCTTTATGACAATACTAGTGCCATAAATATTTCTAAAAATCCTGTTCTACACTCACGAACTAAACACATTGAACTAAGATATCATTTCTTAAGAGAATTGGTCGAATCAAACATTCTTAAACTTGAATATATTTCTACCGATGATCAACTAGCGGATATTTTGGCTAAGCCTTTAGATCAAAAACGTTTTCTACATTTGAGAAAGGCTATCGGTATGAATCCTTCTATCTAGATACATTCTATGGGCCATTATTTCCATATTGACTATTATGCACGAAGATTTTGAATTGATTCATAGTTGTGCATGACTTATTTTAACATCTTTCAATTCACTTCAATTCTTCTATGTCATTTTATTTGACCCTCAACATCTTCTAGAAATTGTTTTTGTATCTTTGTTAAATTAGTACATCTTTTATGAACTATCGAAAGTATATTGAATTGAATTGATTGTTTGCATGATGGAAATAAATGATTTCCTTATTTTCTGAAATCACAATAAAATTATCTCATTGTGGGTTGCACTATTTGAGGGGGAGCAATCTTAAGAATAAAAGATGTGGAAAGAGTTATATTCCTCATGGGAGTATGAAAACTACCACCTATAAAAGATGTGGAAAGAGTTACATCCTTTCTAAGGAGTGTGAAAACTACCACCACATGTGAGAAAGAGCTACCACCCCGGTCGTCCGGTAAGTGTGTGAAGCTACTACATGAATTTAAGTATACATTTCTAAGTAAAAGATCAAAGTCAAATTCTTAATTGAGGTGTTTTGGTGTGTGCTCCATTATCGAATGATATAAGGTGGAAGTTATAATAAAGATGCTCAAAGAGCCACTCCTTGTCTTAGATATGTGCATAACTCAATTGGGTGATATTCTTGTGCTTATTTCACATGGGATCTTCTTTATTCTCTATTTTTGCAAATTTGAAATTTAAACTTAGTACAATTATTGTTTAGATCTCAAAAGATGTGCATAATTTCACGGTTTACTTCTTTAATTTCTAGTTGATGCACGGTTCAACATTTATGACATCCTTGAATTTAAGTGACTAGGAGCTTGTTAATACATATTTCATGAAAAGATTGCTAAAATCCTGATAACTCGTCTTTGAAATTTCTTCACAAGGAAGGACCGGTCCTTGGATCTAAGTCCGGATGTTCTTTGCGCCCTCTTCTCAATTCTGTGGAACATCCGGTCTTAGCAAGGGAATGTCCGGTCTTGGCACATTTTTTTTTTAAAAAAAAATTTTGGTCAATATTAAATTTTTCTTTATGACCCTAGAAAGTACCTATAGATGATTTCTTTTTGATTCTCCTAATTCTTGATATGAGAGTGTTCAATGTATAGATGTATTTGAGAACAGGTCTTCACATTCTCCACTTATTCATGGTAATTGTTTATTTATATGGTGGGAAGGTCAAGATGAAGTGTGCATGTGCTGTCTCAGGTTTCTGGCGCTTTCGGACAAAAAGGGAGAGAAGTTTAGTTGACTGACTGATCTGATTTTTCTATGACTGGGAGATAAGGGGAGATGAAACTTGGTGATGATGATGTTCTGACTGACTGATCTGATTTTTCTATGACTGGGAGATAAGGGGAGATGAAACTTGGTGATGATGATGTTCTGTTCTGATTTTTAGTTTTTATGCTTAATGAATTTCTTGAAGCTTGAATGTGTGTTTGAAATTTCTTTGCAGGAACGTTCAAGACTTCAAGACTCCAATGTCTAAGTCATAGAGTTTGTAATAGGACTTCAATTTGTAAATCTTTTTATTTTTTGTTGGATCGATCATGCTGGGGGTTATCGTTTGGTGATTGCGATAATTCTCGTCTTTTTGTTTTTGAGTAATGTACGGGCTTTATTTATGTTTTGTCACGAAATCGCCAAAGGGGGAGATTGTTAAGGATTTTATAAGTTGGCGGATTTCGTGAAGTTATTGGAGTCTTGAAGAAGTCAAAAGCACAAAGAAGGAATTTGAAGATTCAAGACTTCGCAAAGAAGCTCGTCACCTCAGGTATGAATTTAAGATAATTTCTGGTGATTTTGATTAAAGACTTAGTGGTTAGAAGACTTGAATTAATCTTAATTTAACTATTTTAAAAATCTGAATAAATTTGGTCTAAGTCCGGACCATTGGTGATGATCCGGATCCCGAGAGCAGGTTCCTTGCGCAGTCTTGATGAAGATCCGGACCTATGTGAAGATCCGGATCCCGAGGCTTGATTCTAGTGGCTGCGTAAGATAGGACTGGACCTCTGGGATAAGACCGGACCTTTGTTAAATTTATTTAACGTATGAACCGGTTGAATGGATTAAGTCCGGACTCATAGGACCGGACCTTCCTTGCAAGGTCCGGACCTTTGTGACGGATTTGTTTCCAAAATTGGATGATTTCAATCCTAATCAACTTCTAAGTCTTCTAACACTATAAATAGACCATGGGGGTTTCAAAACACATATCGCTGAATATTCATCTTCTTCAAAAACCCTAAAACTCGTTTTAGAGCTTTATGATTCAATTCTTAAAGCGAGTTTTGTCTTGTTGATCGTCGAGTTGATTCTAGGTTTTCTCTTTGAATACTCCTTCATGAATCGACTTGATGATTGACTAAAAGTGTCACATATCGAACTTATAAAGTCTTGAAGTTACGAGGTATGTTGGCTTGGAAGGCCACAAGAATGGTTCCCGTGAAGTTTGGAAGCTTTCGGGTGTTTGCGGTGCACTAGGTGCGAGAACGAAGCCCGAAAGGCTATCTTGGGCCACGAGCTAAATCCGACGCTTGCGCGGATTTGATAATGATGTGGACATGATCCAAATCATGTGTGGGGAGTCTCGGTGCGATTTGGAACGAATCGGAGGTCAAACGGGCCAAAAGTGAGTTGGAACGGAGAAGAAACGGAAAAAGCTGAAAATTTGGCTAAGTCCTTTGAGTGGGCTGAGGGGACCTGCGGGGTCGGGACATTGATCCAATGTCCGGACATCCAATGTCCGGACAATGGTGGATGTCCGGACCCGAATGGAAAATGGGCAAAAGGGCCTGCGCGAGCCGGGGACCTGGACATTGTGTGAATGTCCGGACCGCACGCGCGATTGGACCCTGGTGAAGATACTTGGAGACCGGACACCATACATGGAGACCGGTCTCAGTGTATGGTGTCCGGTCTCAGCAGCCCGAAAATGCCCAGTTTGGGCTGTTGCAAATATTGCAAAGTTGAGCGGCTTTGTTGCATTTTGGCAAGGGGTTAAGTGATTAGAGGGTAACAAAACCCTTTCTTACCCTCTCTCCCTCACAGATCTCTCTCTCTCTCTCTCTGTTCGACCGAAGCAAGAAGAAGGAGAGAAAGAAAGAAAGAAAAGGGAGAAGAAGAAGAAGAAGAAGATGGAGATGGTGAAGAAGATGATGGTGGAGATCACCATGGGCATCTTCTTCCTCCCCTTTGTGCAAGAGGGCTTCTTGTAGAGGCAAGCCTTTGCTCCTCTCATGGTAGATCTTCTAGTAGAGGTTTCTAAACCCTAGATCTAGTGTTTTGATCTCCTCACAAGCATAGGAGCCTAGTAGCACCCGAAGAACACATGAAAACCATGTTTTCTTCGTAGAGCACTAATGGTGGATTTCTAGGGTTTGCACTAAGCACCCTATGGTTGGCTCTAGTACTCTTAGATGAGTTCCTAGAGGTTAGACAAGCTCTCTATTGCTTGTTCTAGAGATCAAATCGGTGGGATTGCATAGATGCAAACCTAGGGCTCCAAAATGGGGTTTTTAGAAATAGATGAGTTTGATCTCATTTGACCCCATAGAAACCTAATTGGGGGCCTAACGAACGCGTTGGCGCGCTCGGTTCATCATCCGACGAGCGAGTACAAAGATATTAATTATTTAATATATTCATACGGATGTCCGCGACACGCAAGATAGAAGCCCTAAATTCATGAAAGCGGAACTGGGGAAAGTTGAAGGCGTGGGGCAACGGGACAAAGTCTCAGATCGAGATTCGGAGACCGTTCGGGTGGTCGTGCAAGAGTTCGAGCCAAACCGGGTCAAGAGTGCCGCGGGTTGCCGATTACAAGTGTCGACGAGCGATCGGAGTGCGAATTGAGGTGGGTTGTGTTTACCGAAGCGGCTAGGTCGCCTAAATATGTCTAAGAGTAACGGTTTCAAGTTGATGCATGTGAACCATGTGTAGAAATACATGTTAAAGAACATAGTGTAAAATACACAAGTAGAAATGCATGTTAAGGAACCTAGTGTGAGAGGCTAAGTATGAGCCTGATATAGAAATGCTAGTGAGCAAGATGGGCATGACAATAGCATGATATAGAAATGCTAGAGAGCAATGGAGCATGAGCTAGATAATGAAGTATTGAATGCTAAATGTAAGAATGCAAAGTAAAGAATGTGAGTCATGGACTAATACACATATAGATCGAGTGGCATCCAACTTAGTGTAAAGAACATAAGTTGTAGTAAACCTAGAGTCATGTGGACCTAGGGGAATGACATCTAACCTAGTGTAAAGGACATAGGTTATAGTAAACCTAGAGTCAAATGGATCTAGGTAAAGAACAGTGAACCTAGTGTCAAGGACATAGGTTGGTTAAAGAGGATCGTGGACCTAATGTTAGTAAACCTAGGCCGAGATGGAAGGACATAGAACCTAGAGTTAAGTCAACCTAGGTTATGTGACAAAGAATGAACCCTAGTGTCAAGTGGACCTAGGAGGTAAAGACAATGGACCTAGAGGGTCGTCTCTTGAGGGCCTAGCTAACCCTCAAGCTAAGTGAAACGGATTCATGGAATCCCGTGATATGTGCACCACTGAGGGTGCCGGGCGTGTGCGACGATTTCGCCGTCCAGGGCTATACCACTGACGTGGCGTTGTGCGACGATTTCGCCGCCGGGTGGGTGAGCCAAAATGAGTTCGATACCGGTCAAGCCGGGTGAGGATCAGACCGCCATGAGTTGACACCATGAGTTTGGAAACCATTGCTGGGTAAGTACGATACGAGCGCGCCAGGAGGCGGAGGAGTGACTCAAACCATTGTTGGGTGAGGTGCGATTAGTTCGCCGCCAGATGGTTAAGTCATGACTTGGGTCCTCGCTGGGTAAGTCCGCCGTGATCGCCACCAGAATGGTTATGTCAAGTGACAGCTGGGTTCCGCGTGTGCGACGATTTCGCCGCGATGAGGCTGCGTCACAGAGGGCGGCGGGCTGTTGACAGCTGGGGTAGTTGTGAGACGTCCAACACCTCGGGCTAGACAGCGGGCGGATTATCCGCATTTGATTGACTCAAGACCGAGTCGGGTGGCATAGTGAGCTAAGGTAGAGTGGACCTTAGACGTATTTGCTAAATAGCGTATGTAGGATAAAGGGTAAAAAGTATGGATAGCTAACTTGGTAAATAGCTAAGATAAGAATAAAAGAGCTAAAGTAAAGAATAGCAATAAAGTAAAGAAAAGCTAAGAGCTAAAGAATAATTTTGCATATTGCATTTGTGAGGCAGGTTTTTATGTTAGTTGCAAACTATATATCTGTATATGCTTTTGGACTAACATATCTGCAGTGCCTCCTTGGACCTATTGGTCGAGCTGTTCTCTTGGGTGACCGTACCCACGAGAACTATGGACAATAGTTCTCACCCCCGTGTCGCGTTTTGGGGGTACAGGTATACACGTGAGCGGCGCAGCAGCAGCGCGAGGCAAGGGCGTAGCTCAGTAGATAGCGCCCTACCAGGAGACTGAGATAGAAGTACCCCAGTTGACAGAGCTTAGGGGTGTAGCGGGGAAAGGAAAGCAAGTTGTAATAAAAATGTATAATTTACTAGATTGTATTAGGAAGTCTGTAATATGAATGTAAAAGTTTATAGATAATGTAAGATTGTAATCTGGGTTGAATGGATGTAATAGCAAGTAGCTGTTTTATGTTTATGATACTTCCTTATGCAATCTGAATGAGATATCTGTTCCTGTTTGGAACCTCCTTGTAATTGTATTGATTGCGACGCCTTGAACGTACGAAAGTCGGGTTCTGTCGGCGCGCCCGTATCCGACCGAATTGGCGGGCTCGGGGCGTGACAAAAAGGGTTCCCCTTGGTCTATGGTTCGTAAATTGTAAGATCACCAAAAGTTTTCTTCAACAACTCCGGACGGAGGGTGACGCGGAGATCGCGTGAGAGGCCGAGGATTCGGTGGAAGCTTTGAGGAGTCAAAGCGTGGACGCGGCAAGGATTTGCGGCGTGGTGGACCGGCGAAGGAGATCCATATTGAAGATTCGGTAGATTGGGTAAAGTCGTGGGTAAATCGCCTTGTACTCAATTGTTTCAACGGTCGTTGTGGTTGTACCAACGGACTTTAACATACGGTATCCTTCGACTCCGTAGTTTCCTTTCTTCCCGGTCGATGATGTAGGCCGGGAACTCCTCATAGCTCATATCCTCTTGAATCTCCGACGGTTCAAACGCAAGGATATGGTCGGGATCATGAACATACTTGCGGAGATTAGTGTTAAGGATTTTATAAGTTGGCGGATTTCGTGAAGTTATTGGAGTCTTGAAGAAGTCAAAAGCACAAAGAAGGAATTTGAAGATTCAAGACTTTGCAAAGAAGCTCGTCACCTCAGGTATGAATTTAAGATAATTTCTGGTGATTTTGATTAAAGACTTAGTGGTTAGAAGACTTGAATTAATCTTAATTTAACTATTTTAATAATATGAATAACTTTGGTCTAAGTCGGACCATTGGTGATGATCGGATCCGGAGAGCAGTTCCTTGCGATCTTGATGAAGATCCGGACCTATGTGAAGATCCGGATCCCGAGGCTTGATTCTAGTGGCTGCGTAAGATAGGACTGGACCTCTGGGATAAGACTGGACCTTTGTTAAATTTATTTAACGTATGAACCGGTTGAATGGATTAAGTCCGGACTGATAGGACCGGACCTTCCTTGCAAGGTCCGGACCTTTGTGACGGATTTGTTTCCAAAATTGAATGATTTCAATCCTAATCAACTTCTAAGTCTTCTAACACTATAAATAGACCATGGGGGGTTTCAAAACACATATCGCTGAATATTCATCTTCTTCAAAAACCCTAAAACTCGTTTTAGAGCTTTATGATTCAATTCTTAAAGCGAGTTTTGTCTTGTTGATCGTCGAGTTGATTCTAGGTTTTCTCTTTGAATACTCCTTCATGAATCGACTTGATGATTGACTAAAAGGGTTCCCCTTGGTCTATGGTTCGTAAATTGTAAGATCACCAAAAGTTTTCTTCAACAACTCCGGACGGAGGGTGACGCGGAGATCGCGTGAGAGGCCGAGGATTCGGTGGAAGCTTTGAGGAGTCAAAGCGTGGACGCGGCAAGGATTTGCGGCGTGGTGGACCAGCGAAGGAGATCCATATTGAAGATTCGGTAGATTGGGTAAAGTCGTGGGTAAATCGCCTTGTACTCAATTGTTTCTTAGTGGATTTTTCGTGTGATCGGTCCCGTGGGTTTTTTACTCCTTGTGGAGTTTTCCCACGTAAAATCTCGGTGTGTTGATTTTCTTTTTCCGCATTTACTTAAAATCGCATCGAGAATTTTTATTAGGCCATTGTGCACCTATTCACCCCCCTCTAGGTGTTAATTACCTTTTAGATCCTTGAGACCTATAACCTACAATTAGACACATGGAATACGTCATGAACTCCCGCAAGCCTCGGTGGTACTGCTATCTTGTAGGCCACCACGCCAACTCGCTCCAAAACCTCAAACGGTCCGAGATACCGAGGGCTCAACTTTCCTCGGATTCCAAATCGTTTAACTCCTCGCGTTGGCGATATCTTTAAGAAGACATGGTCTTCAACGGCAAACTTGATATCCTTCATTCGCTGGTCGGCATAACTCTTTTGCCGAGATTGCGCCGTCGCAAGTCGTTGGCGGGCAAGGCGAACCTTCTCCTTCGCCTCCCGCACTACATCGGGGCCAAGAACCGCGTTCTCGCCTACGTCACTCCAATGAATTGGAGAGCGACACTTTCTTCCGTAAAGGGCCTCGAATGGCGCTATGGCGATACTTTCTTGAAAACTGTTATTGTACGCGAATTCCGCCATCGGTAGATGATCGTGCCAACTGCCCCTAAAGTCAAGTACACACGCTCGAAGCATGTCCTCAAGTATTTGAATCGTCCTCTCCGACTGTCCATCACTTTGAGGATGAAATGCCGTGCTAAAATCGAGCCGTGTGCCCAATGCTTCCTGCAGGCTCCTCCAAAAGTGAGAAGTGAACCTCGGGTCCCGATCCGATACGATAGACGCCGGAACCCCGTGAAGTTTCACAATCTCGTCAATATAAACTTGAGCCAACTTGTCCCCCGACCAAGTAATATGTATCGGGAGGAAATGCGCCGACTTTGTTAACCGGTCTACTATGACCCAAATGGCATCGTGTCCTCCTTGTGATCGAGGCAACCCGGTCACAAAGTCCATGGCGATATTCTCCCATTTCCAAACGGGTATAGGCAAGCTTTGTAACTTTCCCGCTGGAAATCGCCGCTCCGCCTTTACTTGTTGGCAAGTAAGACATTGCGCAACAAACTCCCCAATGTCCTTCTTCATGCCCGGCCACCAATATTGCAATTTTAAGTCTTGGTACATTTTTGTGCCGCCCGTGTGTATACTGTAAGGAGATTGATGCGCCTCTTGCATAATCGCTTTGCGGAGATCCTCACTTTTAGGTACACACCAACGGTTCCGATACCGAAGTGTGCCATCGGTCCCAATGCCAAAGTCATCGGCACTACCGTTTTCCACTTGCTCACGCACCTTTTGGAGATACTCGTCGGAAGCCTTCAACTCCTTAATCCTCTCCAATAAGGTCGGTTGCACCACTAAGGTAGCTAGTGTAGCCGGCACTCCCGGCGCTACTACTTCCAATCCTAGCCATTGCATTTTCTTTTGCAACAACGGTTGGGGTGTAATTGCCGAGGCTAAGTTTTCTCCTGATTTCCTACTTAGCGCATCGGCTACGACATTTGCCTTACCGGGGTGGTATAAGATTGTGACGTCATAGTCTTTCAACAACTCCAACCACTGCCGTTGTCGCATATTAAGCTCCTTTTGGGTGAACAAGTACTTTAGGCTCTTGTGATCCGTGTAAATCTCACAATGTTCACCGTACAAGTAATGCCTCCACAATTTTAGCGCGAAGATCACCGCGGCTAGCTCCAAATCGTGAATCGGGTAATTCTTCTCATAAGGCTTCAACTGGCGCGAAGCATAAGCTATGACTCACCCATTTTGCATCAAAACACACTCGAGTCCGACATAAAAAGCATCACTGTACACGACATACGTCTCCCCAGGCGTTGGTAGAGCAAGTACCGGGGTCGTCGTCAACCTCTCTTTCAATTCCTTGAAGCTCCGATCGCAATCTTCGCTCCAAACATACTTGACACCCTTGTGTGTGAGACGCGTTAGCGGAGTGGTTATTTTGGAGAACCCCTCCACGAACCGTCGATAGAACCCGCAAGTCAAAGAAAACTGCGAATTTCCATTACACTCGTCGGGCGAGGCCAATCTTTAATTGCCTCTACTTTCTTCGGATCCACCGAAATGCCTTCACCCGAAATCACGTGTCCTAGAAAAGTGACCTCCGGAAGCCAAAATTCACATTTCTTTAACTGAGCATATAATTTCTCTTTCCGGAGTATTTCCAAGACGAGCCTCAAATGCTCCTCATGTTCTTCCTCAGTCCGAGAATATACCAACACATCGTCAATGAAGACCACGACGCATCGGTCCAATAGCGGACGGAAGACTCGATTCATTAAGTCCATAAATGCCGCCGGGGCATTAGTAAGCCCGAATGACATTACCGTGAACTCGTAATGGCCATACTGCGTACAGTACGCCGTTTTGCGCACATTCTTGGGCCGTATCTTCAATTGATGATACCCCGATTGAAGGTCTATCTTTGAATACACCTTAGACCCTTGTAATTGATCGAATAAGTCGTCGATCCTCGGCAACGAGTACTTGTTCTTCACCTTGACCTTGTTCAACTCGCGGTAATTCACGTAGAGTCGAAGTGTACCGTCTTTCTTTTTGACAAATAGCACCGGAGCTCCCCACGGAGACACGCTCGGCCTCACAAAGCCTTTATCGAGCAAGTCCTCCAACTGTGCTTTCAGCTCCTTTAGCTCCACCGGTGCCATCCTATACGGAGCCTTCGAAACTGACGCCGCCCCGGGAATCAAGTCAATGACGAACTCGACTTTCCGGTCCGGTGGCAATCCCGGTAACTCCGCCGGAAACACATCCGGGTATTCGCACACTACCCGAATGCCTTCAAGGTCCGGGTGTTCCCTTCGGTCGTCTATAATGGTCGCCAAGTAGGCTTTGCAACCACCCTTTATCATTTTCCTGGCTCTAGCCGTGGATATGGTCGCCACAAAGCGCGCACCTTTACATGCTCGATACACCATCTCTTCTTGATTAGGCTCACGAAAAGTTATCACCTTACTTTCGCAGTCAATGACCGCATAATACTTGGAAAGCCAATCAAGCCCTAAGATTACATCGAACGACTACAACTGGGTTAGCACTAGCATATCGATCGGCATGACCCAATCACCTATCTGGACGGGACACGCCGGACACTCGTCTTAGACTTTATAGGCATGCTCGCGGAATTTAATATCCCAACATTTCTCATCATGTATAATCTCTAAGTCATGAGTTCTAGCAAACGATGCACTTATGAATGAATGCGATGCACCAGTGTCGAATATAGCTTGAGCTCTAGTGCCGTTGATAGAGATAATACCTGCCACGATGTCGTCGGGAGCTGGAATCTGCTCCTCCACCTGAGTGGCAAAAACCCGCCCACTCGGTGCTCTCGATGCCTCCGGCTGACGCGACGATGATGAGCGCCCAGCCGCTATAGGTGGTGGCAGTCCCATCAGCATCTCGGGGTAGAAGGGGCTGATGCTACTGATGGTGCAGACGATCCCAAGTTCGGACATTCCCGTGAAATGTGCCCGGGTTGGCCGCACCGGAAGCACTTCCCGTCGCGCTGCGGGCATATGTGCAGTCGATGATCACCGCCGTAAATAACACAACGGTTGACCTCGTGTTCCTCGCCTGCTGTCGGGGATACCGAGGGGGTTTCTTCGCATTAGGCTGGCCCCCGGCACCACCCGCCGCCCGTTTCTTGCCCTTCTCGTTGGACTCCGCCATAGCCTCGCGCTCCTCCCGCGCGTAGGCGCTACCGTGCTCCGCATTTAGCGCGCGATCAAAGACCTCCGCAAAGGTCTCGAGGTGGAAGAGCTGCACCGCCTCGTAGATTCTCGGCCGGAGTCCTCACAAGAACCAATCGGCCCGGTCTCGATCATCCCGTACGACGTCCGGGACACAGTCAATGATGTGGGAGAACTCTTGCTCATAGTCCGCTACAGAGCGGTCTCCCTGCCTCAGCTTGCAGAATTTCTCTTGCATTTTCCGCTTCACCGAGTTGGGGAAGTAGTTCGTGTACACCGCTCTCTTGAACTCCTCCCACATCATAGGCGGTAGGTCGGATGACCTATCCCGCTTTACCCGCTTCCACCACGCCTTCGCCGCCTTCTCGAGGCAATGTGAGGCGAAGTACACCTTGTCTTTCTCCGGGGTTTTGAAATCCTCGAAGAGTGTCTCAAGGAGTCGACCCAAGACTCCACCACCTCCGGTTCCACCACTCCTCCCTCGAAGATTGGTGGTTTGAACTTCATGAACTTAATGAACGTCACAACACGCGCTACCGCTCCTCGTCATTCGCCGCATTACCGGGGTGTGAAGTCCCCGATCCGGCCGGTACCACCGTGACTGGGACGGCTGCGACGGAATCCGCCGCCACCGCACCCTCGACCACGGTCGGCATCTTCGCAGGGGGTGTAGGAGGTTCAGCCGCCGCTTGGGCCGCCGCCCGCTGCTGCTCCAGAGTCTCCTGAAGCCGCTGAATCTGCTCGCCTTGAGTCCGAACAGACTTTGCATGCTGCCGCACTACGCCAATAAGCGTGGCCATCTGCTCCTAAAGCCCCCCGTCGCCACTCGCTACGGGTTGCACAGGAGCCGCACTCGGTTCCTCAGGCATCGACCTTGTTCGGGGTCGACCACGAGGTGCCATTGCTTCCTGAAATGAAGCAATTAACATTAATACCTTAAACACGTACTCGGATATACCCAATCCGGCGAAAGCAAATAAGCGCATTTATTTTCATCCTAAGCATGATGTCGTCGGCCGCCGATCACAACACAAGGAATAGAAAACAAATAACAACTTAAAGTTAATCTCTAATCACATTAGAGGCATATTAACACTAACCCAATCATATGCTTTCGCTATACTTGTTCAACGTCACTCGCGTTTCCTTAACCCTTAAGGTCTTTCCATTCCTAATGGCCCCTAGGTCCATCATAAGCTTTCACTTTTGGCTTTATACCGCTCTAATACCATTTTATCTGTCACGCCCCGAGCCCAATCCTTTTGGCCGTTTTGAGAGCGTCAAACAGACGCCGAACAGACAGAGCCTCCCCTGTCCGCCCAAGGCTCAATAGGTACAGATAGAGTATAAAATTTTACACATGCGGAAGCATACATAATGGCTTGCACGAAGACAAGTAGTAGCCAAAGTGAAAGTTTTACTTTAAACATACAAGTACAATGATTAATTGAAATCACATACATGCATAATTCTTTACAAAATGTCATTCTTACATTCTTTGCATCATTTCTTTTTACATCCCATTGTCCTAAAAAATAAAGCTTTAATACATTTAAAGTTAACAACTATAATCATCAAATACAAAAGATGATATAAGGGGATGCAACTATTGTTAAGGATTTTGTGTTGGCAAGTTTCGTGAATTGAGTCGGAGTCTTGAAGGATCGGAGCGGATCAAAGAACGGTGAAGAATCAAAGACTTCGAAGAAAGAGGAATTGGCTCACGATGAGAATCATGATGCCTAGGTAAGTTTTTAATTCATGTTATGGTGATTCATACTTAGTTATAGGCATTAGAATCATAAAATCATTGTATAACGGATTAGAAACTGTATCGGAACTTTGTAGTTTTCGAAAAATGGAAAATCAGCAAAAATACAAAGTTATACCGGTATGGGAAAAGATGCTGTATCGGTATGGGAAAAGTTGCTATACCAGTATAGCCATCAATCCCATTACCGGTTCCAAGGCTTCGAAAAAAAAAAATCTTCCGTCCTTGTGAAACCGGTAACCAGTTCAAGTTTGTACCGGTACAGATGGGTAAAAATCTGAAAAATCTCTAATCCGAATCTAATTGATTCTAAAGTCTATAAATAGGTTCTTAGGGTTCTCTAACTTTGTGCTTCATGAAAATACTTGTTTGAGAAACCCTAGAGGCTAGGAATTCATCTAAACCCTATTTTCTACATATTAGCCTCTTTTAGGTCAAATCGAGATATCGTATTGAATATCTATATGTCGATTTGATCTACAATTCGCTTGGAGTTTTCTTCTTCGATTTTCTACGATACTCCTAAGCGAAGGATCACCATACTCATGATGCTTCTCATGAACGGCGTCGTGGATTCGGCGTGATTGAAGACTTCGTGGACTCGGAGCGTGGCGTCGTGGATTCGGCGTATTGAAGACTTCGTGGATTCGAAGCAAGGCGTTTCGTGGATTCGGAACGTGGGCGTTCGTGGATTCGGACGTGATCGTGGACAACTCGGTGGAGTGCGCGGAGATCCATAAGAGAGTTAGTCCGTGGAGTCGGTAATCACCTTGTAATCTTTTCTTTTAGTGGATTGGTATTCGCGTGTTGGTCCCGTTGGTTTTTTACTCCGAGTTTGGAGTTTTCCCACGTAAATCTCGGTGTGCTTTTTATTTTCCGCATTTACTTTTTAAAGCATCGAGATTTGTGGTTTTTGGCCTTTACACCTATTCACCCCCCTCTAGGTGTTGTTTGATACAATCTAGATAGATCCTTGGGGCTTCCCTATAACTCACAACTATAACAGAAGTAAAATAGCTCGGGCAGTCACTACCTAGGGCGCAATGCCCTTACCGCGATCCTCGGCCGGCTCGCTCGGTCCCGGCCTTGTGGAGATAGTGGGGTGAGAACTACAACAAAGTTCCCAGTGGGTTCGGCAACCAACCACGCCGACTTTCCCACTAGGTCTAACTCAGGCATAATAGAAGAAAGGTAAGTAAGGTAACCAACTAGCAAATGCAGCTAATATGCCTGAAAGTAGATAACAACATGCTCGATATTAAACTTATGATAAATGCAGAGTCATAGTCCAAATACCCAATCACTTGGCTAACCCGTAGGTTCCGCCCTCAACAATACTCAACCAATCAAATCCCTACTATTGGGGAGGAAAAACCGCTACAACCCGACGGGACCGTCCTCTGGGGAGGATAAACCGCTACGACCCATTGATGACAACTCCGGAGCACATCGCCCGAGGGGGAGCTACCGCCCTCAAGCAAGGACTATATGGTGAGTACGATCAATCCCTAACTTTAAGGATTACGAGTCCAATCCATTCCTTGACTTCAAGGAGTCTATGTTCATATGACTCTTAACTCTAAGTTGTATAGTCATAATGTCAAGTTCTCTACTTGTTCTTGTTCTTTGATGCCACACTTGTTGTCTAAACATTCTAGACTTGTCAATACCACACTAGATTCTTGTTCTTTAACATGCATAAGTAGGGTTCTTTGTTCTTTACCAATCCAATATCATACATCTAGTCCTCATGCATTTGAAGTCACAAAATGCAATAAAAACACATAATAACCCTACTATGCAATATGCTCAACATATATAAGATGCTCAAGAGTGACGCTTAGACATAAAGAGAATTCCGGTGTCCTTGGAATGCACCACCCACCTCTAAATATTCAAGATGAGTTGTGGTTCGATTCTCGTGCTCAACCGATCCCTACTTTGCGACCTGCGCGTTAAACAGAGCCCTAAGCAGGCTAGTTTACATAGTAGCTCATAGATGAGCTTTTTGTTTAAACAAACGGAGTTGTCCCACGCGTCGGGGATACTCCCAATTAGGTTTCTACAAGGTCAATTTGACCCTAGAACCTCTATAGCCAAAAGCCCCAAATTTGGGCGCTCTACCAAGCCCTATGTGAAACCCTAGGTTTTGATCTCATACACAAGCAAAAGAGAGCTTGTTACTACTCTTAGAGATGATTTAAGACGATCTAAACCATTTCTAGGGCCTCTACTTGAAACCCTAATGATCCACCATGAGAGCTCATGAAGCTTCCATGTATTTTCATGGAGCATGAAGCTTTACAAGGTCCCTACACCAAAGAGAAGCTCAAAACCTAGCTCCTTAGGACCAAAAACACAAACCCTAACCTAGGTTTCCAAAGAAACCATACCTTGGTCCAAGCTCCACCTTGTAGGAGAGCTTCTAGGTCCTCTCCAAGCTCCCAAGCCACCAAGTCCACCTTCTCCAAGCTTCTTCTCCTTCTTCTCCAAGCTCTAGGGTGAGATCTCTAGAGAGAGAAAAGGGAAATGTGAGGGAGAGTGTTTGGAAGAGAATGGCTGTGAGAGAGGGAGCCCTTGGGTGCATATAGTGTTGTAACAATGCAACTCGGCCCCTCAAATTTCGAAAATTGCATTCTGCCCAGTCTGAGCATTTTTCGTGCTCTGAGACCGGTCTCAGTCCTGGGGACCGGTCTCGGGATGTCTGGTCTTGGATCAATGTCCGGATCCCGTGCGCTGGAATTTCAGGACTTAGCCAATTCTCTGCTTTTTCGCAGAGGATGTCCGGTCCTGGCCGCATGGTCCGGTCTTGGGATGTCCGGTCTTGGCTCATTGTCCGGATCCCACACGCTGGAATTTCAGGACTTAGCCATTTTCCACTCTGCACAGTTGGGCTCCTGTGGCATCCGGTCTCCATCCATGGGGACCGGTCTTGGCTGCTGCAAATCTGGAATTTTTTTCAGATTTGCAGATTTACACTTGTGGGTCCCCTTATTCACTACACGTAGGTTCTAAAACACTTAGAACCTTGTGTTACTTGACTCACTCCGCGTTCCGCGCATTTTGACAGAACTCGGGACGTTCTACGAGGAAGTGGGTTGTTACAACCCATGTTGTTGTTCACCTCTTCCTGATCCGGTGAGTACCCCTCGCCCACGTCGGCTTGCGGTATCCACTGGGAGGGAGACATGTTTACATGTTCTCACCTCCCCACTATTTTTCAGGTATCACGGGCGGTGAGAGTTGAGACGGAACGTGAGATACGTTCGTAGCGGTCGATAGAGCTACCGACCCAGTGTACTTGGTTTAGTTTCTACCCTTTACGTATGTTGTTATAGCTTTGTCACTCTATGGTTTAGTTGGTTTGCTTTATTTGAATACATATGGTTTTGAATTAAATAAAGAAGTTATGGATTTCTATACAATGAAAATGATTTTCTACCTCTCGTGGTAGCGAGTTTTAAAAGATAAAAGTTTCCGTGTAGGGAACAGTTTTCAAAAGGTTTTCTCTGGTTTTATGTTTAAATCATAAATGTGCATCTGTGGTGAATGGTGTATGAATATATAAAATTATGACATCTTGCATTGATCAAGCAAAATTTCATCAAATTATGCATGCATCATATCATGGGAATATTCAGATATCTCCAATGAACAAAACTAATACTCAAAATAGAGCTTTCATAATCTTTAAACATATCCATCAAATAATACGATTAAACTCAAATTCAATTCAAACATACTTCATAT